>BSAI01000005.1:2470712-2710040 GCA_036245035.1 Adrianichthys oophorus
GAGTGGGAGAGAGAGAGAAAGAGAGAGTGAGAGAGAGTGGGAGAGAGTGAGTGAGAGAGAGAGAGAGATGGCGCAACAGGAGAACAGTGGTGAGTCATCCCAAGAGTGGGGGCTGACCAAATTGATGACAGCAACATCCAAACTCTTTCATTTGGAGTCAAAGTGATCTTAAACCACATCAATAAATTTGCATCATGCCTAAAATGATGTGGTTTTTTAACCGTTTTATGTGCTATAGTCAAATCAACTATCTCAACTTATATTGGCATCTACTTAAATGCAAACACATAAGTGATTTTAAAAAAATATTGTAAAATAATTGAGGCGTCAAGGGGTTAAGCGCATAAAGCCTCACTTGCTTCAATTAAGGTCAGAGTTCAAACCACCCTTTATAAAAATGCACAAAAATGGCATACACGGATAAGACAAAAAAATCAAACACCACAAACACAGCATTTAAGAAAAACACAACACCCACAGTCAAACCGGGTGGTAGAGTCAGGTTTCGTGCTAGGTTTTCTGTTTCAGGACTTGAGAGACCTCCTTCGGCAAATGAAATCTTAAACTCTGCTATCTAACAAATAAAATCTTAAAGAGGATGTTTTATTATCTGTTTATAACCTGAAGCTGAAGCACAAACAGTGTCAACAGTGTTTAAAAAAAACGGTGTCATGCGACTTGATGAGAACAATGCGGGAATTGTAATGCAGCTCATTGAGGACATCAACTTGTGAAGGCATGGATGCAGAGTTTCAGTGTCAGGAAGCTCAGCGCAGCAAGCAAATCAGATGCTTTTAACTTGACTTTTAAGTATGTATTCCATTTAGCATATATATTTATGTGGATGACATTGCCTTTTCCTCTTTATTATTAATGAAGTGGATAGCACAGGAACAAGCCCAGTTCACATCTGTACCATCATAAACAGATGTACTCTTCTTTCTCTGACTAAACATAAATTATATTATTGTGCATAAAGAACCCAAGGAAAGATTGAAATTTTTTCTAAAGGCATCAGTTTACAGATGAGACATTCCTGTAATGTCAATAAAATTACACTTTATTTCCATCATTTACCCTTTCAAAATAACAGAAAACAAAATAATTGCGTGTGCAAAAGTTTGGGCACCCTGCAGAGTTAGTACCTTGTACTGCCTCTCTTGGCAAGTATCACAGCTTGAAAAAGTTTTATGTAGCCAAGAGTCTCTGAATTCTTGTTTGAGGTTTCTTCATCCATTCTTCTTTCCAAAAGTCTTTCAGTTCTTTGAGATTTCTTGGATGTCTGTCACACACTGCTCTTTTTCAGGTCTATCTATAGATTTTAATGATGTTGAGGTCAGGTGATTGGGAAGGCCACTGCAAAACCTTCAGTTTACCACATGGAATATCTTCACAAGCACTGTGTGTGTTTGTGTGTCTGTTTACCCAATGATCCATAAAAGTCATTTCCCAGGAAAGGGAAACCAGGACGGTTGGCCAGGACCACCATTCTGAAGTCTGGGTGCATGATTATGGCGTTGAGCTTCCCCTTGGCTTCATGTGGATCTTTAGAAAATGCAAAATAACACCATCACACACAGATAAAGCTGTCACACCTTGTGTATCAGCAGCATCATAAATCACAGCAACTAATTAAAATTGGTTCTATTCCAAACACAATCAAACAACATAAAAGTACAACTGATCTTAAATGAAGTTCATGTAAACTAGAAGTTTAAGCCTGTCCGCGATAATAAACAGTATGAACTAATATGCATGTTTAATTCATTCATTTGTTGCAAATCATAAATGACATTTTCAGAAGTGAGATTGTCTGGCAAACATAACTATGATGATTACAGTAAAACTGAACATATTACACAGATAGTTTATTAGGACTTCTTTTTTAATGGTAATCCAAAACAGGGGATGTTCTGTTTACATTCTGAAAGTAACACTCTTCTTGGAAGGCAAGAACCTTTTCTGTGTAATTATGTGCAGCTGGGCTCTGTTCATACTGCATCATCCAGAGTCTCTTTTCAGTCTTTTCTTTGTGACACTAAGTAATAGTGAGTGAACGCACCGGAGATGATTCTGCGGCCGTCTGCCAGGATCATCTCTCCGCTCTCCACCAGCGTCTTGAGGATGCATGTGACATTGGTGGGAGCTTTGTCCGCTTCATCAATCACAAGAACGTGTCCAAGCTTCACTGCCTTCACCTGAACACAAGTATATAAACCATTTTTGTAGGGGTCAATTACTTAATTTAAAGGCAACAATAATTAAAAACAAATCTAAAACACAACCAAATTTGAGATTTTCAAGCTTAAATCTGTTCCAGAATCATGCTGAATCTAAATTGAAACTATTTACAACTACAAACTTAGCATCCTCTATTAAAAACTCAACTATACAATAACCCAAAAAATGTAAAAACTTGGGTTATATTTTCTTTAAATGAACCAAGTCTGATTCTTTAATTCATTAATTTTTCCTGTTAAAATAATCAAATAAAATGACATTCAACATGCATTAACACCACATATAAATTATTAAAAAAAAAGAAATACTTATTTCTTAATCAATTTTAATCTAAATAAATACAAAATTTAACTACTTTCATTGTATTTTTAACATGATATTATTATTATATATTTTATTATTTCATTTTATATTTGCCTCGGGACAATGGTTTTGATTTCTTTATTAAACACTGTTTTCAAGCACACAGATTTCTTAAAGATGGTTCTATAAAGTTTTTTGAATATTTGAGTAATTGTTTTTTTTTTTTTTTCAATGTGTGTATTATTTTTTTGCACTACACACTTTTACCCAACTCTTTTTGCCCACACATAGTGCTTCCTTAAAGTCCTGTGTTTGGTAAATGTCCCATATCTCATCAGTTAATTACCCATTCAAATGAGTTAAGCAAATACTGTACAGTAAATCTATTTGTAGTGTGTGTCAGTATTTACACATTGTGACTAACCAGAGGTGAGTCTTCGTATGTAATGACGCCGTCTCGTACTGAAGGCTGCAGTGTCAGAGTCTGGACCGTCGTGTCTCTGAAGAAGAAAAAGTACCAGCTTGTATACAAAAACCCCAAAGAGTAACAAGTTAGATATTTAAACATATATAACATATTTACGATATTTAATAATACTCGCTGAGTAAAATGTTTGTGATATCAGCTGTTTTCTAGTCATAATGTTTTTGAAACCTTCTTTAAAAACAGAAAAACCGGAGTAACACTGACACCAAACACAACCTCTGAGTGATCTTTGAATGGTCGGGGTAAAGAGCCAAAAAGTGTTGCCGATCAGCAAGATACATATTTTTATGGGTTGTTTACTTAGTCCTCTGCCCACACTCTGATAGGGAGTGTGTGCAATTTGTATTCATCGTCAAATCTTTTTGGGACTGAGAAAGATATTGTTTTAATCACAGTTTTTGTGCATTTCATTATAGGATAACAGAAGTAAATTAAAGTAATTTCTAGTGATAAACTCATTTTCAGAAGATACTATAGGCTGGTGTCCCTCAGTGAGGGACACAAACTCTTCTAAAAAGTTTTGTGTTATGCATAGATTCAAGACAAATTCAAATCCAATGGAATTGACTTCATTTCGTTGGAGCTGGAAGTAAACCATTTTGGATGGGTGACATCACACTCGCTCAGTCCAGTTCTCTTATGGTGTCGATGAGTTAAGGTCAGGGTTTAGGGTTATCACCACCCCTGATAAAAACAATCAGTTTTGAGTCAGATTCCAGCTCAGACGAGGAAAACAAAGACGTACATGGATCTACAAGAGGATGCATCCGACTGGAGCAGGGAGCTTGTTTCCTGCCGATTGTAGCTTCAACGTCACAGTTACACGCTTTTTCAAACGGCATATATTTCATCTGCTCCTGATCCACCACAATTTGAATAAATAAATACTCAGAAATGCAGTTTTAATCTTAAATGTCTATATTCATTTCCTCCATCATGAGAAAAATGTTAAAAACACATTTTTCATTCAGGATTTCATAAACAATATCAATAAGCAACAACTCTAATTCTTGAAGGGTAGTAGTTCTTTTTTTTCAAAATACTTTTCTTTAGAGACTACATACAAGCATTTTCGACATTCTCCTTGATAGCTTACACTGTGACCCAAAAGCATGGCCCAGTTTTTGCTTGCCTGCACCTCTCTTGCTTTTCTGAGTAACTTCTCTAGAGGCACAAACGCACAAATCTCCTCCTGTCTCTGCCCCGGTTTAATATTAGCTGGTGCTACTGTCTCTAATCAGGACACAGTCATCCTCAGCACCACTGTGGCTGACAAAATATGTGTGCAGGACAAGAGAAGACATACTGGGCTGGTATAATACCACGTGTCATTGTTGTATAATTAGGTGCATTTATGTTGGACCAATCTTTGTGTCGCTTCTCTTGTGTTTTTAGGTTTTCAAAATGACCTTTTTCAGCCACAATAAAGTATGCAAAGAAAAAAGATCTGTATGCTAGTAACAGACGAGTGATTCAACCTATACTCATTTGTAAAGCCTCTTTTAATATTTTACACCCACTAATTTTAAGGTAAGCAACTTCATCCTTCAGGAGGTGTGAGGAGGTCAATATTTATTAAAAATCAAAGCTAATAACAATTTATTAGAACAAATTCCCTTTAATGTGGCCGTACTTATTTCTGGGATACAAACAGGTACTTAAAGTACCTGTTTGTGAGATCCATATTCTAAAAAAGAAGACAAACTTCCTTACCTGTGGAGCTGTATGTATTCCCTTGGCCTGTTGAGAAGATGCAGGAACCTGTCCACAATTTTGTTTTTGCCCACACCCTATAGAGTGTTAAAGACAAAAACACTTTTTAAAAAAGCCACAGAATGTATCTACATCCATGCTCCTAGTTTTTGTTTTAACTTTTAGATTTACAGCAATAATAAGAAGCATGTGATGGGTTTGATCAGCAGAGCTTACCTTCACCAACATATTTAGAAACCTATTCAAATTACTAGACAGACCTATAGCTGTTGAGCTGATTTTTGAGGGTCTAAATCTAATAAACAAGGGGTTCAGGGATGAACAGTCAACAACTTGCACAGTTGCTTGAACCAGTTTACATGGTTCTACATGGTTCGACAAACAAGAAAAATCTTACAAAGAAAAAAAATCATTTTAGAAATACTTTTTAATGTATTTCAATGTATTATTTTACCATTTTTTTTAAATTAGAAAATGCTGCAGAGTAAAAACAATATTAAGAATAAATCTTTATGTTCTCCTGACTACCAGAAATGCAAACGTGTCCTTTGTAGAGGCCACTTCTGAACCTGAATGTCTCCTAACTACTGCATCCTACTGAATTAACTCCTTTTGGTATCTGCAAAGGACATATGGGGCTTTTCAATGATACGAAATGTGAAAGGGTGAGGCTGTGGGAATTGTAGTTTTTGTGAGTAAAAATAATTAATAAACTCGACAAATTATTTTTTCTCTAGTAGCCAGGAAGGATATATAATCAGAGATTGAAAACTGTTTAAAATAAACAAGGCCCTACTTTAGATCACCCAGGTTTCTATGAGTTCATTTTAAATTGTCATACACTGCAAAAGGTAAAGAAAAGTCACTTTTTTAACTTACCTGATTTCCAACCAATAAGAGGTGCTCTCCTAAGAGAAAGTCTTTCAGCATGTCCTCCATCACCATTACGTGCTGTGAAAACACAAACATCATCAGAGAAATGGCTACAACATTGAAAATGTAATCCGTACTTTTTTACTGAAAGGAGCTTCAGTTTAGAGAACTGAAAGTCAAAAATAAACTAGTTTAACATTCTTTCTCCCTCCTATGAATGTCCCTTTACTCTAAAAATGGAAGACAGGTCATTCAAAAATAGGGCGTGCTCTTTTTAGCCATCCTTTCAGGGTTTTCTTTTTTACTCCAGCAAGTCAGCAGAGGAACCAGCAGAACTTAAACACTAAAAGAAGACTATTATTGTATAATCTGCAAAATCATTTTAGTTACAAAGTAAATAAAACAGACGAATAAATAAAAATCAACTAAAGGATATGTTAAAGAGAAAACGATTAACAGGATCAAATACTGGACAGTAATACAGCAAAACTAAAGCAAAAACAATGGGTTTTAAAGGCTGTAGCATTTGCTTGATAAGCAATTTAGCAAAAGTGGTTTAAAAAGGAGAAACGCTTAAATGTGAATATTTCAATTCATATTTCTGCATGTACACCATGTCAGCACATATCACGGTTAAAGACCTAACCTGAAGCACCAACACGACATCTTTGGCTGAACTTGCTGAGAGGGCTCAAGAAGAACAAACTATCAACATTGCTCCATGGAGACTGTCCTGACTTACTGTTTTCTTGCAGATCACTAGCTGCAAGTAGCAGAATGAAAAGAGTTCCAGAAAGTCACGAACAATGCACGGAGCATCATCTACTACCCTCTTCCATCGTTGAAAAAGTTATGCGCTGTCTGGGACTCTTTCAACTCCAATAAGTCGCCCTTCAAACTGAACACCTTTGGCAGGTGTTACAGAAACCTCTAAATATAAATGAACAGGTTTAAGCACAGATTTTATCCCAGGAAAATCATGGCTGTAAATGTCGCTTCATAAGCAATACCCTTTAGTCCACTTTCACTCCACCTGCCGTGACAATGTTGATAGTCCTCTGTTCATTTGTGCAATATTCTGATCATTTACATTAGTACTGCTGCTGCAACACAGTCTGTGTAAAATTGGATGAGTTTACATTTAAAAAAGCATTTTTAGGAAGAACCATGCTTTTGTGACCTATGTGTGCTTGTGTGTGCGTTTCATTTTCTTTGATTGAATTGAATGTCAAGTTCCTATTCATAAACCGTTTACAGGTTTTTAAGCACCAACAGCATCCAATTTAGCTTGGCAACATACAAGTGAACAATAAACAAAATGATAATAAAATATATATACCCTACCCTAAAACCATGATTACCTTTGACCTGAAAGATTCAGAGAAATGCAGTGAATAGGTTCAGATCTAAAAAATATAAAGATCTTTAAAGTCCAGGTGAAAGGTGTGATGTAACTCACTACTTGCAATAGTAACAGTCTAAACAGAGTTATTAAAAACAATACTGTTCACAATCTAAAGCAAAAAGTACAACTGCGTCAATAAAAACCATTACATATAATTGCATAAGTACATTTTTCCCTCTTGGAAACCTAAAGGTCATGAACAACTGAAGTTAAACTGGGTAAAACATGCATTACAATTAACATTTTAAAATTAAATATCAATTATCTGTAACAGTATTATTCCTATTTGCTACAGAAAAACTATCATGAAACCAAATGGGAAATTTATGCCCTTAGTATTGATGATTTAAAAACATATTTATTTTGTATTGTAAAATCTCTGCCTAATCTGCATGATCATACATTTCTTTAAATGACTGGTTTTAACTAAGCAGTTTATACAAGAAAGAATCTGGAACGCATCTCAGTCCATCTCCTGATTAAAAGACGTCATTGTTAACTACATCCAAAAAAAGAAGATACACAAATGATAATCTTTTTTTTACTCATGCGATTTACATTTGCTGTGTGTCAACTCAAGCAATTCTCTTCAAATCTCCTCATTATTTTTTTCTATACCAAATGTTTGTAGTGGAAAGCCAGAAAACATGGCCTAACTGTCTATTCTTGGGAAGAACCATAAGGAAATGCTAAAAAGAAAAAAAAAACATTTCTGAGTAACTCTGAATTGCTGCTGCCACTCCCAAAGTTTGTTAGTTTGTTTATTCAGGTCAAGGTCTTGAAGTAATACTCAGAAACAACCCAGACAAATTCCCTTTATCCTATCAGTGTTTGACAGAGATTAGGCAGTGGCTCCTCCCAAATCTTCTGCATTTACTAGAAAGCAAAACTTAGTTTATTGTGTTTGGTTTTAAACTACTCACTGACCCCACACTCAGCTGTTCTCATAATTGCCAAAAATGTAGCCCTGTGGTAATTCTTTTGAAGAAACATTTGACATCCATATGTAGTTTGACAAATAATTGGACTTCTTTGTAAAACAAGCAGTTTCCCGAAGCAAATGAGTGGTACCTTAAAAACCTGTCAATGTCTTTTTTAAAATCTTACAATATTTATGAGAATTGTTTTGAACCAGAACTGTGTGAACTGCTATCAACTTGCACAAAGGCGAAACAGACGGTCAGTTATTTCTTTGGAGTAGCTGGTACTTTTCTTTGAAACAGACCATAAGTTGTGTATTGATTTGTCTGTTTTTGAATGTAAAACTAAAACAAATTAGTTCTTAATGGCTTGAATAACAATGTTCTTCCAATATTAACAAACACTAACAGTGGCTATGGTAAAATCCTCTAAAAAATTAAGGTTTACTCTTTGACTGATAAACAGAAACAAAAATAAGCATCATTAAGTCTGCAGTGGGTCACACAAAGGAAAAGATAGAGCAAAAAAAAAAAAAACCTTTCTGTGGGAGAGACCAGTCAATTTTACAACCAGAGAAAAATTCTGGTACAAGAAAAAGAACTGCTTTTCTTATCTCCATTTGATTGTTTCATCTGTCTGTTAAAAGAATGTTTTAATCAGGCCTTTATCCTCATTAGATCGAATGGTAAACATCTCCTCTAAGAACGTCTATGTGACATGTAAGGATCGGTAAATGGTCGCATGGTTCCACTTTCGTGTTTTGGTACTGATACTTACCTGGGGATTATCATAGAAGAGCACATCAGGAACTTTCAGTTTTAGTGCAGAGCTATAGATGGGAGCAGACACTTTGCCAATAGTCAACACACCGTCTTTTACAGCACCTGGTAAAATTCAAAGCACACAATGTGGATCAGCACAGCAGTACTTAGAGGAAATGAAAGGTACAACTTCAGTTAACATTAGAGGCAGAAAAACTGTAGTCAAATAAACATGTTTTGATTGCAAATACATGTTAAAAAAATTAAGTATTTAAGTGAGTATTTAAAAATTTAGTATATGTTTAAAAAATGTATCAGAACATATACATTTTAAAAACATTGACATGAAACTTTTTTAAATAAACTAGTTGGAAAAGATATGTTTCAGAATTTATGTAAAATTTTTAGATTTTATTTTTAAAAGCATGTTTATCTGGCAAATCATCCAAATTCACATATTGAAGGTAATGATAAACAAATATGAAACTCACAGCAATAATCAGAAGCTCGTTCAGTATTCTCCAGCGAGGCCTGCATGGAACAGTTCTTAAGGGTTTTTTCAAGAGTGGAACGAGCCAGGCTGGGCAGAAACCTAAAACACAGACATTAGACGAGTGTGTACACACGCACTGACCCACTCACACACAGTCAGTGGGTTTACTTAATTCTCCGTACCCAGTTACTCGTCTATCTCTGATACACCAATCAACTATGAAGTCTTCTGAGTATTTCTGCAGATGACAAGACTCTAGTGGTACTAAAACAGTTTTCTTTGCTACTCCTCGGCTTCTATGCACAAATGCGTGTACGCCTGGTGGAAATGGGCATATACAAAACTTAGAGCAAAAATCTGTATTTATAAGAAAAACATTGATAGAAATTTGCACCAGATTGAGTGGGCTTGGGCATGTTGAGGAGGAACAGCGATGATGCTGGTGAAAGGATGCTGAGGTTAGAACTAGCAGGAAAGAGGTTTAGAGCAGGGCTGTCCAATCCGGGTCCTCAAGGTCAGCCATTGATCATGTTATGTCAAAAATGTCTATGAGAGTGGATCTAAGTTCACACATGCGTCAAACGTACCACGCAGAAAATGCAGGCACCCTGAGCGCTTTTTCTGCTCTCCACGCACTGCTTTTACTTTTGGAGTGGGACAGTTCATGGCAGAGTTCAGATCTATGGCAAGCGAAAGGGGTCAATAATCGCCAGGAAAAGAGGCGTAAGAAATGTCGTATTAACCATGAAAAATGCCACTTTTTACCTATGTTTTAAAAGTAGCATGTAAATTACGCCGTCTTGTGTTGTCACAAAAAGGGCGTAAAAAGCGGCTTTTTATTAAGTACAACCCGCGCGTCAAAAGTGCCGCTCTAGTGCATTAAAAACCGCACATCGAAAGAGCTGTTTTATTGTGTCACATACCTGCGTCAAAAGCGCTGCCTGATTCTAAAAGAGGGTGTTTTTCATGGCCAATGCGCTGTTTTTTATGCCAATTTTCCTGGCAATTATTGACCCCTTTCGCTTGCCATAGCAGACATGAGAACACAGGAGTGAATCGTAATCTCGTAGAGAGCAGAGGAGCTCTTGGGGTGTCTGAACTGTCCCACGCGGGAGTGAAACATGAGTGCGTGGGGAGTAGAAAAGCGCTAGGGATGTCTGCATTTTCCACGTGAAACGTTTGACGCATGCGTGGCGTTTTATCCCCATTCATAGATACTTCTGACATTAAATAAACTCCATAGACAACATCAATGACCAGGATTGGACAGCCCTGGTCTAGAGGAAGACCAAAGAAGATGTTTGTTGATATAGTGAATTAGACATGAGGGTAGTTGGTGTGAGTGAGGAGGATGCAGAGGAAAAAGTTAGATAGAGGCGGATGATTGGCTGTGGCGATCCTTGAAGGGAGCCACTAAATAGCACAGAAGAAGAAGATAGAGAGTTAATCAGCACTGACAGTCCTCAGTCACTTGATATTTGATGGACAACCACTGATACAGCCACTGCAAAGCCCTTGTGCTTCCTCATGTTACCTGGTAGATTTGTGATGTCCTGTATAGACAGTGGTGACATAGTGATGTTTGTTTTCTGCAGAGCAGGAGATCGTTGAAAACCAGTACTTGTACTGAGTCAGACTCAACCATTTCAATCCTTTTTTTCCTGTTTTTAAACATCTAAATAAATCCTTTTTATGTTCTCCGGCTGCATAACAAAGTCCTCTGTTTGTTCATAAAGGAGCGGTTGAAATGTCTCTCTGGAGGATTTACTTTTCCTGTACAGCTAAGTCTCATAAACTTCATGTCCATTTATCTGCTACTTATATCAGTGTTTGCATTATGTGGGCAGCAGTCACAGCAAGGTAGCCTAGAGTACCCCATGGCGTTCCCAGGCAAACCAAACTGTATCATCTCTCCAGCATGTTGTCCAAGTAGGAGATTCCCTTAAGGCTGCCATTAGAAGGCTTTCAGGTAGTACTTTTGCTAGGTGTCCAAATCATATTAACCACGTCTTCTCAAGCGAGGTATTTACTGTTTTAGAAATAAAAGTGAATCAAAATGGAAAAGTCTCAACATTTTGGCAGTTATACCCACCCCTAAAGATTAGGAAATGAACTACCATTTGGCCACTCCAGCATAGCTAAATAGACTGCACATCTATTCTGAGACTAGAAGATTGTGGTCATGCTTCTGATCCATCGCACAATCCAATGTTCTGTGTTCCGTGTAAACACACTTACTATAATAGTATTTTTTTTTTTTTTTGAAACTATGCTTTGTGGTTTTGTGTGGTGTGTCAGGGATTGTCTGTATTATACTATTATGACTCAATGTCACTAGGAAACGCTACACTTTTACCCTTAGCAATCATGGGAGTGTGTATTTATAAATACCTGGAGAGACATGCTTTGTGAATGGAGTGGGTGATGTTCTCCTCGGGGTATTGAGATAGACGACGGCAAATCCTCAACAGCTGCCTGGTGGAAAATGATGAGGCTAAAGACTTAGCCTGCAGAGACACATGATGAACAAACAATGATGCATCAGCATGTGTTCAATCTGACACACATACCATAGGGTCAAGTCCTTTACGTAACTTTAATGGTATGTATAAAATTAGACACACTTACTGTGGGATCATTTCCTCTACGTAGACTATGCGTGAAGTTTAACAGCTGCTCTGCTGCTTCTTTTGGAACACTAGGAGTCTTCACAGAGAAAAAATAAAACAAGGGAAAGCTTTAAAAAAGGTAAAAAGGTAACCATTGGAGGTGATATGTTACTTATTGAGGTTTCTCACAAGTCCCAGTATGAGGTCCATCTCCTCAGCTTTGGCCAGTGGTGTGGCAGTGTGGTACAGGAACAGAGTTAGAAGCTCTGAGCCCAACCACTGCTGACCTCTGCTACTATCACTGCTTGTACTGCCACCCACAACAGGAGGCTCAGCCAGAGCCAGAACTCTGAAGGAAGGGTGGATGGGAAAGACTGACCTGAAAATAGACAGAGACAAATCAACAGACGGACACAAGAATAACAACGACTATTTTAGCCTTTTTCAACCCAATGTGGTGGAGAATGGTTTTGTCCTGCCCCGCAGCTGGGCAAAGGGAGCTGCCGAGTACCTATAGTTAGACTAAATGATTTCGATTAAATTAGGGATAATGCAATTGGACCAAATTCCTATTATTATTTATAAGTAAACGGTAAACAGAATGGATAGAAAAAAAAAGGAAAGTAAACCAAACAGGAAAACAAGCTGACATAAAAGCAAGAGTTGGCGATGAAAGGCATAAATAACTTCACATTACTTCCAAAAGAATTAGTATTCACCCATCTGCTTTTGTGTGTGTATATGAATTTAAGTGCCATCCCACTCATAATCTGCCATGTCAGTCCACCTTTAATAGCTTTAGTAGCTTTAAGACTTCTAGTAAATCTTTACACAGATTTAGGAGTGTTTTATGGGAATGACTGATCATTCTTCCAGCAGCCCATTTTTGAAGTCTATCTCTTTGGTTTGTTTAAAAAAGTCTGGCTCACAGTCTTCACTCTAAGTCACAGGGGTCAAATTCCAGGCCTCGAGGGCCAGTGTCCTACAGGTTTTCCAACGAATCTGCCATTGTAGCTTCTCATTGGCAAAACACACCTGAACCATGTCATCAGCAAATAGGGGCAGGTTTCTGAAAAACCAGCAGGATGGCGGACCTCGAGGCCTGGAGTGTGACACCTCCGCCCTAATTCATCCCAAAGGTTCTGTTTCAGGTTTAGGTCAGTAATCTGAGCAGTCCGGCCAATTTCTTCCACTGCAAACTTCTTTTCCCCTGTCTTTATAGAGCTTAATTTGCATAGTCATGTTGGAATAGAAAAACCCCTCACACAAAGTTGGGAACATGGAAAGGTCCAAAAACTCTTGATGTGCTAATGCATTTAGAGCTCTAGTCCAGGGATGTCCAAATCCAGATATAATATCTATCAAAGTTCAACGTCAAATGTTTAGTAGCAAGGACATTTCGCAGCTGGACTTGCAGAACAAGCAGTGTCCTATTTTCCTGTCTGTAGCCATGGAAGTGACTGAGATTCATGAACATGAATTCTTTTGGACGGGTGAGTGAAAGTTTTTGACAATACACTCTAAATAAGTGGTGGCCACATGCAGTGTAAATAATAATCCACAAAACAGGCACACATATATCTAACCCTCACTCAGACATTTACATGTACTTTTACGTTTGTGTAAAAAACAATGAACAATCTACATACTAAAAAATATATCAAAACAAACCAACAACAGCATGTACAACACCATGTTTAGTGCTTATACAATCATATTCACAGACAAAGTAACAACACATGTACATGAGTTAGTGTTGTACTTGTTCTAATGTTTCACTGAAAGTAAAAGCAGTCACAGGAAGCCTGACTAATGAGCAACATGTGGTAGACAGCTTATACAGTTACAGACTTAAAGAACATGCCAAGGAACCAGAAACAAGAGGACATCCACTCCCAGAACCAACACGCCAGTCAAACAAAAACAGAGTAGGAGTAGTCACTGCAAGAGCTTCTGACACCAGAAGTACTGAACGCCAGAGAATAAGAGGAGCATTAACCTCTATCCGGGCGGAAACCGGAAACCTGGCATCCTTGAAGCCAAGAATCAATCCCTGCACATCAGAGGCATAGCAGAGAGTCCTGCGCCCTGACCAAAGACCATAGAGATGGGCCAGGGTCATCCAAGATACCTGCATTGTACCCTGGGCAGCCCACCTGCCTGCTCCACAGCAAGACCAGCACAGAGAAGATGTAATGTGGGAAAGGGGCAAATGAACAATAGAGGAAAAACTGGCGGTAGAGCCAGCCAAGCAAACACTAGTTCCAATAGTGGAAAAAAAAAACAATTAGTCAGTATGTAAGAACCAGGACCCCAAGGGTCTCTCATAGAAGTACATCAAACCCCAACCCCCATCTCGGATTGCTGAAACGGCCAGAAGTGAAAATCAGGGTTAGTCTCAACCATTGACGGTGTTTGAGTAGTGGACCGAGCAAGTGTGATGTCACTCATAGAAAATGGCTTACTTCCAGCTCTAACCAAGTGAAGTCAATTCAATCAGCATTTTGTTGCAATACCGACATCGCCATCTTGGAGCCAGATGACCTCATTAAGCAGTGACTGGTCTGAGTCAAAGTTTCTATGGTAACCATTCCTGCCAATCAGGAGTGAGCTTCTTGGAAGTCCACAACCCTGCTTTTCCCAAGCGGGCTTGGGAAAAACATTTTAAACATTCAACCTGAGACCACATACACCTACATCACATATCTAGATATCTAGACCACACATTGAGACAACTGACTGGCTAGTTTATACCTTGAATAAATTGCAATTAAAGAAAAAAATTGGATTAGCAAGAACATGTTAAAAAAGATAGCAGAGCAAGAATGGCTATTCTGATCAACAGAATGACTGAGTAATAGCTGTTTAGTCTGTGGGATTTTGGCTTCTTGGAGTCAGTGGGTACTTCCTGTTTGGAACAAGAGGGAGGAGGGGGTCAGTCAATCCAGTTCCCTTGTATAGTCAATGGTCCTTGACTACCAGATCTACAAAACCAATGTTCCTGGAAAACACCCTGACTGTTGGACCCTTCCTCACAAAATAAGTTGGGAGCAGAAGAGCATTAATGATCACGTGTAGCTGTGTAGTAATGGGTGGGCAAGAAAGTTCAAGAAAAATATCTATATCAGGACTAAAACCATGTCTTGTGAAAGCCAGCAAACAAATAAGGTTGTGATTTCCATTAACTCTCATCTTTATGGTATTTGCTTTCAATATAAAAAAAAGGAGAATGCCTCTTCTTTTTTTCTTAAGTAAAATTTAGAAAGTTTTTACTCATATTATATCTGAGCATCATCTGCTTAAAGTTACAATCCTGTTGTGCTGTTATAATGAAGCCTGAAGGGAAAGGAGGACCAGTCAACACATAGCTCTCTCAGACCAGATCAGTGCTTTAAACGTCCACACGATGGTTTTACAAGATGGCAAAATATTATATTCCACTGTATTAAAAGCCTTAAGTGATGTCTACACAACACCCAGAATCTTTGACCCAAAAGATGTCAAACTGCTTTTTCTCCCTTTGACTCTTGTTCGGTGGATTGGGAATGTAAAGATGTATTGACATTTACATTTAGCAAAGAGGTGCCTCAGTAGAGCGTGGGGGAAAAAACACCCCAGGAGCTCCTCATGCTGGTTATTAACCTAGTAAATGGGGCAGCAACCAATGATTGTTTTTATTGTCAATATTTTTTTTTTACTTTTGATTAATAGTGTAGTTCAGGGAGGACAACTCTAGGCCTCGAGGGCCGCAGAGTCTGCATGATTTCCAGATATCCAAGCCCTACTCATGACTGATTACCTGGTTCAGGGGCGTCCAGCCAATAAGAACACGCCAGATCATGTTATGTTGCAAATCATGCAGGTTGCAGCCCTCGAGGCCTGGAGTTTTTAAGCTCATTTTTTCTTTATTTCATCAACAACAATTGCTCCAAGAACGCTTTAGAAATAACTCTGGTTTTGATTATGTGGCGTGTCTACAGCTTTTTGGCTCACACCAGAGTTGGTGTTTAAAAAAAGTAAAAACAGATGGCCCCAGAGTAAAAATAACCTCTTCAAATAATCAAAGGAGGACAGCATCAGTGAGGAAACTTAAAGGCTTTAAATGTATAACAACCTCTTACAAGAAATCTGAGGTCACAGGTTTTCCAAATTTGGTCTAACTTGGACCAAATCAATGTTTTCCTGCTTAAAATAAAATAAAAGACAAAAAGTTTGTAAAAGCAAAGATTTTTTTTAAATGCTGTGGCTACCTGATGCTGACATAAATTCAAAATTCTACATTTTATGAAATTTGCATTGTTGTATTTTATGTTTTACAATAACATTTATGGTTGTCTAGAACCTTTTGAGCACAACGCCTACACACACCAACATAGCTTGCACCACAGGAGTGGAGGAGGAGGAAGTGGTTCCAGTTAATGCAGACACCCCACCACTAACAGCTCTGGTACACGCAAGCACATAAAGATGTTTCACTTTACACTGATAAAAATCTTTATGTCACTTGAAGATAAAATGTTCTAAAAACTTTACATTTCTTTCAATCATCACAACCCTCTGAACTGTTTTTTTAATCCAGCCACATACCAATCCACATTTAAAGATTTAATTGCAATAATAAAACAATGCACATGAAGTTTCACCAAAAATATTCACAGAGCTTTTACAGAAGCTCATACCTCTCCTGCAGTTGCTGGTCGCTCAGCTGTAGCTGGTCCTTCAGTGTCTGATATCTGTCCCATCTCAGCAGCCTGGTTCCATCATAAAGATCCAACTCTCTATCCTGGAGCAATCTGAAAACCAAAACCAAGAACACTGAGAAAAATATGGACATATCACTTCTCCTTTACAGACACAAAACTGCATCCACTATTACAATGGCTAAACTACTCGTTTTAGAGGACGGGCTAGACCAGAGACAAAAATATGACAAACAAAAAGGGTCCAACATTTAATAATGAGTAGAGGAACTGGGAATTTGTTTGCTGACTAAAATACCTAGAGAGCACAGACAGGGTTCCCAGGTTGACCCTGTGAATGCCGTCAAGAAGCAGCATCTTGCCCTCCAAGGCAGCAGTTACGAGTGGAGATGGTCTCCATGCTGTGTCTCCGTTGGGAAGAGTGTACCTCTGCTGGAGGAGGTCTCTGGCTGTCATATCCTGAAGACCACGAAGTCAATTTAAAGGGAGACAGAAGTAGCATCAAAGCAGTTCGCTAAATTGGCAAAAAAAAAAAAAAGATTTCCACTTGGAATGAAAGGCAGAAAAACAGACATCAAAAGGAAGTTAAAGTCACACGCCAATCTTCTTTTGATCCATTTTAGAATTTTTTAAGGCAAAATCAAAAAACCTTTGTCGTTTTCCAGGACATACTTTCTGCAGTGCGGCAAAGATTCATAAAAAAATGGATCTTTGAGCTGTGGAAGGGTCTGCTGCAGAGTGGGCCAGCTTTCATTTCCCATCATCCCTTTGTTAACACTCTCTCCCACTAGTTTACAGCCCCTCACAACCCCAACATAAAATGACCGGTACAACAACAATGGTGAACAATATTGGAGATATCCAGTTGTACAGTTTTGAGTCAGATGTCAGCTCAGATGAGGAAAATACAGACGTACGTTGATCTGTTTTCTTTAAGTGGCTACATCAGAATCAGGGAGCTTCTGACCTGCTGATTGTGGTCTCTACGTAACAGCTACAAAGATTTTTCTAACAGCATTTTTCCGACTGCTCCCTGACTCATGACAATTTTGAATGAAGTAATACATTCTGTCCATCATGAGAAAAATTCTACAAGAACGTGTTAAAAACACCAAAAGCACAATTTTCCTTGGAGTGGGTCTACAAAGGTTAGACTAAGTGTACGGTTACAGTGGTCCCTGGCAATGTCACAGTTAACCTTTTGTGGGTTCGCAGATTTTTCTTTTTAATTGCAATTTTGCATGTTTTTTAAAACATTTTTGGCTTTAGACCTTGTTGATCAATCTCCTCCATGTCACGTCTTCTTACAGAATGCCTTCAGTTTACCAGAGTTGCATAAATCTTCGATCGTGAGCAGATCTTTGTTTTTATTCTGTGATCATATTTTTTGACAAAAGTTTGAACTTTGAGAGTTTAAACAAGAGAGAAAAGTGTGAAAATATTCATGTTTGTCTGAGAAAAGTGTATCAAGTGTGTAGGGAGGAGTTTTACAGTCTGAAAACATCTATAATTCTACTTGGCAGATTTCACCTATCGCAGATTATTTCTAGAACATAAGCCCTGTGATAAACGAGGGAACACTGGATTGAATAGACCAAATGGAGCATTTCTGAAATTCCTCCTCATTTTGATGAATAGTAACAATATTCTTGCTGCAGTGAATGTCTGCTAGACAAAACAAACTGAGATAGTTATCAATTAGACTATTTACAACTGCAAATCTAATATTAGTCACATGTAAGGAACATTTTATAACTAAATTTTAATTTCTACATTGATTCTGTAAGACTTTCAAAGGTGCTGGACACTTGAAATCTTAACTTACTTGGTAGAGCATGACAGGCTCAACGGTGTAACCCAACGTGTTGGCGAACTCTCTGGCAATGACAGATTTCCCAGAGCCCTGAGGGAAAACAAAGCTTTCTGTTAGCCAACAGTCATCATTACTTTACATGATGAACATTGTGTTGGTTACCTTAGGACCTATCAGACAGATATCCTTTACTATGTGTGACTGCATCATCTCAGCCAGCAGCTGCGAGTGGCCTGGTGTGTTGATGAAAGTGGGGTTGCTGTGGGGGGGCTGGGCCTTGTTGGTGCCTGCTGGACTCTAAAGGTTAAACAAAAGACACAAGAAAACCAGGATTCTGATTCATTACAGTTGAACACTTCAAATAAGCTGCACTTCATGAACAAAACCAGATCTGTTTCAGGGATCAGGTTTAATGACAATATAAAACAAACTCTTTCAGACATGATGAAGAGGTCACTTCAATCACATGTTCATGTGACTGGAGTTCGGTGGCCAACCTGCCTCCTGAGGCCCACACAATATGATGAATATGGGTCGGTTTGAAGCAGTGTAAAACTGTTTTGAGTACTAGCAGAGAAAAAAGGGGCATACAAGTACAGACCATTTAACATTTAATGAATGCAATAAAATGTATCTATACTTAAATGTTTACATAAGCAAAAGACAAAACAAAACAAAACTATGATGCCTATTAACCAAAAATATGTAAATGGGTTGAATTGTTTTGGCAGCTCTTCATTCTTACTGCGCCTTTGAGTGAAAACTTGCCACATACTAAAAAAACTCACCAAAATTTGCAAGCACCTAGTAGTTGGTGAAAATTAATTTTGGGCATAGTGAACACACCCCTTACCCAAAAAAATGATGACATCACATCGGTAGCAATCGGTAAAAAATTGAATGGGGTCAAAGTCTCTTATGTGGCTCAAAAAAATATTTCAAAATCCAATAATGAAACCAAAAAACACATGTCTGGGATATTCAAAGGAAGTTTTAAATCATTATTGGATGGCCACAGGACCTACGTGGTCATTTTGTGGCAAAATGTAAAATTTGACCATTTTCACATTTTCCTACAATATGGGGAAAAAAAACCTTTGTTCAAACGGTCTTCAAAAAATTTCACACAAATCGCCATCTTAAGCCTACAACCACAACTGAAAGTGTTGACCTCTGACCTCAGGAAGAGGCCACAATCTTGAATTTTCCAAAGAAAATCATCTTTAGTACAAGCTACAAATTTAAACTCCGAGGGATTTCAATCACCTCCTAACTCCTCAAGGATCACTGGGATACTACTTGGGAAAAAAAATTTTAGAATTAGAAGTCTTGGATTTTGAACGGCATTAGTATGGCGATCGCGCAAAAGTAGCACTCCCCTGTTGCTCACACAGTTTTTGCCAGAATATTGTAAAAATGTAAAACATGAGTTATTGGCTCAAGCCAAACAATACAATGTGACATACAATATGAACACATTAGGAATGTGGGCGTGGTTAACAAGAAACATCAGTTGCCAAGGAAATCCAAAGGTTTATTTTATGCCGATTCTACTATCTACATAGACACCTCCAGGTCGCTAAAAAATAAAATGGTTACTAGCGAGATAAAACCAACGAAAAAGTTGTCATTTTGAAAAAAAAAATGTCATGAATTTAGTGTAGCTCTGATCAAAATGGAGGGGACAGAGGGTGACTTAAGGGCGTGTGGCAACTATTCAGCTTGTGAGTAGTTTGTTTGTTTGTTTTTAGGGGGGGTAGCATATGGCTTTAATTATGATTAGTATTGACAAACATTTTTTTAATAATGTGCTTTTTTCTTTAAGGAAAAGTCGTATTTCAGAGCAACAGAGTGACACAATCACAAGCATAAATGCAGTGAAAAGGTAGAAAATACAGCAGTGATAAATCAAAACTCAAAAAAAGAATAAAAACAAGACAAATGAATTTAAAAAAAAAGAAGGGAAGAAAATGTTATTCACTCAAACCTGCAGCTTCGTTCACCTTAATCACATTTACAGATGTGTTTTAAAGTAAAGTCAAGTCTCATAGCTTTGCAGAAAAAGAGAGAGAGCTGGGGCATTAAGGTGGGGGGGCAAGGAATGCAAAACCCGTGAAAAAAGGGTATACCGGTAGGTTGATTCACCTTCTCCTTGCTCCCCTCAGCCACACCACGCAGTAATTGTTTTCATCCATATCTAGACCTCTTGTATGTTACTGGTTATAAACTTCTACTCAGTGTCCATCCTTTAGGTCTTTGGTGTCCATCACACAGGACCTAAGTTCTAATCTCCTTTTTGGCTTTTTCTGTCAATCAATGCTTTCACCTTGATGGTTACCCCGGGTTCAATCTTTGCAAAACACATAACAGTTTTAACTGGAACCCCCATATCTAGATATCTAGACAAAAGTCTGTAAAGCACCAACACTGAGTATCACCATCATCTGAGTCCAGCCGTCCGCTCTAGCAGGTAGTGTGAAAATAGTCTCAGAGGTCCTCCTCAGCTCAGCTTTACCACTTGCTGAGTCGGCGACACCTTGAGACCTCCCCCAACAAACAGACCAAGTTGTGGTCAAACCTCCTGAGTAGTGAGATTGGAGATGTTGTGTATGCATGCTTAACATTGTTCACAGCAAGTCAGTTGGCCTGATTTTGTGCGTAGGACAGAGCACAGACTAATAAAAAGATAACAGAGTAGAAGCAGGAGGGACAAGGTTAAAACACAGGAAATGACAAAGAAAGCCTTGGGGTGCTGACTTTGTAGCCGTGCAATAGATGCATGTATCCTCTGACATGCCACTGTTGCATCAACTCTTGGGTAATATATACAGACAAACAGCTATGACGTGCATAAACTTCCTGGGTCTCAGGCTGACAGCTAACAGTTCTGGATCACACAGAATTTCTTTGACAGTCAAATCCCCCACGCCTTTGCCATTATCACCAAACATTATGGAGATCATGTCAAATCCTGCAGATGTAAATCCACAGAGATCAATTTTGTATACTACAGCCGGCGAGTTAGTCATGTCTTCGTAGGAAATATTAGACCACTCTTGTGGTAAAGCCTTTGAGTTTTCAATAAGAAAGGTGTCGTATTAACTCTATTCTGAAGTGCACATTTCTCGCCAGGATGGAAGAAGTTAATGGCTTATTTCTCCACCACGTGTGTTTATTATGCCAGTCTTAAATTGTACTCCCCTGTTGCATCTATGGTACTTCCTCTTTAGCTCCCTTGGGATGGAATCACATACCCAGACAACACTTTGTTAAAAAAATCGTTACCAGTTGTTTTCTCAAATAGGCCTTATTGAAAGAATGCAGTTTTCAACCCCAACACTGAAATCCATAGAATGCATAGAAAATGCTCATAAAAGATTAGGGGGTGGGCTGTTGATGCTGGGACCAGAGCAGCAGCCAATTATCTGTTATTGAACAACATTGTCCCAACTTATGAAATAATAATCAATAATGGGGCTTCAGAAGGCATGACACTCGTGTGTTCTTAAAGTACTTTTTTGTATAATATGTATGCCGTATGTATATATAGTGAAATTCTTTTGTACCTTACAGAAGTCACTTGTAAAATGAAGTGAAATAAGATGTAATGAAATAGCATAGTGTTCCCCTGCTATATTTCTGTTCTGCTTTTGTAGTCTCGCTGATTTGCAGATTTTTTTCAGTACAATTTTGCATGATTTTTTTACATTGTGTTCTTCATCCTAATTGGCTGTAGACGGTCAATTATTCCTCTGTGTCATGCCTCCTGTACAGAATGCACTCAGTTTGCTTTGTTTTCCTTCCATAAAACTGGACTTATTTTTCTATGAAGAGTTAAAAAGGGGGAGAAAAGTGTGAAAATGTTTATGTCTGTCTGAGAAAAGTGTATAAAGTGTGTAGTGAGGATTTTTACAACCGGAAAACTTCAATAATCCTTCTTTGCGGATTTCACCTAGAACACAACACTGTACCTTAAATTGTAGAAAACATAGGAAATACCTGAAAAGTGATTTCTTTGTCTGTGATATTTAGTTTTACGTCCACATGGCCTTGAAGTTCCTTTGATACAGACACGCTCAAAATAGAGCTGGGAGACTGCTGAAGTTGGCTTTCCAGAAGCTCAAATTTCTGTAAAAAGAAAAACACACAAGATAAAAGGACATGAACAATTAAAAACTAATAACAGATAACTCAGCTCTTGAATTACATTCAGCACAGCCTCAACAGCAGTGTGTCCATCCTTGGCCAGGAAATTCTTATAGGGGTAAAGTCTGTCAATGATCTTGTGCAAAGAAAGCATGGGGAAAGTGTTCTGCAAAAAACAAATTAAAAAAACGTTATTCTCTACTTATTTCATTTGTTACTTTTTAGTTATTCTTTTTTATGCTTTCTACATCTTCATCAAGTCTCACCAAAACACGAATAGCAGGAAGCAGATTGTCCATTGGAAAATCTGGGAGGCCTAAACTGGAGGATTCTTGGGAGCACAGTGTGGTGGCAAATGACAGCAGCTGGGACACCCTGAAACACAGAATCAACCATGACACAGCAGTATTTATGTTGTTTGGTCTCCGTGTCATTCTGTACATTTGCCAAAGAAATGTAATAACTTGAATGAAAGGCTAGTTTAAAAGGTAATAGGCAGGATAACAGAAAAATACCAGAAAAGGCATATTGAAAACATATAAATGACCTTGAATTTTAAGTGAAATAGGAATAACATCCTCTGGCAATTAGCATTATGTCTTCTACTCATCACATGTGAGAGATATTTCCTAAAAATAATGCAAAACAAACCTACGCTTTTGTTGAAATGCTCTTTTTCAAGATTCCTTATTGTTATCTCTGTCTCTCACAGTTAAAACAAACTATGATCTAAAAAAAAGAGCAGTCATTTTTGCAAATATACAAAATCAGTGATGGATCTTCTAATTTCTTTAACCAAAGTAAGCTGGACACATTTAGGATGTCTTTACTTTCCTACCTTTCTGCCGCAACATTTGTACCAGCTGAGTACAGCAACTCCAACTGATCCTGAAAATGTAAAAGTGAGAAATGTCATGTAACTACACACTGGAAAGCCCAAAAGATACAGATTTGAAGCAGAAAAGAATTTATTCCTTTTTAGGCAATACAACTGTATTTTTATTAAGACACTGTGAGAAAAGTTTAGCACTGGATGGTCAGGATATTTGGATCTGACCTTGAATGGTAGGTAATAGATGTCTCTGGCCTGGAAACGAGAGCGAAGAGGCGGATCCAATGGGTTCCCTTTGTACTTGGAAACAGGAAGACCAAGGGCGATGACCCAGAAGTCTTCGCTTACACGAACAATCTTCCATCTGTCCAACTCCTCTTTGGTGTGCTCCTGCAAAGTTACATAAGACTTCTTTTTACCACAGTTGTTTCATGGATTGGACATTTCTGTCTAGAACACAGTAACCCTTTATTTACATTGGGTAACTTTATCTTTACTTTAAGAAATTTGAATTTCGAGCCAATCTACAAAGCCCGATTAGGAAATCAATTCAAAAGAACATGCCAGTTACATTCCAGATGAAATAAGGCCATACTTTAAAGACATATTGCACTGTCAGTGTTTAATTGCTTTGCTTGGGAAGCACTGACCTGCAGTAGTTTGTCGTAGCGCTCAGCTGCCATTAGAAAGCGACCATCATCCAGTTGCATCTCTCTGTTTTCCAGCAGATTGTTAAGAATAGGAAGAACGTTTCGCTCTGCTTTCTCCAACCCCTCCAGAACCAGAACCCGACCCTGTGTTGCTGCTCTAACAGCACACTAAAAACAAAATTAAAAATAAAGATGACCAGTGAAAAAAAGCTTATAATCAGTCATAAGAAATCTGCTTACAATGGGGGGGGGGGGGTTATATTTATTATAAGTATGCTGGCACAATTACATTTTGTTCAGGAGTTCTCTGTTTACTGCACACAGCAAAGCAGAATAATACAGGAGGTGTATATTTGTATAAACCTCTTTTGTATTTCAGGATAACTTAATTTTGTTCTATTAGTATGTGTTTCTCTTTGGACCGAGTGGATGGCAGATGCTGCAAAAACAGGCTCCCTAGACAGGATAGGTTTATAAACAGAAAGGAAAAAGCAGGAGAATGAATAAAGAAACACATAGGAAGGGTAGGATTACAAATAAAAAGAGACGACAAGTTGCTCCAGGTCCATCATTTCACTGGTACAGTAGGGTTTGGATTGTCCTCAGACACACTCATCCACACACACTGTGCAAACATTCCCATAGGCCACATAAACTGTGTGAGAAGAATATCACATTCTTTTTTAAAAGAAATTGCTTCATCAAGAGGAGTTCGAACAGCACTGAAAAAATGAATCTTCAAGTAAAAAAACTCTTTTCAAGAAAAAATGTCTTGTTTTTTGTCTTGCAAGAAAAATAATCTTATCAAGAAAGTTTTTCAACAGCAAAACAATCTTAGTTTGAGGAAACATATCTTAGTGACGAGAACTTAAAATATTCTTGGACAGACCATTTTCATTCTGTTTGCCTATTTAAAGAAAATCTGCCAATGGGGTAAGAATTTTTGACTTATTTCTAAGGAACCTGTTTTTGCAGTGAGAGATGAAACAAAAACCACGTGACTATAACTCTATGGGGTAGGAAAGAGCCTAAAATGAAATAGAAAAAAAGCTCTTGAGCTAAAGAGAGAAGAGGAAGAGCAAAAGCTCTGGGACTGACACATTAAGCTTAAATGTAGGACATTTAATCAGCACAGAGCTCCATGGAATAGATAAGTGTTCTAGTTACCACATAAAGCAGCACACATTCCACCATCAGTATACAGACGTGTGTGAATGGACAAATGCTACTGTGATTGGTAAAACGCTTTGGGCCTTGAAGATGGAAAGCCACTAAGTATGGGTAGTTTACTGTTTACTATAGTACTGAGCTAAACTCTCCTCTAAAGGAAAGGTTTTTGTCTACCACACAAATCTTAAAACACATGGAAAGTAACAGAACCATTCTGCCCAAAGGGTCCCAATAACCCAAACAGATCCTACATGTGAATGAAAGCTTCATGAGGGCATGATATTAATAATAAAGATAATGCATGGAAAAGCTTTTGAAAACAACTAATAAAGATAAAATCAACAATAAAACAGCTAATATTTAAGAAACAGAGAAGTTGAGGTACCAAGCTGATGAAAAAGTTCCAGTTTTAAATGGTAAAAAATGGTAAATGGAAAATACTTATTTAGCACTTTACTACCTTCCTTGAAGGCCCAAAGTGCTGCAGTCCCATTCATACACTGGGGTCAGTGGTGGTTCCTGGTTGGTGCTGCCGAGCACTGGCACCAACCAGGAACCACCAGGAGCAATGTGGAATTTGAAAGAAAACGCAGTTCTAAATAGACACATTTTGATGTTAGATGGAAAGACAGGAAGTGAATCAATAATTTGAATGTCTGACGGGAGTGGGTTCCAGACTTGGCTCTACTCCCTATGATGCCGAGTTGGGGAAGTGAATGGATGACAAGGATTTCAGAGAGGAGGTGGAGGATTTAGAAATATTAATGAATCACTCAGTGAGTGTGACCAACCAAAGTGTAGCCCAGACCTCTGCACTAGCTAGATCACCAAAACTGATCCAATCCTACAAAGAATCTCATTCAATTAAAATGGTGTCAAATGCTTAGATTAGCACCTCAGAGTGACCTCAGACCCAGCTTATTAAAAATCCCAACCAAACCAT
Source organism: Adrianichthys oophorus (assembly GCA_036245035.1). NCBI lineage: Eukaryota > Metazoa > Chordata > Actinopteri > Beloniformes > Adrianichthyidae > Adrianichthys > Adrianichthys oophorus. Next base: position 2,496,773 of record BSAI01000005.1, read on the forward strand.
GATCACCTGGTCAATGTAGAAGGCCGTCCCCGAACAGATTTCTCTCCTCTGCTTCAGATCAGTCTCTGTTGTGTCTCTGGACAGAGTGACATATTCTACTTCCCGTTTAGTCAACTCCTGATGAAAAAGAAAGAGCAAAAACAGTCATAAATACTTCTAAAAGCTAAATTGGGTTGACTCCTGATTAGTATAAAACAAAAACTTTTCAAAGACAAAGCAACACAAAAGAGAAATCTCTTGTTCACGGAAGATAACATGGTCAAGATTTAATAACAATGACCTACAGCAGCAATTGTCTTGCAGTAACAATAGATCTGACACTAGAACTTAAGAGAAGGTGTTGGAGGCCCATTTTAGTCTCCACATGCTTTCTTTAGGTGATATAATTAGATAAACACACATCAGTGATGCTTCATGTTTGCCTTTCAGTCATTTGCATCATGAAATGTTCAATATCTGCCTTCCTTTTCTAAAAGATGTTTGTTTATATGTCAAATGACAAAGACGAACATAAACAGATGTGAGTCGGCTGGGTATTATTGTTCATTATGTTACATGTGTGAGCTTTGTAAGTGAGGAGCTCCCATCAATAATTGTGTTTGTGTGAAACAAGCACTCACAAGGTACTGCATAGCTATTGATCGTCTCAGGGGTCCCGGCGGTCCAATAAGAAACACATCTTGGCCTAAGAGGTCTTTCTGCATTATCCATCGAAGGTGCTGAACTACAGTCTGTGGCAGTGAGTCTGAAACTGGTGAGGCCGCACATAAAGGTAATCAAATCGTATCTGTATTTTACATGTGGTTAACAGATGGTGTCACTTGTGCTATAGAGAGAACTACTTACAGTGTTTGACGGGGACGAGTTCTGGATTCTGAGGTTTTTTGAGTTTATAAGAGACTTCGCCGATCTTTATAGTATCACCTGCAAAAGAAACAAGATTAAAAACAAACAGCAAAAAATCAAAAATCAAACTAAAAAATTTCAAAAATGAAACCCTTAAATAGTCTGTCTTCTCCCGTCATCGTCCCTTTGAGACTTTGGAGGCTGCAGCTCCTCACACATTTAACAGTGTGACAATAGTGATGGGAATGCTTTCTCTTCTTAACCAGCCAGCTCTTTTAAATTTGTGAAAAAATAGATTATGTATAAAAAATGTTTCATGCTTTTATTTTTCTTTTCAGATAAAATGTATAAAATAAACGTTCATTCATTCATCCATTTTCCAATCCGCTTTATCCCTTTCGGGGTCACGGGGTTGCCGGAGCCTAACCCGGCTACTCATGGGCGAAGGCAGGGTACACCCCTGGACTGGTCGCCAGTCTGTCGCAGGGGCCACAAAATAAAAATAAAAATAAAATAAACGATGATAACTAAAAACAATTATTTACTAATCAACTTTTAAAATGATACAAAACAAAATACTAATTATAACGTACAAAGCAAAAAGAAAAAAAAGAAAAGGTTTGTAATGATGGTAAAGGTTGGCATTTAGAAACAGCAAACGTCTCATCTTTGTGAAGCTGATCTGGTTTCTTCTGTCAGTAATGATCTGTCTGTTCTGGAGAAGCTTGTTCTCAGGTGTCTGGACAGGTTGGTTGTGGAGTCGGTTCTGTTTGAAAATCTTTTCTTCCAGACTCCAAATTCTGTCTCATATTATCATTAACAGTGAAAAGGTTTCAGATTTTACTCCTTTTTCCAGTCTCACTCATTTCTTTATGTTTTGTGTTGATGTCTTTTGTCGTTGTTGTATCTCTATCTCTCCCTCATGTGCATCTCCTTCATGTTCGCACGGAATGGTAACGAGAATTTCACCACCATCACCACCACCACCACCACCACCACCATCACCATCACCCGCTGTATGATGACTGTAGGATGGCTCTGCACACGTATTGATCAGCCTTGTGCAGCTTGAAGAGAAAAAAAGCAAAAGAGGATTTGTGACACTATTGAATAAATAAAAGTGAGCAGCTGTGCTGTGCTCTTATCCAATGGAGGGAAAAAAGAAAAATTCTTTCGTCTTCTGCTGCAGATGGACACATATCCATTACTTTTTAACCAGTGCGGGGTCCCCTTGTTTATAGTGGGAGTTATGTTCTAAAAATAACTCATGAAGGTGAAATCTGTGAATTAGGATTACAAATGTTTAACTCCTCATTACACACTTTACACTTTTCTCAGACAGACGTGAACATTTTCACACTTTTGTCTCTTGTTTAAACTCTCAAAGTTCAAACATTTGTAGAAAAATAAGTGCAGGATTATAGAATGAAGACAGACAAAGTTCTCATCGCGATCAAAGATTGATGGAGATCTGGAGAGTTGTGCGTTTCTGCACAGGAGACACAGAACGGAGGAGATTGATTGACAAGGTCTCCAGCCAATCAGGACACAGAACAGGGTACACTGTTTAAAAAAAGAAAAGTAGCAGCACAATCGCTCAGACCCAGAAAGGTGAACTGAGGTGTGGAAAGAGAGCTCTGTATTCTGTTCTATTTGGCAGGGATTTGGGGATGTTCAGATAGAGGCACAGACTGCAGAAGGAGGAATAAAAACACACATTCTGTGTAATCCTTGATCATGAGGCCAGATTGAAGAAAAAAAATCATGTCTCTGATATTGGTCAGGGGGCCAGGCAAAATGTGGAGGCGGGCTGGATCCGGCCCATGGGCCGTATTTTGGGGCACCCTGGTTTATAGTAATGTTAAAAAAGCAATACAGATGATGACATTGAGACATTGAGTGAGATAACATTTTTACCGGCTGTACTCGTGCTACGTACACACCGGTTACATGATGCACATTCAAGAACTTGCTGAACATGGGTTTTGGACGCGCTTTTAGAATATGGTGTTCTCAGTGGACAGTCACTCCCAGATACTACCACATGGTGCGAAATGTCAAAGCAGTGCAAATCTTGTGAATCTTGCTCCAGTTTTTTTCTTTCACAGCTCTATTCTGATATAGACTTGGTGTCATAATTTCATCCAGAGACAAACCGCAGTTATTAATTTCTCCTTCACGATCATTTTTCAAACGGTGGGTACTTCTGTGAAAAAAAAGGACGCTACCCATAAGTCACTACCAAATCAGAGTCCCTGTTGGGTCAAAGTTTAACTGGTTTAACTTTTGACTTACATTTAATGGCTGCAAGTTTTATATCTAGAGCCAAAAATTGGACTTGAAAACTTGCACGACACATGAACTCAAGAGTTTTGAACCCAGTAGCCCAAAACATGTATTTACCCATGTTTACATAGACTTTTCATTGAAAGAGGTCGCTTGAATGAGCTTTGCCGAGACCGGTGTGAGAATAACACTTGTGGCAGCGTTTATTCCATCTGTAAATGGTTTTACATCCCTAAGAAGCAGAAAAGTTTGAGGGTTTTTTTTGTTTGTTTGTTTGTTTTTTCAATTCTGTTGTGACATTCTTATTCATCATATATAATCCAGGTAATATTATAGCACAGTGGACTTTAAAGTACATCTGCAAACTCATGTGCATTCTTTGATCGTTTGTTGGCCCAAATTTCCTAAAGAATCAAAGCTTCGGCTCAAACGGTCATATATTCTCTGCTTTGCCTGTTTTATACATGACAGAATCCTCTGACATCATGTTGTTCTTTGTCACGGTTTGTGCTCAGCCCAATTACTGTTCCAAGGTCCAGGAGACGGTGCCGTGGCACCAACTGTCACAGCAACCAAATAATGCACAGATTTTTGCTTTCATTTTAGGAATCTAAAATCTATTCTTGAATTATTCCTAATTGTGTCATTGGTCTGAATCTTCAGAGAAAGAAAACATGATTAAATGAAAAGGTAGAAAAACTTCTTCTTTGCCTTTTGGTAACTCTATGTAGGGGTCTCCGCAGCCAATCATCTGCCTCCATCTACCCCTATTAGTATCCTCCTCACTCCCACCATTCACCTTAATGTCTTTCTTCTCTACATCCATGAATCTCCTCTTTGGTCTTCCTCTTTACCAGTGGCACCAGCTTCAGCATCCTTTTACCTACATCACCACTGTTCCTCCTCACCACATGTCACCTTTCATTCTTGATGACACGCTTTGGTCACATATCACACCTGAGATCTTCGTCCACTAGTTCCAACCTGCTTTCACACACCTTCAACGAACTTAAAGTCCTCCATCTTCTTCCCCTCTGCTCCCTGTAACCTCACTGATCCTTTTGAGCTCCTCTCATTAACACACAGAAAAACTGTCTTGCTGCAGCTGACCTTCATTCCTCTCCTTTCCGGAATAAATCTCCACCTCTCTAGAGGGTGTTCCTCCACCTGAACCCTGCTTTCATTACAGTTCTACAAAGACTATACAGCTTCTTCAGACCTCTAACCTTCTGCACCAACATCCCCAAAGCATATCTGGCTCTCCACTTTGGCATAAGATCACACTGTTGCTCACAAATGTTTCTACAACTCTGCACATCTCCCTTCTTCTTGAAAATGGACACCAGAACATTTCTCCTTCATTCCTTATCATCCTTATCTCATTCTCCAAGACATTGTTAAACAGTCCAGTCAGAAACTCTACTGCCACCTAAACACTTCCTTACCTCCACAGTTATGTTACCAGGAACACGTCTTTCCATTCTTCATCTTCACTTTATTTTAACTAATTTTTTGCTCCTTCCTGCTCCAAAGCAGCCGCCTCTTTCCTCTGTGCTCTCCAACATGTCCCTTATTCATCAGCTCTTCAAAGTTCTCCTTCCGTCTTTCCATCACACAAGTGGAACCTGTCAACACATTTTCATTCGTTTCTCTGCCTCACCTGTACAGATCCACCTCTCCCCCCTTTGTGTCCAGTCTGTTATACAACTCATCATTTGCCCTTTGAGTCCCCCACCTTCAGCTAGATCTCCCTGTATTTCTGTTTTCTTATCAAATCCTTTGCTCTTACTTCACTCCTGAACGTCTTCGTTCCACCACTAAGTCTTCTTCCTCGATGACATACATCTGTGTGCGCGCGCGTGCGTGTGCTAGTCACAATTTAGTTGTATCCCATTCCTGATGACATACCTGAAGAAGTGCTCACACTTTTGACCTCGTGAGTTCGGCGCATCCAGCCATCTCTTCCTAACAATGAACCCACAATATTTCGCATCCGCCGGGCGGCCACGGTAGTCACCCCACTGCACAGTAACTGTGGGTGCATTATTCTAACTGTTTAAATGCCCAATGTGGACTTGAAAATGTCTGGTCGGATGCAGAGGCGGCTCGAGAGGCGGAGCGAAAACACAGACGGACAAACACGTTCTGAGATTAATACAGTCCGTGTGGAACCTGTTGCTGTAAAGAAATATCAGTTCCGCTGTCACGTGACCCAAAAATTTTACTGTTTATGGCCAATGAACCAAACCCGACCCTTCATTTCACAAGAGAAACAATGGCTTGGATGAATTAATGCAATATGATAATATCATCAAACAATTTTAAAGCAAGTTCAGCAAATTTCATTTTTGAAAAGGTACATTTTTTTAAATAAATTCAGTATCTCATTGTTATTTTGTTTTTTCGGCTTCTGTATGCACTGTAGCTGCAGATAGTCTGTCTATATTTGCCTTTTTTGTTTTTCTCCCTTGGCATTCACACTTTTGTTATATATGTTGTTTATAAGTGCAAAAACTTTACATCCAGCCATTCTCCCATATTCTGCAGACCTTTTTGCTTAGCACTGACATAAAGCCCAATTCTTAGTAATAACTTTAAACGTGCAAAATCAAATCTCAGTAATTCTAACAAGAGATATATCAAGTTTCATTTTACCTGATGATATATTTTTAGATTTTGAAAGCAAACTCTGTTCACTGACTTAAATTGTTTGCCTCACAAATAAACTTGCAAATAAATTATGTTTCGTGACTTTAATTTTATCACCTAATTTCAGTACTACTACTTCACCAGGCAGACCCTAAAGAAGGTTGGAGTTTGTCAAATAAGAAGTGGACAAGATGGCCACTGCCTCCCGAGGGTGCACAAAAATTAATTCAATTAATCAAATGAGCAGGAAGCTGATAACTAGTTCAAATATAAAGATCTGATTGAACCCACAGTGACAAAATTAAGATGGAAAGAGGATTTCCACAATCGCAACTTAGCTTTTGTGGGTGTTTCTAGTTTGCAGTGTTCAATCTGAACCACCAGGAAGCAGGTAAAATCAATTCTGGACTGTCTTATTAAGGAAATGATATCTAAGATAACTGGTATCAGGGTAATGGATGGCTTTCTGATGCAAGTGGCGATGGAAAAATGCTGGCCCGTCAGCTACAACTATAGTTCAAAATGCTGAAGAAGCTAACCTTTGGCTAGAAATGTATATATAATGCACACTGTATTTTGTGCAGTGTAATTTGTGTGAGGCTAGAAAGCCACAGACAAGTCAAAAGGCTTACTTGTCCCCAAATGGGACAACAATCGGCATGTGGGCTTCAGATAGACCAGGAAGCAATGTAGGAATATCTGATGATGCAGTGTTTCCTGTCCAACACAAGGTTGGCTGGGTTTGTGTGAATTTCTTATCATTTGATGGTTTTTGGTAGTAGCTTTACTTAAATGCATGTCAAACGGTATTCAATAAAGAGCTAAACAAGTTTAAGCCAATCATTGGAGTTGTTTGCTACTAAATTCGTTGTGTGGGAGAGAGGGGTTTGCAGGAAATGAATCCCAGACCTGGCATGTTGTAAGAGAAGAATACAACACTGAACACTTACAGAAAAACAAAATAATTTGTCTGAGCTAGAGTAAACATCAAAATAGACAACATTTTGATGTAAAGTTATCAATGTCATACATAACTGCTCACAAAAGGGCTGCATTTTTGTACACAACCACATACAGCTACACACTCAAAACAACCATGTAAACACAAATAAACACAGGTACACTGCAAACCTGCACACATGTCCATTTACTCAGATTCACACACAACTTTACTTATCACACATACACACTGATTCATACACAGTTATACCAACACACACACATGTATGTTTACTTGACTACCATAATAATGCTGAATATAGAGGGGAACCCTGGACCTCTGCTTAAAGAGTCAATGATGAGCTCCACCACTGCCTACGAGTCCTAAGCACAAAGCAGTCCAACCCACCTGCACCATACCTCAGCCTGTTCACCTGCCAGCCCTACAAGAGACCTGGCATGGGGTGCAGGCAAGGCCTAATCATCAACCCCAAAGAGGAGCCAAAGGCCAAAATAGGTAGACAGAGTGGCAAGAAAAGACCAACCAGGCTACAGATGCCAAGACAATGGGGAAAATAATCAGTTTTTCCAAAACCAGTCCCCACCCTCTGCACAAGCTGCAGGTAGGGGACATCAGACCACTGGTGACTGCTGTCCTCGTGCAGTATGTGTGCATGCCTGTGTGTAAGCTGTGTAATGAGAACTGAGTCTATATGTTCTAAAAGATGTAATTAAAAATGTAGTTTGTGACAGTTTCTATGGACACCTACTGGTCGTAGCAATGGTGGGTATGGATTACCATCGTGTCAGGAGAGTGGCCTTGGTTTATCTTTATTTGAAAAACAAATGCAGACGCCATCGGGTTCATCAGATAAACCAGCTACGCTCTGAGTTTGGTAGGTTTCACTGCATCACTATCAAATCCAAGTCCGTGATTGTTCAAAGTTCACCCAGTGGTTTAGCTAGCAACACGCATTCAATGGCCACGCATTTTGTACGTAGAGCCTGAAAACGTTCGTAAATACTTGCGTAGCTACAAATGTATGCAAGAGTTTTGAAGCCTCAAACGTCCGTTCACATGACTTTCAATTGGAAGTGGACACTTGAACGTTACCGAGGGTAATCTATAGCATAAGGGTCGAGTTGCAGATCCTGGGGAAAGTGCCACTACACTGCTAGTATGAGGTTGGGGATGTGAGAGGTTGAAAGCTAGCAGGAAAGAGTTTGGGTGGTGGAAAGTGTGTGTGGGGTGGGGGGCTTACTCCACACCAAAAAATGAAAACTACTCATTTACTGTTTTGCATACCAGGTTTAGGCTAATTGCTCAGAAGCAACTTGTTAACTTGAAAAGACACTAAGCTGAACACCTAAAAGCAGTATAATTGATGCTTCATTTAATTTCTATCTTTTCTTTACCTCTGTCTGTCCCATGTTTTCCTCCACTTGTTTTGGCTCCTCTATTACATTCAGTTTGGTTGTTTAGACATGACATCAAGCAAGTAACATTGACAATATATGAGAACTGGACCATGTGAGTGTGGCATCACCAACAGAAAACGTCTTACTTCCGAATCCAACCAAACGACGGCAATTCAGTTGCTTTGTTTTAATGTTGGAGCCAGACATCCTCAGTAAGCAGTAATTGGCCTGAGTCATCGTTTTTATAGCAACCACTCTCACCAATCACGAGTGAGCTTGTTGGAAGTCCACACCCCTACCACTTGAAAACAGACTACAAAAAATCTGTCAATCACACGTCTCAAATGTTCGATACAAGACCTCTTATTTTTATCGAGGCATCTGATTGGCCAATTTATGACTTGAATAACTTGCACTATAAAAAAATATAATAAAAAATAGGATTAGCAATAATATGTTTAAAAAAAACCTAGAAGAGAAAAAAATGGATGTAAGGACAAATTTAATAAATTTGAGTATTTATTGGGTACTGTTTGACATTTTTTCTTTCAAATGGAAATACTAAAACTACTTTTGATTTATTTGTATCCATCTATCCATTTTCAAACCCATCTAATCCCTTTTAGGGTCACGAGATTGCTGGAGCCTATCCCAGCCACTGTTGGGTGAAGGTAGAGTTCACACTGGCCAAGTCGACACTCCATTGGAGGTTATATTTATGCTGGAGATGATTTCTTTTCAGATTTAGTGATGCCCCGCAGAATCCACATCAGCCTTAGTAAATGCCAGCATTGTTTGATGGATGGGCAGGCCCTGACACGGAAAATAGGCCATTGTTTTCTCGAGTGCTCCCAAATCCCGGTGCCACCTAAACTAGGCCTATGATTGCCCAAACCACCACCACACTCGTCCATGCACACCTTCAACGTGATAGCCAGTGAATACGAGCCCCAGGAGGTGCAGTGATGTCCTTTTTGTTCCATTACCTGGGACACTCACTGTCTTTTTTTTTACCATTAAAAAACTAAATAGAAAGAAATAGAACATGTAGCAGAGTTTTAATTGCGTCCATTTCGAAGTGAAGCACGTGTGAACGGTCACGTTCGGTTTAGACTGGCACATACCGCGCACAGCCGCGTGGGCATAAAGCTGGTTTGACACTTATCACGCGGAGCTCCGATCAGAGGCTGCTGAAGGAAAGCGAGCCAGAGGAGAGAGGAAGGGGGTGGGAGGGAGGACGTTTCCACCTCCGAGTCCGAGTTTCTGCGCGAGTTTGCACGGATTGCTCTCGAGTGGCGCAAAGCCAAGGCGGCGAGGCGGGTTACGAATCCCCGCAGCTCCCCGCAAACCGCTGCTGGACTCCCCGCACAGAGGGACGGACGGACGAGCGCGCCTTGGACAATGGACGATGTATACAGTTACGACCGCAGCCCAGCCTGGGAGGAACTGGTTAGTAAAACTCAGCCCGGGGGATTTGCGACCATCAGGCCGCTTCTGCTTCTGTCATGACCTCGCTCCGCTTTTCCAAAGAAAAAAACAACACAACAATCGCAACCCGATGACGCGGAGGCAACTTTTCCAGCTGGAAGTTGGAGCACTTATTTGGAAATGGTTGTCCGAACGCGTTCGTGCGCAAAGCTGGGCTCCGCGTATTTCCGTGATTTGTTAACGGGCCATTCTGAAGATCTTTAGAGTTGAGAAAAGACCAGCAGGCAGGTCAAATAAAAGACCAAAAACCGCTTCAGCAGAAGTGTAACATTTCATAAAAACTCTTAAAGAAGAACTTTTGGATTATTTTCTAACTTCGCTCTCTTCCTCATGCCAAACTCAATGTGGAGACTGGAATCCCTTTATGATGCGTAATTTGGATTAAAAACATGTAGATTTATAATATGAAATGTATGTGAATAACTCTGTTTTAGACTAACATTTTTAATGAAAAGATTTGATATATCCTATAATGAGAGAAAGTGCTTTAAAAACATATTTTTAGAAAATGTGTTAGAAGAAGGAACTTAAATTGATGTTTACGCTAAATATCTACATTTATAATAGTTTTCTGCTGGGTAAAAATGTGTATTACGTAATAGTTCCCAGAGATATAGGCTAATAATTCTATTCAAATAACTTGAATGGGGTTAGCGCCTCAAACATCCGCTGGCGCACAGCTGGAGACCCAAACACACGCGCCTCCACAAAACCTCTTTACTATAGAGACGAGGAGGAACGGTGAGGACATGGAGGAAGGGCCACTTCTAACACTACTGCTGCTGCTTGGTTCCCCCACGGCAGGAGCCGGAGAAGGGCCCCACAGCAGAGGTCCATACCCAGGCGGCGGGCGCAGTCACCGGCTCCGGCGCTGTAGACGAGTCCTCCGACAGCGAGGCGGAGCAGGAAGGCCCCCAGAAGCTCATCCGGAAAGTGTCAACTTCAGGACAGATCAGGAGCAAGGTAAGACAGCTTTCCTCCCCATATTTCCATCACTACTGCAGCTTTCTGCTGCACCTAACAACTGTTGCATTAGTTCAACAGCTTTTTGCTCCAGTGATGCTCAACGTGTCAAAAAGCAAACTGGAGGCTTTGTGTTTGTGATTTCAAGGCTGCTACTTGGCCACACAGTGAGACACTGCAGGGATGCTTCCCTCTATAAAACCCCTTGCTCAGATTTATTCAGTCAAGCTCACATGCAAGGCTTCTCATTCACCGCAATGTACATCAGACACTTTACAATACCAGACTACTCTTTACTTCATGCATTTCTGATTTTGTTCTATTTGTATTGCTGCATTCTCAGTTTTTTATCGTGTTTTTTACTTACTCCACTCATTTTTTCTTCTATTTTTGTACATTTATTTATATACATCAGCAAAGGGTAGACGACAGTCTCATTGCACGGAGAACTTGGCTTGTTGCAAATGAACACTTTGGAACTTGAATTTCTGAGTCTATCAAGTGTCACTTTTTCTAGATGCAGCTGTTTCTTAAAAACAACTGTTGTGATGCTGGCACATTCAATTCAACTGGAAATGTAATTTGATAACTGCCAATAGGAATTACATGGGTTAGTAAAAGGAGCAGTCACTGATCGTTACAAGGCAATTTTTCCTAACGACAGTCCCAGGGGACCACTATCCTGCTTTTCATGCCTATAGACTCACTCTAAGAAAAACTTTGTTTTTACTTGTTTTTAACATGTTTTTGTAGCATTTTTCTGATGATGGAGGACATTTTAAAAGGAAATTCAGCTTAAAATTGCATTTTAAGGTAGCGGGATAGTGTGTAACAAAGGGATAATGGGGATTGAGGGTGGGCTTATTCCCTGCCAACAATCCTGGCCAGAACTCAGAGGAGAATTTCTGATGTACTCTTGTCGTTCTGCAGAAACTGTCCCAGAAAACGTTACAGGTTTTTAAAATTGTGGCTAAAAACGGAATAATCCTAATTAAAAGACTACTGGGAACGCTTTGAAAATAGATAATCGGAGTGGGACTTTAAGCACACATGGTGCATCATGTTCTTCAGAGCTTTGATGATGATCATCGTTAAAGGCAGTTACGTTTTAGCAGTAAAGGACAGAAAACATGCTGCATTAGATCTGAACAGCCTCGTTTCTGAATTTTAAGGCAAATATCTTTTGTTTACAGACTTAAAAGAGCCAATATCATGCACTTTCTAAGATTATATCATTCTTATCCAAGTTCAGAAAGCTCATATACACTATATGTCACAATATTGCATGGACTTGTGTTCTTTTTCTTGAAAATGTGAGACCTGCTGTGTGTGTAAATCTACACACAAACTATATCAGTTCCAACTCGCAAAGCATTGAAACTCACCTTCCAAAAAGTTTGCTACACCACTGTATAATCTAAAGTGAGGAGGGAGTTCTAAACTAAATGGATTGATATTTTTAAACTTCAATGATTCACATTAGACAGTGAAACCCTTTGGGGTTACGGGAGCCAACCCAGCTCCTGTTGGGTGAAGGCAGGGTACACCCGGAACAGGTCGCCAGGCTTTTGCAAGGTCTTCGGGTCTTCTCGCTATGAGGAGAGGGCGCCACCGCGCACTCCAGGAAACCAAACGCAAGTTATTTTTCACGTGTATTCATGTACACTTTAAAATAACTTCCACAACTCAAACCCAAACTAAACATACGCGTTACCAGAAAGGCTTTGGCATGACTCCGTGAGCCTGTTTACACGCCCACAAAAAAAGAAGAGGAGTAATCAGATTACCAAACGGATCAAATTGACTTTGGGAATACCACCGCCAGTAAACTTTCATCTACAAAATTTAGTCCACTATCTGATTTATTTCAAAAATCATTATTTCAACTCATGTGCATAGTGATGCAACTTTAAAACTTCCTGTTGAATTCAACAGTTCTGCAGGCAGTGCCAGCTTTGCGAATGCCAACAGGAATATATCTACAAAATACTTTGCTGCAGTCTTCTGTTGCCTTGGATACGCAACACCACCTTTCATATCCTACATTTCATTTGCACATGTGTAGGTGTAAAACCATACATTGCATACAAGTGGATAACAGTTACATTGGCTTTTTATGGATCCGTCGACATTTGTTAATCAGATGTTTTACTATCTGATAACTAAACATCCTGTTTCCATGCTCATCAGATATATCTGATAATCCAAGAAATCTGACAAGGATTTTGTGTGATTGTAAACAAGCTCAGTGACTTCTTGGATGCAAGATTCACAGAAATTAATTGCAGTCGCATGACTTTGCACTCACTTTGTAGGTTTTAACAAAAGAACGAAATGGGTTTTAACTGAGCAGAATACAACTTCATGTTACAAACTGTTTGGATATTAAAAGCAGTGTTGCAGTGATCACTAACCCTGGGCTTGAAGACAGATCGATTACACTCAGTTGTATTATTACTTTGTGCAGAGAGTGTGTATTATTGTCTTTTTTGTTGAACATCAATTTACTTTGAAAAAGCAGTCGAGGTTCCTAAACTAAGCTCCCAGTGCTTCACTTCTATTTCTAAAAGCTTCAATAATGTTACTTGTCTTATTCACATTAATCATGGACTGATTGTTTCCACACCAAAGGGACATATTAGTGTCTTGTCCAAAACTGATACAGCCAAAAAGGAGTTTTTCTAAAGATGAAAAGACTAACTCTGAGGTCTACTTTGCTGTAAAGAGACACAGAGAGTGGTTCCACGCAGTGCTGGTGACTGCAGCCATTGAAGCCTTCAGCCTCACAAATTGTTTTTCTTACATTCTTGCGCACGCAGGAGGATGCTCTGGGAAAAATTGACACTGTACCGCCAGATTGTCAAGAGGAAAATGGGCTCTATAGTCTCTAAAATGGTAGATGTTTCCTGATGTTTCTAAGCTCCAGTAACCTCCTGCAAGTGATCTGTAGGATGTATTGGGAAACTTCGACTTTTTCTTTTTCACATGGAGAGGAGAAACGTCAGAACCTCAGAATTGTGGTATGTCCTTTCAAGTGGTTGGATGTCTTTGAGTGCTAATGGTTACTTAATGCTGGTTACTCAGGATAGAAATGAGCTTAATTATTTGATAAATTAAGATACAAGTTAAGTTCTGTGGCACTATAGCTTTAAGCACACAAGTCCTCTTTTTTTCCTCAGACCTATAGTTCTTTTGGTTATAGTTTAGTTTTTTGGCTCTTCTCTCTTGCTGTACCACCAGTTTAAGTTCATGGTTAACCAGCCGTTCCTGGTTCCATCATTTTAGTCCATAGCTTTTTTTGGGGGGGGGGGTCACTTGCAAATGTAGGATTTACACGTCAGCTTTCGCTTTCTTAAGCTCTCTGTAGAAGGATGATTTTAAAATAAACAAATCTTTTTCACATTTTCTTATTGAAAGCCTGGATTTTGATTTATAAATGAACACTTAATCAATGAAAGCTAATGACGCATAAAAAAAACCCTCCACAGCTTTTCTATTCATCTACAATGAGCTTACTCACTGTTTGGTCACAGATGTGGTATACATGACGGCTGCTTTTAACACAGCATCAGGTTACATCTCTGGCTGCAGTGACATATTGTGTCAAGTGGCAGTAGTGTTTCCATGGTAATCCCCAGCCCTTATAGCTGGATGTATCCAGGCAGTTTTCCATGCAGAGTTGTCTGTGGGCTCAAAGGTCAAACATTTTCACTAATGGATTCCAGTTTTTGCTTTTCTGGGTGAGTTAAGGTTTACAAAGACTAGGAATCTTTGACTGATATCACACATTGGTAAAGGTACCGGTGCATGTCATTTGTACACAAAGGTAATTAACTGTCAAAGTTAAAGGACCAGTACATTTAAATCAGATTATTGCATTTAATCTCACATAAATCTGTTGATTTCAGTAAAAATGTCTCAATTTATTCATAAAATAATGATTCTTAGTTAAAAAAAAAAGGCACGAGCGTGTAATGAAGGTACAGAAAGAACATAAATTGTTCAAACAATTGTTTTTTGGACAGTTTGAACTCTGAGCACTCTTTACATTCTTCACAAATCTGTGCTGCTGTTACTTCTTTTTTTTAAAGGATTTTTTTTTAGATGTTTAAGACACATTCTTTTTATTTGATTTGAATTGGTTTATTTCATGCAATCAAAGCAAGAAATAGTACATAAACAGTACAACAAAGAATTGAATCTATACAAAGACATATCAAACATTGGATAACTGTAGATTGCTTGAAAGGAATGGAAGGAAATGAATTTATATAATCCCACCCCGTATTCTCCTAACCATTTACTTTCAAGCACTTCCCAAAATCTCTCATATTGTTGACAACAATTGCTTTAGATCTCTCCGGATGACCTAGTGGTTTGACAAAGATCCTGCAGTTCATCACCCACATGTTTAGTATTTCCTTTCTGCATTTTAACATCCTGGCGTGTTTGGCGATTTCAGCGTATCTTTTAGTTAAATGATCATTAATGAAAACGTTTGATCCGTTTAGATATCTCCTTTGCTTCCTCAGAACTACCTTGTACTTTTGATTCACAAACCGGATAAGAATCACTGGTTTGCTTGTATCCTTTCCTCTGGGGAGCGGAGTCTCGATGGCATTTAGATCCAGGGAGATCCCTCTGGACCTCAAAAATGATTCAATTTGACATTGGAATCAGAAGCAGCACCAGCATTGCAGCTAGCGATAGCTTTGGCAGGCCTCGCCTGGATTTGGATCTGTAATCCCATGAGTATTACATTATTCTTCCTTTTTTCTTGTTCCATGTAATCCACTCTTTGCTCCAGGATGTCGACCCGCTTATCTCTTTGCTCATTACTCCAGAAATTATGTCATAAGAATTTTCTTAAATTATTATTTTATTCTATATATTTATTCATATATTTTATTTATTATTATTTTCTTAAATTACCAAGAAAAATATTTTATTTGCTATCAAAAAGGTTTTTCAACAGCAAAATAGTCTTATTTTGAGAAAACAGGTCTTAGTTACTCAAACTTTTTTCTTCAAATAAGAACTCTTGGTAAGACCATTTTTTTACCCCATTATAGATTTTTTTTTGTTTTTTTTTTGCTTTTTTAAAGAAAATCTGCCAATGGGGTTAGAATTTATAAAATAATTTCTCAAGGGCCTGTTTTTGGAGCGTATTTCCAACTTTGCACATGCATATTTTACAACATCGACATGATGACCTTTTTGCAGAGTTTGCAATAAATTAGGTGAAAACATGTATCTGAATTCTGACCAGCTAAAAGAGAAGAAATTATTGACTATCAGTTTACTGTCAAAAAGGATTTGGAAGCTTTATTTAGCTGTCAATTACTCAAGCATTGACAACAAACTGAACACAACGGCAAAGATCAGCAGTGACTGAATTGATTTTTTTGCATAATCATATGGTTTTACAAATGTTATACTTATATTAGATTGTATTAAATTTGCCGGTAAACCTGCTGCAAGAAGTAAATGACTGAAAACACTTCTGATGCCAAAATGTAAAGAGTAACTGTCTTTTATTCAAAGTATATGAGACAAAAAGTTTAAAAATACTGTTTATTATCAAGTATCCCACTAGGTCATTATAATGTATTCATAACTGTCTGTTGTTCAAGCAAAGCTTGTTTGTTTTTTTCTATTATAATGTCGTTTTTATTATCATTAATTGCTAAAGATGCAGCAGATGAACCTTTGACCCAGTATTTATTGTCATAATGAAGAAGCATATTCAAATTTTCTATTGATAATATGATAAAGATACAATAAATCATTAAGAGATTTAATCCATTTTAGTCTCAAGAAAAAGTTTCCAGTCAATAACTTGTAAATTCATTCGACAACCAGTTAAAGAACAATTCATTAGGCCATTATTTTGATCCCTTATGAAAACACAATGCCAGGAAAAAAACGCCACACCTTCTCTTGAATTTACCAGACATCATCAGAAAAGAGTTAGAAAGGTGACATAAAAATTGTGCATGGATAAAATTACTGTCATATTGTCAAAACATCTTGATTACAAAAAGGGGTACTCAAAAAAGTAAAAGTACTCAAGTAAAAGTAAAAAAAATCGTCAACTAAAAATAATTAAAAGTACTGACTTTTTGGTAAGTGTGATGACAATACCAGTATTTTCCATTCTTTTGACAATTTTTTTTTACAGATTGTAAACAACTAGAAAAAAAGTCATTTATTTTGTTTCGAATTGTTTTTTTTTTTTTGGTTATAAAAGTACTTCTCACTCTTGGAACTTGAATCTGAAACGGATTTTGTAGGGAAAAAAATGACAATCTTTGCAAAATTTCCAGTAGAGTTTCCGATTGGAACATTTGTTATTTGTCACAAACAACATTCAAATTATTTTTTATTCCATCTCTAATAAGAAGTAAAGGCAATCTTAGTTGTAATTAGAGCCCAAAAAATCTCAGACTGTAACAGAGCCATTGACTTGATTGGATTTGTTATTTATACAGCATCAAATATGCCCCTTTGACATGGCAAAAAAGCCCAATAATGACTGACATTAAAACCACATTTTATCATGATAGTCATTGTAATTTACTGTAAAACTGTGAATTCTAAAAGGTCTGTATTTCACAAAAAATAAATATGTCATTTTTGTCATATTAGGCCACATTTAACTATGTATACTATAGTTTCCTTTTATTCAGTTCACTATAAAAAATGCATTAACCAACTTTAATGACATGAGCCTTTGTTATGCAAACTACAGTAAATATAAAATAAATCCTCTTACATGTATAGTGTATGATTTTACTTTGTTAGCAGTCAAACTTTTATATGCAGTTGGCCAAAAAATACTTCACTCTAATGCATTTGATGTACAGGAGTAAAAAACATGATATTTCATATATTATAAAAATTCAATCTAAAACAACAAGTCACTACTTACATTTAAATGTAAACTTCTGTGCTTCAGGGCACACCCACGCGACGCTTCGACACATGGGAGGGCAAGGGGGGAACCTGCAGTCTTCCAATCAGAGGCTGACTGCCCTACCGCTGCACCCCAGCCACCCCTCACACTCACTCAGTCCAGTTGTCTTATACAGTCAATGGTTTTGACATTCATCTCTAAATATATAGCGGAGAGAATCTTGTGGTTTAAAAAAATACTTCTGAATCAGATAATTAATAAAATATCAATAAAATAAGTGGCGTATTCTTTCTATGCAGCCCAGTATCAATTGACCTATTAACTGGACTGAGTTCTGGGATTCGGTTACTTCTGGTGCCACACCAGTGGTTTACATGCTTACATTTCATTGTTTTTAACTCTCTGTGATGTAGCATCCGTTGAAATAATGTGGTAGAGAATAGGTTTTTTGTTTGTTCTAACTCTGCCAATAGTAAAAAGGCAAACAAAACTGGTATTTGCAAAGCTATAGGTGACATCAGTGATTGCAGTTTGATTCCCTCTTGACCTGGCAGAGTTGTGACTTCCTTGCTTGTTCCATTATAGCACAACCAAGAAATAAGTGGCAAGTCACACATTTGACATCAGATTAATTAGAAGCAAAGCCAGAGAAGGAGCAGTAATGTGCTCATGATGAGTGGGGTTGGCCCATTATGATAAAGGATTTCTAGTTTAGGTTTATAAATGTTTTCCTCTCCTATGAACTGCCTCACAGTTTTATTGTTTTTTTGTCTGGCTGTTGTTAAAGACAGGATGAGGGTCTGTCCTGGCCTCCAAAAAGGAAACTTCTGCTCTGCTTTGATGCAGCAACCGCAGCTGCTGGATTTATTTCAGTCAAGCACGGCTTTTTTCATTGAACGTGGCTGTGTTGCCCTGTCAGTGGCATGGTGGGGTGTGGGTCTAAGACAAACGCTTCTCAGGTTACTGATTTACAGATTTTTTTTAGCACAGGACCGACGTTCTGTTTAACTGTTTCACTGAAGACAGAAATGATACGTAAAGGCATGATGTGGGCTATTTATAGTTCACTTCTGGCCTACTTGGCAATAGGAAGAAAGCAAAGAAAGGAACTACAGAGAGAAAGAGGAGGAACCAAGCTGGACAGACGCAATAAAGTCTTTATTTAAAACATTTGAAGGCTTTAACTTTAAAAGGGCAGGCTCAGAAGATTCGTTTAGCCGTACTAAAATGACTACTCTACTCTGTGTTTTCCTTCAATGCTGCTGCAGCTTTATCTCCAAGCTTTTCCCGACAGACCCAGTTCATCAGACTGTAAAATCATATTTCAGATATAATACTGTCTTTGTTTTTCTGGTAAAGCTTTTCGTGGTCAGGCGGTGGAATTGGTTGTTCTCTGTAATGGTTGTGTCCACCACCACACAATAAAGCCTATTCACTCTCCCACATTGTCTTCATATTTTGTCATTTTCCGTTACAGCCGTGGGTCCTCAACAACAGATAGAGCAGACACAAGCACACTTTGTTTTTCTCCGTTTATTTAGGGCAGCATTTTATGCAGCACACGTATAGCTTTTGTGTTAATTATTAATTTCTTTGATTTCATTTCCTTTGACATACGTGTGGAGTTTCACTTTCTGGTTCCTTACCTGTGCACTTCTTCCTGGTCTAAAGGTGTGGTTGAGATGCCACCATGCAAGGGGAACTGGATCATATTTTGGTTAATTTATGAAGCTTAACTTTAGGTAATTGTTTATTATTTTCTTTTGAATAAAAATGGCTAATTCTAACACAATGATTTAAATGTGCATTTATTTATGATAATGTAAATTTGATTGTGTAGCTCAATTCAATTCAATTCTATTTATATAGCCCAATATCACAGCCATAGCCGTCTCATTGGACTGAATATCAATATTTTGCAAGAAGCAAAAAAAGATTATTAACATGTAAAAGTAAACAATAGCTGGTTATAAAACAGACTAAGCTGAACAAACATCTCTGCCCTTACACCCTCCTTCCCTCCTGTTTGTGTCATTGGTCTCATCAGTCAGTTTATAACACTCACATTGTTTTTGTTCTTAAGTCAGTTTGATTTTATGTCTTGTGCTGTTTGCTGTTGATTTTACTCTGTTATTTTTAGTTGACCTCTTTTAAAACGTATTTAATTTGTTTTTTGATTTAACCGCGTCATTAGTCACTGATTCACAACATGCTGAATCCAGGACTCCACTTTATTTAGCATCACCTTGAATGAAAAACAGCACATTTGTACACACCAAATGTGTGACCATTTCTGTAGGAAAATACATTACTGTTTCGATTGGCTTTTCTGTATCCAGCAAGACTATACAATATTTTTGTTTCATTATCTAAAAGCATTTTTCTTGTCTATTAAAAACTATACATGCATTAGTGAAAACATATTTACCTTAAACAAAGCCAGGATGACTTTATTAATGGGATAACTTTTTCTGTTTGTAGGAATTTTGATATTTATCTTGATCTATTTATAGAATAAAGAAATTGGACAAAATAATTAGTCAGTAACTTGATGGTAGAGTGCGGTCAAAGTAAAATTAAAACTGTAAAAATTTTGTAATTCAGATGTCAACTTTTTTAAATCTCAGCTAATAACTTGTTGAGTCTCGGTGCAGGAATGGATCAGAAGATGTCATATAACCTGCTGAAATCCATCATGACCTACTAATTCAGTATAAGACAACAGATATTTCATCTAAATTAGTTTGGAAAGATTATTTGTAGTTCTGTAGTCTAAGGACTTTATTTACAACGGTAAGATCTATAGTTAAAGATTCACTCAGATAAAAAAAATGACATTAGTGTTTTTAACATGTTCTTGTGGCATTTTTATCAGGATGGAGGATATATACAGTATATAAAGAAAATAATCTTAAAATTTCAATTTCTGACTTTGTCTTTATTTATTCAAATGGTGGTAAATAAGGAAAAAAGGCAGTTTAAAAAAGAGCCTATTTGTTATGTAGAAAATACGCTGGGCGTTCCACAGGCTCCCTGCTCTTCTCCAGTTCTAATGCAGACACATAGATCCACGTTCGTCTTTGTTTTCCATTTGAGCTGATATCTGGATCAAAAGTGTACGGATGATAGCTCCGATACTGTTGCCCCAGTAATGTTAGCTTGAGGGGTGTGAGGGCTGTAAACGGAGAGCTCTCGGAATGGAAAGGGGGGTGGTATCTCCAGGTCAGCAGTCCCGCCCACATCCCAGAAGCGAATATCTAATGAGCTACTGGTGCTCTGCAGAAGCATTGTCCTGATGGCAATCTTTAGTCTTTACTATTGTAATTAAAAGATCACTGGGAACGCTTTTACACTTGATGAAAAGATAATCAGAGTGGTTCTTTTAAGAGTGGAACAGATTGTGTGTGCTGGTTGTGTAGAGTTTTGTTGGCAAACACTAAGAATGATGACACAAACATCAGGACTTAAAGGAGGATTTTTAGGATGTTTAGGCCAAAGCATCACTCACTCAAAAACTGGTCAGTTTATGACATCATCAAAAATGTACTGATGATGATAAGAGTGATCAAAGACAACTGGAAAGGGTCAGGAGTGCTGTGGAAGGATAGAAAGCCTAACGTAAATCTTTGAATGATCCGTGACGCTTGGTCATATGGAGTGGGGAACATAAAAGAAAAAAAAGCATGAAAAGATGCTTAACGGCATCCGAAGTAAAAAGAATGTTTGGTTGTCACGCACCTGCAGTGGGCTGCCATATTAAATTACACACAGTGGATTCAGAACATTCAGTCCCCCTCCTCTACTTGTCTCGGCCAACAAAATACAGGAGTCTTCACTGTTTGCTTCTGATATGCTTCAAATTCAAAGATTTTTTTGCAATCAATCTCAAACCACTGCGGTTTTTCCATAAACTTCTGCTTTTCTTTACAGTATCATATCATGTGTAGACACGACATGATATCACTTCAGGTATTCACAGAGAATTGGGTTTTATACTTTCTTTTAAATTTGGTTTTATTTTGGGTACCAACACTGTTTGTCATGACTTTTCTTTTGCTAAAAAATACTGCAGGAACACAGCAAAAATGTTGCATGTTACTGTGTTCTGGGTTTCTCTTCTGTAATTCTGTCCTGTGATACTGACGGCTGGGGATGTGTGTACTTTGTGTGGAATAAGGTAGAAGGTATAAGGTAGTTAGAGAGCAGAGGAAGTAGCTGGACATGCAGAGGTATTTGTCATGGATTCTGAAAGTTGTCCCATTTTAATTGGACTGTAGAACTCTGTAATGTTCATTATGGGTAAACTTTTCAACTCTGAGAGACAGAGTGTAAAAAGAAGAATCCAGAAAATCACATCGTATGATTTTTTTACGAATTTCTTTGTATAACTGTCCAGAAAACAAGTATTTAGCTCCAACAAGCAAGCAATAATTGTGTTCCTCACAGACCTGTTACTTCTTCTTTAAGAATGTCGTCTATCCTCCATTCATTAGCTTTATTATTGATACTTGTTTGCACTCTTTACCATAACCAAAACCAAAGAGCTGTTGAAGGACACCCGGGACAAGATTGTAGACCTGAACGAGGCTGGGATGAACCAATCTGCAATTAGCAAGCAGCTTGATGAGAAGAGATCCGCTGTTGGAGCAACTGTTAGAAAATGAATGAAATACAAGATCACTGACAATCTCCTTATACGGGGAGCTCCATGCAAGATCTTGTCAAGCTCAATAAGAACAGAGACTGCCGTCTCTGCATTCTAAGAAGCCTTCTGGAGTGGGAGTAAATCCTGTAAATCTGCCTGGTGCCAGCAAAGTTGAGATAGAGAACGCTTTGGGTAACAGCCAGCTGGTTCAGGTCATGGACAAGTACAAGGCAAAGTAAAAACTGTGTAGAGAGTTGTAGAATGCATTTTAGTCATGAATCAATGTGGATTGTGTCATGATCCTGCACCACTCACCACCTTCACGTAACCTCATGCTTCTCATCTGCGTTGCTGCTTATTCAAACAGGTTTCACTCAGCAGATCTCTGCCAAAGTCAAGGTCAAGTTCCATCTCACTCCCTGACACACTGGGCATGAAATTCTGCTAGACAGGAAACTAAGCAACTTACTGAGTTTCATCAGTCAGTCACTATGCTTAGATGAGCCATTATATCAAAAAAGACGTAAACAAAAAATGAGCATAGCAAAAGAGCTTAGATTAGCATACTAATAACAGATGTCATCTTGAATATTTTAGATCAGTGCCCTCCAAGCTTCAACCGAGTTCCTCTTTGGTTAATAAGCAGAAGCCGCCGTCCTCCTTTACTCCAACTACATACATAATCTATTACAATGATCAAAAATGTTATTCAAAAACATTCACAAAACATAAAAAAAGGTTGAAACAGCTACTTTAAAAAAATGTGTGCAAAGGGAAACTATATTAGTCCTCATTGACTGGTCTGAGTCTACTGACCTTAATCCTAGGTTGCAGTTCAGCCACCATTCTGAAAAGACAGTGCTCTTGTGCTCTTATGTCTTATTAGTTGGAATCAATATTTAGTCTTGAATCAAGACAAAGCAGAAACACCTCACACTGGTAGGATGTGCCAACAGTAATGGCATAGGCCCCCTCCTGAGTGTGTGACATTTTCTTACTTTATTTAATAAAACAACCAGTCAGTGTCTCTTACTTAACTGTAGCCTCATTTTTGAGTCAGAGGTGAC
Organism: Adrianichthys oophorus; assembly: GCA_036245035.1. Classification (NCBI taxonomy): domain Eukaryota; kingdom Metazoa; phylum Chordata; class Actinopteri; order Beloniformes; family Adrianichthyidae; genus Adrianichthys; species Adrianichthys oophorus. The sequence goes on from BSAI01000005.1 coordinate 2,519,991, forward strand.
ATCAGTGCACTGTCCCGTCTGTGAAGTGCTGAAGTTAGCAGGTGGTGTTGCATCGTGGGGTCTCACAGATCCAATAAGATATTCTTTAGAATCCTGCTCTGGGACATGTATCTAGGAAGATTTCTGTTGGTGATGGAGATGTTTGTTTTCATGCTCTACATTTGTGTTTTTCGGTTTGTTGTTGGAATGGATTCAGCTGAAATAAAATGACACCAATGAGAACAGCAATGAACATGTTTTCCGATAAAAAAATAAATAAATAAGTCAAATGAAATGTCTTCGCTCTCTGAGTATTTACATCTAAGGGGGTTCTTTGCCTGCAAGGCTTCAAACTGTGTCAAGGTAGCAATTTAAAAAACATGTGCTGCATCTGACTTGTAGCCCTACTCACTATATAGTGTCAGTGTCTGATTTGAACGGCAGAAGTAAACGGGCTCTGATGAATAATGAAAAGGATTTATTTAACTTGGGCAGGAACAGGAGCGACAGGCAGCAACAGTCTCAGTTCGCAGGTGACCCAGCCACCACCAAGAGAGAGGGGAAATGTTCAGACTCTGGGGGGCACTTGGACCAAAACAGGGTTCTGTTTGTTCCATACTCTCTGAGCTGTGGGTGCAGGTGATGATATCAAAATAAAAGAGCCTACATCACTGTAGGGAGCCAGGGTGACATGCAGTGAAGTCACAGGGAAACTGTTAGGCACTCCAGGTCCACTCTTTATTTCTAGACTGAGACAAAGTGGGACAAGGCACAAAATCAAGGTCCAAGCCAAACAGAGTCATTCGCATGAATTTTATCCAGATGAGCAAAGACTTTGAGGATGACAATCCAGAGCTCCAAAACAGATGGACAGGAGCAGGTCAGCACAAAGAACCTGGTGACAATCAGACAAACAGGTGAGGCATAAAGAGACCACTAGAAACACGTAAACTCATTCAAAAGTCAAGGCAATCTGAGCATGACTGCATGCTGCCTGCTTCTTTTCAAGGGAAAGCCGCGGGTGGTTTTAATGATATAATTAGCAGGCAGGCTTAGAGCTCAGGTGGGGATGGAGCAGTGTAGACATGACCATGGCTGTGTCCAAATTCTCTCACTACTCACGATGTAGTGCACCATTTAATGTGCTCATCATTTCGTAGAGCTGCCTGAATCTACAATTCCAAAATCCAGTGCCCTGGAAATTTCCCAGAACCAGTGTGCATTGATGCTAACTAGATTGGGATTTCCAAAGGAAGGTGTGAAAAGATTGTGGGATGGCTACCAAACCTACGACTTGGCAGCCATTTTGTGGCAAAGTGTGAGATTGTCATTGTTCACGTTTTTTCACAATATGGGAAAAGGAAACTTTTCTGCAAGCGATTTTCACAAATTGTCACTCAAATGCCACCAGCTTTTTTTTATATGACCATCAAGTTTACAACCACTACAGAAGTTTTGTTGCCCTTTGACCTTGGGAAGATGCCACCAAAAGCACAGTTAGTACCAGCTACAAATTAAAACGTATCCAAAGGATTTTCATCGATCATTTCCTAACTTGTCGGGTGTCATTGGGAAGCAATTGGGGAAAAGATGATGCCATATAGAAGTTGTAGATTTTGAACAACACGCAAATGGGGTTCTCCTGTTACTCGCACATTTTTAACGGAAAATTGTGAACATTTAATGCATGGATCACTGGCTAGAGCTGAACAAAATTCTTTAACATAGGATGTGAACATATTAGGAATGTGGGGTTGGTTAGCAAAAAACCTCAGTTGCTAAGGAAATCCAAAAGTTTACTTTTGCAGATTCTTCTGAAACTCATGTTGATCTGTTCCGTATCCCCAGGCGACCAAAACATAAAATGGTTGCTATGGAGAAATAACCAACAGAAAATCCTCCATTTTGAAAAAGTGGTTTCTAAATCAATTTGTCACATGCAGCTCTTACCAGCTTGACAGAGACAAAAGGGGGGGAGTCAGTAAGAATTCTATGTAAGCCATGGGGACAGGGGCGTGTAGCGGCTGCTTAGCAAGTGAGGTCAGGTCAAAGATGGGTGGCGAGGGCAGCGATGACATCTAGAGACAGGTGGCAAGGGCGAGTAGCACCTGGAGGCCATAAAACACCGCTCGCCGTTTTATTTTTACTTTACTCTTATGTTTTACATTTAAATTATTTTTCTCAAGAAGTGAACTATTTGATACAGGGTTCAAACGTTGTCATGTTAAAGGCTACCAAGCCTGCACTGACCTCGCTCCTCTTGCAATAGAGGAAAGTCTTGTCAAGTGATCCAAAGCATCATTTAAGAGACTATAGTGCACCTCCTACTTCTTGTTTTTGTCCAGACTATGAAGCAAAAGTTTGTTTCAAAGACACAAAATTTACAAGTAGTTTCCTAAATCCCTTTTAGTGCAAGAAGGATTCATGAAGGATATTCCATCATTGTGTTCTATATTACATCATTTCAATATTTGAAAATTAGTGCTTCAACATTTATTAATCAATTCCAAATCAGATTTCTTCCATCTCTAGTGCTGCACTAAGTATAAAATGAGGGTTTAGGGACTATGGGTGCCTTCCTTACATAACCAATACCCTGCAGTCTATCAATATTGCCTGCTTTTGTACAGGTCAAACTAAAGGCAAGATGTGCTTTACAATATTTTCTACTGTTTTCTGGAAATAGTTTAGGGAGCATATTTGGCATTGCTTTATCTGTCAATTGCAACAGCTGTCAATACTGTCAATTTCACTAGCAATGTCCAAGTGTACCCAGACTGCATTGCTCTACATTGTGCTGTGGATTTGAATGTACTGCAGAAGAGTCAAGATTGCACCTCTTGCACAAACAAAGTACAAGAAGGCTCATAGTGTGTGGATTGGTAATGGTTGGTTGAATGCTTCAGACAGAACAGAGTGGCTGAAGTGCTCCTCGAAATTATTTATACCTCTAGGGCAGGGATAGGCAACTCGGCCTCGAGGGCTGTAGCGTCTGCATGATTTCCAGAGATCCAAGTCCTACTCATGACTGATTACCTGGTTCAGGTGTGTCCAGCCAGTTAGATCATGCCAGAGCATGGTATGTTGGAATACACGCAGGAATGCGGCCCTTGAGTTGCCTATCCCTGCCCTAGGGTGTGAGTATGAATAATTTTCTGGGAGCACTGTAATCTTCCACAGCTCCTATAAAATGATCACATCCAAATAAGAAAATCTTGAAGTTGAAAAAATCTGTGTGCTTCAAATCTCAAAAGAATCTTAATAAACTGATCTCACAAAAGTAACAATAAAAATGTACACATTTTCTAATTTTATGGAAGTTACACTTCCATAGAATTAGATTTGATTGAAATCTTTTAGTCAGAAAAATAATCAGTGTCTTAAAAACACATACCTGAGAATAGGGCTAAGAAACCGTGACACTGGTCACTTATTGTCCCAATAAATTCAAATTATATGACTTACCTGATGTCACGTAAAAGGAACTAATATTTCTATTCTTAATCACTGCTTGATTTATAAATAATAAACAGGAAAAAATATTGTTGTTTTTATAAATTAAGTTTGATGTGATTTATTTCTTATTTAGTGGCAATAACACTTTGTGCTTATTCTGAGTTTAAAAGAAAAACTTGCAGCAGGAAAATACTCTGCACTCTTTCCTCTTTAGTTTTTCTGTTCCTTGAGAGATGTATATTTAAAACTTCTATTAGTGTGCAAAAATATAAAATTGAAGCACTTTTATTTAAAGTTTGGTATGGTTTAACATAATAAAGAAAAATTAGCACTGCTATGTGTATTTACTCAATGGAGTCCTGCACTTTATTTTTTATTACTTGTCCATCAATTGCAAAAACTGCTGCGCACATATACAAGATATGTATTTGATCTTGAAAGTTTCCTGTACATAAATGTAAACTGTTTGGGGATGAGAAGGCGAGTGTGACTAAAGCTCTGGATTGTTTTGTAATGAAAGGTTTCGTGGTTTTTTTTGTTTTGTTTTTGCAGACCAGCATAAAGGAGGGATTATTGCTGAAACAGACGAGTTCCTTCCAGAGGTGGAAAAAGCGCTACTTCAAACTGAGAGGACGAACGCTTTACTACGCTAAAGATGCCAAGGTAGAGAGAGTGTTTTCCTCCTGTAATTTACATAGAACATGTAAAAAGTTTGCTGCTCTCGTGTTCTGTCTGCATACGTTAAAATTCAAACAATGAACCTCTTTTAATGTGTAACCTCAGTCTAACATTTGACTGTGTATTTCACACTTACAGGTTGAATAAAACTTTATGGATTAATATCAGTGCTACATGCAAACCCTGAAAATAAGGCCAGAGAGCATAGGTTTATGTGACTCTAAAATTCCTGTAGGCTAATAAAGGCTAAATTGAAAACAGGGAAAACCAAGATAGGGACCCCCTTTAACTCCTTAACATTTACTAGTTTATAATAAAATGGTAATCTTCCTGAATTATTTTGGCATTCGTTCTCAATCCTGTTTACCGACTGTGGTCTGAAGGGAAAACTGTCCTTCATTTGTTCTGTCCTACCCTGCTTAAACTCCAATAATCTTTTGATCTATTGTAAAAGTGGTCTTTTCATTAAGATTTTTTTAATTTTTAGCCAAAATCAAAACCCTGGGTTTTCCAAAGCAAAGTTTCAGTGGCAGTAGTACATTGGAAATTCACCTCTGAGTTGTGGGCGAGACCATTTGTGCGAAGTAAACCTGTTTCTACTTCCCGTCATCCATCTATCTACAGCCCTAACCTAACATTACTGATGCAACAAAAATGGTGAACAATATTGGAGCTATCGTACAGTTTTGAGCCAGATGTTAGCTCAGACGAGGAAAATGAGGAAGTTCTGGGATACAGTTGTCTGCAAGAGGATGCATCAGAATGGAGTGGAGCAGGGAGCTGGTGACTTTTCGTTTGAGGTCCTACATCACACATACAAGCTTTTTCCAACAGCATTTTCCTGTCTGCTCCTGATTCACAACAATTTGTATATAAAAAAAAAACTCAAATACAATTTTGAGCTTAATTTTCTTAGAGTTAAATTCACCAACAGTTGCACAGGGGGAGACTGAAACCAGAAGAAAACAGAGATAATATCTGTCCATCTAAGTATCATAGACGGAGATCCCACTGAAGAAAGATCACACCGGAGACGTCATGGAACGAGGAGGAATCCAGTAAGAGGAGGAAAACAAATCCCTGATCCAAAGGCCAAACCTCAGAGGCATAAAGGCAGATCAATACACCAAGGGGGCAGATGAAATCTTAACCAGGGACAGAAAAGTGGTCAAAAAGCATGAGCCAAAACTATAAGAGCTGTGAGTGCTGGAATGTGAGCTAAGGCACAACAAACTGGCAAAGGGGGTGAGGAACGGTCATTCCCAAATACCGTGGCTCACAGGTGGGATGAATGTAAATGGTTAGGCTCAACAGACTGGGAGAATGGAGAGCATGCAAAGCAAAACTCACTGATCATGACAAAAAATGCTACAAGAACATGCTAAAACCACCAAAAACACAATTTTCAATGCAGTGGGTCTTAAAGCAAATCAGCTGTTATTAGGTAATTTTAAAGTTTAATGATTCAATGAAAGTGGTTTATTTGAGCTGGGTAGGATTGAAAGGATGCAGGACAGTGTATTCTGATGACATTCAAAGCACTTTAGCATTAGAGAACTGACCAGATTTGGATGGTAGAAAATACTACTATTTTTTTGCTAAAATAAACTTCATCTTTATTTCCTTTATGCATAAAATAAATTAGTGTAATTTCTATATTTGATTGTAACTTAAAGTTTACTTTTGTTTAATGTTTTTTTCTTATTTAATTCATATTCTGTTGAATTTTTTTTATCCTCTAATCTAAAATGCATGGACTGGAACGTGTGTTATAACTTGTGTGTGTGCACATGCTCCAGTCTGGCAGTGCCTTGGTGCGCTGGCAACAGCGGGCGCTTTGCAGAGTGTCCAGGAGCCGTGTCTGCTGGCGGGTTCTGACTGTGTGCTGGACAGGTGCACAACGCGCCCCACCACCTCTGGGTCCCAGCGGATCTGAGGAAGGCCTAGTGAGAACTCGGGTCAGCACAGCTCAGTCAGGGAGCTAGCAGATTACAGGACAGTTACAAATTCAGAGTAGTGCTGCATTCATGTCATATGAGCTTGCTGAAACACATATTTGTAACAACTTAAATTAAATTACATAAATTTATCTCAATATTTGCCTTTGATCAGTCAATGAAAATGTGTTGAAGTAAAAACACCATTTATTTTTTATATGACATGAATGTTTTTTTTATTTTAAATTATGATATGAAAATGGGTTAGACTGCAAAACATACATAAGCTCTAAGTAAAAAAATACGTTGACAAGTTAACCTCCTTTAAGTATTTTTTGCTGGAGTAATGGGGACATGGGGAGGACAATTTTAACTTCTGAAGCTTGCCCTAAATACTAGGGATTCTGGGGAAAATAAAGTTGTCCGCTCCGCATTTCATTTAGAAGATTTTAAACCACCACAGCAGAAAATTTAATCAGCAGGCCTGACAATTTCTTAGAGATTGGCATTGCCGTCGTCAAGCAAGTCATCCAGAAAGAATGTAACTGCTTGTCAAATTTAGCATTGATTTTGAAATCCGGTAGTGCAAGCAACAATTATCAAGCTTTTCCAGCAGTTCAAACTCCATGAAATCATTGCTCTGTTGGGGCAAAGACAAGCTTTTTAGACAGATTGTTATGCATTTCCTGGCATACACATTATTTGGCCATTACACTGCGTTTTACTCATCAATTAGTAAGTATTTGTGGCAAAATTTTACAGCATGTACATAAGTGTCATATTTCTACAGATGTTGCACAAACAGATTAAGCCAGAAAGCTTTGGTACAATGTACCAAGTACAGTGTGCAATTAAAGCTTAAAAGATTTAAAATGAGAAGAATCTTACAGATGCAAGGAATCCTTTTACTAAGACATGTAAGGTTACTGCATTTAGAGGTGCTCAAAAGCTGCTGGAAACATTTCAAAATAAACAGTTAACTAGTAGTTAATCTTACAGCAGTCTGTAGGGGAAAACAGCCTTTCCCAAAGAGCTGTGGAGCCTGTTTTGCAAACCCTCTTCCTCACATCCACTACGACAAACTGATCTGATAAACATACACAATGAGCTACCTCAGAGAAATGGTAAATGGTAAATAACTGTTGTAGAAATTAACTTATGAGCTATGCATTACCAGTTGTCACAAAGAGTGATGCATGCAAAAGGTACAGCATTCATTTCCTCTTTAAGCCAATGTAGCATTAATTGTGTCAAGCTTTGATACAAAAAATGAAGAAGCCTTACTTTAAACAGAAGTCCAAAGTACAGTGACACTCAAAAGAAAACCATCAAACCAAAACCTTCCAACACTGAAAAAGGGGTCCTTTTATACAGAGAAAATACACAACAAAAATGAGAACAGTTTTCCCGAAGGAAGGATGCAGAACTAAACTGGGAGGAGCCACAGCTGTCATGGCAATGTAAGCTTAGCTACCAAATAATGAAATGTTTCATAACCACACCACAAGATAGGGCACTCAGACAAGCACTGAACAAGATCAGGGTCATGGAAAGGAAAGATTTAACAGACAGGCACCCACAGGAAATTTTTAGGATTGTAATCCATTTGGTGCCCCGTGACAGACTGGCGACCTGTTCAGGGGGTAGCCTGCCCTCGCCCATGAGTGGCCCGGGTTATGCTCTAGCAGCCCCATGTCCCAGAAAGGGACAAAACAGGTTCAGGAAATGGATAGATAATCCATTTGGCCATCTGGATACTTCTCCTGGCCTTTCATGAAGTGAGGAATTCTAGAAACTACATAGACTTCCTCCACAGACACAATACAAGGAGATGGTGGATCCCTCAAGGGAACCCAAAGGGAATTGACATTAACCAGATTCAGTGTGGAGACATAGAATACTTGTTGAACCCACAGGGTTTTAGGAAGATACTGGCAAATCACCACAGAACTAATAATTCTGGAAATGGAAAAATGGCTTAGGAAGCAGAACTGGAGTTTTCTGGCATCTCCCCTTTCCACTGAAGTGTGCAGGTGATGGACACACCTTGTACCCTACACAGTAAAGATTGACAACCAGTGTCTTTCCTGGTGGTACAGCAATGGAGAAAAGAACAATTTCCAGATTGTTGCTGCTGGAGCAGATTGTAGCTGACTGCTTCTGATGATGGATGTGGGAAGATTGGGGTTTGTAACTACAGACTGCCTTTGAAGGGGAGAACCAGGAGAAGTTAATCAGGGAGTTGTAAGCATGCTAAATTCAAGGCAGATGCGCGGATCATGGGCCACATGGCTCACAGTGAAGTTTTAGGTCCCAGTTGAAGATGGAAAGGCAAAAAGAAGGTAACCATAATCCTCAAGAGCATGGAGAAGCCTTCTTTAAAAGGTCATCAGAAACTGTGGACCATGGCCCGAAACAGTGTCCTCAGAGAGATCACAAAGACAAAACACATTTTTGGAGATCAGTAAAGCAAGTTACTCCACAGGTGAAAAGGCGCGTTGTTGTACAGCACAAGCCATTTTAGTTGAAGTTGAAAAACCAGTGATTAAGTCCATAGCAATGTGTGATCATGGGCGGGAAGGTACATGTATCAGTTGAAGTAGTCCTTGACACTGACACACACCCAGTATAGGGAAACAAAAGCCAGTGTCAGAAGACACACACTGTGAGACACCAGAAACATTGTCATTCATTCATTCATTTTCCAATCCGCTTTATCCCTTTCGGGGTCACGGGGTTGCCGGAGCCTAACCCGGCTACTCATGGGCGAAGGCAGGGTACACCCCTGGACTGGTCGCCAGTCTGTCGCAGGGGCTAGAAACATTGTGCCATCCAGAAAGTCATCTGTGTAATTCCTGGATGGCACACCAAGCTGAAAAATGTCTCAGATTTAGTACCTTGGAAAAATTGGAACAAACAGATAATGTGAGATACAACCACCAAAAAAAGTAGTGACTTGATCTGACGTATCAAAGCCCACCACACTGTGCCCATAACAGTGTCAGATGGTGGTTCCCTGCTAAGGATCTGCTGAGTTGTCCTCCTGGAATTGACGGAACAGCGGATCATGCATGAGGTTTTGCGCTCCTGGATGATGGGGGACAGCGTAAACTGGATCCTGTCAAAAAACAAAGACCACTTGACTTGGTGAAAGTTGAGGCAAACTTTATGTTCTCAAAGTTCTTTTGTTCAAACAGAATCAAGAAGATTTTTATTAACCTTGCTGAGGAATCTAATCGTAACATTGGGGAAATCCTCTAATTATAATAGTGAACCTGCATGTCAGCCCACCAGGCACAGTTTCCTTGCATTTGTCATAAAATGTATGATGCAGTGCTCTCCAAATTCACAAGTTGTTGTTGCCCCCAGACATTTGAACCCTTGCTGATTGATAAAGTCCTGTGTACTAACACAAGACCTATCCCCCTGGATTCCTGAGACCAGAGTTCAGAAATCAGTGGGGAAAACCAAGCAAGTTTTCCCCACTGACTTTTCTTTTTCACCAGATCGCTAGTTTCTTTGTAAAAGACCCAGTGACTTCTAACTTCTCTTAGTTCTGTCCCCCTTGCTTCACAAATTTTCCCATCTACTTGGCTGTGTCTCATTTCATGGCTTTCTTATAGTGTATAAGAAGTGCAAAAATACTGAAGTGGAACTAAAATGAACAAAACTGCTAAACTGGAAAGTACTTTCTGCCATGGCCAGGTAGTGTTATTGACTGTTATTGATAAGTACTCATTGTCCCTTGTGTGCATTCATTGTCTCTGGCACACTTCTTGGTGTTTGCCATGCGCTGCAGAAGCTTGACATCCTCTTAGATCCTTCAGAGTTGCATCATCTCAGCAGCACTGCGTGGTGTCAGAAATATTAAGTGGCAGCTTTTTGTTAAGTTCAGTATTTAAAGTAAATAATAGAGATATAATACTGCCTTCCATTGTCAAGTCAGAATTTGTGATGTTGTGGAGATTCAGGATGGTTCCTAAATGAGAGCAGTTGTTAACAAACATGTAACGTGTTTTTTTTTAATTGATGTAGATCTGCAATTAAACACCAAATATTCCTAAAATTGCTTTTGCAAAGTCATGTCAGCTTCATGAAATAACAAGAGTTTAAGCTGAATAAAAGAGTAGAGATCAAGAAGTCAGCAAGAGAACTGAAATTATGGCAATGTGTAGAAGACAGACAGTTGTGAAGCTGTCAGTGATGGAAACTGTCTTTGAATTACAGTAAAACATCATTAGAAAACAATAAAAACATGCTGTCAAATGTGAGCTACAGGCTACATTTAGCCGTGTTTGGTTAATTTTATCACCCAGTGCAGCCTAGATATGAAACAGCAGTTGTTTACATAAATGAGGTGATTTAGAAAGCCAAATTACACATTTTTTGTACAGGCTTAAGCCAAAAGGAGAGCTTGGACAGTGTATTGTTTGAGTCAATAGAGCTTTAAAGAATGTTTTTTAAAAACGATAAAAGTTATTTCTCAAAGAATTGGGTATTGGAGGGTTTCTTAATTTAAAAAATATATCTCAGAGGCTTTCTTGGTGCTGTTGCAACAGAATAATAATTTTAAAAAGACAAACATAAAGTTTAACTCTGTAAAGATGATACATTTCCGAAATGATAATGATGACAGCTCTTCAATGAGTCACACAACCAAGTGACTTGTACTCTTTTATTATAATTTTTTATTATTTATTTTTTTAAATAATCTCATTAATTGTCTTTAAATCGTTATGAAGATTTCCCCAAAAATGTGTCTCTACCACCCAATGCTTTTGGCACGGTCATTTTTGGAGTAGCTGGTATAATAGTACATGTTGTCACACAGAAAGGATTGTCTGATAAAAGGATGCTTACATACACCATTTTTGCAAACATCTTTTGAGTCAGGAATTTTTTAACACTCAAGTGAAAGACTAAAAAAACAGAAAAGCTGAATGTACTTCTGCTTTATTGTTGTCTTGGTCTTGTTTTCTCATTTTATTGGCAACAACAGTGTTGCAGACATATATTATGTTTACCATGAGGTTCTCTCTAGTGTTGCAATCTAACCAACATATCTGCACATCTGGCACAAAAACACACTGGCCAAACCAGGAGTTGCTCTAATGAAATGTGGCCGATGGGATGTGATTGTTGGTATGATTCGATAGTTAGCTAAAACACAAAATGACCACCTTTTAAGTGATGAAAACAAAAGAAACAATTGCCTAAATAGAACCACAAATATTAAAAAGAATTACAGAATTTGGATTTGGAAATGGTTTATTTCAAGCAATCAAAGCAAAAAATAATACAAAAAGAGACAATGAATAAATAAATATCTATACGAAGATTTATCAGACATATAATAATCAGTCATAAATTTGATTGGAAAATACATACAAATCCACATATACCAGTAAGTAATTCAATTATTACTCTTGATCATAAATAAACATATTTGCTCTTTTGCATAAAGTTCATGACACAATGAAACTATTCAATGTTAAGATTGTCAAAAGGACTTCAATAGATTGCGTGAAAGGGAGTGGGAGGAAGTGAAATAATATAACCCCACCCCTGCTTCGCTTTACTTAACTACATTTTTCCTTTTCTTTACCTAAATTATCATTATCCGGTTCTTAACTTTTGATCAGATATTTATTCTTTCCCAACACAGATTAATGTAAAAAAAAATCCATAAGTGTCAATAAATTATATGACAAAGATGAAGTACATAATGATTATGTAAATGGAAATAACATTATTTCAAAAATAATCCTAACATATGCAGATCAATTATCCTAAATATGTGCAGATTATTTGACAATTAGAAAAAATACATTTACAGTGCCTTGCAAAACTACTCCACATTTTCTCACATTATGACCACAAACATAAATATAGTTTATTGGAATTCTATGTAAAAGATCAACACAAAGTGGCACACAATTGTAAAGTGGAAAGAAAATTATACAAGAGTTCAATTTTTTTTACTAATAAAAAACTGAAAACTGCAGTGTGCAGAAGTATTCAACCCCTTTTCTCTGAGTGCATCCAATTGCCTTCAGAAGTTTCTTAATGATTGATGACTGATCAAATGTTGACTTAATGATTTCATAGAGTCCACTTGTGTGTAATTTAATCTCAGTATACAAATACAGCTGTTTTGTGACAGTCTCTGTGGTTTGTCAAGAGAATATTGGGGAGTATGGCACAACTGCAAACCTACCTAGACATGGTCGTTCACCTAAACTAACAGGCCGAACAAGGAGAGCACTGATCAGAGATGCAGCCAGGAGGCCCATGGTGACTCTGGATGAACTGCAGAGATCTACAGCTCAGGTGGAAGAATCTGTCCATAGGACAACCATCAGTCGTGCACTGAACACATCTGGACTTTATGGAAGAGTGGCAAGAAGAAAGAAAACCACAAGAAGTCCTGTTTGCAGTTTGCCATAAACCATGAGAGTGACCCAGCAAACATGTAGAAGAAGGTGATCTGGTCACATGAGACCAAAATGGAACTTTTTCATCACTCTGAACACACCATACCCACTGTCAAACATGGTGGTGGCAGCATCATGCTCTGGGGGTCCTTCTCTTCAGCAGCAACAGGGAATCTGGTTAGAGTTGATGGGAAGATGGATGGAGCCAAATCCAGAGCAATATTGGAGGAAAACCTGTTGAAGTCTGAACAACACTTGAGACTGGGGCGGAGATTCACCTTCCAACAGGACAACCACCCTAAACAGAAAGCCAAAGCTACAATGGAATGGTCAAAATGAAACGGATTCATGTGTTGGAATGGTCCAAAGTCCAGACCTAAATCCAATCCAGAATCTGTGGAGAGATCTGAAAACTGCTGTTCACAAACGCTCTCATCTAATCTGACTCAGATTGAATTGTTTTGAAGGAAGAATGGACAAAGATTTCAGTCTCTAGACTTGCAGCTGTAATTGCAGCAAAAAGGGGTTCCACAAAGTATTTAATCAAGAAAGCTGAATACTTCTGCACACTGCACTTTTCAGTTTTTTAGAAACGTGGAGTGATATAATTAGAAAACAATTACTTTAATCATTTTCAATAACTTTTTTAAAATTATTATTATTATTATTTTTATATTTATTTGGTCAAAGTCAGTGTCCTTGTCACAGATGAACCACAACACAGAAATGGTAATGCTGTGAGATGAAAAGGTCCATATTTTGTCAATTGTCCAAGCTTGGTGTTCCTTTTTCTGCTGCCTGATTGACAGCTGTCCTTCTGGTTTGAACAGAGTTTATACAGCTCTTTTGCTGAAATGTCTGCAGACAGTGCTTGTCAGGATCCTCGTCCTTCTGCAGCTGATATTGGTGCTACTGAGTAAGCTGAGATCAAATTGTTTGCAGGTCAGAACTCTGCTGAAAATCAAGATCACAGTTGACTCTTAAAAACAGCAGTAGATCCCAGGCGCAGTGATTTTTTTGAAAATTAATTTGACTCTTCTATTTATTACTGCATTTGTTTGCTCAGACGTCCCTGATCAAACACTTCTCAAAGTCTTGCATGTTGTTGACAACCTGAACCTTGGACAAGTCCGGTGGACCAAGCGGTTTAATGAAGATTCTGCAGGTTTTCACCAAAGTGTTTGGAATTATTTTTCTGATTTTTGAGAATCCTGGCATGTTTAGCAATTCCAGCATTCCTTGGTCAGACGGTCATTCAGATAAACGACAGATCCTTTCAGAGTTTTCCTGTGCTTCATCAGAGCTATCTTGTGTTTTTAATTCACAGATCTGATGATGATCGCTGGTTTATCCATCTCCTTTCTCCTGGGCAGCAGAATGGTATTGAGATCCAGGGAAGTTCCTTTAGACTCAAAAAATGATTCCACTTGATGTGCAACAGTCTCGCCGTCGCTTTCACCAGGATCAGAAGCCCTGATGCTAGCTCCATTTGCATTAGCATTAGGTCTGTGAGCTCTAGCTGTGTTCCCCTTTTCCCAGGGTTTGATCTGTAATCCAGTAATGATCACGTTGTTCATCTAGGAGTGTCGTTCCAAGTCATCCACTCGTTTTTCCAGAATGTTGACCATGATGCCTCGTTTAGCTCTTCATCTAACTCCAAAAGCGGGCCTAGTTCAGCTTTCATGACTGCAACGCATGCAGTGTTGGAGGACTTTGCTGATGTCTTCGTTGTGACTTGTTGCTTGTTTTTTCTTTGGGGCCATGGCCAGCTCTCTTTTTTGTAGTAATTCTGCGATGAGTTGAGTTTTAAGACTCTTAAAGTGCCGAGCGCTGCCAGCATGTGTCCACTGTCAGTGACCTGGTAACTTACACACAGCTCTGTAATTGTTTTTTCTTCTCTTAGAAGATCACCTATGTTCACCTGCCTGCATTCAATGGGCCCTCTGTCTTGCAAACCCTGCCTCCTTTTGGACCCGATCCCATTAAGGATACTTTAAAATCATTGCAATCAGGGCTTTCTGAACAAAATATAAATCTAAAAAAATAATTTTCTCTGGAAGACTGCTGAAGGGTATCAGTCATGATTTCTTTTGGTAAATGGCATCTACTGTTGCTTTTCCACCTTCTTCAAATCCAAAATGTTTTACAGCCACATTCTCCACATTTATCAACTAATGTTGGCAGAGTTGCCCTCTACTGACTCTAACCAGACCACAGGGAGTAATGTGGGGTTTGTTGTCTTACCCAAGCTCTCTTATATACATGATCAAGCGGGAACAAACCTACAATCCTGCTATCTTGCATCAGCAGTGCAGTCAGGTTTTATAACAACTGTCCTCTGGACAGTTCATCCGTTGACAGTAACAATATATTCAAGAATCACATTTTCAGTGAGGAGACAGTAAAACCTTCGGATTCATCCACTTTGCATGTTTCTGTTTTTATTGTTCAGCAAAAACCCCAGACCAGCTGATCCTTTGAGTAGATGATCTTGAGACACTTTTTTCCCTTTCTTTGAAAAGCTTACATGTTAAAAAGAATAAAGAAAAATGAGTATGTGAACAATTGCTTTGCATTTAAAAGTTTTTCAACCTATTGAGATCATTTTGAAAATCAGAATAATTATTCAGCCCTTACATGTATAGTCCCAATCACACACCCTGCCCTCATTGATCCATAAAATATTCATAATGATGAGAAATGCAGTAGCTTTGGCCAGTCACTTAGTGGAAAAGAACTAGGGATTTTGAGGCTGAGTAATTACTCACAGAGGAGGAACATTAGAAAAAAACTAGTTATGGACATACACGTACATGGCTAGGGTTAGTATAGGGTTAGGTTGAAATGATAGTAAAGCATGAGATACAGTAGTTATTTTAGATCTAAGAACAGCAGAAGTTCAGGATGGTGACACTTGCGAGCAATAGTGACTGACTGTACAGATTTACAAAAGAACCTATGTTGTGTAAACGCACACAATGTTTTAGGGCTGGGCGATACGTCAATTTTATCAGTTGATTCAAATTGGGGATTTTTTTTTTGGAAAATTTGGATTTTTTTTTTAGCAGCATCCTGCTCTGTTCGGCTTCCATTGTTCAGAGTCAGGCCAGCCGGCCCATTTCTTTCAACACGCTATTATTAAAGTGACAACAATCAAAGAGGAGCTTGTTCTCATGAAAGGTACAGTTTCTTCCATTCTATGGAACTGGTTTCCAACAAACCACACGCTGTTGGAAAATCTGTTTGACAGCTGTTGTTGCCAAAAGTGGGAAGACGACAAAATTGTTTCAACACCTGGAACAGAGGCATTCTGTAGAGTGGGAGAAGTGCTGCTCTCCACAAGATACTAAAGCTAGCAGCCTCTCACAAAACACCTGACACATTATTTTACAAAGATTTTTACTGCTCGTATTTAGCTACACTTTGAATTCAGGTCAACAAATGAGATGTTAAAAACTGACTTTATGTTAAAAATACTCTGTCATTTGTGATTTGTGTTTAAGAAAATAGGAGGGAGGAAAATTGATTAAAATTGGAAATTGAATTTGGTATGAATAAATGGGAAATTTTATTTTTAGGCCATTTTCCCCACCCTAGAACACCCCCAGTGACATGGAAGAGCTGGAGTCCTGACAGATGCTGTGCCTGAAACTTGAAGGGGATTTGGTGAAGGCAGTTAACAATTGAATGGCAGCATAAGAGATTCCAGAAATGTTTTGTGTTCAGTTGGTGGCATTTAAGACCAATACCCGGAGGCTTGTAAGCATTCAGACCTGCAGCTTAGCTTTTGTGTTCCCCGTCATAACATAACACGATACATACAAAGTTCCTACTTGTGTATGTCACCTATAGTGTATCGTATTTTCTTAAAAGTAAATGCCTAAATAATTTATTTATTCTTAAAGAAATAAGCATCATATTTGTAAGGAACTTAACATTTTCTAATTTCATCTCTTGCCATGCATTAAAATGTTTCCAAAGACCCTTGTTTAAAAAATGTCTTATTTTCTGTCTTGCAAGAAAACTAATCTTTTAGGAAAGTTTTTCAATAGCAAACTAATCTTAGTTTAAAAAACATGTCTTACTGACTAGAAGTTTTTCTTAAAATAAAAATTATTTTAAGACCATTTTTCTTATCCCATGGACAGATTTTTTTCTTTTTTTAAAGAAAATTATAAGAATTTTGTTTTCATTTCTAGGTGCCCTGTTTTGCAGTCTATTTACAATTTTAAGTTCTTTGTCTTAAAGCACTAATATTCCAAACCAAAAATATATTTTTCTCGAATAAGCAGTTTGGTGGTCTCGTTGCTGCGTGTTTGGGGCCCATTGTTTCCCAGCTTGACACTCAATATAAAGAAGTTGGATGGTTGGTGGTTAGGCCACCAAAATGGTTTCAGACTCCAGTTGGGACAGCAGCTCACCACCCTCCTCAGGGGATGGCTCAAATAAAGAGAACATGTTTCACCACACTGAGTTGTGAGTGTATGACGGTCAACTGACTCAAAAAAATGTTTTATTCGCTTTAAATGAGGACTAGGGTACAACGCCCCATTCCTCAGATTGTGGTAAATATTTGTTTTGGAACTCATTAAGTTCCTAATTTATGAACAGACACAGTTCTTAAGGTTTGCTTGCCGCACCCTGGCACTGACTGGAAAGCGTCTCGTAGTCTGCTGTTCTGGGCACAGCAGGTATTTCCACGGCTGCATCCTCTGGTTGTGGGTAAACAAGTGCTGCAGGACAGCCCTCGGTGATGAATTATTTTGGAGAAGTGCTGCAAACGGTGCCTCTCTCCTTCACACCTGTAACTCCAGGTCATAGACGTGTCATGTCGCTCAAGGATCTGCCACTACTATGAAAACATCTGCCAGGTTCTGACACATTTTTTGTCCATATTTAATATATACCATATTTTGCTCACTGAAGGGTGCACCAGAAAATCAGGCACACCCTCAATGAATGGTCTACATTCAAACCTATGTCATGTTTTAGGAAAACAAACTATAAATACCACATGACGATAGAGTCCGAGATAAGTTTGTCAGTCAGTTAAACTATACTGTGTTCACAGTAATTCTAGAACTTGTTTTTAACATGCTACACATTACCCATGTTAGAAGTCTTATCCGTGTTCGCATATTCACAGCACCTGAAACTCCCAACCTTGTTTGCAACACGTAAAAAACAGACTGATACTGCTAAAACAAACATTGCTGTGAGTACGATAGCTCCCAACCTTGTTGGTAACATAAAAAAAAGAAACAGGCCAACACATTAGCTGCGTTAGCATACGGTATTCACAAAGACACCCAACCAAACATTTTGACCTCTCAAAATTGCTTCGACGTCACTAAGAACTACCAAAATTAACTTGTATATAAGACACTCCAGATTATAAATTGTTTGTTGGAAAAAATGAAAGCTTTGAAGCGAAGAAAATATGGCACGTTTATGCTTCATGAAGTTTTGTAAAAAGTTGGTGTTCTGGATCCAGACGGTTTCTTCAAAACCTTTGTCCAGAGATGATCAAACTGAGGAACTACACTCTGTCCTCTCTGTTTTGGAAGCTAAAACCCGTAACTTTTCTTGTTTGACTGTTGTCCTGGAAGCTAGCTCATCAACCCATTGTGGCTGTCAATGGCTGTCATTCAAAAATTGATTCATTACATTGAAAATCCTCTTTGCTGTAGCTAACATAAGGTACGTCTCACAAGTCTACCAGATGTCAGAACCATATTCCACAATAAGCTAAGTTGAAGTCACTTTGCATTAAAAATTATCAAAAAGTTCACTTTTCCCTTCTGTCCTTTATCTCCCTGCTGTTCTCGTTGGATGCCTGACCCCTCTGCTCAGTCCCTAATCTTTGACGAGGTTGACCTGTCGGATGCTAGCGTGGCAGAGTCAAGCACGAAGAATGTCAACAACAGCTTCACGGTGAGTGCATCTTACACTCTTCATGCTCACAAGTACACTGAGGTTAAGAAAGACTGCAAAAGTGTCAAACACTGATCAGAAACATGCTTTAAATTTTTCACAGATTGCATTGTGATAACTATATGGGGTGGAATGTTATGCTGCACACACACTGGATGCGGCTGAGGCGTCAAATTAGCATCTGCCGCCTCTCTTTTGATGCTTGTCAAATTTACTGCTCAAAGCCTTGACGCCCTGGCTGCGGAGAAACCGCCGACAAACTTCATTCGATGACCACATCATGGAAAACATGGATGATGGTGAGCGAGTAGCTTGTGTTTATATGTTTTGGAGAGCTCTACAGAGGCGTCAGCAAGCACGTTCACCAGAGTCTCCACCGGTGCATAGAGCTGAGCTCCTGGAGCAGAGCTGCGCCTGACAGCCGCTTTGAACAGTACTTATGTCTGTCTGTGGCCCAGTTTCCAGCTCTCCACAGGCCAGCATAGCAAGGATAGCCCGCAGCTAGCCAAGTTCCGCTGGCAGATCAGGCAGCAGAGTGTATCTGTCTAGCTCTACCGCCCAACGCTTGCTCTGTTGGACCTTGTACAGTGGAGGTTGCTTTGCTGTACACCGGGCGGCTGGCTAGCATTAGCAAGCTCTGTTGCTTCAGATCCATGGGTTCTGTGACAGGCTGGTGACCTGTCCAGGGTGTATCCCGCCTTCACCCAACAGTAACTGAACAGTCTCCAGCAAGTCCGCAGCCCCAACGGGTTAAGAAAATGGATGAAAGTTCAGGAGTTCAAGCTTGTTTATTTAATTTTTGTTTAGTGCTTTTTTTATTGAGTTATACGGTGGCCTTGAAATCCAAATAACACCAACAAATCACTATTCCAGTTTTCTAATAAGAAACTTATTAAAATGAATCTGAATTAAAAATGCTAGTATGATGATTAGATAAACACTAAAGAAAATAACGAAATCAATGGCTGTGAAATGCATGTAAACAAATGTCAAATTGACATTGCTGGACACAGTCATTTTTGACATTCTGAGTCTTATTTTTAGGATTTCAAAATGTTGAGACATCTGTTTTGAACTTTACCTTCATTCAGTCATAACTTATGAGTTTAATAAAAGATCAAGATTAGCTCTGATTAAAAGTTCCACCTCCTCTAAATTTCAACCAAATTGGAAAAAAAACACGTGAAAATAAAATCCTTCAGTATCAAGGATTATTTTGCTTTTTGACTCATCACAGATCCAATAGCAGAGCAGGCGTTGGGATTTATTTTTAGAAGGAACTAACACTTTCGTGGATAGTGGAGAAGGTAGAAAGATAAAAAACTGAAAATAAAACAGCTACAGTAGCAGTGCTTACCTAAGTAAAGAAAAGCGTTCTGCTCTCGGAGGCACGCTCTCCGACACGGGCAAGGATGATTTAACTGAAACTGACACAGTGTGAGAGAGACGGGCCGAGGCACCTTAACATGAAGAGTGGCTTCATCTGAGGTTTTCAACTCCAGATTACAAGTGGGGCACGTTGTATCTTGTTACCATGGTGATGCGGAAGGTTTCATTCTGTACTCTTGATCTTAAAGACCCAATCAATGAAAATTGTTTTATTGGGGTTTTTAACATGTTTCTGATAATGGAGGAGAAAATTAATATTAAAATTGCATTTATGAGTATGTCTTTATTGACTTAGTTGTGAATCAGGAGCAGACGAGACAATTCAGTGTGAAAAAGACTATACAATCAGCGATCCACAATTGGATGACTAGTGGATTCATTCCATAGACTGTATAATCACTGGAAAAAGCGAGTGTGACGTCACCCATAGAAAATGCCTTACTTGCGGCTCCTGCGACATTAATTCAATTCAGTCACCATTTTTCCGCAATACGAGTGCCGCCATTCAGAGCAAGACAACAGTGATTGGTCCAAGTTGGTCAGAGTCACGTTTCTAAGGCAACTGCTGTCGCCAATCAGGAGTAAGCTTGTGCAGTCCACACTCCTTCCACTGGAAGCGGCTCGAGAGAATCTGTCTATCAAACGTTCGAGGTGGAGGCCAGCGGGCTCCACATGTATTTACTGAGGCATCTGATTGGTCAGTTTTTAACTTGAACAACCTGCGATAAAGAAAACTAAATTGGTTTCTTGGAGCCACACAGTATTTCTGTTTGGAATGTGAGGGAGGAGACTTGCAGACAAATAGATCCATGTTCATTCTCTCTTTTAAACTGAAATCTGGCTCAAAATTGTACGGCTGGATCTATCCTTACAGGGGCTGTGTGAGGGGCTGTAAGCTAGTGGGAAAGCGTGTAAACAGATGGGTGACGGGAGGGGCATTGCTTTGCACTAACAGTCCCTCCTACAGCTCAGAGGTAAATTTCTGATGAACTGCTGCTCTGCAGAATCTATGTCCTAGAAGACAACACAGGTCTTTAGATTTTGATTAAAAATGGCATAATTAGAATTAAAAGACCGCTAGGAACACTTTCACAACAGATCAAAAGATGATTGGAATGGAACTTTAAGACTGCTGTGAACTGTAAGATGGAAGTTCCCCCATATGACTTGAAAAGTGACAGAACATTCCTCTGAAAACAGATCAGGGATGGGACAATGGTTTTATTGAATTGTCAACAATGAAAATACTTCCTCTCTGAAAGATCGAACAAACTGCCTGTTTGACTCTAGGCGGACTAGAAGGGATTTTTTTTTGCCAAGGCATCAAAATTGGGCAAAAGATCTCTCAGCTTTGTGCTTTCTCCTCTGTTCTCTGTGGTGATGCACCTATAAATAGAAAGGAGGAGGAGGTAGGCAGGGGAGCAGAGCTCTGAGGAGAGCATGTGCCATTTTTAGAATATTTCAGTAACCTCATGACTGGCTTTTAAAACTGTTAAATGGTGTGTCTGCTGAATGTGCTGTGACATTGATCCAACATATATGTAGCCTTAAGTTTTGCTCTTAAACTGCGTCTCTACCTCAAGGACATGCATGGAGATTATGTCTGCAATCTGGGTGTGTGTGTGTGTTCCTTTTTCTGCTGGTTTGTTGAAGGTGAAGGAAAAAAAAGACCCTCAAAATATGTGCATTTTATGAAGGGGAAAAAAAGAGACAGAAATAGCAGCACAAGCAGAGAGATGCTTGCTGAATTATTATTGGCTGCAGAGGATGTGTTTAAAAAAAGCAGACCAGTAGAGGAAATCCTGGTGTGATGTCATTTTTCTGCTGACTGCATTTGCACAAGTACTCCTTAAGGGGGCGGGGGTGGGGTGCGGAGCAAGTGAGGAGGACGAGGAGGGAGAGGAAGGACATGAGCTGAGACATAAATAAAGGACGCAGTGCTGGGAACGAGGCAGAAAGGTAATGTGCTTCATTTGCACGCTTGCTGCACGCAGCTTTCAGTGATGCACGCATGTCAACAGGGGGAAAGGACTCCTCATCGCTCTGACACTGCTTATTAGAGCTTTGTCGCTTTCCATGTGGGTCTGCCCACCCTCGGGTTGGTATTCTCTGAGGTGTTGACTGAAGCTCAGTTGAGCTAATTCAAGCTGGTTGATGGGAAAATTCTATATGCATATTGCATAGTGTCTTTATGTCATGTTTTATGTACATGTTTAATAGAGTGGGGAGGATCCAGGACATCTTACACATGTCAACTCCCAAAAATGCAGTTATGTAATAGCGCATTTTTTTCTGACAAAGTGTAAGCTGCTAGTTGAGACAATAGAATTTATTATTGAGTAAATATTTATCTTTATTTCAAACATTTGAAATAAATAAATTTGAAATAATTTGCATTCCTGCAAATTTATTTCAAATTTGCAGGAATGCATTTGCATTTGAATTTAATGATTATGTGAAAAATGCATGGTCTTTACATGAATTTGTCAAAATGCGTGCAACACGCAAGTGTGCACATGACCAGCTGGTTCCTCTGAAGAGCTTCTAAGAATTCCGCTTGTTTTTACGTCTTCACGGGTTTAGGAAAGAACTCCCTGCTTGTGTGAAAGCTCTGTGCTGGTGCAGCACCTTCAAGTCAACGTGATCAGCCCAACCCAACGCGTAGTCTCAGAAAGGCAGAGCGCTTCTCAGACGCGACTGGAGAGGAAATGCTTATAGAAAAAAAGCTTTAAAAAATCTCAACATAATATTTAATGTGTTTAATCTTCTATCTTTCAATTAGTGCCAGTACAAACTATTAGCCACAGCTTTTCCACCATTTGATCTTTGTCTTTTGATTGTTGCCCTAAACCTTGGTGACATCGATTCAACAAGGTACTGGAAACATTCCTCAGAGAGTTTGGTCCATTTTGACATGATGGGATCACACAGTTGCTGCAGATTTGTCAGCTGCATATCCATAGCTGTGTTTTCATTGACTATGAGAATGTGCAAATTGGATTTGCAATACAAAATGTGTTCAATGGAAGCACAACAATTTTAGAAAAACTTTTGCGCTTGAAGGAGGTGGTTTTTGAGGTGTATCAAAATGGACATATTTTGCAAAACTGCAGTGGAAACACTTTTTTTCTGGTTAGTGAGTCACGTAACCTTCTTAATGGTAGGAACTGGCTACATTGGGCCCTGCACAGCAAGAGGTCCCACAGCATCACACAGCTCATCAAAAGTTGAGCGTGTCATGTGGAATTGTTAGATCCACAGCTCCTCTGTAAAATCACCAACCACATTTTCCCAAAATCGCTTCATCTGTAGCCGCTCCCACATGTAAGGCGCCTGCTCCTCCACAATCTGAAAAAGACGCCAATTTCTTCTTTTAATAGACGATAATGATTGTTAGTGCCGTGGCAGAAATCTGATTGTATCTTGTCAAGTTATCAGAGAAGGGTCTAACTGCTTACATGTTAGTAAGTTTGTTTTTTAATGCCACTGAACAGACTTCTAAATGCTAATGAAAATGGCATTAGCTAGCAGCTGGACCGGTGTACCTAATAAAGTGGTCAGTAAGTGTATGTCGTTCAACACCTTGCGCTCTACAAAAAAAGTAACTGACCGACTGACTGACTGACTGGGTGGTTGGTTGGTTGGAGCATATTGGGTGACCTAACTATTATGTATTCAGCAACAGGATGCATGTGTCAGCAGAATCCTGAAGTCATCTTTATGTACGAGAAACTAAAGCCTAACATCAGTTTAGCAACGTCCAAACCTGTATTTTAATGCCTTACAACATTGAAAGGCATCCATGGTTTTTGTGCTGAAATGAGCTTGCTGGCACCGGTTTCCTTGTTGAGAATCACCTTAGATTGATATTGTTGGCAAGAACTTGTCTTGAAGAACTTGAAACTAGTCAAGTCTATGTCTATGTGAATTACCACCAAGTTTTAGTCAAATGTGTTGCATTTTGTCACATGACAGATGTGTTTTTATCGGTCAAAATAGTAAATTAAAGAATTTGTTTGTCAGAATAATTCATTCCTAGTGATTTGAGACAGTCAAGGAGCCGTTATTAAAACAATCATGCATTTTGTGGTACAAGCACTAAATTTGGCATGGATGTGCACTCGGATCCCCTCTTTCGAAAAAAGCACGTTAGCCACGAGAAAATCTAAGATTTTAATATAGCATAGGATAATATTTTATTATAGTATAGTAGTATTATTCTGTAGGTACCCCTCAAGTTTAAAGACTACATTTTGGGGCAGGAAGACTTTAAAACAGTTTTTTAGCAATTGAGTGTATGGCTGCCATATTTACAAATAGCTGCCATTTTTCCTGTGGCTAACATACTTTTCTGAAAGAGCGGATCTTAATGTTAACCTTTTGCTTGCAATTGTTAGCTTGTTAAGGATTAACCGAGTCAGGTTACTCGTCCAGTGAACTACAGTCAAGTCAGACTATGTTTTTTCTGCTCCTCGAGTGTTCCTTGCATCCAGCATGAGTGCTAGAAATGAGGAAATTAGACAATCACATTGTAGTTTGTGTGGACGTCCTATGGGCATGAGTAACTCCATACAATAGACAGCACAACTGTTTTGCACCACAGCTGATCACAACACACCTCTGCTATTTATTTTACTGTCCACTTTATGCCTGGCAGTGACTACTTTTATTCTTCTTCTCTTAACCTTTTAACACAACTGAATTTATTTCTAGCTATTTAAAAAAGTCAATTATGTTTTTTGCTTTCATGTAAATGCCACATTTGGGTAATTTTGGAGCTGAAGGGGTTTGCATCAATAGGAGTCAAGGGGTTGAATAACTACAGTACCTTCCACATGTTAAGAACAAGTGTCAGCAAATTGCAAGTTTTTTTGTCGAATAAACATGTCACTTTGCTGGTGTTTCACTCTTCTGTGTCTCCCTGGCTCATC
The DNA here is from genome assembly GCA_036245035.1 of Adrianichthys oophorus. Classification (NCBI taxonomy): domain Eukaryota; kingdom Metazoa; phylum Chordata; class Actinopteri; order Beloniformes; family Adrianichthyidae; genus Adrianichthys; species Adrianichthys oophorus. The sequence goes on from BSAI01000005.1 coordinate 2,544,729, forward strand.
TAAAACTTTTTTTTCTGAAATAAACGCAGTCCTTTTGAGGTTTAAGGGATGACCACGTTCCACATGCAGGCATGTATTCGGAAGTAAGTTAACATAAATTAAAGTGTCAACTAAAAATTGCAGCACAGTGGAAAAATGAATATACTGAATTACTGGGGTGGATAAAAACATCCTAAATATGACAGCTGAACAAACAATCAAAGCAACAAAAAAAATAGAAAAATGTAATTGTCCAGTGTGGTGTGTAAGATGAGAATGAAACAAAGAAAATGGTCCCACTGACAGTAAGCACTTCTAGAATGCTCCTAACTAAACAAATTAACTAAGCGCAGGCTGCTGCTCACAGAGAACCACTGGTTAGTAGGCAGGGTCCATCTGACATAGCTACAGCCAGGCCGTACAGAATATAAGAGTGACACGAAGAATAACGGAAACTTAGGAACCAAAGAAGCATGTTGAGCCAAATCAATGTCTATTTTCTACAAACTGTGAAATTGAGCAGGTGGTTATCATCTTCAGTGTTAAAGGATCTACTTGGATCCATGCAAATTGATTCCTACAGTCAGAAATCCCTGTCTCTGCTGGTGTCACATCTGCGTGTGTGTGTTTGTGTGTGTACAGCCAAGTTATAAATAGACTGATTGTCAGGGGAAATTTGAAATTGCTTTTTCCAAAATTGTGTCAAAGTATTCCTTAAGTGCAGAGAATGTCTTTCACTGAATGCTCTTTATGCCGTAGTCTCAACTCCTTACGAGTGGATAGAGCTGTCTGATAAATGGGCAAACCAGTATGGAGCACACAGACGGCCCGCAGGAAATGTCAAGGTCGTAAACCGCTCAGTGTACCCGTAGAGTAAAAATGTTTCTGCACAGTTTTTCTACAGGCATGCTGGGAGTGACAGGTCGTAGTGAGCACTTTACATATAGGGTGTAAATAAGGGTGAAAGTGGTGAGATGCAGTAGAGTCATGAGGATTTTTTAACACCCTTAAATCCTGCCCACTGTGCAAAGAGCCCATCAGTGCTGTTAGCAGGCGCTCCTTACATGCAGCCTGACTGTTAAAAACGTGTAAATTAGATCATCTTTGCAGTTTTTGTGAGCATTCTACGGTATCCTACGGGTATTTGCATATCACGTGCACACCCATCCATGCAGCGTTTACGTGCAGTCAGTTAGGATCCAGTACGTGCACCTTATAAAAGGCCTGAATGTGGCATTAGGTCATTGTAGGACAGAATCACCTGTACATCACAAGTGCATGTAATCCTTGTACATACTTTCCAAAACACTTACTACACGCTTGACAGTGGTACGTTTCCTTTTCATAACATCTCATAAGGCTGTAAAGTCGGACCCCAAATGCCCTTAAAAAGACTGACAACTGTGGCAATAACCCTAGACAGAACTGACAACCCCTGGCACAAAGGATCCCCAAAGGGAAACACAAGGGCATTAAACCTAAAAAGGAAGATGTTGAAATGTAATACATATTATGTATTGTATGTAAAAACATAAATGAAAAAATAACATTAAATACAGAGAATACTTTATATTAAAATTAAAACGAAAGAATTCATGAATATGCATTTAAGATGATCTACAAGCCATGTTAAAACGACATTTTTAATATGAGGGATAAAATTCAGCTCAGAGTCAAAAAGAACGACCAAGTTTCTCACACAGTGAGAAGGTTTAAAATTATTGAGCTTAAATCTCTCTTGTCTTCAGGACCGATGATTAAAACTTCTTTTTTGTCCTAGTTGCACACATTTACGCCATACAGGTGATGCTGTCATAAGGGCCCATTTATGCCACTCTTTAGTTACAACTAAGGTGAAAGTATTGGCCTGTTACTGACCCAGCACCAGTGCCACACAGACGGGGTGTGCACGTGATGTGTAAGTGCTAGGGGTGTAACGATCAATCTATTAGTCGATTAATTGATTTCTATTCCTACGATCCAACCAGATCGATCTGTCTGAGGCAGAATCGAATCAGCCTAAAACATTAAAAAGTAGTTTCAAAATGAAATATATCGATTATAATCAGTCTTGAAAATACCATTTGGATTGAGACATTGTTCATTTTACCGGAACGTAAAAACAATTCAGCGGGCAACACACATGATGCAGTAAAAACGGATCAACCATCATTCCAGTCCAGTGTGTGGAAACACTTTGAATTCAGCAAAGTCATGTGACCATACAGAATGCTCTAAAAATGGTCCCTTTGGATTATTCTGATGTGGAAAAACAACAGTGGGCGGAACTTTATCAAACTCAAATGTGAATGGATTTGACATTCATTCTTGTTTACTTGTTTATTTGTGCACATATTTATTTACACTTGAAGAAACACAAGGAATCGGAAAAACATCTGCTGCACTGTTCAGTACCAGGTATTTACACTGTGAGTCACACTGTTGATGATGTCCTGGATCCATTTTAGGTCGGTGAATCGGATCGTTCAAAATGAACCAATAGCGAATATGAATCATATCAGCAACCAAAGATTATGATCTGAATCGAATAGTTGCTAAAATGAATCGTTAAACCCCAAGTAAGTGCCAGTAGGATATCCACACAAACTATGTTGTCTAATTTCTAACAGCGTGCTCTTAAGACGTGAATACCTCTAAGAAGTGACATGCTCAGTGGGCAGGATTCTGGGAGGGCTGATAAAAGAAAAATCCGTACGACACGCTTGTGTCTCACCTACTTCACCTGCGTACTCACCCTTGTGTATTGGTTAATTGTTCACTACAACCTGTCGCCGACAGCACACCCATAGTAGAAAATAATCAGGAACATTTTTGCTCTATAGGCACATCGACTTTGATGTTTTGTTGCAGAACGCCACCATACAAATTTGCCTGTTTTTTACTTGTGGACAGCAAGTATCCACCCATAAGAACAGTTGTGACTAAGGCTTTAACAAGATCTTAGAGAGTGAGAGGATGCCTTAAGAATGGCGGAAAAGTGTTTTAGTGTCCATTTTTAAAAAGAAAGGAAGCAGAGTTGTGGAAACCTCAGATGACTGAAGATGATGAGACACACAAAGAAATTATGGGAAAGAGTAGGGCAAAGCCATAATAAGGAATGAATACATCAGAGGGACAGCTCATGTTTCCAGGATAAAACCATGGAAGCAAATTGAAATGTTTGGACGGATTCAGAAGAGGGACAATGATCATGTTAGTAAAACGATGCTGAGCTTGAAGCTGCAAGGAAGGACAGAACAAGGAAGGAAGAATAACAATAGACTGCAGCAAACGCTCTTTCTTAAGTACATTCTGAGCTTTTCAAACAAAGCACTTGATGCGACTTCTACTTAACTAACCTAAAGGGTCTAAACCAGGAGTGTCAAACTCCAGGCCTCCAGGGCCAGTGTCCTACATGTTTCCAACCAACCTGCCATTGAAACTCCTTATTGGCTAAAAACCCCTGATCCAGGTAATCCACAGCAAACAAGGCAGGATTTCTGGAAAACCAACTGGTGGCTGGCCTTTGAGGACTTGAGTTTGACACCTCTAGCCAATACCATGTTTTTCTTAAGCTTTTTACAGAAAACAATATCCATGAATATAATCATATATTACCTTTGGCACACTTAAGAACAAATCATTTATGAAATATTATTTATTTATGTGGACTCTTTTCACACCTGGAAGTAAAACGACTCGATCTCTGAGGAACCGCCTTTCACTCCTTGTGGGTGACGCCCAAGTCAAGACGTCAACCTAGAGCCGGCTTCAGCAGCGTGTCTGCGCGTGTCCACTCATGAAAACAAACAACACCGAACTTTTTTAAACATGGACGTGCATGTTGTGGAGCCTGACACTCTTGACCCACAGTCCAATCCGGAATTTCTAAAAAAAAAACGAGTGGCGTAACGTGTGTGGAAATGTAGCATTAGCTCGTGCATTATATGCTTATACTTTGTAAATTCAGCTAGTTGTATGATTTACTTCATCAGGTTTAAGGAATGGCTCCAGCTCTGAGGATCAGTCTCTCTGACTCAAATCAAAATCAGCTTGAAGTGAAAGAAAAACCAGATTGTATATTTGAAATAAAGGCATTGTAAATGTAAACTTAAAAGTACACATTGAAAACTTAAATGAAAATAAAATAAAATTTCAATTTGAAAAATCTATTTTTCAAACCTAAAGGACATATTGAAAATTTGAAATAAAAAGTACATTTGAGGGACAGGACGGACATTGGGTGACAGAGGTAATGGTAACGTTATGTCTGCTCAAGAACGGCGTCTGTTGTTGGCACCACCTGTGTCATCCCTCCTCTGATGTACCAAACTTTGGAGAGAATTATCACTACTGTATGCCACATCAACGAAAGTTCAAAATGCAAGCAGCTTGCTATGTTAAAAACACATTAAAAAAATTTCCTCTGGTAACAATTTTAGATTATTGTTCATTTTTAATTCAAGTTTCAAATTTCCCTTTTTTATTTTCAATATTTCCTTCATATACCTTTGTATACCTTTGAGTTGAAATGGTTTTCAAATCTTGAATTTTTATTTTTCAAATTTACAGTCTGCTTTTACATTCACTTCAATCTGATTCTGAGTCGACCCCATACATCTAGTCCATTTATGAAAAAGTGTCCAAATCTTTGACTTGCAGTGTACCTTTCTATGCTTAAAAAGTGGAATAATAATTCATATCCAGATACACTGTTCTAGTAAACAGCAGATTCTCCCATATTTACAGAAAATATTCATTGATGGTTGAAGAAGTTCTTGACCTGACAGAGACTGTCTGCTGGGATGTTTGTGGTGTTTAGACGCACAGATCTTCCAGTGATGAAACTTGTTCAGATTTCATGCTCATCTGGCCGTTTTTCTCTCTAATTCTCTCTAAGTGGTTAAGGACCAAAAAAGCAGGCACTGACTTTTTCAGAACAGAACACAATAGAACTTAATCATTGGGTTGTTGAATGGACTGGTGACTATGTTTGAGTAATCTGCTGAGTAGCCTGACCAAAGGGAAAACTTTAACTGGACAAAGGCAGTGTGAGAAAATGGGACATTCACACTGAGTGTGCAGAAGTAACTGATTAAATATACTGGGTGAGAAGTAATGTTTTAAAACCTAGGCAAAGTATTAGGAATCAACCTGATTCCCCCAGATGATGTACAAGAAAACTAGCACTGGTATAGTCAGGCAGAATAGTAAATCACAGAAAGTGATTTACTGGATTTTCTTGTAGCGTCACCAAGAATCTGCTTAAAACTGTTTCTTGTTTGCTGTGGATATGATCACGAATGAATCCACCAGAGGAACAGATGGAGATAGTTTTGACATGTTGAGAGGAGGAAATGTTGGTAAAAGGATGCTGAGGTTGGAACTGCCAGGAAAGAGGAAGATCAAAGAGAAGGTTCATGGATGTAGAGGAGGACCTGAGGGTGGTGAGTGTGAGTGAGCAAGATCAGACGAGAGCACTAGAAGGAGCCAAATGATTCACCGTGGTGGCCCCTGAAGAGAGAATCCTAAAGACAAAGATTAAAAAGTAATGAGCTTTTCTCAGCGATTTTATTTTTATTTGTATTTTAGACAGCAAAATTTCAAAAGTGTTTTTTAAAGGGGGTTGAAACAGCAAATAGTCTTGGTGCTCGGCTGGATCTGCGGGTCACTGCTTCCTCAGGGAATGAATCCGTGTCAGAAAACCGTTTTCACAGACGTGTGTTAAAACCAATAGGGTTAAAGTCAAAAGTTTTAAAGTCCCATTAGCTGTCACACACCTGGGTGTGTGACATTGGTTCTCCACATTTACCCAATCCCCTGGGGGAGTAGTGAGCTGTAAACACAGCTGCGCTGACGAACCATTCGGTGTTTAGCCCCCAAATCCAACCTATTAATGCTGAGAATCAAGCAGGGAGGCACTGGGTCCTATTGTAAGAGTATTTGGTGTGACTTGGCCTTGAATTTGAACTAACAACCTTCCAGTTTTAGGGCGGATACTCTACCACAATACCACTGAGCTGACACCTTAATGTGTCAACAACGCCTGCCCTTATGGGTGGACTGGTGGTGCCTGGTGGCCCACATGAAATTTTAAGAGACCACTTGGTGAGCGCATAAGGCGAAAATGTTCATGCCCCTGTTTTTTCTACGGGCATGCTGCATGCGTCAGGTTGTAGCGAACACTTCAGCAAGGGTTAGTAAGGAGAAAGTAGGTGACACACAGGGGTGTTGTACAGATTTTACTTTTTTTTCAACCGAACCTTGCAAACTGCCGGGCATGCTCCTTCCACGCAGCCTGATTGTTAGAAGTGAGGACATTTGACAATCAGAGTGTAGCTTGTGTGGGCATCCAATGGTGACTAACAGGCACTTAAGTATCACTTGCACACCCCCTGCGTTCAGCATTTCCACGTGCCTTACTAACATCTAGAGTTCTGTGTAAAGGACACCACATGATAGCCTCACCTGTAAGTCAGAAGAGTCTGCAACTTACATTATCCTTCCAAATACTTCATGATAAACTTGCGACAGTAGTACGTTCCATTTTCATGACACCCCTTAAAGTGGCCATACGAACCTCAAGGGACCTGCAAGACACACTTGCACTCCTCTTAGGATGCAAACCCTTGCTTACTACAACCCTCTGCAGGACCAGACAACCCAGAAACCTGCAGCACCTGCACAGGTCAATCCTATTCAGATGCATGTGACTAAGACATGAAATGAAATGGGTTTAAGTCTTGTTTATCCACAGCTACACTGAAGTTTGTGTCTAATGCTGCGAAGTGTTTCCTAGTTTATTTCAATAACTGCTGTATCTCCTGGATACTCTTCGTCACACATAAATTAAATCAAGGGTTTAGATTAGAGAAAGTATGTCAGCGACGGACATTCCGCTTCAAATGTGCCACACAGCACTGTAATATCAACTATCAGACATGTTCGAAGACGCTGAAGTGAAGGAAACCAATTAAAGATGGTGGGAAATGAGGGGAGGGGGAAACAGAGAGAGAACAGCATTTAAGACAGTGGACCACTCCTGTCACACAGAGATGCTGCAGCCTGGAGTAGGAACGAATCTCAGCCACACTCTCTATCATCTCTACCCATTCTCTTCCAGGTGATCACTCCATTCCGAAGGCTTATCCTCTGTGCTGAGAACAGGAAAGAGATGGAGGACTGGATCACTTCACTCAAGTCTGTCCAGTCCAGGGAGCATTACGAGGTAAGAGTCACTTTTCTAATCCAAACGATGGATATGAGGGCACTTCCTCTGCCTGCTTGCAAGTGTGTGAGTTAAGACAGAAAACAGGGATGAGCAGAGGGGTGTAGAAAGAAAGTGTAAGTGGAGCTGAGGAGAATCCACTGCTAGTCAGGATGCCGTCAGCACTGCAAGCACACTGATTTTTCTTTACTTTGACTGAAAGATGCCAGAAGTTTCTGCACTAATGCACAGACACAGCTGCATCACATGTAGCCCCAATGATGTCATTCATCAAATGAGACCAAACTGGACAGACTATCACTGATCCATGCAAAAGTCTCAGTGTTTTTATGTTGGTCAGAGAACACACAGCACCTCTCGGTTATCTCCTGTCAGCACACATCTCACTCCAGAAATTAGCCAGACAGCGCAGTGACTGACTCCTGTTTCATCTTTGTGTCATAAAAATATAACATCGCACACTCTGTCCTGATGAGATGGAAGCTCGTGGTTAAGATCTGACAGCAACAGCTTGAAAACATTTTGGCAAAGGAGGCAGAAACCAGAGTCTTAATGGCTCTGGTTTGAGACAGAACTCTTACATAAGACTCTACCCCCTCCTCCTCCCTACACTGCAGTGCAGCAACCACTCTAAAGCACTGGCTACATACATATACTGTGTGTGTGATCAAAAACACCTCATGGGGATTGCATGCAGTGTGGCGTGATCTTCACAGTGTTCTGGCTAAGAAGCATTTTATATCTATCATATGTGAGGGGAGCACTGATAGCACACACAGTGCCTGGTAAAGGCAATTACATCCACTGTGTGCAGCATCCAAGTCAAGCTTTCGACATCCCAAAAATTCCAAAGCTGTTCGGTTTATGTAGGATTTCCCTCATGGAGATAACATCTCACGGCAACAGAGCACATGCCTCAACCCTTCAGTGTTTGTCTCTGTACACCTAAAGATAATCATTAGTGCATACCGAGTCTTTGAATTATATTTCATTTATATTTTTGTCTCTCAAAACCCGCAGATATTAGTAGTGTAATGAAAAGGTGAGCAATAAAATTAGGGATGCACTGAAATGAAAAAAATATTTAAAAGGCTTGACTGAATGTTGAATAGTTACCAAATGTGAAGATTAAGTTTTTCATAGTGTCTTAAATATTGTATAAATGGCTGAGAATATAAATTTTAGACACGTTTTTCAAATGAAGTAAATGCTTACATTTGATCAAAACATCATTTCAATCAGTAGATGGGCTAAAAAAGCAAAGCTTTCTCCAGGTCCACAACATAACCCAGGGACAGGACAAATTTGTTAATAACAGTATTTTCAGCTTCAAAATCAAAGGAAGCAAATCACGACATCTGAAAAGTTTTATAACTGTTTTACGCTGACATAGTGTCATCTAAAGCCATAAACTCCATGACCTTAATTGTAATTCCATTGGCTTTGACACTTTTATTGGCAAACATTTTTCGAACACATCAGCCACGGTTGGAGTGCTGCTATCTGTCCTTTGAGCTGCAGCAGTGTCTCATTGTAGTTCTTGTTGGGCTTTTAAATGATAATAATGTAGAGGTGCCAAAGGTTTTAGCAGACGTACCCCTTCTTGATAATTTAGTTCCACGTTTGATGCAAATTCCAGTTCTTTTGTCGCTCTCTGTCACTTTAAATATTTCCACACTGCTGACATTTTGAAGAAGGCACTAGATTACCGATGCACGGTGATTAACCAGACTTGCGTCATTGCGTCACTATTTTTCCTTTCCGAAGCTCGCTCCCGCCGAAGGCCGAATGTGACGTTTTTGCAATATTTGCTTGAATATATTCAGTGGCCAATATTCAGTGCATCCCTAAAAAAACCTATCTACAGGTATTGCAGTCGATCCTAGCTAAGTGATGGGATGGACTGGCAAACGGTCCAGGTCTGGGGTCTGCACATGAGGTTCCAGAGCCACAAACTGCTCTTGTATCCCTCCATTGCAGCTCTATCCCTTTAAAAAAATACTAGCAATTGAAAAAAATGAGTTAAGTTAATCAAATATACTAATCTATGCTGCACAATAGTGTCTAGTTGTTGCTCAGAGGCAAAATTCTTTAAGTATAGAATGACATTTACATTTTGTTTAATAATTGTGTTCTACATAAATGTTGACATGCTCACTTTTGATAATAGAAGGAGAAGAAGCATAAAGGCACACCAAAGTCATAATGATGAAAATTCTATTTGACTATCTGGAATTTTTAATTCTGCTGTGGCAGGAGAATCTTATTTGACAAGCAGGAAGTACTTTATTTTGAAATACTTGTACGGATATCAAAGTAAAGAGTTACAGTTGTTATTTATAAAAAAATATAACACTTTTATAATTCAATTGATGTAAAAATGTAAAAGCTTAATTTTTATCACTGAAATGCCTGTTAGCCACAGAAACATCAATAAAGTGTATTTCTCTAAACAACAAAATGTGACTTTGCTGCTATCTGGATCAAATGGCTCTTTTAGCGTTAAAGGTTGCAGACCCCTGGTCCAGAGTGTACCTCACCTTTGCTCAATAGTAGCTGGGTAGTCAACCCCGTGACCCCAACCAGGAAAAAGCAGGTTTAGGAATGAATGGATGGATGGAGTCAGCCAAGTGATGGAAAAAGCTCATGTTCTGTGTTCAACTGCTTCAAAAGCCTTGCTAAGAAAATAGATCTTTCAAACAATTAAAGACCCACTCTAATGAAAATTGTGTTTTAAACATGTTCTTGTGGCGCTTTTTTCATGATGGAGGACATATATGTAAAGAAAATTAGGTTAAAAATTGCATTTAAGTGTTTTTGTATTCAAATCATTGTGAATCAGGAGCGGATGAAAAGTATTTGAAAAAGATTGTGTTTGTGACAGAAAATATGCTGGGCGGGTCACACGCTCCACTCCATTTCGAAGTTTTCCTCTGGTTTTCCTGCTGGTATCTGGATCAAAACTGTACACAGCTGAATAGCTCAAAGATTGCTCGCCATTTTTGTTGCAATGGTAATGTTAGGCTGCATTGACAAAGAGCTCTCAGCAATGGGGAGGGGGGGAGAGAGGGAGGGAGGCGGTCGCTCTGCGCCAACAGTCCCGCCCACAACTCAGGCAATTTTGTGATGAACTCATTGACATTTAGTAATTTATTGGACAAAACAAGACGTTGACGTCACCCATAGGAAATGCCTTACCTCCGGCCCTCGAGAAATCAGGCCAGGGCCTTCTGCATCACTTCCTGTCAGACTGCCGCCATATTGCAACTCGTCAACAATGATTGGTCCGAATCATCAATCATGAGTGAGCTTGTTTGAACTCCACACCCCTACCACTGAAAGTGAGCTGGGGAGAAGCTGTCAATCAAACGTTCGAGGTGGGGCCAGAAGACACCACATAATTTTACTGAGACATCCGATTGGTCAGTTTATAACTTCAATAACTTGCAATATATATATCTTTTAAAAAAAATAGGATTGGAAAGAAAATGTATCAGAGCAGGAATGGTTATTCTGACTAATAGAATGACTGAGTAATAACTGTTTATTTCTAAATAGAAGTGTATGAGATTTTGGCTTCTTGCAACCAGCAGGTACTTCCTTTTTGGAACACGAAGGGGAGGGGTTGAGCTGCCCAGTGTTTTTTATGGTCTATGTGCCAACTCCTGCCGCTCTGCAGAAACTATGTCCAGGAAAACGTCACAAGTTCTTTGATTTTGGCTCAAATCGGCATAATCATAATTAAAAGAATATTAGGAGCACTCAACAGTCCTGTTTATTTTGTATTTTTTACATTTCATTGTTGTGTTACAATACAACAACTGCTCCCTACGCCGTGTACCTGGAATTGTTTCTTCTTGTTTTTATCCTGTCAAGATGTAGTTTCACAGACCAATGGAAGCTTTGTGGACTTTTTCTTGGAATTTTTAACCTGTTGTCAGAACATATCTGCTCTTAAAGAAGGTTAGAGTTTGTAATTTGAGTTGAAGGAGCTACCTACTCAGACACAAGAACATGAAAACTATGCCTTCAAACCCTGTAGGCATGTACTGACTTGCTGCTTCACTTTCTGTGAGCGTTTCATACAACCTGTTTTCATCCCTTCTTTTCCAGACAGCACAGTTTAATGTGGAGCACTTCTCAGGGATGCACAACTGGTACGCCTGCTCCCATGCACGACCCACCTTTTGCAATGTCTGCAAAGATAGCTTATCTGGGGTTACATCCCATGGCCTCTCCTGTGAAGGTAAGCCTCTCACATCCCCAGACTGTTTGACATTTCTTCAGTCAAAGAATCAAAAGATGTCTTTTAAATTTAAGCCATATGCACTGACACACAAAGACACACGTTTTCTTTTGGGGAAATGTTTTTGTTGTTGTTGTCGTTGAAGTTGCTAAATCTAAAATTCCTTTAAAATAATAAAAAAGTGTTAACTGAATGATGAAGGACTGCTTTGTAAAGACTGTTTTCCAGACACATTTCCTTTTCAGATCACTAACTATGAAAATGCAACAATTGTTGGAGGAAAACGTTTAAATTGCTTGAAGATCTGTTGCCATTTTGGGACAATAATGTGTGAGTGTGTGTGTGAATGATTGTGGATAAATAAAGGAATGACTCGGAAGCTTTAGAAAAAAAAATGTAATAGGAAAATATTTCTTGGTTTTAAAATGTTTGAGATTCCAATTTGGATTTCAGAAAATAAAGATGGCTGCTTGTAACCCCATCAGACTGCAACGGTCCGATCAAATGGGCTGCAAGATTCCTCTCCCCAAAGCAAGTGCCTTGATGTGGTTTCACATCTGAAATGGTTCTCACTTGGCCATTTAGATAAATGATGTTGAATACAGTTGGATCTGTGTAGATCTTACACAAGGAATTACCTGGAAAACCTGATCAATTTTACACCTTCCTGCATTTTCAAGGTTACATTTTTCAGTTGAAGATGTTTCAACTCTTACTTAACATTTAAATTATAGAAAGCTTTTGTTCTGCGGGCGTATGGGGACTACAAAGGATTGTTTTCAGTTATAGAGCTTTTTTCAAAGGTTTAAATAAAATACCACACACACACACACACACACAAATTTTGTGTTTGTGTTTTTCAGTTTGCAAGTTCAAAGCTCATAAACGCTGTGCAGTCAGAGCCACTAATAACTGCAAATGGACCACCCTGGCTTCCATAGGGAAGGATATCATTGAAGATGAGGACGGGGTAGGTTCTCAAATGTCATATTCGGTTTATTGATTTTACATCATAATGGATCAAGTTTGTACTTCTCTTCAAATACTTTCTGGATAAACATCCATCCATTTGCTGAACTCGCTTTGTCCCTTTCGGGATCACGTGGGTGCTGGAGCCTAACTCGGCCACTCGTGGGTGAAGGCAGGGTACACCCTGGACAGGTCGCCAGTCTGTTGCAGGGCCACAACCACACACCCATACATACTCACATTCACACCTAGGGACAATTTAGAGTGACCGATTAACCTGTGAAGCATGTTTCAAGCCCCCAGTTCAAGTCCCGGCCGGGGGACTTGAAACATTGTCATCAATGGGGGACCTTTCTGTGTGGGGTTTGCATGTTCTTCCCGTGCATGCGTGGGTTTTCTCCGGGGACTCCAGCTTCCTGAATAAACACTTCTATCATTTTTGTTTTTGATGGGGTCTATCTGTTCGAAGGTGGGTTTCCTTTCAGTAATCTAGAAAAGAAAAGGATTGCAGAATGGTGATACTAGTACGAACACAGATTTTTTTGACAGCATTTTGATAAATGTAAGAATTTATTTTGGTGTCATTTTATTTTTTAACTCTCAAAACTAATGAGATATTGAGAATGCCTCTAGCATATGACCAGTGTGTCTGTGTTGGATAAATCTGCAGGTTGCCATGCCTCACCAGTGGTTGGAAGGCAATCTGCCTGTCAGTGCCAAATGTGCCGTGTGTGAAAAGACCTGTGGCAGCGTCCTAAAGCTGCAGGACTGGCGCTGCCTCTGGTGCAAAGCTATGGTAATGCATCTCACATTCATGTTTGAAATATAAATGTCTAATATGCTTTGACTGAGCTCCGGTGGGAGAAGGGTTCTGTTTGGAACTCGAGAGGAAACAAAATGCTTCAAAAGTAAACACTGATTAGTTTATCTCACAAGTTAATTTGTTTTTTTTTTATATCTTCAAGTACACATTGTTATATAATGTGGTTTTAATGTAATTTTTATAGGTTTTCTCCAATAGGTTTTGAATTTCATGCTATTATTTCAGTACAGCACCATTTTGTATGGATCCTGTCTAAAAGAAACAGCATTTTGATTATAACATTTTGCATATTTAAGAATACTAAGTATGACCTCCTGCTGTTTTCAAGTTTCATGCATCAGGATTAATAAGGGTTATTTAAAGTAGTGTTTAAAAGTATTTGACCTTATGCTTATACATTGCATTTTTGTTTCTAGAAAACATTGCAATGTTCCAATAATCATCACAGGAAAAATAATCGACATTTACTTTGTGTTTAAGAAGAACTTTAAAGCAACTGCGATCAAGAGTCATTGATAACTGGCTATAATTCTGCCATTTTTTGGTCCTCCTTGCTTTCCAGTCACACAGTACGTCATGCTGTTCACCTGATCCCTGCTCTTTATGTTTCACTCTATCAAGTTGTCAGTTTCTAGTTAGTCTCCTGCACATTCCAGTAGTTCAAGTCCACATCAAGTTTCCTCTGTTTTGACCATGTTTTTCCCTCAACCAAATTTGTATACCTTCTGGCTCTGACTCTTTAATGGGCTATTCTTCCCAATTTCCATTTCTTCTTGTGGGTTGTGTGCTACAGATTATAATAATAATTATTATTATTTTCTCCACCATGATTAGTTTTCAAATGGTTGGAACTTAAAAGGGTTGCCTTCCCTACGTCACTACCAAGTTCAAGTCCCTGATTGATCAAAGTTCGACCAGGCATAGCTTCAATGCACATTCAGTGGTCACACGTTTTGTGCGTAAAGCCTGAAAATGCTCGTAGAAACTCGTATAGCTATGTGTGTACGTGAGCGTAAAACCCGGAAATGCACTTTTACGCGCACTTACTTAGACTTTTCATTGGAAGTGGATGCATGTTCCCGAGGGCGGTGTGAATTACTGTGACCTGTGTCTACATTTTGATTGGTATGCTTTGGATTATGCTCTGCAAAATTCATGTGTGCTTCAGCTTAACCAATCACTGCACCATCACACCACCACTATTTTTGGCCACTGGTATGATTCTTTGCTATTTCTTTAAGGCCACATGTAATTAGATCAACACCTTCCCAGGAGTTCAGTCTTTTCCTTATCAGTCTACAGAGCTACTTTCACTGCATTAAGTTGTGCCTGTTTGTTTGTTGTGGGGGCTTTTGTGACCTCTTTTATGAATTGTTTCTGCGCTCTTGGAAAAATGTTGGTTGAACAGCTAGCTGAGAAAGCTGCACACTGTTCCATGTTTTTGAAATTTGGTAGAATTTGGCCGAAGTTGAAATAATCAAAGTCAAATATGAGGTTAGACTGATGGACATGCAAAAGTTACATAGTGAAGGGAGCCGCCAAGGAGTGGAGATGTGTTGGTAGTTAGTGAGGTGAGTTGTTAAAGCCCTCAGACTAAAGCCTGTTAGACATGTTAAGTAACAGGACGTCTTCCATAGCTGTGGTTCTGCTTAAGCCTCAAGTTAACATTTGCTTCGTGACTCCACTCAGTTTCATTGCAGCAGTAATGACATCCCATAATTACTTTTTTTAGATGTTATATCCTACAGCTGGATCCCATCTCAAGTCAGAACCGTTAAAAGGCAAGGCTCTAAACCAGGGAAAGGCAACTCCAGGCCTCGAGGGCCACATTCCTGTATGTTTTCCAACATACCATGCTCTGGCATGCTCTAATTGATTGGACACACCTGAACCAGGTAACCAGTCATGAGTAGGGCTTGGATATCTGGAAATCATGAAGACACTGCGGCCCTCGAGGCCCGGAGTTGCCCATCCCTGTTCTAGACATAATAATTCAAAGTCAAATCCCTATTTTAGCTGTAACAAGCTTTCCTCAGGCATTGTTTAGATTAAATTAAACATACTTTGAAAACTGCAGTAGGAAGGCTGTTATAATTTATTTACCTTAATGAATTAATGAGGAACAACTCGGAGAGATTCAGAGTCAAGAGTAGGAAGTGAGGGGTTTTCTCAGCGACTTTGGACTGAAAAGATATGGAAGATTATTGCAGGGCAGTAAAAAAGAGCTGAGTGAAGAGAATTAACCTCTACAGGCCTGAACCTGGGCAGAAACAATTGTAATCTGATCTGATCTGTCAGATGACACCAGGAGTGAGTGCAAGTGGTTCATTTAGTAGAGGAAGCAGAGAAGAAGCAATGACAAATGTATCTTACTCCTGCTTGACAACACTGGCGGGTCTGATTTAAACATCCAAGAGGAAAAAGGGCCAGAGGCGAAGACTTAGGCAGAATCCGAATTTTTTTCCTACCCTTCCACAGACAAGGTTAGGAAAAGTGAGAACTTGATTTTATCCTTGGCTCGAACCTTTAAAGGAACTAGGGGAGAAGACAGAGCAACGTCCAGCTTGACACACATGAAAGGCGCTTTATCAGTGGACGGGAAACTAGAAGGACCAAAAAAGATGAGTTCTGAGAGGTGGGCAGGAGTCCAGAGATCTGCGGCATTGAAAATAAGAAGCATCTATAGTGGAATATTCTTCATGATTTAAAAAAATGTTTCCTATTTCTGGACTCAAATTCAAGTCTTAAAAATTAAGTGCAAAGTTCAAGTCCCCATCTCTGTTTTGACAAAGTGCACTTTATCCATTCATGAATCCCATTCAATGCAATGAACATGCCTACTGCTCACAATCTGAATTCATAAAGCTGCATTAAGGATGTATTTAGTTGAGATATTGTGTAACATGTGAATTTAAAGGTTGTTTTCATCCGTATTTTAAAAACAATGAAAAACCATATAATTTATTACCTTCTTATAAACCCTTGTAGTTTTTCACAACTCCAACTTTTTGTCTTTGTGTTTCTTCAAGGTGCACACGGCTTGCATGGACGTGTACCCGCGCAAGTGTCCTCTAGGCCAATGCAAAGTTTCCATCATTCCCCCCACAGCTCTTAACAGCATAGATTCAGACGGTAGGCAACACACACTTTAACCCATGCAATCTGGCTGACTGTCTTTAAGGTTGACAGCTGGCTAACCCCTGTGAAAATCTGAGTTCAATGCCTTCCTTCTTACTTACTTTTGACCTCATCTACCACACAACAGGGAGTATAATGGGGCTAGAGAAAAGTTTCATTTAGATGCATCAATTCTCATTGCACCAACCTCCTTCCAAGCACGTCTTTTGGGAAGTCGTGTTCTCATTAAAGCTTTAGTCAAATGCACTTGTGCGGGTGCTGTGGGTCTTTTGGTTGTCTGGACCTGATTCATCACGATTTGAATAAAGAAATACTCAGAAATGCAGTTTTAGTTCTAAATTATTTTATATATGTCCTCCATTATGAGAAGAATCCTACAAGAATATGTTAAAACACCAAAAGCACTATTTTCTCTAGAGTGTCTTTAAAAAGCATTACTTGTGTTTTCTTTTTTAATTGTCTTAAAAATATGGTGAAAGCATAGAGCGTACTTAATCATATGAAAACTGCTGTTTCGGTATGATATCCATCATGTGAGAGCTCTTTGTTGATGACCCGCAAACATACAAGAACATGTCCAGTCTATTTGGTCAAACTTGCAGTTTGACATTTTGTAATATTCGTCTTATGAAATCAGGTCCCATGTGATGGGTGAACTTTATCAGAGCCATCATCTCTTAGCACAATTGAGATTGTCTGTATACAGGTGTAATCTTTGATACAAAGTTTCATGGAAAAACACTGAAGAAAAAATTGGCTCTGTTTTTATACAGGTCATTTTAACAAACAGCAACCTTGAGAGTTAGAATCAAACTTAATAACCTCTGTCTGACGTGCACACTCCAAGTAGAGAGCTATGGTTGTGGGCATAGGATTTAGACTTTAATAGAATGAACGAGAGAATAAGGATTGTGTAGAAAAGAAAACCAGCTCTGCAAAAAAAGGAAACGTTTTAATTAAAAACTCTTCAAAAAACCCTTTTTGGCTTTACTCATACCCGTGGCTGCAGTGTTACTTTATTATTATATGATAATAATTTAAAAAAGCAAGATGGATGTCTGTTAACAATTAATGAAAAACTGTAAGATCATTATTGTATCCACAAAGTCCAAAATGTAAACCTATATACTGTATGAAGAAATGGCAGCCAGAGAGAGGGAAAGTTATGATCACTTCTGCTTAAAGACCCACTCAGTTTTTTGTGTTTTTAACATGTTCTTGCAGTCATTTGATGATGTTACAAAGGTTTCAGGATGACCCAGACAGGAATGAAGCAGCAATGAAGTGGAGTGAGGAGAAAGATTTAATGAACCAAAGGCACCACTCCAAGTGGGAAGAACAACATCATAACAACTCTGCTCCTAGAACAGAAGGCCAAAAGTTCCAAACAGAAAACCACACTGCAACTCAGAGCACAGAAACAGGGGAGCTGAAATAGAAACCCAACAAATTAACCGAAGCATAAGCAGCTGTGCACCACTCCAGGTAAGACAGGTGAAGGGGCGGAGCTCTCAAGAAGCCACAGCCATCCTGCACAAAAACAAAAGACTGAGAACGAGGAAACTGTTAATGCAGGACACATTAAAAAAATAAGCTTAAAATTACGTTCCAGAGTTTTTCTTTATTTAAATCTTTGTGAATCAGAAGCAGACGAAAAGAAGTTTGAAAAAGATTGCATCTGGGCGGGCCACAAGCTCTCTGCTCCGCATCTGATTCATCTACTTACGAACAAACAGATCCATGCACATCTTTGTTTTCCTTTTCTGAGCTGGTATATCTGGATCAAAACTTTACGGCTGGAAGGCTCCAGTATTGCTCGTCATTTTTGTTGCACCAAATTGTTAAATTGGATTCGTGAGGGGCTGTAAGGTTGCAGGAGAGTGTGGAAACAGATAGCTCAGGTATGGGCAATGGGAAAGAGGGGCAGGGCTGCTGCCCCCCAACTCAGAGGTGAATTTCTAATGAACTCCTGTGGTTCTGCAGAAACTCCCAGGTTTATTGATTTTGGCTAAAAATGGCATAATCATAATAAAAGACCGCTGGGAACACTTTCAAGCGTTTGATGCCTGAACGTTCGCAGCCTCTGGGATAGTGGGAGATGTGCTTTGAATTCTGTTTTTCCATTTTTAGTCAAAAAGGGTGACTAGCTGTTTTTGGAATGCCAAAAAACAAGACCAGCTGTGGGCACATCGTGTGAATGTGTCGCTTAAGAGGTTTTCAAACATCATCCACCACTATCTGAAGTCTCCATGTTGTAAATGAAACCTTTCACTGACATTTCCACGTGTTCTTAGGTTTCTGGAAAGCCACCTGTCCGCCATCATGCGCCAGTCCCCTTCTGGTCTTTGTCAACTCCAAAAGCGGCGACAACCAGGGAGTGAAATTCCTTCGCCGCTTCAAGCAGCTCCTTAACCCAGCTCAAGTCTTCGACCTGGTCAATGGTGGGCCACACCTAGGGTAAGGAATCTGATTAGAATATTTATTCTACGTGTTCATTATATTCCGGTCCTCGTGAGTGTCCCGTTTTTTTCCAATTATTCCTGGTCTTCCTGCTGCTGATTACTTGGATCAGGTGTGTTTTTGCCATTAAGAAGCTACAAGATCAGGTTGTTTTTCTTTTGGGAAAAGAAGCAGGACAGCAGTCCTCACGGCCTGGAGTTGGGTAGCCCTGATCCACAGGGTATAAAGATGATGCACCTCACCATGAATGAACAGCATATCTACATTTTGAAGAACATTTCAAACTTTTAAAAATATTTCTTTGGCAGACTGCGATTGTTTCAAAAGTTTGACAACTTCCGCATCCTGGTGTGTGGAGGTGACGGCAGCGTGGGATGGGTCCTCTCAGAGATTGACAAACTAAATTTACACAAACAGGTACAGCTTAGTATATCCAATTTCAGATTTCTTCTTTTTTGGCTGTTAAACCTTTGGCTTTTCTTCTACGGTTACTTCTAACTCCTTCTTCAAACCATTCAGTGCCAGCTGGGAGTGTTACCCCTTGGAACTGGCAATGATCTGGCTCGAGTGTTAGGCTGGGGTCCGTCATGTGATGATGACACCCAGCTACCCCAGATCCTGGAGAAGCTAGAGAGGGCCAGCACAAAGATGCTGGACCGCTGGAGCATCATGACCTATGAGATCAAGATCCCACCAAAGCACCACTGCTCTACCACACCTGAGGGAGCCGACGTCTGCCAGGTACTCTCAGGAGTCATCAGTAGATATGTTCCAACCTATGAGGACTTCTAGACAGGCAGAAGTGGTCAGAAGTGAGAAGCTAGACAGCATAAGGAGAATGTCCTCTCAAGAAGAATCTTTTTTGTCTGTTTTCCTTAGATTCTGTGTTTTTTGTCTGTAGTTTCACATTTCAGCTTATGAAGATTCAGTTGCTGCTCTTCTCACAAAGATCCTCAACTCACAACGGCACTCCGTGACCATCTCCTCTGCCAAGTACGTTTTTTTTAGAAGGCAACATTGACCCAAAACCAGCAACTGACAAAAATAAACAACTTCTGTTGGGAGTGGCTTAATGGTGTCTATTCACACTGCACTTTTACAGTCTCATTATAATTCAGCCAGAGAGCACCACACATTATGCAGTATAAGAATGTTTTTCACAGTGGTACACATAATCATTACACCCCTTACTCAGCATCTCGTCATACAAACCAGTCTTTGTTTACTGTGAATTTCTTTTGTGTTTTGCTCATGGTCACCTTTTTCTGAGCCCCTAAAGGGGCATCGACGTAAACAAAAAATGCTGGTTATCTGGTGTGCATGAGATTGCAACTTGAGTTTTGTTTGACCTTGCAGCTTTGTTTGTCCAGCATCATCGTTATGTTATCGAGTCATGGGGTTTGTTTTGGTGCAGGGGATTCACCTGCTTTGATTAACTGGTGCGCTGCGCATGTGTCTTGTATGCACGTAGCATCCGCTCACAAAATTCAGGTCTAGTTATTTTTACTTTGAGGTTCCGTTAAAGGTCCCGTAACCTTTAGATTTTCAACCAGTGTGGCTCAGAGATAAATACCTGCTGCTGAACAGCACAGGTGAAGTTTTCCAGATTCCTTGTATTTCTTCAAGATAATCAAGTGTAAATTAAATATGTGTACAAACAAACAAGTAAACAAGAACGGATGTCAAATCTATTCACATTTTAGTTTGATAAAGTTCAGCCCACTGTTGTTTTTCCACATCAGAACAAACCAAAAGGAACATTTCTAGAACATTCTGTATGGTCACATGACTTTGCACACACTGGACTTGAATGATGGTTGATCACATGTGTGTTGTCCGCCTGTGATGGAACTTGGTCATTTTTACGTTATAGTATTATAAACCTACCTTACCTTAATCTAAATGGTCTTTTCTAATATTGATTATGATCGATTTATTTCATTTTGAAACGGTTTTATAATGGTTTAGGTTGATTTGAGTAATAACTCACCTCAGACAGATACATCTGGTTGGATTGCAGCAATAGAAAACAATTCATCAATTAATTGTTGCAACCCTTGTTTGTCATAATGTTTTTAATTTTTTTTAATTGCCAAAGTCTACTCTTAGTGGCAGAGTAATAAACCCACAATGAACAGTGTTGAACAGTAGTTGTGGAAAAAGGGTTTTCTCAACACAAAACGATCAACACCAGAGGAGTAACAACAGAACACAGTGGTACCCCAGAACACTAACTAACCATCAACGTGACAAATTTAGAAGAGTTTCACAAAAGAAAAACTGAACAACACATGACTTTCGCATGGTTCATGCTCACTGACTTAAGAAGCTAACTGCCGCCATGAACCTCTAGCGACACCATGAACGTCGAATGGGTGAAGATCAGACTCTCCTAGGCTCCTCAGACTGCCTCTGCACTACTACACTGGAGCTCCTGCAATGCATCAGAACATTTGAGTCAATATGAGTCAACATGTCAAAACAAGCTCCTGACAATCAGAGAAGTCCTCTGAGACTTTTCCATCAAACAGGAAGTGGAACAAATAGAATAACTCTGCCCAAAAAGGACACCATAGCAAACAGAAACCTTTCTAACCTCAGTCGTCATATAAGACAAACAAATAAATCAGGGCAGTAAAAAACATAATGCATATATTTTAAGTCACTTGCAGGTTCTGCACTCTCTTACCTTTCTAGTTTACTTTTAAAATATTCCCTCTAAAGTCCCAACGGTCTTCAGATCCACCGTGTGCTACAAGAACTAAACACACATTCCGGGGTGACCGCGCGTTTAAACTTTGGAATAAACAGCCACCAGCTATTAAGAGAGGCTACCCTCTTGTAGAGTTTAAAGCCAAACAGCTCCTCCACAGCGTGTGAACAGCACTTTGAGTCTCCGTGGATAGTGGTGGAAGATGCTTTAGAAAATTTTTAGCCTATTATATTTTAAAAATTCAAATTCAATTCACTCAATTATTTTTAAATTAGAATTGGCTGCTGGTAGTATCAAAAACATTTTCAAGCGTTTATTTGACGGAGTGTTTGAATGTGGTGCGTAAAATGAAACAAACAAAACTGACCTTTTTTTAAAGAGGAAAAAACTACAAAATTTTTTTTTTTTTTTTTTTTTAGGATTTTGTGTGAAACGGTGAAGGAGTTTGCTACCAAAGTGGGCAAGGCTTATGAGAAAAGTGCAGAGAACACTGACGAGTGTGACTCCATGTCTGTCAAAGTAAGTCTAAAAAAATCTTTCGTCGTGTCTGTTGGATGTGTGTTCTAGAGAGACCAAGCTGTTGTTCCTTTTTTTTGGACTGCTGCTGTTGCTACATCCGGTCTGTCCCTGTGTTCCCACCAGTGTGCCATCCTGAATGAGAAGCTGGAGTCTCTCCTGCAGACTCTGGACTCCGACTCAAAGCCTCTGTCCCTGCCATCACTCGCCACTCCCCCTATTGTTGAGGAAGAACAGGATGAAGAGGAGGAGGCCAGTGAGGAGAGCTTTACTGAGCTGAAGGAGAAGCTGGAGGAGGAGGAGACAGAGAAGGGAGGTGACCATAGAGAACCCCCGCTTCAGCTCTTTAAAAGCAGGGAGCAGCTGATGCTGAGGGCCAACAGTCTGAAGAAAGCTGTCCGACAGATCATTGAGCAAGCTGTCAGAGGTACACCGAGAAAAGAAGCTCACCTGGATGCAGAAAACATGTAGAAAAATGATGAGAAGCAGAAAGTAAAGTCAGCTTTGGGTTCTGTTTCCTGGTTAGTGGTGGATGAGCAGAATGCCTTCACAGAGGACACAGAGCTGTCATCTCCCCTGGAGTTTCAAAAGGACAGCGAGGAGGAGAACAGAGACAGCGAGAAAGAGGAGGACACCAAGGAGCTGGAAGCAGTGTCATGTAAGTGTCTGCTTTAAACCACATCCAAACATGCCCAGGTCTCCTCTGAGGCCATGTTTGGATGTCTGCAGTGCTTTCATGGCCAAACATGGCTTTTTGTAAAGTTTAGGAAGAACTGAATGGAGATTAGAAGCTGTTTCAAAGCCTAATTTGATTCTATCATTTTGATGAAGTTGGTCAAATTTCCTTTTCTTTTTTCTTCTATTTCATTTTCAGCTGAATATCTTCTATTCTGCATCGTATTGAATCTCTGCTTTAATAACATTTTGGTTGTTGCTTGCTGAGTTATTATCGTCTAACTGAGGGCAACAGCTTTTGTAACCTTTAGTAGTCTGGGGCCTTTATGGATTAACATTGCATTAACATTGGCTTCCAGTTGACTTTAAAATTTGACTTCTAGTTTTTAGACCTTTCCTTGAACAAACTTATTCCAAGTGGGATTATAATTATGCACCAGAACTCTGGTTATGTTTGTTTTGAACCAATTTCAATATGTCCAAATTTTTCTAGCAGGTTGGCGTCATTACTACGTCATTGTAAGCAACCGACGTAATGGCAAACGCACCCTTGAGTTCAGAGAGTACTAAGGGTTAAATGTATTACACTTCTAATGACATTGCTTTAAAAGTTGTCCCGTAAAAATACATGTTGAATTTACACCTGTGTTTAGCCGACTTGAGGAATTGTGTTTCTCTATGTACATGTAGCTGCCAGGAGTCCCTGCTCTCCAACAGAAAGAAGAGTAAACTGCAGTACCCAGTCCTACAGCTCTTTCACCATCACTCCCTTCACCACCAGTAAGGAGAACCTTCCTGTGCTCAACACGCGGATTATCTGCCCAGGTAATTACAAACCGGTCCTCAAGCAAAGCCTTCCTGTCTTTTAAAAGCAGATATTCTGTGTTGCAGCTCAGGACTTTATGCAAATACATTTTGTGTGTTCAGGCTTGAGAGCAGGGCTGGCGGCCTCCATTGCTGGCAGCTCCATCATTAGCAAGATGCTGCTGGCTAACATTGACCCCTTTGGTGCAACATCCTTCATCGACCCCGACCTTGACGCTCTGTAAGAACTCCTCTTCACTTACTGGACCTTTGTCTTTGTCACCGCTTGGATCTTTCTGTTTGCCCAAAAAATTGATTCTATTTTATAAAACGATGAAAACTGCTGTAAATTAATGAATGTGTTTTTCTCACACATGGTCCTAGATATAATTGTTTTGGTTTGGAGTCAAGTTGTTTTTGGGACTCTGTGTCCATAAATCCCAAGCACAGAGAACACGGCTTTGATCAACACAAACATCTAACATATTATTATGTGGTTTAAAACATTCTACTGACACACAAAATGACAATCTTTGCAACATTTTATCTTTTGCACAGTTTCTTATCTTTGAACATTTCTCCCTTAGTGTGTTTACTGTCACGTTACATAATCTTCGTCTTCGGTTTGCACATTTAATGAGATGTGGACATTCTGGAAGAGGTGGCAAGAGGGAGGAAGATCCAACTCTCTCTATGATTGGAATCCTGCATAATTACATGTGAACTGAAAATTAGCTTTTAGAAAAACCCAATCTGCAGGTGTTTCAAGATGACTCCACAAAAATGTAATATTGCTATATAGTCCTTTATATTGTCCTTGAACACGTGCTGTTTGTACATTTTTTTTATTGCATGCATTTATTCTGCACATTTAAATTTCTATGTTTCTTGAGTCTTTAGTTTGATTGTTTCTGAGTCTTTATAAGAATTTGAATACAAATTTCTGAAATATAAAAATGCAAAAAAAAAATGTTTTAAACATCGCCTCTATTGAAGCTAGTCAACAAAATATTTTCCCTAAATAGCTAGTTTTGGAGCAAAGATTATTGTGCCGTCAGGTTGAGTTTATATGAACACCATGCAAATGCTAAATGAGCACATGTCTTTGTAAGCATGTGGAAGATAAAAACCTTGTTTTTTAATTGAATTCATAAAGTCTCACTCCGATCACCTTTTGATCTATTGCAAAAGCGCTCCGTGTCTGTTTATTATGATTATGCCACTTTTAGCCTAAATAAAAAAAACCTGTGTTGTTTCATAGGACACAGTTTCTCCAGAGTGGCATTGGTTCATCAGAAATTTGCCTCTGAGTTGTCGGTGGGAACTTTGCGGAGAGCTCAGAGGCTCCTCATTCACAACAATTTGAATCAAGAAACACTCAGAAATGCAGTTTTAATTTTCTAAATATAAATCCTCCAGAATTCAAAAACTGCCACATGAACATGTTAAAAACACAATTTCCATCCAAGTGGGTCTTTAAGAAGTATAACTATCCTAAAAAAAAAAAGAATTTTCTGGACTCAGGATTGAGATCCAGATTTCTTTCCAAATTCCCTGAACCTTCCAACAGTTTTGCATCTTTGGTTGTTTCTCCACGCAGAGAAGGATACATGGAGAAGTGTGTCATGAATAACTACTTTGGCATTGGCTTGGATGCAAAGATCTCATTGGAGTTCAACAACAAAAGAGAAGAACACCCAGAAAAGTGCAGGTGAGGTCTACTTTTTTGTGTGTCTATCTTTCCAACTTTGTGCTCTTAGCTTTGATATAAGACAGTTTTCCCCACCTTGCAGTCCCTTTTCAGTTCATGAAAATCTAAAAGGTTTTTCTGCCCGTTGAACGCGTCTTGTTCTTTTCTTTATAGGAGTCGAACCAAAAACATGATGTGGTATGGTGTTTTGGGCACAAAGGAGCTTCTACAAAGAACGTACAAGAATCTGGAGCAGAAGGTCCAGCTGGAGGTAAAACTAAACAAGCATCATTATTGTTATTGATGTGCGAGGTGAAGGAGTGAGTGCTGTCAAAGATGACGCCTGGGGGGGATGGAGGAGTTTACAACGGTAATTGAGAACTTCTGGATTTTATTTAGGGTGGATTTAGTGTCTATTAAGGACAGTTCAGTTTTATCACTATTTACTTTGCCGAAATTTGAGATGAACCAAGATTTTATTAGAAGACAGTCGATGAGGAGGTGGGTGGAGGAGAGGAACTGGGTTTGGTGGAGATTTAGCAAATCTACCAGTGGAAACAAATATTGTGCTCATGGAAGATATGACTGAGAGAGTGAAGGTAAATAATAAATAGCAAGGGCCCCGAGACAGAGCCCTGGGGCACGTCTATTGTGATGTACACTGTGGGAGAGGGGCATGTTTTTAGCTGAATAAACAGAGTGCAGCCAGAGAAGTATGAGTGGAACCAGGTAATGTTTTGAATGTATGGGCGTTTTTCTAGGAAGGTGGCATGAGAGATGGTGTCAAATGCAGAGCTCAGTTTGAGCTGGAGGAAGATGGAAAGTAGACCAGCAGGAGTCTGCAGCAAAGAGGAGGTCGTCTGAGATTTTGACATGGGCTGTTTCTGTGATTTGAGATGAATGGGAGATTAGAGATCGTGGGGAAATTATTGAGGATGGTGGGCTATAATCCAAGACAAAAAGCTGGTTTAGAATATGATCTTTTCACTTTATGCTGGTTTTAAAGTTCTTTGAAGTTTTTAAAATGACATTAAAGTCCAGTTTTGTTCATTTTGCTTTTGTTTTTATATGTCCTATTCTATGTTCTATTCCTATTCTGTTTGTGTAATTTAGATATCACACACTGTGGTGCCATAGATTTTAGTATTTTCAGTTTACTCCACTTTGAAATTACATATAAAAAAACCTTATTAAAAAACAGGACAAAGTGTATTCATCCTGAATATTGTGTGTCTGTTCCAGTGCGATGGTCAGTACATCCCCTTACCAAGTCTTCAAGGGATTGCAGTATTAAACATTCCCAGCTATGCAGGAGGCACAAACTTCTGGGGAGGCACCAAAGAAGATGACGTATGTAAAGTCACATCTTTGTCTTGTCAATTTCTTTGATGCTGACAATAAAATAACTTTATTGCCATGCTTATGCTCTCAGGAGAAGTTGCCTTCTCCTGCGAAACTGATCTTAATAGACTTGAACAAATGATCTTGAACTCTTCTCTAATTTTAATACCTGCAGATGGAAAGTAGCTTGTAGCTGGGTTTACTCTAGAAAATTGTTTCTCCTTTAAGAATACTGTATTTAACATGTTCCATAATGAGAAACAACTAAAAACTCCCTTTCGGAACCTTCAATTAATCAATCAATCCATTTATTATTTGTAAAGCACCTTTTAAACCAGGAGAAAAGAAAGTGCTGAACATAGTCAAATATAAAAAAAATAATTTACCATAAAAGCAATTAAACAATAAAATAAAATTTCAAGCTTGCTCACAAGATCTGCTCATTGGAATTAAACTCAATTGAACTTCACATCTTAGGACTCGACGTGGACAGTAAAAATGTAAAAGTTCAGAAAGATATTGAGGTGCCAGACCATTCAAACATTTAAAGACCAGAAGTAAAATCTTAAAAACAATTCTAAAAGACACAGGCAGCCAATGACGAGAGCGTAATATTGGTTGGATAAATTTTAGACTTGCTGGAGACAGTGGAGCAGAGACTGATCAATACACATGTACAAAGAGTTACAGTAGTCCAGTCTGGAAAAGATCAAAGCATGGATCACTTGTTCCAAAGAATGAAAAAGAAGATAAGGCTTGACTTTACTGATTAGCCTCCAGTGATAAAAACTAAACTGGACTACTGCACTGACCTGCTTGTCAAATTTAAAATGTCTGTCAAGATTTACCCCAAGATTCCTCATAAAAGGAGCATTTGAAGGGTCCAGTGGGCCAACAGCACTACAACAACCTATAAGCAGGTCTGTTTTCCATACACAAAAACCTCTGTTTTCCTTAAGGCAGAGGAAGTTCAGCTCCATCCAAGATTTTATATCTGCTAAGCACTTGTGAAGATTATTGAAACACCAAGCTCCAATAGATCTTCTGGGAAGGTGGACCTGGGTGTCATCTGCTTAGCAGTGGAATGATACATTATGTTTTCTAAAAATGGACCCCAGTGGCAGCAGGTAAAGAGAGAATAAAAGCGGGCCTAAAACCGAGCCCTGGGGTACACCATGTTCAAGTGGAGCCACCGAAGAAGAAAATTGTCCAAGTTGGACAGAAAAAAACTCCTCTCACAAAAATACCTAGGAGTAGACTTTCCCAGGAGGCTGAGTGATGTGATTCCCCTGCAGACAGAGGACACCTTCAGTCATCCTTTCCGTGAAGAGGGACCGCCACTCCAGTTTGTCTGTCAAAAATACTGTCCCTGAACACCACATGACTGTGCATGAACCAAGACAGCCCCACAATATTCATGGACTTGCCCCAGTGGAACTTTTGAGTGACCTTGGCTTGGGTAATGGGTCCTCAGCTTCTGCTTCCTCTATAGAAAGCACGTTGGGAGGATTGAGGAGATCCTTGAAATTATTATTTCCTCCCATCAATGTTGTCCACAGCCGAGATCAAACGCTCACCACCAACACTGAGAGAACTGCTTCCCGTCATCTGAGGTGCTAAACAGTTTGCCAGATTTTAGGCCCAACCTATAGTACCCCTCCCCAGGCTCCCTTAACTCTTTGCAGAACAATTGCCCATGCTGCGAGCTTCATAAAAGCTCAGGCTCCTTCCCTCCCCAATGGTTATATTCCATACAGTCCTTGTTCATGAATAGGGTTGTTGCCACCATTGACTATTGCCAACATTTCAAAGCACTAGCCCCTCGGTCTCTTTAAGCTGGACTCAACTGGGTCCCATAGGATGCATTTGAACCACCATGCAAATTAAATCTAAATCAATTGTGCCTTTTTAAATGTATTTCTTTGTAGATCTTCTGTGCTCCATCTTTTGATGACAAGATCCTTGAAGTGGTGGCAGTATTTGGGAGCATGCAGATGGCAATGTCCAGAGTCATCAAGCTGCAGCATCACCGCATTGCACAGGTGAGAACACGCACTACTGAAAGCTTGAGGTCATAATGTTGTGAGAAATGCATCTGATGTGACCCTCTGTCTGAATCAGTGCCGAACAGTGAAGATTACCATTCTTGGGGACGAGGGCGTTCCCATTCAGGTGGATGGTGAGGCCTGGGTCCAGCCGCCTGGAGTAATAAAGATACAGCATAAGAACAGAGCGCAGATGCTCACCAGAGACAGGGTGAGGAGGATCTAAACCTACAAAGTCTATTTGGAAAAACACAATAAAGAAAATAACTGTAATGACGGCTCTGATCTTTCTCCAGGCATTTGAGAACACACTGAAGTCATGGGAGGATAAGTTGAAGTATGACAAGCCGCCTCTAAGGCCTCACCTGTACTCTCAGCAGTCTGTGGATCTGGCAACAGAGGAGGAGGCCACCCTGGTGCAGAGTTGTGCCAGAGCTGCAGAAGAGCTCATCACAAGGTAAACTAAAATGAAAAATCTGCTAATTTAGCCTCCTGCAATTTATAGATCTTAATTTCAACCCACTTAACATGTTTTGTTTAATCTCAGGATATGTGAGGCTGCAAAGACTAATGGGCTTTTAGAGCAGGAGCTGGCTCATGCTGTCAATGCTGCCTCTCATGCCATCAACAAA
The DNA here is from genome assembly GCA_036245035.1 of Adrianichthys oophorus. NCBI lineage: Eukaryota > Metazoa > Chordata > Actinopteri > Beloniformes > Adrianichthyidae > Adrianichthys > Adrianichthys oophorus. The sequence goes on from BSAI01000005.1 coordinate 2,573,988, forward strand.
ACTCACCCCAAGTTTCCAGAGGTGAACTGAGAATTTCAAATAATTGCAAAAGTGCTCATTCATTGGCTCATGTAAGTCATGTAGACACTTGTATTCCCTTTCAGAGCCTGACAAGAAACACAGCCATTGAAGTGTCCTGCACTGTCAAAGCACTTCATAACGAAACTGAATCGCTTCTGCTGGGCCGAGTCTCCCTGGTGAGTGTCAGACTCGAATGTATTCCTAAAATTGATGCTATGTCGCTATAGACACTTCATTACATTACTTTATTAGCATAAAGTCAACTTTTCATTTCTTCTTGCAGCAACTGGACCCACCAGAGGAAGAGCAGCTGTCAAATGCTCTGCAGAGTGTGGAGGTTGAACTGGGAAAACTGGGAGATGTCCCGTGGCTTTACTACATCCTGCAACCCAATGATGAAGAGGTAACAACAGTAGAAAGAAAGCACACATACCAACAACTTAAGATTCAGAGGTTCCCATACCACATTAATCATTTTGATTTAGTTATTTCCTTTTTCTACAAGCACAGCAGTGTAAAAAATAAATAAATGGAGAAGTTATATCCATTTTAAGTTCACCCTGTAATTTTGTCCGTTCCCTTTCATCTAAAAGTTTAAACAAAACACAAGCATCTTAAAATAAAGCAATGAAGTTGAAATCCTAATTTAAGCGTTTGGCTTCAAAGGATGTCAAGAGAAATTTAATCCGTGGTCCCAACCCCCGGGCCTTAAAGGAAGAAAACATAATTTTCCTAAATCTCAATAATGTATTATCTGGTTCTAAAAGTTCTTTTATTTTGGAAACTACTGGACTCTGTCTACCACATCTGTTTGTCACTAACTGTAGATACACGTCAAGTTGCTCCCCTTGATCAGGTCTTACACACGTCCCTTACCTTTCTTTGGCGGCTGTTCCACCCAGTAGGAGGCTGAATTTAACAGACAAAACAAGGAATTGTACTTCAACTATCAATATTTCCATGCACCAAGCCTGCCCTGCTTAAAAGGCAGCACCCAGCTCCATCATGTTATGAGGACGCTGTTAATAAAGTTAAATACAGAGTGGATTGATGTTTATTATTATACTTAGAAAACACTATGTTTTTGTAACGGTTGCATTATTTTATGTAGTTGTGTTTATCTGCCACACCTCAAAGACCGGTCCAGGAAAATGTCTGACTTTGAACTGGTCTGTTGTGCCAAGACGGTCGGGGACTGTGATCTGTGTAATCTAGTGTTTTTCCAGGATGGATCATGTTTCTCCAGCCTTTAAAATTCAATCAGGGTATTTCTGATTAGCATTTTGGATATGAATGGCAAAATCTAAAGTGTACAAAATAAGGCTGTCTCCTATACACACGCCCAGAATTTGAACTTCCTGCTGACCACCTGCTCTCCCCTGCTTTATTCTGCTCTTATCGTGATCTATTCATTTAGCTAGTGGGATTTTAGCACAACATTGAATTTTAGGATGATCTAGTGTACAGTTGAAAACATTCATTATTTATTTCAAAGACAGCACATCTTTCCATGGTGTGTGTGTTTGCTCGCACTTGTTCCTGTTTTGGTGGCCAATATTGGGTTCTCTGACATCATAAACTCTGATTTGGCAAAGACAAGGGCAGTGTCCAAACTCCCTCACGTGTCAGTGACACGATAAGGCGCGCTTAGAGTTGGGATCAAAAGTTTGGGCACCCCAGGTAAAATGTAATGTTATTGTGGATAAAGAAACCAAGGAAAGATTGAAAAAACTCCAAAAGGCATCAGTTTACAGATGTGACATTCTTTTTAATATGTCAATATTAATATTCTCCTCGGAGAAAGCTGGTGTGTGTGTGTTAGCTGGGGGGCGGTGCTGGCAGCGTAGACTCTTCCTGGAAGGGGCTGGTTTCTCAGGGAGCTGGAATATTCCGAGATGGATGGATCAAAATACCGCTTTGGGGTTGTTTTTTTGTGGGGAATTAGCAATATGATATACTTAAAAGCTAAAGAAAAGTTGATTTTGTATGAGACAGGCCCTTTAACTCTGTGGCTGAGGATCCTTGAATGCATCATTTCACCTGACATTGAGAAAACAGGGACATCTGCTGGCTGTTCTTACAAATTACAAATGCTTTTATCCTGACCAGATGTCACTGCTTCTTGAGTATTTGTCACATCTCCCTTTTTAACAAGCAATTAACGGCTTTTTATGAAACTAAGACTTTACTATTTTTATTGCATTATATATTTAATATAAATGTTTGTTTGAAATCAAAAGGTTCATGTGATTTTGTTATTAATAAAGACCAACTCAAAAGGAAATTGTATTTTTTTTTTTTTTAGCATGTTCTTGTGGTATTTTTCTCACGATGGAGGACATTCGTTAAGATAATTAAGTTTAAAATATTTTTTCTGTGCATCTTTTTTAGTCAAATCGTTGTGAACCAGGAGCAGGAAAAAAATTGCGTTTGTAAAAGAGCATATTTTTGACGTTGAAAATATGCTGTTCAGGCCACAAGCTCCCTGCAGCAACAGGAAGGTGGCAGGTTTTTTTAATGCTGTTTAAAAACAGCATAATCATAATTAAAAGACCACTGGGAAGGCTTTTCAAATAGATGAGTAAGACACATTTGAGGGACACTCCGATAGGCACTGTGTTGAGTTGAAAGGCTTGAGTTTAACATCACTAGTTTTCCTGTAAAAGCAGAGTATGCTTTTAATCCTCTTAAACTCTGTGTTCACAACCTGTGTTTACTTGTTAAAAAAACTCACTTTCTCGCAACTATGTTGCATGCAAAAAATGTCTGAGTAAAGGGGATTGAATACCTAAATGAAAGGCTTTAGGTTCACTGTGTTTATGTGACAGGACCCCTCTCTTGGTTACGGAAAGAGGAACAGTCGCAGCAGTGTGTTTCGTATTGTGCCCAAGTTCAAGAAAGATAAGGCGGCCAAGAAGACCAGCCCTCAATCAGGTATTGCTGGTCCCCCTTTCCCTTCATTATTTAGCAGAAAAGGCACCCAAATAAACTCCAGATGTGGAATCAGATTTAAAGTGGGTTTTTTTCTTGAATTTGCACCAGAGCGATTACCACAGTTTACATCATCCATAAACCTTTTACGTTCAGGAGGGTGCTGCCATTCTTTAGTTTTCCCAAGTGTTATCGTGCAGTATAACACTGGTTGCAGAACACTAGTAGATTTGTAGGTAATCAGACTATCTATAGACCTGGAACAGAAATATAGAACCCAGGTACATCTATTCATATCTATATTGGTGTGGTATGAGCCAGAACTTCCACGCTGACTTCCTCCCTGCTCCGCCTAACTTCACTGTGTTTTGACATAAATCAGCAAATTGTATGAAACCTTCCTGATCGCAGAGCGTTTCTATTATTTCTTCTTCCTCCTCTGCCAGTTGCTGCTATTGCTTTCTTTTCCCTCCTTTTTCTCCCCCCACAATCTTATACCTTGAGTAATGCCCATCGGTGAAGCTGTCCCACCTGTATGGAATGTTGCGTTGGGTGCTGGGCCTCAGAGGCACTCTGAGCCTCCTTCTGCTCTATTTTGTGTGTTTGTGTGGTATGCATGTGTGTAGTAGAGAGGTGGGGCACAGAGGAGGTGGGCATCTGGCTGGAACAGATGAGTCTGGGGGAGTACAGAGACATCTTCAGTCGACATGACATTCGTGGCTCTGAGCTGCTGCACCTGGAGAGAAGAGACCTGAAGGTACATGCACCCACACTGGTTGACCTTGAGTGAATTTATGGACTCTCTCTCTGCTAACCCACAGCTTTTCTTTCTGTCTTTGGGCTTGTTGGATGTCTCTTTGTTTTTAACCCCCTCTCACTCTATGCTGCATTGCTCTGCTTGGCTTCTACTGCGATTGTTTCTTAATGATACTAAGCTGTGATATTGCCTAACACTACCAAAGGTCAGGGTGCCTACTACAGCACAGAATGAAAGAAAATGTTCAAGGTTTAAAGTTTGGTTGGAAATAAACAAACATTAATGTTGCCCTTGAGTTAACTCTGGCCAAAAAAAGACTTACGAGTTAAACATAAAGTCATCAATACTGTATACAGACAGTCAGTAGCAAAGCTAGAACATTTTATGAGGGGGCAGAAGAGGGAAGAAGGCAAATAGCAACAGCAGAGTCAGCAGAGTGGACAGCCATTAAAAAAGAAACAAAAATACGTATTTCAAATTGTTTTATTATTGTGATTATTAGTATGAATATTAAAACAGCAGTTATTTTGGCTGAGATGCTATAAATAATGCTTAAAAGAGCATTTATTGATTATTTTATTAGTTTTGTTGACAATTTTACTAATATTGAGTCAAATTTGAGGGGGCAAAGCATTTCCTGTGCCCCTCCCTTGTCCCCCTGTAGCTCCGCCCCTGCAGACACTCCACAAGACACAAAATATGAGTTTTCTTTAGCAGCAGTAGCAGTAACATGTTTGTTAGGTAAAAATTCAAATGTATAAATGTGATATAATATGAAGATAACTCAAATATCTCACATATTTTATCTTTGATTTGATTTAATTGGCTTATCTCAAGCATTAAAAAGGAAAATATAGGACAACAGTTTGTGTTTTGCATGTGTTAATATATCCATGTATGGATAGGAATAATTGTAATTGGATTATTTACATGTGTATGTGAACATATACGTATGTTCATATATTTTCCAATCAATTAATGACTAATTATCCTAAATTTGATATATTTATGAATAGATATAGTTTTGTTGTTTTTCTTCTTTAGTTTATTTTTGTTTTGATTTCCTGAAATAAACTAATTCCAAATCTAAATTCTAAATAGGTCAAACATTGATTAGAAAATAAATACATTGAAAATAAATAAAATAAAAAATAAAAAAAGAATAAATAAAGATGATCGAATATGATGCCATCTTCTTGACAGTTTAAATACTCATAATTTTAATAGATCTATTTGCACTTATACGCTCAGTACACACACAAGACACTTTGGATTCATTAACTATAAATATTGTCAAGGAGAGTCAAATAAAGTTTGATTTGCTACTAGAAAAGAAGTGGGAGGAAGCGAATGCATATAATCACACCTTATTGTGGGATTATAATATTTCAATGTGTATAAAAAAGTTTTGTGGCTTTTTAATGGCCCGCCGGAGCAGGCGCTGACCGCAAGGACCATATTGTTTTCGCAGTTGTAAACATTTCTGCACCTTTGATTCAAAATTTGACCCCTGCCACATGCACGAAAAGTCACCAAACTTTGCACACACCTAGAGAAAAATGAATTTTCGGCATAGTGAACGACACCCTTCACCTTTAGTGAAGACAATGACATCACGGCGAGCGATGCCGTAAAAAAAAATGAATGGGCTGAAAAATGTGATTGGAGCCAAAAAAAAATTTCAAAATACACAAACAAATCTAAAACACAGTGATATCCAAGGCAACTTTTGACATTAATATGGGATGACCACACGACCCACGACTTGGCGGCCATTTTGTAGCAATGTGCTACAATGTGTGTGATTTGGCAATTTTCACACTTTTCCACAAAATGGGAAAACAACACTTTGGTTCTTCCGATTTTCACGAAATGTCAGAAACATGCCGCCAGCCAGAGTCTACAACTACCACAGAAATATCATTGACCTTTGACCTTGGGAAGAGGCTGCAATCTTGAATGTATAAAAAAGCACCTTTTGTACCAGCTACAAACAATAACTCGTCCGAGGGATTTTCTTCAATCGTCTTGTAACTTCTTGAGCATCATTGGGAAGGTACTGTGGAAAAAATGATAGAATTAGAAGTTGTAGATTTTGAATGGCGTACACGTGACAAGCTTGTGACTGCTACGATCTTAGCTCTGACACGTTTCATCGGAATGTCGTATAATGGGCATCCATTAGTTTGGTAGTTGAATGAAACAATATAACATATGATATGGCAATGTTAAAATTGTGGCCGCAGTAAACAAAAACCTGTTGCAAATAAGTGCTGACTCTGCACCAAAAGTTTTTTTCTGGCATCCACAAACGAAACCAATATACAGGGATATCCAAAAGAAGTTTTGAAATTATTATGGGATGGCCACACGACTTGGCAGCCATTTTGTGTCAAAATCTGAGATTTTTTGATTTTCGACTATGTAAAAACAAACATTACACGTTTTTGAATGGCGTGCGCGTGGTGAGCTCGCAAAAGTGGCGTACACCTGTTACTTGAACATTTTTTGACGGATTGCTGTGAAAATGTAATATATATTGATCCCTGACTAGAGCTGGACTAAATATTATAAGACGGATATGAACATATTTGGAATGTGGGCGTGGCTAGCAAATACACATGGTTGCTAAGGAAATTCAAGGCTAAGGCTAATTCTTGTGAAACTTACGTCAATCTGTTCGGTATCATCAGGCGACCAAAGCCCAAAATGGTCTTTTTGTGTGGAGTTTGAGTGTTCTCTGTGTGCATGTGAGGGTTTTCTTCACAGACTCTAACTTCCCACAAAGAATGAGAAATAAGTTGACTTACGACTCTCTAATTTGTGAGTGACAACATGAACTGACAACATATCTTGAGTGTATTCCACGATGACTGGGATAGGCTCCATCAATTCCTGCTGTAGATACCCACTGTAATACTCAAATAATCAACTGATCCTGCTGTTACTGGAATGAATGCAGCACTGGCAGATTTTAGACAAAGAACAACTTAATGTAGAGCTTTTAAAAGTAAATCAGACAGGACTGGGAACAGACAATGACCTGGGTGATAAAACATATGGGGGGTGCATCTGGTTATATCGTTCCTTTTAGTGTCATGATTAACACAGTCAGACTACCTTGTTTGACAGTGATAACAGTCACAGTTATTGTATCTGTTTGCTCCTATTCATTGTCTGGTTGCTTCCTTCACCAGCAGGTTATGAATGAGTGTTACATGTTACAACTTTAACTGGAATAGTAAATATGAACGCTGTGCATTTAGTAAAAAAAAATATTGGAAATGTGGCAGTGCGCCACAACCAGCTCTTCTTAAAACAAGTTGTCAAAAATTCACTCACTACTTATCTATTTGTTTATTTAAGGATTCCAATTTGACTTTACCAAAGTAAAGACTATTCTTACAGGGGTCCACTGCTACAAATACATATCTTGTTACAAGACTTGATTAAATGGGGCTACCATGGTGCAGAGGTAGAGCGGTCAACTTCTGATTGGAAGATCGCAGGTTCAGTTCATGCTTTGTGCACGCAAGTGTCCTTGGGCAAGACACTGAACCCCACTGGTGGTTCAGTGTCTTGCTCAAGGACACTTCGTCCTGGGGATGAGTCAAATCTATCGACAGATGAGAGGATTACCATCTAATTGGGTAGATGTTTTGACAAAGATGGAAAAACACTAAATTACTGGAGCTGTAGTTTAAGCATTTAAAGAAAAATTACTTTCATGCTCCAGTTAACCAAAGTTTTGTGCTAAGAACAATTGCAGGAAAAAGTTCAAACATTAAAGCTAAGGCAAGACAGAGGAACTCGTAACGTGGTTCATAGACAGTCTGACAACTGGAGCTCAGTTGTGAGCTGTGCTGCCTCCCATTCTCATCAATGCAAACCGCTTTAGTCATGGCATAGACAGAAGTCCTCACCTCACAGGGCTGCTGTGGGAGTGTGAATGGATTTGAGGGGCTGAGTTTGGGTGGAATAAACCACCTGCAGATAAAAACGAGGAAGATGATGGTTCACTTGAAGAGGTTCAAGCCCACGTCCTCTCTTGTCAGCATCAGGGGAAGGAGTGGACTTCATTCCATCACCTGAGAGTTACACTGGACAAACGGCTGGACTGATCCACCAACACTGAGGCCATGACCCAGAGTCAGAGCTAGCTTTAGATGAAATAAATGGCAAAAAATGACTTAGTCAGCCACCAATTGTGCAAGTTCTCCCACTTAAAAGGATGAGCAAGGCCTGTAATTTTCACTATAGGTCTACCTCAACTATGACAGACAACAGTCCCTTCCACGACTTGGAGTCGAATTTCTAATGAACTACTTTGCAGAAACTATGTCCTTGAAAATGATGCAAGTCCTTTTAATTTTGGCAAAAAACGACATCATCATCATAGAAAGACCAGGAATGCTTTTATGATAGATTAAAAGATGATCAGAGTGCAGAGTGGGACTTGAACAAAACTTCAGGAAATGTGAGTTTATTTTTCCTGGAATCTTTGTCGATTTAGTGAAAATCTGTTTCTAAACGTGAAAGAGTTCAAATATGTTTTATTATTTTGAAATGCAACTTTCTAGTGCATATTGATGCCCTCCATGTCCTCCTGATAGACGTGTTCCAATTTTATTTATTTTGTTTGTTGGTTTTTTCAGGATCTGGGTATCTCGAAGGTGGGTCATATGAAGAGAATTCTCCAGGGAACCAAGGAGTTGGCAAAGGCCTCCATGGTTGACCTTTAATTTGAGAGAGAACGGCTGCTACAGATGGGAAAGAGGCACCCCTTTTTCATGTGACTGATCCTGTTTAGGAGTACTGAGTAAGAGGAGCCTGCATTCGAAGGGGAATTTCTATTTTTTCTATCTTTCTGCTGGGAAACTCAGCTGTAAAGCAAGACAGATTGTGTGCGATTTTGTGCCAAAATTCTATAGTGACAAAAGCTAAGGGAAGTCCTGGATCCTGACAACAGCAAAAGCCATTTAACACTTCAGAGCCGTTCGCAGCACACAATCACATATGCAACTAACTTAGCTTATGAATAGTTGTCAGAATTACAGTAACAAGTTAGTAGCAAAACAAAAACTTCCAAAAATGTTTACTTTAGCAGGGTGAGCTGCGAATGCAATAACACATTCAAACAACGTTATGATTTCCTTATAAAAAGAACATTTGCGTCATCGTCAATGTGGAAGCTGTGCTTTGTTGTCATCTTAAGTAACTTTAATTGCATGGTCAGTGCCATCATTTCTTTGCATGCAAAAGTTAAGCTTGGACAGGTTTTACATGACTTAGATATAACGATGTAATGTATTCCTCTTAAAATTATTATTTTTTTTTGTCCAAAGCCAATGTTTTTGTTGTTAAGGTGTAATTTATTTTATTTGCATGCCAATGACATGTCAAGTCTTCCTGTCAAGTGCCAGTTTTTTCAGTCATGTAGTGTTTTAAAGGCTTCATAGGTAGAACAAACACAATTTTGATGAGGTTTGATTACATGAAATCAGTCACTTCAAGTTTGAGCTTTATGGATGTGAAGCAAGGACCGCAGGTTACACGAATAGCACAATTCATACACAAGGAAAAAAGGATAAAGAACACGGAGAAGGGTTGCCATGAAGCAGTAAACTTATGAATAAAAAAATATTTTTCAAAAACAATTTATACAGTTCAGATAAAAGTTTTCTAGTTGTCACAAACCTAAGACTTGAACCTTGTAAGATCAGATGCTTCAGAGCACACCCATCCTCCGCACCACAACCGCGACGCTGATCCCCCTACCGGCAGACGGATGGCCAGCCCTAAGTCACTGTGGCTCCTCCTTAAAAAAAGAAACTTTCGGACACCTCGACAGCTTCAAATGCCCCTACAACCGAAGCAATAGGGAGGAGTCAGAGGGGTAGGGCGGCAATTGGGATTCAGCCTAAGTCTAACCTGCTAGAGATAAACAGATTCTATTCTTCAAGGCAACTGACAAAATAATCTGTAAATAAATGTGGAGGTCTGTTTTATTAGATGACAAAAACAGTTATAAAGAAGGACTTCAAATATTCTTCTTTCTCAGATGGAAGCAAGTGTTAACGGGATTAGGTGGGTTAGGTGCCAACCACAAATATTGCCATTTTTTTAAGAGAGTACTGGTGTGAATACTTTTTTGCCCCACTGTACACATAAGTGGTCATCTCAACTTGGTGCCCTTTTTGTAATTCAACACAGTTGTTAGCATGATTGCAAACTGCAAAGACGTGTGGGTTTTGTCTACCTGTCAGAGCAGTGGATCTGCAGCCTGCATTGTGTAGTTCAAATGTAGCTTCAATTTATAACAATGATGCTGATGAAACACAACTTCTACCTGTTTAGTTTAACAATGTTGACATGGTATGTTTCCATGTCCGATGCTGAATTTGTACACATATGTAAATTCATTGCACATGCAGTATCCAATCTGTTCGCAGAAGATTTTTTGGCTTTGTAAAACTTATACGTTTGTAGAGTTTGCTGACACGGTGTTGACAGTGCACATATTAGATTGTGTATATCACACCTTAACAATTATGTCATTTTCTTATCAGTTATATATGATGGCCTTGTGGTATTTTAGAGATGGTGCAATATTTGAGCTTTTATTTTGATACTTTGAGGTAAATGTTTGTAGAAAAGTAGTTTCTCAGTGTGAAAAAAAAATGTTTTTCCTGAATTTATAGTATTTGAATTTTAACGATTTTAAGGGTTAGACCATTAAACACACTATAGTTTGTCATTACCTTTACTCCTTAATGCTTCCAAGGTGCTTCCAAGGTCATTTTAATGAATACAGTTGAGCAGATGTCACTATTGTGACTGTTGCAACTTTTTGTGCATTTGGTGTTTACATCAACGGTGATGTGCTGTGTCATGCAATCAAACAATATAGGTGAATTCTATCTAAACTTTTATTTTCTTTCTTAATGTATTTGGTCTTAAAATGAATCATATACTGTACCTCTACAGGTAAGTTACAACATTGCCATATATAAATATCAGTTCCCATAGAAATTAACATTTGCTATGCTGGTAAAATGTCCTTAAAATTAGGTTTTTGCCATTTGTCGGTATGGTACATTTGTAAAACCACAGGAATCTTAGAAAAGCAATATTCTTGGAGTTCACCAGTGAAAGCAATCAAAAAATTAAACTTTTCAGGGCTCGACATCAAAGTTACCCATGCAGTTAAACGTCACTATTTGGAGAGCGCTTGGCAAACCTAAGAAGTAGATTTCAGGTTCTATTGACTTTAGATGCTAAAGTGCATAACAGATCACTGAGAAAAAGACAGAAATGTTGCCTTAATTTCTCTGAAATACAAGAAATTGTCTAAAAAGAAAGAAGGAAGTTAACCAGTTCTCCTTTGTAGCATTCGTTTTGTGTCACACCATGGGAATATATTGACTACCGTCTTTCAACGGTTGCTTTTCCTTCTGTCCTTAGATATATGTGAGTAAATGCTCAAGAAACGGACAGAGCATGTGCTGTAGAAAGAGAACAGTGAAATCAGGAAATAAGATCATCACCATCCCTTTAGGAGTGATAGCACCATTACGGCGGGTGTGGTGAAACAGATTTCACCATGATTGGCTGAAGCAAAACTCAGAAAACAGACTGTTTGAAGTTTCCGCATCCATTTGTTCTTAAGGGTCAGAGGGAGACCATTTGAGTGTCCAACACCAGAGGAAGGTCCTACAACCGTCAAAGGTTTGGAGACAGGAAGTCTCCTTGTTGTAAACTGACCAACCAAGCCGGGTTACGCTGTGAAATTGTATTTTCTGTAAGCACTTACGTTCAGACAGGGTTATTTCTGCCAACCAGTTTTTGGATGGCCATTGGTGTTCTATTTGTCGTGTCTATAGCATTCCCATAGTTTGACACAAAACAGAGGTTATAAAGAAAGAAATGTAAAAATCCCAAAAGAAAATTGTATTTTTCTATCAGCGGCCAATGAAAAGTACACTATTTCTTTCACAGTTAAAACTCTTCAAAATGTTGTGTCAAAGTAGAAGACACGTATTTGTGATTGGATCAGGGCCGTTCTCATTTATGGATTACACATTACAGTCCTAGAAGAAGAATCATGATGACACTGACTTCAGCAGATCACATCAGATGCATGTGCGCTGTGTGTCTGCTGTGTTCTCCAGAGGTATTGGGAAGTAATGCAGAAAACGACATCATTTTTAAATTTAACAAAGTCCTTGCAATAATCTTTAGTCTTGGAACTCAGTAAATGTGATCATCAAATTGATGAGACATTAATTTGTTTACATTATCCTTGCAATGGCACAATTTTCATGTATAGATAGATGATAGACAAGACACCACTTGTGTATCTATTGTCTAAGATTAAATAATATACCACTTATTGTGTATTTAATGGAATATAATGTTAAAAATGTAATCTGCACTACTATCTGTAGTACTAATTTTGGTAAATTAGCTGGCAATTTTATGACTACTATAAGTGACTGTTTTCTGTGCCTTTCTTTTTGTTAAAATGCATGGTTAGCTATTTATTACAACTTGGGATCACTGAGATGTGTATTTTTGTATTTTGGAATTAAATGGTTCATTCCTTTTTTTGGTGTACATTTTAAGGGTACCTTAAAACAGGTTAAAACAGATTTCTCTTCTTCAATAAAAACTAAAAAGACATGAAGTTTGTTTTTTTGCTCTGAGTTGTTTAATAAGATATTGAACGTAAAGTGCATTCCTAAAGGTGCACACATTTATAATAAAAGACTAAAAACAAACGGGATCCATCTTTTTGACTGGTTTAAGAAAGGATCCTGTCCAAGACAGGATCTCTTTTCTTTCAACCCTTCTTTTGGATTTCCATACATGAAAAGTGATTCTCTATAAGTCAAAGAATTGCAGGACACAGGTAAAATCTGAGCAGGAGATGGTTTTAAAATGTCAATAAATTCTGCAGCCACTTCAGGAGTAATATTGTTTTGCCACAGTTCTCACTGAGGCCTCTTGCTGGATAAAACCAGTCACCTAAAAAAACACACAATTCCTGTCCCAGGAAGATGATAATCAGAATGGAAGAGGAGGAATATATAAGGACATTTATATTCCATGAGTAATGAATAGGAAGTAAAGAACTCGAATGATTATCATCAGTAAATGTAAAAAAAATCTAGTTTGTGTAATGAAAATGAAATGGTTCAGCATGACTTATTGTTGTTTTTCTATTGAAGTTCAAAATAGAAAGAGGGAGAGATGTTGATGAGACCACTATAAAGATTTTTCTGATTCTAAATAATATTTAAGAAAAAGGCAACACCTCTTTTAAATGTAGATAACACTGCGAGCATCTGCAGGTCTTTGTAGTGGGCTTAGTGTCCTCTAGGGGGCAGTAACTCATTGTCAACCACATCTCACCACCAAAGAAGTCTGAACGCACTTCCGCATCATCCGGAAAAGGCGCCAGAGTTCAAAACAAGAGGAAAACAGAAAGAAGGGGTTACGTGGTACACGTAGAGGATCGCATTTGAAAGCATTTCTTGCAGTTCGAGTATTTCTGAGAAAATGGACCCGACCTCACAATTCTTCTCTAAACTTCGTAAACTGGCGGTGAGTCTGGAATCAGAAACTGGCAGGCTACAGCGGGCTTATGAAGACCGTAACAACGAACCTGACAGCGGTGAGTGAGCCAGGAGACCACCGGGTCTGCGGTTCGGTACTGCGCACTTTTGATTAGGCTTTTCCCTCACACTAATCCGTTAAGATATTGTGTGTTCTCTTCAGAAACCACAGTCAGAGCCACACGGGCGTATCACCATCTGAACAGTGAAGTCGGGGGACTTAAGGTATCACACAATATGCTGCTGATTCGACTATAATTATGAAATACAACTGAAACTGTCGTAGAAGAAACCGCTGAAGCACGCAAAGGTTTTAAAAATATAAATAAATAAAACTGATGCAGTAAGGCGTAAAACGAGAACATCAACTCTATGGTAACTGAGGTAAATAATGGAAAAATTCACAGCAGTGTAAACAAACACACACAGTAAGGTGGTAAAATGTTATTTTCTGCCTGCTTCATTCTTTCCCCAAAGTGTTTTTGTTAGCATGAATCCATTTAATTAAACTTACATTTAATTCAAGACACTCCTTTAAAAAGGAAAGTGTGCAAGCATAAATACTTGTAGGTAGTCTGGTAACAAATAACAATCGATTGGAAAAATTCATCACACATTTTCCTTTAAAGTACTCTACAGTTAAAAAAAAAGAACTTGTGTAAATATTGGTGATGCCACAATTCTTAGTTAAAAACTGAATGGTGTGTTTCACCATTGAACTTCATCAAGGTATAAGTGTATTGTTGCGTCCCTAATGCATACCATGATGTTTATGTTGAAAGTTTCAAACTCTCATGCAAAATTGAAGGATTTATTGCATTACATCTGTCTTAGTAAAAGCCAACTGAAAGGTTTTCTTCATTGTTACTTACTTATTAGCAAATGAAAAAAAAAAAAAAAAAATTCTGACTGTTGTTTTGTAATACACAAATCATAAATCAAAACAAAACCGTGACCTAAAAGTAGAGCTTTCAAGCGAATCGTGGGGAACAGGAATTGCTTCATTCATAGTAAATGTGGCTGTTTTGTTTCTTTTAACCGTCAAGAGATGACTTATATCACCTATTTAGGAGAAACCCTGTAATTCATCTAGTTTATTTCTAATAAAATGTCATTTTTTGTAGCTAAATCTAATAGACTACTTTTACCATGTTAATGCCTGGTGTCCACATGGGTGGACATCACTTTTTGGGTTATATTACCACAGTAGTCAACTCTGCTTAACTGAGGCCTTGTGACTACGTGTGTAGAAGGTTAATTCAAGTAATAGCTCGAGTCTTGGGAGGTTAACAGAAAAAAGGCGCATCTGCCTGCATTTATTTATGTTGATATTCAGCTAACTTATTTCCTAACTCACAGCGGATGTTTAGCCAGATTGTAGATTTAACTTGCCTTTTGCAGCGGTGACTTGTCTCTTCTCTCAGGTCCAATGCGCATACAGCATATATCTGACTCTGCTACTTTTATGATTCTATCACTTAACACATCAAGCAGGTCTGTAATGTTTGATTTCTTTAATGGTTTTAAATTTGTCCTATAGGTGCAGATCCAGGAAACGCTGGCTCAGCAGAGAGCCAGAAAAAGTGAGGTGGGCAGCTTTATCAAGGCCTGTCAAGTGCTGCAGCAGAGGGTCACTAATGACATTCAGATAGTCAGGACACACCTGGAAAAATACGGCTATCAAGCTCCATGCAACACCCAGAGAACTTTGAGTAAGAATAAAGCAGAGAATTTTGTCTTTGAAGAGATACATAATCTTAAAACTTTGATGTCTTACTGTTTTTTCGGACCTTTTCCCTAAACAGAGCCAAATGATCAAAGTTCCAAGTCAGAAAATGGAGCTGCAGAACCAGATAAAAGCAGCTCAATGGTGGGGGAAGGTGGAAACCAGGGTGACAAGGAAGAAAATCCCTGTTCGTCCCCTCAGAAAATAGAGCTGCATTTCACTGACCTGATGCGAACCCCTCAGCTCTCCGATTTTGGTTTGTCCGAGTTGCAGCTGAAGAGAGCTCTCGCTGGGTCAGAGTGGTGCTCAGAAGTTCCATCTATGCCAGAAATGAGCCTCCCACAACCCTCACTTGACACACCCGCCCCGCCCCCCATGCCCATAACCCCTAAGTGTGACCTGAGGATGGAAGATGAAGAGCTGCAAACGCCTCAGATGCATGAGTTTGGCATCACAGAGGAGACTATGTCTCTGAACAATGACTTCACTATGGATTTGTTTCGGAAGAATGCTTCAAAACCCAACAAGTACTGTGTTTCAGTGTTCAAGAAAAAAAAAACAGGCATTTCTGCTAAATACTATCTTGATGATGATGTTCTCACCTGATGAGTGTTTTTCCTCTTCAGGGCACCTGAAGAAATACCTGTATTGGAAAGTTTGCAGAACAAAGGTAATAATAGTGACAGCTTATCTGTTGTGTAGTTCACTGCCAACCGTCATTTAACCTTCACGCTGATGGCTTTTGTTGTGTCCATAGGATGAGAACTTTCTCATGTGTTCTTATTGTGTCTAAATTTCATAGGCTGGTCCATCTTTTTTTTTTTTTTATTTTATACATTTATAACAATGTTTTCTTAAAGTCTCATTCTGATCATTTTTTCATCTTTTGTAAAAGTGTTCTCAGTGGTCTTTCAATTATGATTTTGCTAATTTTAGCCAAAATCAAATAGCCTGTGTCCTTTTTAGGACCTAGTTTCTGCAGGGCCGCAGGAATTCATCAGAAATTTGCCTCAGAGTGTCATCTTTGGGTTAACATATAATGTTGACCATGAAAAAATAGATTTGAATTGAACTTGCACACGTATTTTATTGATTGTACTTCTCCTTTTAAAAAAGGAAACCTCATAATAATAGTGAAAATAGCCTAAAAGTGAATAAAAAGTCATATATTTTTAATAGATCTATGGTAACAGGGCAAATTCCCCTTTGTGGGATCAATAAAGTTGTAGTCTAATCTATTATTCTAAATTTTAAAAATTATTATAAATAAATCAGTGTAAATGAAATACTAACCATAAATGTCATCTTCATAAAAAGGGCTAATATACATTGTAGTTATTTATTACTTAATTTATTACTTACTTTCTTTACTTCAAACATAATTTTTTAAATGTAACTTAACTGAAAACTAAGAGTACCCATTCCATTTTTTAAATCTGCAGAACTGAACTATTCATTCCAGCTAAAATTCTAAATGTCTGCATTGACATCTTTTGATGTACTTGTGTTCTGTTCTCAGCTTACATCCTGAAGTCTCCTGAGCCGCCACTTCTTTGTACCCCGGGGTTCAGGTTAAAAAAGACAAACAGTCAGTTTGCCCCAGAGCTGAATGGCAACACTGACCCAGAGTCACCTGATCCTCATGCTAATCTGGCCACCACCCCTGAGGTTCCAGTGTTTCAAACTCCGTATGTAAACCGACTGGTCAGCTCAAAGAAGGTATCAGAAGTCCTGTTTGTGGATTTTATTTTTTTATCTTTACCCTGAACTTTTTAAATCCCCAACAATGAGTTTTTTTCTTTGCTCTTGCAGAGTGCACCGCGGTCTGAGCAAGTCGACATGCAAACAGATGAGGATAGCCACACCTTTAAACCTCAGCCTCACTGTAACGGAGCGGCCAGCTCCAAAAGCTCCTGGGACTACAATGTACTAGACACCTCTCCATTTGGTGTTGAAGATGGACAGATGCCAGAGATGCCGAACTTGGAGTCAGATTTAGGCAATTCTTTACAATGTGTAAGTGTGAGAAACGCTGTTTACTCTGGGCAACAGATTCAACCTGAGCAAGCCTTAAACACTGCTGTGGTGTTTAAAACCTGGATGCTAATGTTTGAAGTCACATCAGTAGTGTTTTATAAACATCACAGAAAACAATCCAGTAAAATAGGAATGAAATATATTAGAAACATATTACTCTTTACATCCCTACAACCATAAATGGTATCCTAAACATAAAATCCAGCCAGACAAGAACTGCAGAAACTTCCTGGCAACCTTATCACCTAAATTTATCCATTGTGGTATTAGATGGAGTTGGTGTGAGTCTTTGGTCCAGAGAACGTCTCCACCGCTCTGAAGTCCAGTGGTGGCGGGCTTTAAATCTCAACAGCTGACAGTCTGTGTTGCACTTATTGATGAATGGCAGATATAACTGCTCATCTTCAGGTTCCATCCAAATCCATGCACCATATTTCAGGTAACCTGAAGGCCACAGATGTTAAGTCAGTGGTTCTCTGTACACTTGGAGTCTCAGCATCCTCTGAGGCACTCTGTCAATTTTTATGACATTACTTCATGGCCAAAGTTACCATTCTTTCTGAGGTATTCGTCTTTCTTATACCACCATTGACAGTTGACCGTGACACATTCATGTGAGTAGACATTTTGTGTGTATGCAGGGGCAGCATGCTATCACACCACCTCACTGGAATACACAGACTGCCTGAAAGTAGCTCAGTCTTTGACAAATGTTTGCATGATGTTATACAACTCTGACTCTGGAAGGCCTGGGTTTAAACATTTTGACCATAGACCAAACACTTTTGGCAATGTTGTTTATATTTGCAGAAAGAAATAGTAAAGACTATTTTTTTTCCCCCATTAAATCACCAAAAAACTTTAAATTGCACCAAAGGCAATTTTCATTCTACAATCATGGGCTTGCGAATCAAGTATTAATTATTTTTATACAACCACAACATATCATACAATTGTTTACTGCTTATAAATTTAAAAATGAGTGTAAAATTGTGTAAATTATACTTTTAATGAGTGTGCATTCATGTTATTGATTCATCTCTCCGCTGCAGAGAAATGGAAAAATAACTCAAACTGAAGACCTGAAGGGCCCTGCTGTCATCAGCCTGGAAGCAGACGGACCCACTCAGGAGTTCAGCTTGGGGACCCCTCGTATTAGAACAAACTTTGAAGAGCCGAGCACGCCTGAGATGCCGGACCTGAGCTCTGTTACGCAGGATATCTGCAAAGTAAGTGTACCTTTCCTGGTGGATCTAGTCTCACTGGTTGTCTGCATATACCTTCGATGTTGGTCCAGTTACTGTATCCATTGTTAGCCATTGATATTTTAAAGTCCCACTCCGATCATCTTATGGCCCATTTTCAAAGCGTTTCCAGTAATCTTTTAACTATCATTGCGTTGTTCTTAGCTAAAATGAAAAGGAAAAGAGTGTTGTTTTCTAGGACATAGTTTTATGTAGAGTAGCAGTCGTTTATTCTCTAAAAATGGCTCAAGAACATGTTAAAAACACAGTTTTCATCAGAGTGGGTATTTAGCTCTTATGTGCAAGCAGAAGGAGTCTCTATGGTCTAGTTTAAAGTAATCAAAGCTAAATTAAATGTATTTGTCTGACACGCTTACTTTGTTTTTAGCTGGTGTCCCAGGCTCAGAAGAAGAAAACTACTGCAGCCACACAGCCACGTGTCAGGTTTGATGTTGTTTATTTACAGTATTGTGTCAGATGTCTTCAGGGACACTAATGTGTGATTACAATAATTGATTGTCCTTCTAGTAATGTGTTGCCTGTAGTTTTTCAGATTGTATATTTTCAAAAACTTTAATAATTTAACTTCAGTTCCAGTTAGTTGATATTTAACAGAATTGTTGCACTATTAAATAACAAATATTTTAAAAAGTTAGTTTCCGACTTTAGAGCTCATTACTTTATACTCTCGTTTGTATTGACAATTGCAAACATCAAATACTTGTACAGTGGGACAAAAATGTAGTTATCAGATACAGGATCTGCATGCTGTCACTCATAACAAGCTGAGTTTGGCCTAGAATGTTTGTCATAGATAAAGAACGTAGAAATAGAGTCCAGGAAGCCACATTGTTGAGTTTTGTTTCACTGTTTCTTTATTCCACATTGACTTGCTGCAGATGGCTTTACATTTTGAGATTTTACTAACAGTCAATCTTCTTTCTTGCAGCCCTCTCCGCCATGCTAAAAGTCTGTGTGTGGTGTCACAGAGCGAGTTCCAGACTTTACCCAACTACCTGAGGCGGATGACTCTGAGCAGCCTCAACCAGGCAGTCAGCAACATCAACAGACTGACAGAGCAGAGTCGAGGTCAGTCTTGAATGAAGAATTGAATCTTATGCTGACAAATGTGAACACATCAGAAAAACAAGAGTCATATTGCAGTGTTGGTATTTGTGTCTTAAGTACACAGAAATAACCAAACTTCTCATAAGGTATCTATAATCTGTTTTAATGACAAAAGTAAAGAGAGTTTAAGAAGCATCGGAGGTTTGAGTGATCTCTGTTGGAACTAAAGCCCATATTGTCCAGTTCTGACTAACTCGAATGAAAAACTTGATTTAGATCAAATGTGGCCTTCAGTCTTCAGCAAAAAGTACAAAGATATAACACGTTAAAGTGAAAGCAGCTTTTATTTAACTCTTTATACAAAAACAAAACTAGTTTTTTTTTTTTTAAAAGAGCATTTAGAAATTTCACAAGTGCACACATTGACAGCAAACCTATTGACTGTACACAAGGAACTGGACTGAGAGAGTGTGACGTCACCCATAGAAAATGGCTTACTTCCAGCTCTAATTAATTAAAGTCAAATCAGTCAGCAGGTTTTTTGCAACAGTAAACAGTGATTTGTCTGAATCAACATTTCTATGGCAACCACTCTCACCAATCAAGAGTGAGCTTGTTGGAAGGCCACACTCCTCACTTGAAAGTGGGCTCGGGAGAATCTGTCAAACGTTTTGAGCATTCAGTGTGAGACCACATACTGTAATTGAGCCATCCAATTGTTCAGTTTATAACTTGATTAACTTACAATTAAGAAAAATATTAAAACTTTGTGATTAGCAAGAACATGTTAAAAGCATCTATTAAAACAAGAATGGTTATCTTGACTAATATAATGACTTTTATTTCTCAGTAGAAGTCTGTGGGATTCTGGCTTCTGGAGCCAGCGGTTACTTCCTTTTTGGAATGCCAGGGGGCAGGGGTCACTCAGTCCAGTTCTGATATAAAGTCAACCTACAGCTGATTCAACATGTATTTTGTTCTCTTAAATAAAGTGTTAAATAGCAAGATTTAATTCCCTAAATGGCTTGTAACGTTTGTAAACTGTAACTTTTAACTAATTTCATCTCAAAAGTTACAGTTGGGACAAAAGCTTCTTGTCATTATGTGCCGTCTATTTTAAACTACAAGTTTGAATACCAGTATATTCAGTAATCAGTAAATTTAACATATTTGGCAGCAAAAGGCTAGTTCTTGACTATATTAGTGTAAAACGATGAAATCCAATTTGCTGTGTTTTTAGATGAAGCATCTCATCCATTTGTGCTCTGTGCTGCCCTCTGCAGGTGAAATAAAAGAGTTCACAATGGAGGAGCTGAGAAGGATCATTGGTGTTGGAACTATGGCCCCTGTTTACATCCTCTGCCTACAAGAGCTCAAAAGGGTAAAGCAGGTGGATGGACTCATTGGAAATCTTGTGTACAAACTGATAACCAACTGATAATCTAACAATGATCCAAATCTAATCTTAACTGTAAATGTTCATGTTCATTATGATAGTTCAAGTCTTTTTGATGTAAAATAAATGTTTAATTATTAGTTGTACCACAGAAAACATGTTTAGTAGATGTGGACTTATTTGATATACAGTTTGTAAATAGCTGCAGAGTGATTAACTTACAATTGTGTGATTAAAAAAATGTGTGTAATAAATAAATATCTTGTGTATTGAGCTTTTTTGAGAATAAAGGAGGTATTTAACAAAGTTTGAAATAGGATAGACACAAGGCTTGTAGGACTTATGGGTAAAAAAAGAAGCACTGTGCTTATTGGGTAAATGCTGTAGAATGCGAAAGAAAATAACATTACATCAGTCAATGAAAGTATGAATGCTTTATTATTCTAAGGATGTTTGCTGAAAATACTAGAACATTTTGTCAAAGACCCACTCCAATGAAAATTGTGCTTTTTATACTTTGACATCCTCATGGCATTTTTCTGATGATGGAGCACAGATATACAATTTTAAGCTTAATTTTCTTTGTCTTTATTCAAATCATTATGAATCAGCAACAGACAAAAAATGCAGTTTGAAAAAGAGATTGTTTGTGGCATAGAAAGTACGCTGGTTGGGCCACAAGTCCTCCTATAGACCACTAGATCCATCTACGTCTTTGTTTTCCATGTCTGAGCTGGCTACAAATAGCATAATCATTATTAAAAGACCACTGGGAACTGGGAATAAAAAAAATCAACCTCAGATGTTAAATTAAAGTGGAATGGTGTTAATATAGAAAGAGTTATGGAATTTAGATTTTTGGGGGTTATTGTTGAGGAAAATTAAAAATGGAAGCAACATATTACTTACTCTCAACAAAGTGAAATATTTGTTAAATTACCAAGCAAAGCATATTCTGTATTGCTCTTTGATTCCACCTGTCCATCGTGAAGAAGCAGTGCTGGAGAGCCGCTGTGAACCTGGAGGCCCGGGTGCCGAACGGCAGCGGTCGCTGCATGGCTCCCACCCTACAACAGGGTAGATATGGCTGCAGGGAAACAGAAGGAAAGTGCCATTTATTGCAATGGTTTGTTGTCAAAACCGGGCTTTATTAATTACTGAAATTAAGTTTTCATTCAGTCATTTATTCATCTTCTAAAGCGTTTTGTCCCTTTCTGGGTCACGGGGCTGCTGGAGCCTAACCCCGCCACTCATGGGCGAAGGCAGGTCGACAGTCTATCACAAGGGGAAATTAAGTTTTCTGTTTGAAAAAAAAATATATATGTTATACAAAGGCTTCAATGTCTTGGCCACAATGATAACTGTTTTGAATTGAGGGTCTCAAGTTCACAGATTGACGAATTTACTTAATACGGCCTACCATCATTATTATAATAGTTTGTTCTCTACTTATTTGTTTCTCTTTTACCTTAGTTTTGTTCTTATAATTTAAGAAAACTTTTAGAAATCTAGGATTTCTCTGTTTATTTTCCCAGCAGGAAGATTTTGATGTTCACAAATCTGAGCATTTTAAGACTTGAGTCAATCAGCTAAAACATTGGGTCATTTGTGTGCTTTAAATCCAAGGATAATCAAGTACATTTTTAATGCTTACACTTCTTCGTGTGACTAATTCGGGATTTTTAGCATAAATCAAATGGAGGCCACGTAAGATTGCTTTTTTTTTTCAAATGTCTACTTTTTTTAAAAAGTGTACAGCGTTTAAACAACTAAAAATTAGGCTTCAAAAATTCTTGCACATGAAAGTTTTTCTTGCATAGTTTAAGTTTATCCCATTCAAAAGTATTGGTAAAAATAGTTAATACTTTAAAAGTTGTTATCGATGTAAATTTTGTGCCACGGTTAAATTGCAGTTCACCTTACTGTTGTTACTTCTTGCCTCTGTTAAGCTTGTTTTTCCTACGGTAGCCATTCAGGGTTGTTGCTACTTTACACCTCTCTTTGTTACTTAAAGACACACTTCGATGAAAATTTTTATTTTGGTGTTCTAACATGTTCTTGGAGCTTTTTTCTCATGATCGAAGACATGTCCCCTCCGTGAACCGTCACTTTAACGTGGTGGAGTTGTTTGAGTGCTCCAGTGATCTCAGAAGCTATGTTTTCTGGGGCTTCAGCCCTTGGTAGGGTCTCCATGACAGACAGGTCCCGGGTGACGAGCCAGACAAAGAGCGGTTTACAACCCCCTTCATGAGAAGAGAACTACGTCGGATTGGCATTACTGGGGCCCCACCCTGGAGCCAGGCCTGGAGTTGGGGCACGCATGCGAGCAGCAGCACCTGCAGGAGAGCTCAGAAGGGGCCGGTGCAATGTGGTTTGGGTGGCAGTCAAAGGCGGCTGCCTCAGCGGACTAAACCCCGGTCATGGAACTTGGCTTTTGGGACATTAAATATCACTTCTCTGGGAGGGAAGGAACTTCTGCGAGAAATTGAGAGGTACCGGCTAGATATAGTTGGGCTCACTTCTACGCATAGTCTGGGCTCTGAAACTCTGTCTCTCAAGAGGGGTTTAGTCTCTCTACCATTCTGGAGTTGCTCATGGTGAGAGACGGCGGGCTGGGGTGGGTTTACTCGTGCACCCCCAGCTCAGCCGCCAAGTGTTGGAGTTCACCCCGGTGGACGGACCCTTTGCCTCTGGGTGGGGGACAGGTCTCTGTCTGCGGTTTCGGCTTACAGGCCGAAGAGCAGTTTGGAGTACCTGGCTTTCTTGGTGTCTCTTGAAGGGGTATTGGAAAGCGCTCCAACGGGAGACTCCATCGTCCTCCTGGGTGACTTCAATACCCACGTGGGCAACAACAGTAGCACCTGGAGGGGCGTGATTAGTAGGAACAACTTTCCTGATCTGAACCCAAGCTGTGTTTTATTGTTGGACTTCTGTGCTTGTCATAGTTTATCCATAACAATCACCATGTTTGAGCACAAGGGTCTCCATCAATACACATGGCATCAGGACACCCTCGGCAGGAGATCGATGCAACTTTGTAGTCGTTTCAGGTGACCTTCGGCCTGTTTTGGACACTTGGGTAAAGAGAGGGGGAGAGCTTTCCACTGATCACTACTTGCTGGTGAGTTGGACTCGTTGGTGGGGAAGGAGGCTGGAAAGACTGGGCTGACCCAAACGTACTGTGAGGGTCTGCTGGGAACGTGTGGCTGAGCCCTCTGTCAAGGAAGTCTTTAGCTCAACTACTTGTGGCACCTCACATGGATGAAATTAAGAACATGAAGCTGTCAAAGTTCCAGCAGCGTCTGCTGACGCTGATGCATCTCTGTTTGGATCTTCTCAACCAGGACCTAGCCTACCGGACCTGCGTGCCTCCCACCTGGACAGTGCCGTCATCGTAGACCAGGGGTCTCCAACCCTGTTCCTCAAGGGCTACAGTCCTGCTTGTTTTGCAGCCAACCTTGCTTCAGTAGATGCTGATTAGCTGGATTGAATCGGCCCAGTTTCTGATTGACTGAACGCACCTGATCCAGGTGAGCAACAATTACTGAAGCAGGGTTAGCTGCAAAGCAAGCAGGACGGTAGCCCTTGAGGAACAGGGTTGGAGACCCCTGTCGTAGACTGTTTTACTGTGCCTTTTGAGGAGCCAGTTCCCTGTTACAACCGCTAACAGCAGCGGCAAAAGCTTCCTCTGGCGGTGGAGCCAGGTTGCAGAGTGTTAAAGTATCTGGTTGGTGTGGTTCCTCAAGGTGTGGTCACCTTCATCTCCAGGGGAATCCTGGGAAATGTCAATGACAGGAGCTTGGCTAAAGGCTGTGGATTTCTGTCTTCCCGGTTACGTCGTACTGGCAACCCGTGACCTGGACATGAGAGAGTCTGTGGCAGCCCGTGGAGCCCAGTTCAAAATTGCTGGCATGTGTCTGGAGGGGGATGATGTTTCAGAGTCTGTGCAGGAGCATGTGGAGAGGGTCATCTCCATGGTGAAGCGGTGGTACAGCATGCTGTCGGGCCCTGTGGAGAGCCCTTTCACTGCAATCACAGAACACTCCTCGGACATCTCAACTTCTGACAAAATTGTGCAAGTTGCCTGTGCCTGGAACAACCTCTGCATCTCTGCTGCTTCATTGGAGTGATTTATGTGCAAAAAACTAACTCCCTAACAGCCAGAGTTATTGGGTTTTAACAACAAATGCTACTTTTAGACTTGTTTTCTTGCTAAGAGACTAAACTTTAGTTTGCAACCTTTTCTGGTCTCCGATTAATTCTGCATTTCTGAAGCAGCTTGCTGTTTCTTCCCTGCTTGTAAAAAAACAAGCAGCAGTGTGAAGATTACACAAACTCGTCACTTTTCAGTCTAAATCTGCCATTTTTGCTGAATTCTTTCCATGCAAGCCAAGTAGACAGTCTCCTGGTGGGATGATCAGTGTACCACAAGCAGGCCATTTTCCCCAGCCTAAAATACCAAATACTAGTATTACTTTATAAATGTTCTACCCTTTTTTTGTTCTCAGAAACCCACTTATTTTTTAAACTGTTTTCACAGAATAAACAAAAAGCATGTATCCCTAACTAGCTTGTTCAAAACTAGACCACAGGATTGAGCAAACTCGGTGGTAACGAGAATATCTGCAAATTAAAAAGTCTTATCTTAAATGTCAGAAGCTACTGGAGTTAAAAAAAAAACAGAATCCTACTTTGTGAAATTTGGCTTTGTTAATTTAGGTTCTTAAAAATCTCTCTTTGATTTTCGTTTTAAGTGTTTTTATATTAAACTATCTGGCTGAAAAGTTCCAGAGTGATCTCATATACAACCAAAAGCCATGTGGAGAACAAAGCCTTGGTGTTTTTAGTTTTTCATTTTGCTTTGTCTTGAAAGCTGTCAGTGTTTGTTTGTTTTTTTTATCAAAAAAAAGTTGCATTCAGGCATATACAGTATGTTTTCTAAGTCTTGTTGGCTTTGTTTGTTGCTTACATGTTTTCTGTGCTGAAAAAATATTAAAATGTTTGGGTGAGAATCCCATCACCCTCACTAATTTCTCAATTCTTGGATAACATCTGAGTATGTTAGTAATGTGTCATCTGTGATTGAAGTTAATTTTTAACTTGATTTATTTGTTCAGCGTTTAAGATTCATGCTGAAACGGTGGAGGAGTGACTGCTATCTTTTCATTTATGAAAGGGGAAAAAATGCTGTGAAGGCTCCACCTTCAAGTTTTGTGCGGTCAGTGAGGAAAGAAAAGACAGATGCTTCACTCCTCAATTTTTTTTATTTCACTAGATAAAATGCGGATTTGGAAGTCTGGGAAATTTTTTATTAAAAAAAGATACTGACTTTATTTGATTTAAATACTACTCAGCTGCTGTTATTCACACACGTTTTCTTTTTTTTGCCATTTAAAGTACTTGAAAAGAACACAAAAGTGCTGGTAAAAAATCCCATTTAAAACAAATCACAAACTGTAAAATAAGATAATTAGAATAGAATAGTAGAACATAGAATAGTAAGAACAATTGTATAAAAAATTATAATACTCAGGTAGAAGAAAATTGTTTTGTTTAGTCAAATATAATAAACAAGTTAATCAAGTACTGACAAAGTTCCAATATAGTATAATAGTTTAAAAGTTAAGGAATTGGACAGGCAATTAAAAATCGTGTTCAGTCTGTTTGTTAAATAAAAAAAATTACGATAATCAATTAAATAAAAAGCAATTGTATCTAGGGTTGTCTCTAATACTAATAATCTAAATACGTGCTAAAATATGTTGGCTGATTCCTGTTGTCTTAATCCAGAATTTAAATATTTGTAAACAACTTATTTTCTATGTTTATTATTTTGTTGTAGGTAGGCTGAAGCTTTAATACAGTTTTTTATAATTAGACATTAACTTGGTAAATGTATGTATTTGAACAGACTGGCGCCGCTCTTATTTACAATGCATCCTTGAATAAATTATACAAAAAAAGTAACTGGACCAGGACAATTTATTGTAACATTTCACTGTAATTCTACCTTTAATTTCATTTAAAGTTTCTAAACGAGTTACGTGTGCCAATTTCGCTTTAACTACACGCCTCCAGTCACCACAAAAACTGAAATCTGCTGACATGAAGGAACAATGAGTCGTGTTCGAAATAGACGATCTCTGTGTGTGCTGACGTGCGTTGGTCCGTCACGTGACCTGAGGAATGTTAACAATGCAGCGAGTGTCCAACTTTGTGCTGCATTTCTGATCCTGCCCTGGAGTCTGGGGAGAAAATGGAGGCTCGTTTTATCCTTTCCAGCCTGTCGCCGTGTCCTCCCTGAGCGCGTGCCTTCCGTCTTCGCGCTCAGCACACAAACGAGCAAGTTTTTCCCGCCGCTTGTAAGGAACGGACTCTCCATTCTTTGGGGGAATTCTTGCCACTTCTATCACATGGTAAGTTGGGTTACCATTTTTTTTTGGGGGGGGGGGTGTCCACTTATTTTTACAACTTGTTGCTGAGAAGGGGGGAGGGGGAGCCCCATAACGAATATATAAATGTCACTGTTACGGGATAATAGAAATAGAGCCGTTTCTTCCGCCCCTCTTGGTTTAAAGCGGCTGTGTGGTTTTTACGGGACTGCCTCCATTTTTTTCCTCCCCTTTTCCTCACAGGAATGTGTTGCTCTCAGCCCCCAGCCCTGCCCGGGGTTCAGAGGGGGAGGCCACAGGGCCCAAAACGCTGGCTTCCGAGTGTGCACACAACTTTCAGACTAACACGGATAACTGTGGAGACAAATAAGTATCACTCCGATTTGTGCATGCATAATCCTTGATCTGTGCGTAACTTTAGATAGTGCGTGCGTAATTCTTGATTTGTAACTCATAAAATACATTTTGTGCATGAGTACAAAAATTAGACAATTAAAAAAAATACAATGTACACATGCACAACTTAAAATTACGACAGCTTGAAACTAACTACACGCACAAATCTTAAAAAAAGTGATGCACGAATCGCTTGTTACGCACACACAAAACCACATTTACACACAAATCTGATATGAGACTCTTTCCATGTCTTCCAGATTCGTGCGTAAGTGATGCGTTTAAATGCTGCTAGAATGCTGGGTCATCAGAGTTTTCTGATCAGCCGCTCTGAACTTAGAAGGTGAATAATATTTGGTGAAACTTGACATTTTCCAACTTTCTTTAATCAATATGCCAGCTAATGAATATAAAAAGTCTAAATAAGGATTTTTTAAAAACACTTGTCCCTTTAAAAAATACAAATATTTCCCAGTAATGAATATTTTCCAGAGGGGAGATGGTTGATCAGCCCACCGGCCCGCTCCGATCTGCGACTTTATAGAAAGGTCCAGCGGGCAGCGGCACCTGCTATCCCCGTGACTGATGACCAGCGGTCGGGAGAGAATTTTGTAACTTTGTACATATGCACAACATGTGTTGTATGAGTTACAAATCAAGAATTACACACGCACGAATCCAAAGTTACGCACGCACAATCGGAGTGATACTTATTTTTCTCCATAGATAACGGTTTGATGAGATTAAGAATAAAGTCATTGACAGTTGGTCAACCCCCCCCTTTTTTAGATAACTGAAAACGGCTCAAAAGTGACACCACCCCCGCCCTGATTAATTACTAAAATTGAGTGTTTTGCACTAAAAGTTGGTCAACTATACAGCGGACTGCCCATATGCTTGTTTTATACACTTTCTGTATGAATAAGTGGGAAAACAACCAAACTCCAAGTGTCTGATGTCCTATTCCAGGTGAAATCCCAATTTAATTAAGTAACATGTATCCACGTGTTTGATGACCAGAGGTCTTAAGGATTCACATAATAATTTGTGATTGATGATAGTCAATTATGGTTTATTTTGAACGACCCGATTCACTGACCTAAATGGATCCAGGACATCTTTAGTTAAAACTTCAACCAGTGTGACTCAGATAAATACATGGTACTGAACAGTCTTTTTTCAGATTCCTTGTATTTCTTTCAAGCATAAATTAAATATGTGTGCAAACAAACAAGTAAACAAGAATGATGTCCAATTCATTCACATTTTAGTTTGATAAAGTTCATTCCACTGTTGTTTTTCCTAAATTTAGTGTTTCCACACATTTGACTGGAATGATGGTTGATTATTTTTTGTTGCATCACATGTGTGTTTGCTGTGATGCACTTGGTCATTTTTAGGTTATAGTAAAATAAGCCTATGTCTCAATACAAATGGTATTTTCCATGATCAATGATATTCGGTTAATATCATTTTGAAACTATTTTATAATGGTATAGGTCGATATCAGGGCCACTGATGAGCAGGTGTAGAGTATATTTGCACCGTTTAGGACCCCACCACTCTCAAATTAAGAGTTTGCTGCGGCTGTTTGAGTTTTCATTTAGAATAATAATCTTGGTGGAGTGTTTGGTTGAATGGATAGCCTGAGTTTTGTGGATGTTTGGGACTTGTTTAGAGGCATGTTGTGTTTAAAGTAGCTGGATCACTAGACAGCCCTAACCACATGAGAACGCATCAAAGTTGCACCTCTTGTATATGACGCGATTTGCATCTGCAGGAAATCTCATTTCTTTGACTTTTGGTTTGTTTGTTTTCTGTTGCTTTTGCTTTTTTGTGTGTTACTTCAACCTTTTTTCTTTTCACAAAGACAAAGAAAAAAACATGTTGGAAGTTTTGAAAACTTCAAGAGGTAAACTTTAGAAAACCTCGTTTTGTTCATTCTAACATTAAAAGTCAACACCTAGTGTTCATTGTTGGAACTGCAAAGTGGATTATGGTGCACAATTTGAAAGTCTCAAAGTTGCGACGTGCAACTATTGTTTAATATTGCAATATGACTTATGATACAGGATCAGATAGGAAAACAAAAAAAAAAAACAGCAAATAAATAATTTTCACTTTACTTCAAAAGTTTTAGTTAAATAAAAGTCAACATTACTTAAATTAGACTCCAAATTACCCTCATCTACCTACGAGGCGAGTATCTGATATAAAAAGGTCTGTCTAATTGGTCCAATGCATATAAGGCATTATTGGATTTGTTAAATACTTCTAGCTCCTAATCAGTTGTTTTAGCGTGTGTCAACATTTATCGCAGTTCACGCCGTCTTTTGCGATATGCATATTGCACAGGCTGAAATCACAATGACTGTGTGATTTATTGTACAACTCTATAACAAACGAATCCAAAGAACTCAGACCACTTTTTTTTTTGCATTTTTTAATGCGAGGTGTAATTTTCTCTAGGGAAAATTAAAAATTTCTGCCAATTCTTTCAGACTGACTCTTGACTGCTGTTGAGTCATCTTGGAGTGAAATCAAAACAGAGATAAGGGTTTGGAATGTGTATAGTGTTAATCCCAAAAGTATGAGTGTTTGTGGAGACGTGCAGGAATTCCTATAGACTACTATGGAATAGTGGTCGTCTTTATAATTTCTCCCGACTCAGATCAGACACATGCATGATGTTTGGTGGTTTATTTTGGTCAGCACAGACTGTCCCATGATTTGGCTGTGGTATTTTACTTGTAGTTACTTGTGGAATGGAATGCTCATTGCTGAGATGTGGTGCCAAAAGCATCACAGGAATGGAGCAAAGAGATCCCAGAGATGAGGAAACATCTTGGAGCCTGGCTCCACAATCTTCCACCAGTTATGTCTTTAAAAAAAAAAGAAACAGATGGATCGAAAGGAGGATAAAGGAGATTTTATCTGAATTAACAATGAAGTTCTTCCTTATAATTGCCTAAAGGGATGAGACTGCCAGGGGACGGAGGGAGGGTGTGTATTCAAAGAGCTTTCCAAGTTTGCTGCATGTATTGGGTTGTAACTCTTGGCAATGTGACTCATTTACAACAACAGTGAGGCCATGTTTGAATGTGGTTTTGCACCGAGGAATGTCTTCATAGCGTATTTGCTTCACAAAGTTTAGTTGAAACACAATCTGAAATATTTATGCTTTTTGACACAACAGAAAAAACATTCGAAGCTGATCCTCTGGTTTTAAGTTACATCACAAAAACATTTACAAAGCCAAGTATTGCTATTTTTAATCAAATCTGCTTTAAGTTGTTTTTTTCTTTATAACCATTTATTGTTTTTGGAGCTTTTTTCTGATTCAGATCTGTAATACACGTGAGAAAAGTGCTCTCTTAGTGATAAAAATATTTTTGAAGCTCTTTCTAATCGGATTTATACATCCATCATATGACCCATTGACTTTATATGAGAACTGGACTGAGTGACCCCTCCTACTTAGAGTTCCAACCAGGAAGTACCTGCTGGCTCCACAAAGCCAAAATCCTATAGTCTACTATTGAGAAATAAACAGCTATTACTTAGTCATTCTATTAGTCAGAATAACCATTTGTGCTCTATACATATTTTTAACATACTGTTGATAATCCTAATTCCTTTCAGATTTTTCCAAGCTATTCAAGTCATAAACTGACCAATCAGATGCCTTAATAAAAGTATGTGAACTCACGTCAAATGTTCAAAGCGTTTGACAGATTCTCCCGAGCCCGCTTTCCAGTGGTAGGGGTGTGGCCTTCCAAGGAATTCACTCCTTTTAGGCAGTAGTGGTTGCCATAGAATCGTTGACCCAAATGGACCAATCACTTTCTCACCGACTATGTCTGACTTCAACATGTCGACGTCCGTATCATGAAAAAAATGGTGACTGAATTGACTTCATTTTGATGGAGCCAGAAGTAGTAGGTTTTCTGTCGGTGACGTCACACTCGGTCAGTCCAGTTCTCAAATACAATCAAAAGTCTAAACCTACTTAAATAGGGTGCATTTAATTTAATGTTTGGTTCCCTCATTACGGCATTATGGCTGTGTGATGGACAGTCCTCCCATGGCTGGATATTTCTTGGGTAGAACTTACTTTTCTTTTTTTCATGCATATTTGGGTTTTTGTCAAACATGTGTTCCTCCAGAATAAAAATCCACAATTTTTATTTATTTATTTATTTATTTTTTGGACTTTAAGATAAGTAAGGGATCTTTTCATCTCCAGGGTTGCACAGCTGCAAGGTTTTGGCTTATCAGGCTAGAGGACTCTATGAAGAAACATCTAAAGAGAAAAGCAAGAAGCATTTTTTTTATTTTTGGCTATTAAATGTTTAACATGCTTTCATTTATAAATATGTCTGCCAAGAGTTGGATGAGTTTTAGAATATTAAAACAAATATTTACTAAAATTGGTCTTTAGGCAGCTTTTAATAAAAAAAACATTTTATTGATTGAAAAAAAACATTTTTTAATGTAAATGTGAAGAAAAAAAAGCAGTAGTGTGAAGTTGGATAATTGAGATCTGACATATCTAACTTTTTATTTTAAAGTCCTATTCCAATCCTCTGTAATCAGCCAAAATAAAAATGCTTTGTAATGTTCTAAGACATGGTTTCTGCAGAGTGGTTGGAGTTATTTAGAATTTTACATCTGACTTGTGGGCGGGACTGTTTGCGCTGCACCAGCCCTTTCCTTCTTCCCGTCATCCATCCATCTACATGGTCTCCTGCAGGCTTACAGCCCCTCACACCCCCAACTTAACATTACTGGTGCAACAAAAATGGCGAGCAACATTTGAGCTATCCAGCTGTAACAATTTTAATCCAGATACTTGCTCAAAATAAAGATGTACATGGATCTATTTGTCTTCAAGTGGATGCAGCAGTGGAGTGAGGAGTATGTATTTTCTACTAAAAAATTTGCTCTTTCTCACATGTCCCTTTTCCATCTGCTCCTGATTCACAATCATTTGAAAAAAGAAATGTTCAGAAATGTAATCTTAAGTTTCATTTTCTTTATCTATGTCCCCCAGCATCAGAAAAAACAACAAGATTGTGTTAAAAACACAAAAAACAAGATTTTCCTCTGTATAAGTCTTTACATTTCTAAAAGTAGATTTTCATATAGTTGTTCACATAAAAGTTGTTAAACCTTTTTCCAATGTTGTTTTGTGCTTCAGAAGATAATATTTTTATAAGTACAAACAAAAGGGAGTTTGTCCACTTTGTCAGAAAGTTTAGAGCTGGTGTGGACTTTTGCTTGCAACTAAATGCCTTTTGGCGTTGGAAACAAAAAAGGCTCTGAGTTTTTCTGAGCAGTTGAAAACTGGAGACTCAGTCATCCCATGATGATCTTTCTTCTTTAGGGACTTTCAGGGGAAAAGTCTGTGGAAACACTGAGTCTTTGTCATTTTTCTGAAAGCAGAAAAACTGTGAAAATGTGGAAAAACTGAAAGTGCATAAGTCAATATCGCCACCACTAATCTCAGTCCCAGCAGCTGTGCTTCTATTTCTCTAACTGTCAGCGTTGATCTAAATGAAAGCCTCACCTAGCTCCTCACGTGACGCCTCTGTTAGGAACACGTATGCCACACGTCATTCCATCTGCAGTGCAGGAATAATGCAGCATGTGGCAGAATGTGGAGCACATCCCCTCTAGATAAGACTGAGGATAAATGTCTGATCACAGGGGAGTATCTGCACCAGGGAAGGTCGCTCGCTCGGTGTGAACCCTCACTTGAGCTCTTTACTCTTTGAGACGTATTCATTGATGATTGAGATGAAGAACTATGCAGTGACAGCGGCTCAGTGGTGCAACTGCAGCTGTGCATTGGAGGGGTTGTGGAGTTTTATGACCACTGGTATTTCTGAATTATGCAGAAGGTATGCACCAGAGCTTATGCACTGCTGGAATGGAATTTGACTCCCAGGCCTGCAGGTAATGATAGTCTCCTAGGTTACAGTTTTGACATTTTGTGACCACTGGGAACATATTTGGAGTTCCAGGTCCCTCACCTTATGTTACAGCAGAAGGCTGAATCCCTTTTTATGGCCTTCCTCTTTTCTCAGGATGGAAACTTCCCAAAGTGCATAACTGAAATCTCCATGTTCTAACTCTGTGTTTTCCCTTACAGGCGCAGATGGGCAGCATCATGGTTTGGCTCCACAGTGCCCTCATGAGCAGCTCCACTTCCTGGAATAAGCTGGAACCCGAGCCTTGAAAAATCATACCATGGAATGCCTGTAGTATTGTGCGTCGCCTTCATCCACCTCACCGGCATCAGCAGGAATCGGAGACACCAGTGTGACAAACAACTGAGGGGACACAGGAACTGCTCCCAGAGGCCCTTTATCTATTTAGGTCAGATAGCTTGAAAAGTTTTTGGGAGGGTGCGGGGGAGCTTGCTCTAGTTTCTGACTGACTGTGTGGGCTTTCCTTTTGAGAGTAAGTGCCCTGGCACAGACTGTCAGACCATGAGACCCAAGACTTTCCCAGCAGCCCCGTATGTGGGCAACACGCGACAGAGGCTCCAGGAGATTAAGGAAGGCCTGAAGCAGCCGGCCAAGCTGGTGAGTCAAGCTCTGCATGGAGGAAGCTCCCGCTCTGAGAGAGGCTCTGACTCCAAAAGCGGGAAGGACACAGCCAGTCGACAGCAGCAGCCCCGGCCGCCGCAGAAGTTCAACAACTATCAGAATGCGCTCCGAGAAATTCGCAAGTCCCTCATGCCCTTCGCCAATGAGTCTGGAGAGGCCGGAGAGGTCAACCGGCAGATGCTGCATGAGCTGGTCAACGCTGGATGTGATGAGGTGAAGATCAATAGATCTGATCATTGACCATTTACTTGTAGGAGCTGATGTATAGGCCTTAGTCACTTTTGGCCCTATGGGTGGAAACAGGCTGTCTGTGGGTGAAAAATGAACAAATCTTTATGGTTATGCGGGTGACCCACATGAAATTTTAAGGTCATAGATCACTGTGAATTTGGTCAGCAAAGATTTTGATGCACATTTTTTTTCTACTGGTACGCCGCAGGCAACAGGTTTTAGCAAACACCTAGACAACACCTAGGAGTGAAGTAGGTGAGACACAGGTGTGTGGTTAATACACATTTATAATGCACAGAGCTTCTGGCCTGCAGATTGAAGTTTGTACTTGACAGCTACAAGATTTTTCAAACTTCTTTTTTTCTCGTCTCCTCCTGATTCACAACGATTTGAAGAAATACTTAAAACGCTGTTTAAGTCTTAGGGTGTATTCAGACTGGACACATTTGGTTCGCTTAAAGTGGCTTCACCCGATAAACCGGAACACATTTTCAGTCTGAATGCACTTAAGTGAACCCTGGTCCATGACTGGGAACCGCTCTCTTACCCATCTTTTGAGGTGGTCTTGG
Organism: Adrianichthys oophorus; assembly: GCA_036245035.1. NCBI lineage: Eukaryota > Metazoa > Chordata > Actinopteri > Beloniformes > Adrianichthyidae > Adrianichthys > Adrianichthys oophorus. Next base: position 2,608,987 of record BSAI01000005.1, read on the forward strand.
TTCGTTTCCAATCGAGCTGAGCTCCAATTCCCTCTGAGTTTCTTCGGTCGGAATAAGCTTAGTGCTCGGAGCAGCAAAACGGGACCAAACGGCCACCATAGCCGGGCATTATGGGATACAAACTGAGTAGTGGAGTAACAATAAAACACAGCAACTCATAGAAATGTGGTTTGATGAATGCAGGCTCATTAACGCAACTTTTAATGTGATCCACATTTCTTCTCGCACTGTTTTCCCAACAGTGTTTCTGTCATAAACACTTATCAGCGTACCTTCTTAGCCGTCGTCTCCTTAGTCTTACAGCATGGCTCCATCGTACCAAAGCAGCAGTAAAAAGTATTGTGCCTGACGTTGATACAGACGTTCAAAATTGTTCAGTGAAATATAAAAGATGATTAAGTGAACTATCCTGACAAGGATTACAAAGCGTAAGACTTCTATTATTCTTTCTCTCATTGCTTTGCCCCACCATTGTAATTCCTGGCCAATGACTGAAGAGATCTTTAGTCACATGGTTTTGTTTACAGACTTTGGTTTGGAGCAGAAATATTAGGTTGACGGCAGTCTGAATACAAACCAAAACGTTCAGGACTCGATCCGGACCAAATTAAGCAAACTCGGTCAAGACAACGGACTTATATTTCCTCCATCATCTAAAAAATGCCACAAGAACATGTTAAAAACACCAAAAATGCCATTTTAGTGGGTCTTCAAAGAGATTGAAGACATCATTCAGTTTGAAAAACATTTTTTTTTCATCAAGCACTAATCCTTTTCAAGTGATAGAATGAAAGAGGGGTTTGGTTTTGTGTCTTTACCAATGTTGTCTTTGCCATTCGCCATTACCTCCTTCTGTCAGGAATTTTCAAGAAAGCTCTCCAGAGCATTGTGTGCAATTCAATACAAGCCCCCCCCTCTCTCGCCAAGTGAATAGTGAGCTGGTTGCATAACAGACTGGTGTTGAAATCTTGAAATATCAGGTGGATTTCTTAACTGGCCTGTTTGGCATTTTTTCCTGTTATCCCCCTTGCAGAGTGTTGAATGTTTCCATGTGTCGGTTTCACGCTAACCCTAAACTTTATTCGGGGGTTGCTTCACCTTCAGAATGAAATCAACTCAGTGTGGAAACTGTTAGATGCGATTCCTCTGATATGTCTTTTGTTGGAATAATCTACTTGCTTTGATTTTTTTTTTTTTGGGTCACATTTGAACAAGTTCCTCCTGAAAAGCTTCTGCTCATTTTCCTCTCATCTCCTTATTGGAAGCTGTTGAAATGTGTTTTGAAGGGGAAGGCAGTGAGGCTCACTTGAGGGGGCAATTAAAGGGACTGATTCAATCACGGACTGTATTCACAAAATGCAGTTTGTCCAGTCAAGACATGGTGCGTGTGGTTGAAAGCCCTGTGACGAAGAACAGTATGCCAAGAATGCCGCACTCAAGCCCGTGCACGTTAAGACGACAAAGCACAGCAGCCAAATCGATTTTTAGCTCATCCCAGACAAAGAGCCACTGTTTGTCAAGTGTTTGCTAAAAGCAGGACCTTTGCTCTGTGTCAAATGTTTCACTGGAATTAATGTGTATTTGATTTTATTTTGTTCAGACTCTACTTCTGTTTGACCTTTCAGTTTTGATTACTTTTTTACATCAATGCAATGTGTTTATTTGTATGTTAATACAATGGAAAATTTACATTTTTCCCTCTTGGATCTAATACAGTGAGAATTGAAAGTTTGGGCACCCCATGTAAAATGTTATATTTTTGTGCATAAAGAACCCAAGGAAAGATTGAAAAATCTCCTAAAGGCATCAGTTTACAGACGAGACATTCTTTTAATATGTTAAAAAAAACAAAAAAAAACAAGGCTTTTTTTCCATAATTTACCCTTTTAAATTAAGAGAAAACAAAATAATTGCATGTGCAAAAGTTTGGGCCCCCTGCAGAGTTAGGACCTTGTACCGCCTTCTTGGCAAGTATCACAGCTTGTAAACGCTTTTTGTAGCCAAGAATCTCTCAATTCTTGTTTGAGGTTTCTTTATCTATTCTTCTTTGGAAAAGTCTGTCAGTTCTTTGAGATTTCTGGGATGTCTGTTACACGCTGCTCTTTTCAGGTCTATCCATAGAGTTTCAATTATGTTGAGGTCAGGTGATTGGAAAGGTCACTGCAAAACATTCAGCATCTGTCTCTTAATGTAGTGTGGATTTTGATTTGTGTTTATGATCATTACCCATTTGATAATGATCCTCATCATTCTCTCTTCAACTTCAACTTTTTCACAGATGGCATCAAGTTAGTGTCCAAAAGTTGCTGAAATGTTGTGGAATCCATTCTTCCTTCTACTCGTGAAATGTTTCCTGAAGGGGCATGATCGATCCACCCTCATGCTTAACAGTTTGACTCACGACACTCTGTTCCCTTTCTTCTCCAAACGTACCTTTACCTCCAGGTGATCACATTTTATATTAAATCATAACAAAAAAAACTCCTGAAAACAGTATCATGTTTTGGGTTATTGTCATTATATATCATTATTGAAAATAAAGCTGCAGCTTTAAGGAGGTTTGAGCACAACATCTGACAGGTCACAGTTTTCAGTGTAACACAGACTCTGTTATGCTACACAGACGCTGCTAAAACAGTGGATTCAATTTTGTTATTACATAGAAAATAATGTTTTTATTAAATGTCCTATGAATTAATCTTGCTGTATTTATGCGCCACGTCTTAAAGGCTGGTTCGTGAAAATCCTGTCCCCCTTTGAACTGGTCTGTGATAACACAGGACACACAGGCTGTCTGTCTGCCAGAGAATGGACTTTAAAGCTTTGCTACTGATTCATAAAGCCGTGAATGGTTTATCACCAAAGTACATGACTGACCTCTTGACCCAGTATGTACCAGCCAGACCTCTCCACTCATCTGGATCCAGTCTGTTGTCCGTTCCTAGAGTCAAAACTAGACATGGAGAATCTGCATTCAGCTTCTATGCTCCACAGATCTGGAACAGACTTCCAGAAAGCCTTAGATCAGCTGAAAGTTAAATCCAGGTTAAAGACCCACCTGTTCTCAGCTGCATTTGATTCATTTGGATTCAAAAGTTTACTTCGGCGCTGTTTATCTATGCTGGTTTTAAGTTAACTTATTTTTAACTTTCTTAAAATCTTATTTTAATGATCACATCGTTGATATTTCTTTTGATTGTTTTCTTTCTTTCATGTTTTATGTAAAGAACTTGTCCTTGTACATGAAATGTGCTATACAAATAAACTAGCCTTGCCTAGCACCGTAGCATTTGCGGCTAACCAGCTGGCATCATAGCATCAGTGTCTAACAACAGCACTGTCTCTAAATCAACACATTTTAGGAATCTATCTGTCTGCTGCTTTAAGTGAAGCAGCTTTATCCTCCAGTTCTGACTGGATCCTGATATAAATCGCCACATGTTCCGTTGTTTCATCAGCCAAACTAAACGCTGCACAGGTGAAGTGACCATAGTGGGTGCAGCGTGACTCTCGTTGCATGTGTATTTACATCGCTTACAGATGGTAGAGAAAAAGAGGACAAAAGAAATTCACCAGAAGAAGAGATAATAAACATGACTACCTCTTCTGAACTGTAAAGAGGTTGTAAGAAGAAATACATCAGAAAGGTGTGATGTGAACCTGACCTTTGATCTTAAATTCCCATTCCAACTTTATTATTTGTTGTAAAATTGTTCCCAGTTACAAATTGTGATTTTGGACTTTTTAACCAAACTTCAAAAATCTGTTTTTTTAAACATATTTTTTTCAGAGTGATAGGAGTTCATTTGAAATACATCTTTCAGTTGTGGACGGGACTGTTGGTGTGGACGTAACCTTTCGCTTATGACTCTCTCCTGCTAGTTCACACCCCCAAGCTAACTTTAGCGCTGCAACAAAAATGCCAAGCATTGTGGAAGCTATCCAGTTGTACAGTTCTGACCCAGATGCCAGCTCAGACAAGGAAAGAGAAGCCGAGCAAGAATCTATTTGTCCGCAAATGGATGCATCAGAATGGACGGGTAGACTTTGGCCCATTTCAGTTGATGGTCACAACAACTGTGAGCTTTTTCAAATGGTGTTTTTTTTTTATCTGCTCCTGATCCAGCATGATTAGAATAAAGAAATACTCAGAATCACAGTTTTAATTTTAAATTCTTTATAAATGTCTTCCATCATGAAAATAATGCTACAAGAACATGTTAAAAACAGCAAAAAGCCCATTTTTATTAGAGTGAGTTACTGTTGTGGACGTTCTGCTGGGAATGGAGAAAATCAACCTCACCTTTGTTCATTGAGTCTGTCTGTTCGTTATAAAAAGACCTAACCTAACTCGTTTAAGTTAGAGAGTTCATTCTCTGGGTTTGATTTGATTTTACATTCGAATCTCTTTTGCAGTGGTTAACCATAGCTTTACTTAAAAACAGAAGATATTAACTTTGATGTTTCACAGAGGTCTACATTAGCAAATCATCAATAATCGTCTCTGTTCATTTATTGATGGTTTGGTTCAGAAAATAATTCAATTTGTACATTCAGATACAATTTATAGCTGAATTTCTGTCACTCAGATTTTTAGTTTCTCAAAATAAAAACGGGTTCGAAGGACCTATATTTTGATCTATTCACGTATCTGAGCATTTCTCTAAAAACCTGCTCTCTAAGCAGCAGCCCCTCCCAATCCACTAAAACGATGTGTCACAATGTGACATAGACAAATGAGAACAGCGCCTTCCAGAGAGAGTCTGCGCTGCCAGCACTGCCCTCAGGCTAACACACGCATACTTTCTCTGTGGACATATAGCGGCGTTCAGCAAAATTGTGTCATTTTAAAATGCACATCCATCTTTGCAAAAGTTCGGATGTTGTTTGTTTCCTTGGACGAAACGCAGACACGCTGCCGAGGCTGGCTCTGGGTTGACGTCATGAGATGGACGGCACACACAAGGAGTAAAAGGCGAAGCCTCAGAAATCAAGGCGTCTTACTTCCGGGTAGGAAAGAGCTCACAAAAATATTGAATATTTCATTAAAAAAATGTCTTCGGCCACTTGTGTTTTCTGTATTCATGTTTTAATCTAAAGTCATGGTTGGCTGATTGGCATTTCTTTTTCTTTTATTTATTTATCTTTTTTAAGATGCCTCTCGTGCATCTTTCAAAAACTGTGAAGGGGATTGTGGGCCACAAGCTCGGCCATTTCCTGTACTTGTAGTTGACCTCCATTGCACCATTGTGAATGAACCAGAGCAAGACCGGCCCAGTCAAACAAACAGGAAGAGGACATTCAATGACAGCAGGGTGGAACAGTTCCTATTCTGCAGTCCAGTCACCACCCAACCTGTCGCCTCTCCTCCTCTTCCTCTGTGTCTGACCCGGCCGTCAAAACCATCTGCCTTCCTCTGGGTATCTCTTTGTCTTTATGACAGATGCATGCATTTACTATGCTGCAGAGGAGATGTTTGGTTGGCTTTTAGATGCTAAACTTGTATGTGAACTTCTCTTCATTGTTGTTTACAGTGAAACATTACAAAAACATTCCATTTCAAATTAAAAAGCAGAAATTCTGGCTTGTGATTTAGAAAAAAGCAAAAACATAAAAACATTTGATTTTTTTTTTTGGGAAGCTGTACCTCAGTGGCAGGGGAGTTTGATTCTCAGCCTCAGGATATGGACTTGGATAGGTAGTTACTTAAGCAGTGAAATGTTCCAATTCACACGAAGCATATGCTGTTTCTTGGTAATTGTTTGTAGGTAAATCCATCCTCCAAATGTCCTTTAGTGACATGTCTTTTTGTGCTCGTATTCATAAATGGTTCTTCTATGTTCTATAGTTTTGACTGACCAGCAGCTTCACTACAAATACGTTCTGTAGATGTTTAATAGGATAATATTTCTGTGAATGACAGAAATATGCGAAAAGTAGTTGAAGAGCAATACATTTCTGTGTCTGTTTTTAAACTTTTCTCTTCTGACCCAGCAAAAACCTGACTCTTTTTCTAGTGAAACACAAACGGCATGAACCGAGGCTGTCACTCTTTCTTTCAAGTTTCTTTTTCTAAAAACTGTTGGAATCTTTTAGGAGTCTCAAGTAAGCTATATATTAAAGGGGCCATCATTGGCTTCCCATCCTACTGAATGTCGTTCTTTGATTCCCTGTTTGAACACTGCATTAACCCCATTTAGTAACTGATTTTTTGCTCTACCTTTATTTGATTGTGTGCAAAATTCCTCTATCATTTACTTGAATAGTTTTCCATTAAACAAAATCCCAAAAGATTTCAAGTTAGTAGAAAATAGTTTTTGCGCTGTTCTGGTCACAGCTACTTCCAGAATAATATGCAAATATTCCATTATCACATTGGGTTTAGATGCGGTCATTCAGGATGTTATCTTAATAGCTGTGCATTTCCAGTTTTGTCTGGGATCCAATCATAAATTCAAAGTATTTTATGAATTTTAATTTAGTTTTTAGCATTAAATTTTTTTTTGTTGCAAGATTCTTTAGGTTGTTATACCTGCTTTCTGTTCTTAGGTTTTTTGGCCAAGTCACAAGAGGTTAGACTAATATCATAACGTTATCAACTTTTCTTCATAGCAATGCCGTATTCAATAATCTGTTTAATTTTTTTTTTTACATTTCTGTCTTCTTTGTATTTCACATTAATCTCACTATCACAAAACATTGTTGGTTTATTATAATATTCATTTATAATAGGAAATCCTCTTTTTATGCACTGAACTGGACTGTGCTTTTTAAATTTTTTTATGAATGTCTCTCGGCCTGTAGAGTCGCTGTTGCTGTTTTTCGGCAGTCGTTATGTTGTCAAACTGCCCTAACCTAATTTCCACTGACATTTTTGTCGATGTTGCCTTCTTTTTCTGCCCAGCTCTTATCAGATGGTTTTCCTCATCCTTCCCCGCTTCTCCAGCTGCAGATCTCATACCAACATGGCGGGTTACATAATCATTTTTTCACTGGAGGAAATGCTTTTGAAGGGGAACACAGGGTGGGGCTTCATCCCAGGCATTAAAATGACAGTCAAACAGAGGAAGTTGAAGAAAAGAGGCTGCAATCTGTGGTTCAACTTTGTTTTCTCTCCTTAGCTTTAAAGCTGCCTTTATTTCTGGCTGGCATACACAGCTGTGTTTAACATGGAAACAAATGGGTTTGTGTGAGGTCAATAAAATTAGACCTGGAGATGCTGAAATTTGTTTTATGGAAGATATATCACTTGACTGGTTCTGTTATAACTTGTACTGCAATTCCAGGGCAATATTGCCATGAGTGCACATTAAAATGCAGATTTTTTTTTTAATGCTGTGAATCCAGAACAAATGTATCAAAAGTCTTTGCATCAAAAAATATTTTTTCTACATCTCCTTTGGTGTATCCCATCTGTACTTATTATGCGTCTCCATGTGGCTTTGATTTCTGGAGTCCAGATCTGGAATGTGTTTAAAACTTGGTCAGTGGGATAGCTGAAATCTTCCCATCATTGTTCAGACTGCGTCCCAGCTCGTTTCATTCGTCTCTAAGAGCAGTTTGTGTTTCTTTGTAAGACTGTAGGCCGGTGATTATGTGTTTGGGATAGATCGGCGGCGTGCTGCCCACAAACCATTATGAAAAGGGTGCAAATGTGGCCTGGATATTTTCAACTGAGAGGGAAAACAGGAGGGAGGCTGTCCAGACTGCAAATAGCTTAAATTCCTGCTTCCTGGACTGAGGAATGTTAGCATGAACATCTGTTGCCATGACAGCCAGGGTCACCAGACCCACCTCCACCCAACACACATGCACACAAACACACACACAAACGCACACACAAACACAGGCATGCACAGTGTCGTCCAAAAGGAAAGACAAACAATAAAAACCAGTGAAGGCTTTCATGTGCAGTACTTTCATCTTAGTTGTTTCATATGTGATTTAAGAGTTAAGGAGTTTATTTAAAACAGCGGTCAATGCACAAAATAAAATGGAACTTGTGAAACATAAAAAGACGTATTGTGCCAGGTTATAGCAAATTTAACTATTTTCTGCCTGTAGAAGCAAAGCAATTAAAAAGTTTATGACTTTTGACAATTCTAATATTTTCTAAATATGTTACAATTCTCCCATAAGTGTATAAAATGGTATTATCAGCTTGTATCATAATGTTAGCTTCCTTACAGACAGAGGGTGTATAATTTTTTTTTTTATAAACAGAAGCTATATCTTTTTAACCTTTTACATCCCTTTCAGGGTCACGGGGCTGCTGAAGCATGTTTTCATTTATTGTTGGGCGAAGGTGGGGTAAACTCCAGACAGGTCACTATTCTGTCAGGGGGGTGAGCTTGTCCTGTCCTTCACTAGTGTTTGGCAAGGGAACACAATCACGCCTACACACTCACGGATTAATACCTAGGGACACTTAGAATAACCAATTAACCAACAAGGCATGTTTTTGGACAGTGGGAGGAAGCTGGAGCTCCTGGAGAAAACCTACGCATGTACGGGGAGAACATGCTCCCAACTCCACACAGAAAGGGCCTAGTCAGGATTTGAACCAGGTTCTTTTCACTTTGAGACAAAAGGACCCTTGTGGGACTCCAGGTGTGGTTGCTAATCATGAAGATAGTCTACCATTCACTCTGACACTTTCGTGTCAACCACTTAAGTTGAGCTAAAAAGTAAGATTAAAAACTCAGCGAGTGATTATAAATCACATTCAAAGAGGTTTATTACATACAGGCTACTCTCGCTGTGATCCCCCTCCATCACTGTTCCAGTCACACTGTGGAAATACTTTCGGTCATGTTTTTCCCTTTTCTTTAAATCAGTTATTGTAGCATTTAACAGGGTTTGGGATCATTTAGAGATTTGAGACACAGCAAGATGTTCTCCCCAGGTTGCTCTGGATTAGAAACTCCCTCTCCAATTGCTACATGAGCTGGAATATATTTGAATAAACATCCACAAATGCCAGTTAAGTTTCGAAACACTTCTTTTTTTTTTTCCTTGTCCGCTTACCAGTTGAAGACATTAAAAAATAAAACCATTAAAAGACACCCTAATTGTCTCAGCGATTAGGACAATCCCCCCGTGTTCCTCTCTTATTTTTAAGGGGATGTGCCCACATGACAACGTATGTTAACACCACATAACACAGCAAACTTAATTTTAGAAGTACAAAAACATGACATCGTTTGACACAGAACGTGTTTTTACAAAGACTCTGTGAGGAAGGAAAGGGCATGGGGCCCCGAGTAAAAATGTTTTGGATGAGCAAAGAGAGAGGGACGAACAACTCAACATGGGGGTGGCAGGACAAACCACTCCTCTGGTAGCCAGGGGGAGTCGGGAATGAACCAGAGATGCAACGGAAACAGTTGTGAGACTGACTGCCCATGCAACGCAACAGAGATGCACTGCAGATAGTTCAGTGTAAATCTGGGGTAAGACAGAAAATAAAGAACTGTACACAAAACAACTGTTGGATCAAAAATTACAAAAACACAAGTTTATTTAAAAATCCTATTAGAGCTACACGCAACAGCTCAAAAATATCAGGAAAGGTTTTACACTGAAAAGTATGCAACTCTAAGCAAAGTAGAAGATGAGCCAAATACACGTGCATCTGTCTGCCAACAGTCTATGGCCTTGAAACTGCTCCAGCTGATCTGCCAAACGCATCAGCTGGCCTCAATCAGCTGATCTTCATCAACTGACTGCAATCAGCAGATCTGAGTAGGAGTAGCTCCTTCAAAGACGGGATAAAGGAATGGAATGACAATACGTAAAACTGGAGCATTTGTGTTTTCAAAAGCATAAATTAGTTTGAACTTCAGCGTTCACTCGTCTTTTGGCATTGCAGTGCAAGTGTATGTGGGTTTTCAGTAATTCCATTAGACCAGCTGCATGTCATCTGCCCTTGTAACATGCCACTTAATAAAATGTTAATCCGCCTCTATCTCTGGAATGCAATTTTTTAAATCATGATTTTTAATGATAGTCATTTTAAGGCATTTTAAGGCACTTCCACATTTTCAAAATTTTTAGGCATTTTTAATTTTAAAAAACAAGTTTAGGAGAAATCATTTTAGCAAATATTGCAGCTGCTTTACCTCAAACTGTGCCCCAGTTTAACTTCTTTTAAACTGTAACTGAATTCAGCTGTTAAAGAAAAAATATTAAAATCAGTAAAGTTTAGAAAGTGGTAAAAATAGCCTCAGAAAAAACTCTAAGAGGTTTTCTATTGTAAAACAACACAATTGTTCCAATGTCATTTAACGGCAAATGACCCAAAAATACTCTGCTGTCCTTTCCGCACAGGAAAACGAAAGAACCTCTGATGAGAAAAGATTTATCCTCAGGGATTCTTTTCCTGCTGTTTATCAGTCAGCTTTCATTTGTTACCAGGAAACTAAATCAAACTTAACTTGTTTGAAAGCAGGCCTACAAAGCAATCGAGGACACACTGAGTTCTGAAAGGCAGGAAATGGCAAGGCCATGTATTTTGTATTGCATGCCCATAAGGTTCCCTGAGCTGCTTCACTGTCCCCTCCAATGTTGCTGCAGTACCTTTAAGCCTCTGATCATTTACAGCTCTGTTTATACTCTGTTCCCTTTGTGTACACAGTTGTGTGCCGATTACATTCCTGTATAGCTAGAGGAGAGCTATAGCCAGCAGAGCTGCCTTTGTACTGTCACTCTGCAGTTATTTTACCTCTGTTACTCTCCTCGTGTGCGTGTTTGAGTTGCTCATTAGTTTCAAATAAGTTGTTGATAATTAAATATGACCTGGCTGTGCAATGCTTGTTTTAGCATTTCATTTGCATTTCAAAGTGGGGTATATAGTTCTACATTTCAAAAGTCTGTCTAATTGCTCCGAATTAGAGCAACATTTAAATACAAGTAGACATAGATACAATATGATAAAAAAATTGGGGTGTAGATTGGCAAGAATCTGGTGATACAATATGTTATTGTGATACTCCTGTCACAATTCATATTACGATGTATCCCAATACTGTGCCTTAGAAAAACTTTGTCTGAATAATAATACAACTTTAACATGGATAAAATGGTCAAGTATATTTGATGTAAAGATCAGAGCATTAAGCACTGCAACTTTAACTCATACACGGTAGTTGATTTTGCCCAAGCAAATTCATAGTGCTTTTCTTAAAGTAAATTAGGAAATATATTTAATATAATATATAATATAATTAGGAAATAATTACGCTAAACGTAAATAGGTGCTTAAAAATTTATTTTAAAAAACCCACTTGCCTAGAAACATGTAATGGGATGAAGCAGGGTGACAGGCTGAAGGAGAGCGCTTGAATGCGGCTAAGATGCTTTATTTCCATGATAGTCTGCTCTGCAGCTCCGTTTCCACACATGTGGACGTAAAAACAGATTTAACTGCTTATCACTACGATTTTGGTCTTATCAGAGCATTCTAGACATAGCTCTGACCCATCAGGTCACTGAAATAAAATATTTAGCTGTGAAGTACAGCCAAAATTTTGTTCGCTTTTCTTCCAGCATTTTAACTGAGACCGCTTGCACTGCGCATCTGCAAACCTTGTCTCACTCTTATATTAGTCTGCCATGAAGCACAGAAATCCGCAGCATCTGCAGCAACTTGGCAGAGTTTTAGTACCCATCCCAAGTTAAAACTGCATTGTACATGTCTCATTGACCTTTGTTTCACATGGTAACAACCACTGACATATACTATATTACCAAACGCATTCATTCATTCATTCATTCATTCATCCAAATGATCAGAATCAGGTGTCATAATCACTTGGCCTGACCACAGGTAAATAAAACGGTGCACAAAATGTCAGAGGAAAATATCTACTAAATATTTAAATTGCTGTAGTTTAGTATAACCATAGATGAGCTACAACACGTCAAATGACACCGTATTGTTGTTTTGTTTTCAAAAATGTAAAAGTTCAACACTTCATCTGAATGAAGCCCATCTGGTACACTGTTAAAACATGTAGTTGTAGAGTTAGATAAGCTAATTCTTCCTTAACTCTTCTAAGACATCCCCCCAACCCCCACAATGGCATATTATGGATATTTTGGTAGAGCTATAAATCTGAATCTATCTTGAAGATAAACCAGAAGAACTACACATTCAGGGTAGTTACACACTGAATAAGAAGTAACTCATTACATTTTAAGGCCTAACATGTTTTACATTTTAATTTTGCTATTGTTTGTGTGTGTGGTTTTGAAGACCAGAGAATTTTTTACCATCAATGGTTTTCTGTTTTTCACACACGACTTGGCATAGTTGTTGGCATAGTTTCATTCAAACAACAGGGAACTGAAAAATCAGTGGATCATTTGTTCATTTATTTTTCCATTTAAAATCAAAAAGGAAAAAACAAAAAAGATTTGTTTGTTCGTTTTCCAGTTTGCATATATATCGAAAATAGAGCAATGGATAGTGAGCGTTAAATTTTGTTTTTTGCAATTTCGTCTAAAACGTCTGGAAGTCGTTTTTTTTTAAGTGGTATATTGAGGACATATGAGGCAAGCTGCGTATGCTAATATGGCTAATTTAGAAGAATGCTCAGATTTAGTGACTGAGTGCTTTCAGAAAAGTCAAACGCATGCGGAGATTTCAGAAATGTTGGTGAGAAGATTCTGTCTGAAGCACCAGCTTTTGAAAAGAAGTTACAATTGCAGTTTAAACAACAAATTTTTCATTCAAAATAATGCTTGACTATCGTAGTCTCACATTTACAACCACACCTAATATTAACACACATTATTTATTGTAACAGTCACAGTGCTTTGTCCTTAAAATGTCATCTTTCTGGCTTTTTTTATTAAGCTAAGTCTGCTTTATCTTTTCCTCTCTAGTTATTTAAAAATAGCGATGCTAAAAGCTTCTGTAATCTTCTTTTTAGGAGAAACTAATCTGAATTGTCTATCCACGACTACATCAGTCCTGAAAAAAATCAGAGAGAATAAATTAGCCAGTCATCTGCATCTACAGGTTTAGCAAAAACAGACCAATGTCCATGTACATGTGCAGATGCTTTTACGTCAGAGACAGGTCCTCAGAAACCTGAAGGTCCTGGAGCTTCTTGGTCAGAATGTTCAGCAGATCCCTCTGGCTCAATGTCTTATCTCGAAATATTTTAGAATTGCTCCTGCAGAGGCAAAGCTCATGAGATCATTAGGGATTAGTGATGTTGCAGTAATGCAGAAAAATTCAAATTCATTTGTTTTAATTAACCAATTTTAAGAGGGTTTTTTTAAGACGAGTTTACACACAGTACTTATTGCAATAAAAATAATGCTGATTAAGATGAATGAGCCACTGCCACAAACAAAAAACATTCCTTTTAGTATATTTTAGTGAATTTTTTAAATAATAAGAAAACTTCCACTGAGTCAGTGCTTTGTCATTCACAAAGATCACAACAACATACAATGTTAGAATCTGAAGAAATGGCTCTGGATACTTTCTGGATTTTCTCTACTACAGCTGTTAAAACAAAATAGTTTCCCCTGCCAGAATTTATATCCATATTTCTGACAATAATTAGTAATTGTCGGTTGGCAAATGATTCCACAGCAACAGTTTCATAAATTTCATAGATCCATATAGATCGCATTTTTTATCCTAAATTAGCCAAACAAAGCTCTGTTTTTGTCATGGGTCCTTGGTACAACACTGGTGTCTGACGCTAGCTCTAGCAACCTAGCAGCACATTCCACACTTTGGGGGCTCTGCAGCTACATTACTAACTTGTGTGGTTCAAAAAAGATGAGACACAGCTGATTATTGCATTCTATTGTATTTACAATCAACGGTTTTCATATATAATTACATAAGGGGTTTAATAAACTCAAGAAACGGCTAAAGGGTAAAATCTGACATTTTAATTCTCCTCATGATGCAGTTGCTAAACATGCAACTTTAGGATCTCCTAGTTGCGTGGGGGCCCTATGCAATTGCCTAGTTTGGAAGAAACAGGCCTGAGGCTGGCTCGGATCTTCTTCTGGCACGTTATCACAGAAAACAGGAATGGCTAATTGTGTTAAAACAGTTTGTCTCCATCGGGTTCCTTTTGCACATGCCCAAGTTTCCGTTGGCAACAGTTAGCTTGTCAAAGCAAAAATTCTAACAAAGTAACATGGTCAGAGACACGTGACGGAAAAATATATCATTAAACTGATTCTTACCTGGAAAGTGACAGAAGTATTTTCGGTTATCATTTCCTAAGGTCTCTGGGTTTCATTTTACAAACGCAAAACTATCTTTTCCCTTTGGTGAAAGACAACTGAAAGCATGAGCAGTGGATCAACTTTCAAAGTAAGACCACGTAAACCACTTTAAAAAGACCGAGCCATTTCGGACGAAATCGCAAAAAACGTAATAGAACACTCATTATCAGTTTGCCCCATTTTCGATTTAATATGCAAATTCGTTTTTTCATTTTTGATTTTAAATTGAAAAATATGACGTAAGATAGCTATCAATAAGAAACGTATTCATAAAGACAAATTTTATTCATAAAGACCAAGTCATAAGTACAACATTTAGTTTTATGTTTAACATGTCTATTTTGAATACAACTTTTCTTTGTCTTGAATAAAAGTTTATCCTGTTAACAAACTGTCAAAAATATGTCACAGGCACATACATCGAGTCCTGGAACGCTGATTGTTTTCAGCTGCGCATGCGTGTTGTTCTTATGAATTTTCTATTAAGTTAACTACAAAATTTAAGAAGTCAGTAGGATCACTTTCTTTCTGTTTCTGATTTTTCTTTATTTCTTTTTAAACTATCACTACTGTCAGCCAGTTAGCATACTTTAGCTCAGAGTTAGCTTAGCTGTTTTTCTTAGTTCCATCCATTTTCTTATCCCGCTATCCCTTCTGGGTCACGGTGCTGCCAGAGCCTGTCCTGGGTACTGATGGGCCAAGGCAAAGGTACATCTGGGCTGCAGCAGGCGCGCCTGCCTCACCTGTCCCAGGAATAAACTGCCCAGCTACGCAGAGATTCCCCACTCTAATATTCCGCAAGCTGGTGTTGTACCAAGGTACGTTCCCCCTGCCAGAACGATGCCTAAGACTGTGGAAGCAAAATCTGGCAGGAGAAATGTACTTTGGCACAACAACGGCACTGGCGAGCAGCAGCAAAGTGACGGGGATCCCTCCGGCGCCTGCTCGGACGTTTTTATTTTCTTTCATCATTTTCTTATTAACATTTCTCTTTTTTTTTGCCACCACTTCCGGGTCAGTTGTATTGTTTAGACGCTCCGCTGTTGTTGCCCGGCCAGAAAAAAAAACAGCTTTCAATATCTTTATTTCCCAGCAGAGCTACGGTATCAAGATCAGTCCCTTCCATGGGATCCATAACATTCGAAAAAGTTTAATTCCATTGTCATTTAATAAATGAGTCGCAATGCGCAGGCGCACTCAGTTGAATCGATGTTCCAGGACTCGATGTTTATGCCTGTGACCCTGTGACATATTTTTGACAGTTTGTTATCCCGGAGAAATCCGTATCCAAGACAAGCAAGCGTTGTAATCAAAACAAAGACAAACCGTATTCAAAACAGACATGTCAAACGTCAAACTAAATGTTGTATTCATACTTTTCTGAAAAAGTTTGTCTTTATGAATACGAATTTTCCTTTATGAATACATTTCTTATTGACAGCTATCTTACCCCACAAGAAAACGAATGAACAAATGATACACCGATTCTGAAAGAACCCTATGATTTTTACATTACGTCCAGTCTTGTTAAAATGAATGAATACATGAATTTATTTATGTGAATAGGGACAGATATAAAAACATAGACATACAGCAAAGCAGTGGTCCCATGCCCATGCCAGTTGTGCTTATAGCAGAAGCTAATTTGAAACACTTATCCCTAGATGGGCTTTTTACACAGGATAAAATGGTAAAAATGCCATGTTGTTGTGTTCTATTGATTAGAAAAGGGTCTGTATTACTTTTTATTTGTGTTTTCAGTAAAAGCAGTTGTTATTAACTAAATGTGGCCAGCAGGTGTGTTTGGGTGACTCTGTCACATGAGAAAGGCAGTCTTAAGCTAAATGACTTTACAGTGAGGTCATTGCCATTTTAGTGCTTGTTGTCATTGAGGTGTGGGTCGCTGTCATAGAGGGAAAAACTGTTTTCATCAGCTTGTCTCGCACTTTTACTTCGTTTCTTTGCTTTGGCAAAGAGACAACAGTTCTGTCAGTTTTTCCTCCATTGCAGCTTTTAATGTAATTTGAATGTGTTGTATGTCTATTTCTATTATTGTCATATTGGGGCTACAAGGTCTTAACTTCATTTAATTATTGAGTACATGTTTAGGATCAAAATCCTTGCTTGATCTAATGATCTTTGATCTAAAGCTTAATGTGCATAACATTTGTGGAAAACCCAGAATCAGACAATGATCTTTTACACTCACATTAAATATAAACATTTGTGTTTGTCCACCTCAAACACATGCTCATGCAAGTCAGGGTTAACATAATGAGTGAAACCATTCCACCTAACGGAATGTTTAAAGCAAAGTTTCAACTTTTAATTGAGAGAAAATGGCATCAATTTGTAGTTGTTATATTTTACTTAAAAAACTGTACTTTCTACTAAGCCCCCACCGTCAGTTTAAAATTTGAAGGGATTAAATGTTGCAGTTCCTCAAAAGACCACTGGGGACAGGTGTCAACAGAAGGCAAATTAGCATATCCCCTTAGGTTTAAAAGTGGTTTCAAGGATCTCTTTGATGGTTTCTGCTTGATTACATATTCATGAGCTTACATTTTCACATTATATTGGATTTTTTTTTGTATGACAGATTAGTGGACTTAAAAGAACTTTGAACTTTGTTTTGTTCCGCCCTGCTACAGTTGTCAGAATTTTGAGTTGGGCAAAGCAAATTCTGGTCAATATGCCATTCATTAGCGTCATGCAGAATCCTGGAGGTGGCATCAGAGATTACCTGTCCAGTGTGTACACAACTTATGTTTTCAACACTTGATGAATTTCTTGTTTTTATTAGCTTTAAAATATGTTTGTGTAAAATTCATAATGTATAACAAACACATTTTTGACCATAATCCCACTGTGCCTCTGCAGCTTTTTAAATCTTAATACAGGGCCCAAAAATGTTGTAAATTCTTAAAACAGAAAGATCAGAAGCTTGGCAAGAATGCTTTGATGACTCATCCTGCTCGTCTCTGCTTACTCTCAGTTGTATACATTTTTTTCATAACTGACTTACATTGCAGTGGCCTTTATAACAACCCACGCCTTGTACAGAGGTCACATCCTCCACCTGTTGGCATGAGTGAGATAAGAGACAAAAAAAAACTAAATGCAGCCTTTTACAAAGACTATGAAGAGCAGTGTGATCACTTTATTGCAAAAACTCCCAAGAGAAATAGAGCAGCAGAATCTAAACTGCACTATTAAAGGTAGCCTTCCGCTTGAATATTGAGTTTGTTGTATTTGACACAATTTCTTATACTAATGAGTGTAATTTATAGGAAAAATACCAGGTAGTTGATGTTGGGGATCACTTCAGTCTGTTTTACTACAAAGAAAAGCCACATGAACAGCATTAAAACTACTTTCATCTGTTTTTGAGTGTTACTAGAATATTTATTTGCTGTTGTTTGACCAGAAAATGGAAAGAATTCAGGCGTTTGAGTGACAAGAAAGTCATTTTTTTATGCATTGTGTTGATTTCTAGATATAGATTCTTCAGAGCGGCAGTAGTTCAATGGAAATTCCTGTCTGAGTTGTGGGTGGGACTGTTGGCTTGGAGAAACCCGCTTACACTCTCTTCCACTAGCTTGCAATCCCTCCCCACTTAACATTACCAGCGCAACAAAAATGAAGAGCAATATTGAATCTATCCAGCCATACATGGCTACCGATCCATGTATGAAGATATACATGGATCTAAACGTCTACAAGTGGATGTATTGGAATGGAGCGGAGCGGGGAGCTTGTGGCTCACTGATTGTAGTGTCTACACCACAGCTACAGACTTTTTCCAACTGCATTTTTTCAGCTCCTGATTCACAATAATTTTTTAATAAAAGAAAGTACTCAGAAATGCAATTTTGAGCTTAATTTTCTTTATATACTTCCTCTATCATATGAAAAATGCCACACGAACATGTTAAAAACACCAAAAACACAATTTTCATCGGAGTGAGTCTTTATTGTAGACTTTGGTCATTTTAACAATGTAATGTTTCACATGTTGAATAAAAGGTTCCTCTATTTTTTTACTGTTAATAAAGTGTGTCAAAAGAGAGTTTAAATGTGTCTCTGTCTCTACAGGAAATGGCAGTGCGAGCGCTGAAGCAGACCGGTAGCAGAAACATTGAAGCGGCTTTGGAGTTCATCAGTAAAATGGGTTACCTTGACCCTCGTAACGAGCTCATTGTTCGTGTCATCAAGCAGACTTCACCAGGTACAATAACGTCAAGATGCTGAAATGGATTCGTGAAAATATTAGAATGCCACATTGTTATTTGAATTTGTTTACATGTTTATTCACTGTTTTTGTTTGTACTGAATGGCTTGTTTTTTTTTCTCTCGTAGGAAAAGCTGGCATGCAAAATGCAATGGACCACCGCGCTGCTTTAGATGTTTCCAATGAGGCAGCAGCCATGCCTCCATATCATCAGATGGGAGCTCCAATGTATGATGGAGGAGCAGGATATGGCCCAGAGGGCGAGATAACCCGACCCTACATGGGGGCTCCCTCTGTTATGAACTATATGATGCCTCCATCTAACACAGTTCAGGGCCCTGCCATGGGAAACCCACTGGGTCGACCCCCCAGCATGGGCAGCTATCCACAAGTGATGGGCTCTCAGGGCAACCCAGGAAACACCATGTATCCCCCAGGAGCTCAGCAGAAAGGTTACTCCAGCAGCATGGAGCAGAATGGGCCTATGATGAGCTACAGCGTCCCTGGTCAACCTTTGCAACTACAGGCTCAGCCATCAGGGGGCCCTGTTGCTGCGCCGCACTATGACTACGGCCATGCCAGGCAGCACATGATGGAGCCTGCAGGCTATGGAGTTAAGAGAACCTCTTCCTTTCAGAACAAGATGCAACCACCCCCAATGCCACCCCCAGATAACTATGTCAACATGCAAGGGAAAGCAGGCATGGGTCAGAACGGCCCAGGAGGAGGGGGCAGTGGCTATCCCACTAATCTGTTCCTACCTACTCACTCTCACCCCCGACAGGCTAGCCCCACGTCCCACCAGGTGCATATGATGTCCCGATCCCCTGGTGGGGTGGGAGTCATGGGCCCTGACTTCTCAGATTTGCCCCAAAGTTTGATGGCGCCCTCCAGACTTAGCCTTAATATGGAGCTTTATGAACACCACTGGCCGGGACCTTCAGGTCCCGAAGGTGCCCCTGCAGCCAGGCAATCTCAACCCCAGGGCCCATTTAGAGGGGAGGTCCGTGTTCCCAGCAGAACCAACTCATTCAACAGTCGTTCTGCGGGCCCAAATGGGGTACGGCCTTCGCTCGCCGCACCCCCTACTGCTGGGAAACAGGACTCTTCATTGGGCCCCCCTAACACCATCACTACTGTCACCTCCCCACCCATCCAGCAGCCAGTGAAGAGCATTCGTGTCATGAGGCCAGAGCCCAAAACGGCTGTAGGACCATGTCACCCCGGCTGGATGACTGCCCAGACTCAAGAGGCAACAGAATCTCTGGCCTACATGCCAGAGGAGACATACCCTCTTGAGCCAGCTCAGGAGCCCCGCTGCCCTCCTCCACCGTATCCCAAAAGTCTGCTCATGTCTGGAACTGGCAGTGATCCAGGGGCCACAGAAGGAGCTGAAGCCATGTGTGCCGCTGCAGACCTCAGCAGTTCTGCTGCAAGAAGCACACGCAGCAGCAGTGGAGGGAGTGCAAAGGCTGACCACAGCCAGCAGCAGGTGAAAAGCAAGATGAAAATGGGAAAGGGTGAAAAAACAGTGAAAGACAAGAAACAGATCCAGACCTCCCCAGTTCCTGTGAGGAAGAATGGTCAAGATGAAGAAAAGAGGGAGTCCCGCATTAAAAGCTACTCCCCCTTTGCCTTCAAGTTTTATATGGAGCAGCACATCGAGAATGTGATGAAGACCTACCAACAGAAACTCAACCGCAGGCTTCAGCTGGAACAGGAGATGTCCAAGGTAAGAGCACCATGTGATAAAGAGCACTACTAATCCTGGACATCAAACTTGTTCAATGCTATGGAGGCAGATTGTTAACTGTAAAGCTACGTCCACGCTGCCCTAGGCAACAAGCTTTCGAGTGACCACTTACAATGAATAGTCTATATAAACACTAATTTCTGTCTTCATTCAAAACTCTTGCGTTCACACATCGCCATATAAGTTTCTATGACCGTTTTGGGCTCTACGAACAGAACGTGTAGCTACTGAACCTGTGTTGAAAGTATAACCTGGACCAGTCAGGGACTGGATTTGGTAGTGGCATATGGATGGCGTCTTTTTCGATTCACAGACGTGCCAACCGTTTGAAAAGTGATCATGGTGGAGAAATTAATAATAATTTGTGCCCGGCTAGAATTATGACACCAAGTCTTTCATATATCCGAATAGAGCTGTGAAAGAAACAGGCTGGAGCAAGATTACCCCGATTTGTACCACTTTCACATTTCACACCAAGACTTTTCTAACTGTAGGTGGTGGTCATTCGCTAGTAAATAGTAGAGAAAGAAGAAGATGCCACTTCCTGCTTGTCCAGCATGAACACCATGTGGGCTAAACGTTTGCGTTTCTCCTCTGTGTTACAAGAGCGGCGCGTATCACCCTAAGTCACTACAGCTACCCCAGAAAAAACAAATTCAGACTCCACTAAAGCTCCAAATACCACTTCATTTGGAGCAATAGGGAGGAGCCGTAGGGGTAGGAAATTAATTCAGATTCAGCCTAAGAATTGAATCAACTCTCATTTGCGTTGTTTAAGTGTTGTTTTTAGATTGAAAAGCCATGCAGCTATAATCAAACAATAAAAGCTAGGTGGATTAGATAACCGATTGCGTTCAGTTCATTCAATATGCAATAGTTTCTTAGAAAACTGCTGTAAATTTGAAGTTTCAAAGCTGTTTCTGAGTCTGCACATCTCAAACTAGTCTTTTGTTTTTGTCCAGGCTTGTCTGTCGGAGGCAGAGCAGGAGCAGATGAGGAAGATGCTGAACCAGAAAGAGTCCAACTACAACAGGCTACGGCGTGCCAAAATGGACAAGTCCATGTTTGTCAAGATAAAGACGCTGGGTATCGGCGCTTTTGGGGAGGTGTGCCTAACACGTAAAGTAGACACTGGTGCACTTTATGCCATGAAAACGCTGCGAAAGAAAGACGTTCTCAACCGCAACCAGGTGATTTAATATGTATTTACCAGCATCTTTTAAGTAAAAAAAAAAAAAAAAGTTGTTAAAATTTGCAATGTTTCTATATATAACATTGATTGATTTTCTGTGGGACAGGTGGCACATGTGAAAGCTGAGCGGGACATCCTCGCAGAAGCAGACAACGAGTGGGTGGTGCGTCTGTACTATTCCTTTCAAGACCGTGACAGTCTCTACTTTGTCATGGACTACATCCCCGGAGGAGACATGATGAGTCTGCTCATTCGGATGGGGGTCTTCCCTGAACATCTGGCCCGCTTCTACGTGGCCGAACTGACGCTGGCCATTGAGAGCGTCCACAAGATGGGCTTTATCCACCGTGACATCAAGCCAGACAACATCCTCATTGATCTGGACGGACACATCAAGCTGACCGACTTTGGCTTGTGCACAGGCTTCCGCTGGACACACAACTCAAAGTACTACCAGAAAGGTAAACCAGCATTTTTAATGAAAGAGAGACTAATCGTAACCATGTCGCTGATGGCAAGAAGTCAGAGCATTTATGAGTCACTGTGTCCGCCTTCAGGGAGTCATGTCAGACAAGACAGCATGGAGCCCAGTGACTTCTGGGATGACGTATCCAACTGTCGCTGTGGCGACCGGCTCATGACACTAGAGCAGCGTGCCAATCGCCAGCACCAGCGCTGCCTAGCTCACTCTCTGGTGGGAACTCCTAATTACATTGCCCCGGAGGTGCTGCTGCGTAAAGGTGGGTTAAAATGACAGATCAGACATCACATCCAGCTTCTTTCAACTCATCTGATAAAACGGGTTCCAAATGAACAATTCTGTTGAGTGAAAATGGAAATGGATGTGTGTTGCAAGGTCAATACAAAAAAAACTCATTCATTCATTTTCTAAACCCGTTTTGTCCCTTTCGGGGTCACGGGGCTTCCGGAGCTTAAACCAGCCACTCATGGGCGAAGGCAGGGGACACCCCTGGACAGGTCGCCAGTCTGTCTCAGGGGCCACAATCACACACCCATGCACACTCACATCCACACCTAGGGACAATTTTAGAGTGACCAATGAACCTATGAAGCCTGTTTTTGAACGGTGAGAGGAAGCCGGAAGTACCCGGAGAAAACCCACCCATGCACGGGGAGAACATTCAAACAACACAAAAAAATTGTGTGTTTCTATATATGTGCAAAAGTTTGGGCACCCTGCAGAATTCATAGTATGCACCGCCTCCTTTGGAAAAGCCGAGATCTGACACTGTCATGGATTGTTGACAATCATGGTTTGCAAAGACCGGATGATTTCAATCTCATAGATTTGAAATAATCTGAGTCATCTGACCTTGCCCCAACAATCGGCATCATGGGTCCTTCCAAGCAGTTATTCAGAATAATGAAACTGAAAATAGTTGATTCTCACAAAGCAGGAGAAGGCTGTAAGAAGATAGCAAAGCCTTTTCAGATGCCAATATTCTCTGTTCAGAATGTCATTAAGAAATGGCAGTCAACAGGAACAGTGGAAGTTAAAGCAAGATCTGGAAGACCAAGAACAATCTCAGACAGAGCAGCTCACAGGATTGAGAGAAAAACAAGTCCAAACCCACGTTTGACTGCAGCATCCCTCCAGAAAGATCTGTAGACTCTGGAGTTGTGCTACACTGTTCTACTGTCAGGAGATACTTGTACAAATATGGTCTTCATGGAAGAGTCATCAGAAGAAAACCTCTTCTACGTCCTCACCACAAAATTCAACCTTTGAAGTTCACAAATGAACACAGAAACAATTCTGATGCATTTTGGAAACAAGTTCTGTGGACCGACCCGGTTCAGATGGAACTTTTTGGCTGCAATGAGCAAAGGTACGTTTGGAAAAGAAAGGGAACAGAGTTTAATGAACAGAACCTCTATGCAACTGTTAAGCATGGGGGTGGATCAATCATGATTTGGGCTTGTATTGCAGCCAGCGGCACAGGAAACATTTCACCAGTAGAAAGAAGAATGGATTCATCAACATTTCAGCAAATGTTAGACACAAACTTGATGCCATCTGTGAAAAAGTTGAAGTTGAAGAGAGGATGGTTTCTACAAATGGATAATGATCCTAAACACACCTCCAAATCCACGCTGTCTTACATTAAGAGGCAGAAACTGAAGGTTTTGCAGTGGCCTTTCCAATCACCTGATCTCAACATCATTAAAATCTATGGATAGACCTGAAAAGAGCAGCGTGTAACAGACATCCCGGAAATCTGAAAGAACCGGAAGACTTTTGGAAAGAAGAATGCATGAAGAAACCTCAGACAAGAATTCAGAGACTTTTGGCTACAAAAAGTGTTTACAAGCTGTGATACTTGCCCGTACAAAGTACTAACTCTGCAGGGTACCCTAACTTTGATCCCTACTGTATCTTGCTTTTATTAGTCTGTTTATTTTTTTTAATTTTTTTTTTGAAAAATTCGTGAATATTTGGAGATAACGATCTTCACCTCACAACTGAAACAGAGCCAGTGGAAGCTAAAAATACTGAGCTGTTGATGTGCTTTTGTCTTTAAAGTGTGAGAGTTCTTCTTGAATTGTGTGTTTGTGTGCAGGCTACACTCAGCTCTGTGATTGGTGGAGCGTGGGGGTGATCCTCTTTGAGATGCTGGTGGGACAGCCCCCCTTCCTCGCTGCAACACCTACCGAGACTCAAATAAAGGTCAGTGGAGGAAGAACATTTTTAATTCAGACAATCAGATGCATGCATGTCAGGCTGCAGCATCAAGGTCAGGTCACATTGAAAGCACATTCACACCTAGACAGTTTGTTGAGGACCATAGTTTGTTTCCTCAGAGAGTCCCCAGTGTTTGTGCAGGTGTGGAAGCTCACTAGTGTGGCTCTGACAAGCTGGTTCGGATTCTACTCAAACTATTGCTCTCTGTTCACTTGGAGTAGAAGACTGGTGCAGTTCACTTAAATTCACACTCCAACCAGATTCTTTTTTAACTTTTGTCTTAAAACCTTCTTCCTGTGGTGTTTGTCAACAAATACCACAACTTACCTTGAAGACAACGTGACCAGAATACCTTCACTGACATATTGGTTCTCACAAGATTTATTGTTCCTTTTCTGCTGCAGGTTATTAACTGGGAAAGCACGCTGCAGGTCCCTGCTCAGGTCAAGCTTAGCCCCGAGGCCGTGGACATCATCGGTCGTCTCTGCTGCGCTGCAGAGGACCGCCTGGGCGCCAATGGTGCTGGTGAGATCAAGTCCCACCCTTTCTTCGCTGGGGTGGACTTCTCCAGCAACCTGCGACAGCAGCCAGCACCCTACCGGCCCAAAATCGCCCACCCCATAGATACATCCAACTTTGACCCAGTCGAGGAGGAAGGCGGTCCAGGAGCGTGGAGCGACAGTGGGGACAGCACCCGGGCTTTGGACGCACTCTGCTTCCCCCATGGGAAGCACCCAGAGCACGCCTTTTACGAGTTCACCTTCCGCAGGTTCTTTGATGACAACGGATGCCCTTTTCGCTACCCAAAGCCCCTCGAGGCCGGCGAGCTGCCTCTAACTGGGGCTATGGACCCGGAAGAGGAGGATAAGGGTGAGGAAGAAGCAGAAGAAGAGGAAGATGAGGAGGAGGGAGAACAGGGGGAGGGGTGTGAGCCGGTGTATGTGTAAAGGAGTAGCTGGTGAGGTTTCTGTCGCTGCTCCTTTCAGGTGTTTGTCTACATGTGTGCTGTGCAGGTGTGTGATTTTCTTGCTTGTTTGGTGGGAAAGTTGGAGCAGGGTGAATGAACACTGCCCCCTTGTGGAATACCTTTGTTACTTCAGGCAATAAACTGCTCCAATCCAGGACCAAGAGACAACCTTCTGACTGAACTAATGAAGGGTGGAGCGGAGGCAGCCTTGGACACAAAAAAATGAGTTGATATCCAAATGGAAACACCGCTTTTGATTTAGAGGATTTCTTTTGGGTTTTTCAGGAGTTTCATGTGCCATTCCTCCCACCATTGGTCTTATGGATGACTGAAACACCTCCCGACTGACACGGGAGCTTCTTCCTGTTCCACCTGAGCTGCTTAACCCATATTGATCACAGCGAGGTGGAGCGTGCAACCACTTGTGCCTCTTCGTCAGCTGCTGCAGTATAAGCTACAATAACACATTGGTGCATGTTCACACACTCATACGTGCTTGTTCATCACACCTCACGCTCTGTCACAAGAGCCGAAAAGGACGCTGATGTTTTGACTTGTCCTCTAGATTTGACAAAAGGTTTCCTCTGATGTCGCCTGTGCAGAAAAATCCATGTAGAGAGATATGAGGTATATTTTTGTTTTTTAAGCATAAATATTAATATTTATATTTACTTAATCTATTTTATGTTTACCATATTTGCCACATCTTGTGCCATCTTTGACCCAAGTTTTGTTAAAAGCATAATTCAATAAGAATTTGAATTAACCAATGTTAAATGCACAATTTTTATCCATTCATAAAAAAAACATATACCGTAAAATTCAATATAATTTGAGAAATCTTAGCCTAATCTACGTAGGCTTGAATCTGTTATTGCAACAGAGGCTTTTGTCTAAAGCACATCTCCAGCTTTCAGTCACATCTCCTCATGACAACTGCCAAACGTGATAGAATGACTATGTGCAATACAGATTTACGTGTATATAGTTTTATAAACACTATGCCTTTGAAAGTCGTTTTGAAATGAACAAATATATTGGTTTATATCTGCATTCATTCGTATCAGTTACAACATGCTGCTTATTATTGTGTTTAATATAATTTTTCACATTAAAATAATGGTTTTTACATAACGGGGGGGTTTCGGTGTGCTCGGCCTTCTGAAAGTAAAAAAGCTGCGTGCCTTTCTTGAACAAATAATGATGATGATGACGATGGATGCAGGTCTCTGCCGGCGGGCCCCGCCCCCTTCGCTGCAGCCGGGCTGGTCCCAGCTGCAAAGGAGAGGACGGTTTCCGGCTCGCCGAGGATGTGTCAGGAGATCAAGAGCAGAGAGTTTGGCTGCAGGGAACGTCACTGGATAACAGAACAGATTTTTAAACAGCTTTTAAACTTCAGTCATTTTAGTACACTCTAGTTATCTTAACAGATCACCATTTTTAGTGTGCTTTCTGTCAGTTCTTGCTCCACAGAGCTCCGCTGCTGCGTACATGACGCTACAGTTTAAAATCAATCTGCTTTTGACAATCAGCGAGCAGTAAGTACTCTTTGTGTTGAAGTGAACTTTTTGTTATGTTGCTACCAAACTATTCCAGCAGTATTTTGAACTTCATGCTGCCTAAAAGTCTGAGCTGTTCTCTCTGGGTGAGGGAAGTGTGAGGTTGAGATCCAGCTTTTGATTTGCTTTGCTCATTTTTCTATTAATGTGTCTTTTTTAGCAGGAGCAGCACAATCTTAAATACAGCTATCTTATTTTCAAATCTACGTTTTTATTCTGGGAAGAGCGTTTGCAGGAGCTGTGTTTACATGCAGATATCGATCTCTTAGTTGGGACTCCGCCGTGCGTTTTTTTCTCCTTGAGTTGCACAGAGCGTATTTTTTAACCCTCTTGCCAGTACAGGTTAGAAAACATTTGTTTCAAATTCTGTCAGACCATCAGAACTGTTGCATAGTTGCACAAAATCTTAAATTTACTGAGTGGAATATCCTGTTTGCTGGTCTTGAGTCCTGCATGTAAGCACAGCCGGTGTTCTGCTGGGGGTTCAGCCACCATCTGGTCTCCTTACATATAAAGTATTGGTGTTACTAAGATGAAAAGTTTAGTCGTTCTTCTTCCAGATTAGCTCTCATATTGTCTGCATTTCAGATGGATGGAGAAGAAACTTTAGAAGGTGAGCGCAGCTCTCCTTAGTGTGCGTGAGTCCAGTGTTTTCTGGTTCAGGCTTAGAGTCTTTGGTGGACTGAATGTCCTCCATCTCCAGCACCTGGCCAAACCTACTTATCCATATTTTTAATATTGTATTTCTACCATTAGGAGCCTCAGCTCCTTTCCTTTGTGTATTTTACAATTTGTTATTTCTTAAAAATATATATTTATACAGAAATTCATATTTTTTGTATCTATCGTCGTGTTTTGTGAATTTCCTCTGTGGTTAAAAATCCATCAATACACAGTATTATTGGTGATGTAATTATTTACAGCTCTCTCTTTTATACTTTAATGTTTGAAATGAGAATTTGTTTAAAACATGCTTCTACTGTCTTTGTGTGTAAAATATATGTATAAATTAAATTAACCTCTCTGGATTTGACTCAATTTCTTTGTGAAAAGAGCATGAAGACATAATTTCTGCGATCATGGTAATTCAATTTGGTTACGTTTTTGTTTTTTGAAAGCATTAATATAAGCAAATATTGACTTATTTGAATCATAAATGTGCAAAATTGAAGCTTTTTTGGAATTGGGAGTCCCAAATATAACTGAAATTCTTTCCTTAAGATTGTTTTTGTCTGTTTGGAAAACCAATTTTTTAAAAGACACATAAGTGTTTGAGATTAGAAATTTTTACATTTTTATCCACTGAGTGCACTTTTGTCAAATGTTGTATCTGCTACAGGTTTCAAAGTAGTGGTAGACGGGTGAATTTACTGATGGTGGTGTGAATTTTATTTGTGTTGGAATGTGCTCTCTGTCTCGTCAAATAGGTTTTTGTGATGCTGAAAAGTTTGACTCTACTAGAATGAAGCTGCATTTTTCTGCAAAAATACTCAAGGCCTCCACAGATAATCTGGAAGAAACAAATGCCATTGTAATTCCGTCAGATACCTTTCAGCATTCATAGTTGGACTGTGGGTGGAATCTGGAGTGCCCAGAGAAAGCCCACGCATGCACGAGAAAACATGCAAACTTCATACAGAAAGATCCCAGCCGGGATTTGAACCTTTCTTGCAGTGAAGAGAAAGCGCCAAACACTCCACCATTCTGCAGACTTCATTTTTATTCAATTCAGTTTCCAATCCGCTTTATCCCTTTCGGGGTCACGGGGTTGCCGGAGCCTAACCCAGTTACTCATGGGCGAAGGCAGGGTACATCCCTGGACTGGTCACCACAATCACACACCCATGCACACTCACATTCACACCTAGGGACAATTTAGAGTAACCAACTAACCTATGAAGCATGTTTTTGGACGGTGGGAGGAAGCCGGAGTCCCCGGAGAAAACCCACGCATGCACGGGGAGAACATGCAAACTCCACACAGAAAGGTCCCCCAGCCAGGACTTGAACCGGGAACCTTCTTGCTGTGAGGCAGGAGCGCTAACCACTGCGCCCGTGCAGCCCTTCATTTTTATCTTAAAACAAATTAGTTCTTATTTTACACAACCTCCTTCACAATCTTCTGTACTTCTGATAGATTCAGTATGGCCTTTTATGACTAATTCTGCTAAAACTTAACATGAGTTAATGTGATTGGTAGCTACACATTCTCTATGGTGATTTTATATGTCGTTCTCCCATTACTCTGAGGCTTGAAGCAGTGTCGAGTTTGAAATGTAGTGGATAAAATGTGAAATTTTTGGTGATGTTTGAGGTATTGACTTGGAGTTAAAATTATTTTAATTTAATATTCTGTAAAAAAAAAAACAAAAAAAAACATCCCACCTGTTCTAGAATCCAGGGAGTATTTTAACAAACAAACTGAACTTTTTTCCACAGTTTAACACCCTTTGTGCACAGACAAAAGACGGTGAACCCTGTGGGATCTATAGCTTTCCAGTCAGGAGTAATGTAACATAGACATGTTCATTAAGTATTAACTGAGCCACCAAAACACAAAATTATGTTTTTGATTATGGGATGCAAAAAATAGCTTAGAAATTAACTTTTTATTATTATTTTTTTTTCAACTCTTTTATTTGCTGCTTTATATAAAAGATGGTTTGCCCAAAAATTGTTGCCAAAATGAGTTAAACTGCTTGTCTTTTGTTTGTTTTTTAAGGAAAAAAGATACATAACTAGTTACAAAAAACCCATTAAAATGTTTGAATTATTTGTTTTCAGACTTCATTATTACAGTCAGTGAACTAAAAACTCTTAATACTGTTGGGTTGACCTGCAGTAACACTGTCTACTACTCAAGAATATTCTCACATTTGAATCCAGAATAACTCTACGGTGACTTTGGGATTTATTTTCTCCCTTTTTTAAAGTTAGGACTGAAAAAAAACCACGTCATTTTACTAGGAAAAAAAAAGCAATTTTTGACATTGACCTTTGGCTTCTGGCATGGCCGAAAAATTTATCAGTTATCGCCGGTTTTGATTAAAGCATTTATATTTTGTTAAATGTCTTTGTTTTGTTTTCAAATCTTCTGTTTGATAAAGTTTAATAGTAATGACATGCACTTTTAAATTAATTTATGAGTTCAGTATCTCCCTGGAATTGATTTTACTCACATAAAAATGCATAAAGCACAATTTAAAATTGAAATACGTCAATAATTGTTCATTTACAAATTTTAAGCTATAGTATTGTTTTCCCGTAAGGATTATTACATGACATTAGTTTTTGTGTTAAATTATAAAAAAACGAACACAAAGAAAATTAAAAGAAATAAAATAGTAAAAAAAAAACTCCAGAAAAAATGAGAGGGCAAGTGCTGAACAAATTAATGTTCCAGCTTCAAAAGACTAGTATTATTAATGAGTAAAAATAACTTGTAATATTTGTGGAATGGGGACAAAAAAGCAAACATTGATTAATGACCATATTTAAACTGATTTCAAGGTGGAAAAATAATCCTAAGACATTTATCTCAGTCCATAAAATAGTTTAGTAGTCTATCCATTGTAAAAAGTTCTCACGTTTTACCTTCAGAAGTATTTTATATGAACACTAAACGCATGCTTAAAAAATATAATGTGAGCAAACACGAAAGGAGCAGGAATCTCCTGGAAGGATTGAAGGTTTGATAGCAGAACAGTTGTAACAGCTTGGAGCATGCTGACAGTTTACTCGGAAGAGAAACTATTTATCTCACCATTCAAATAGACATACAAATATGCATGTGGTCATTACTGTTGTTGTTTTTTTAATTATTATTATCTTAGCAAGTGTAGTTTGTACGATGGAGCATAAAGGTCACTTATTTAAAAAAGGAAAATATGAAAATAAAGGGAAAAATAAGTCAATAAAAAAGTTGACAGTAAAATTGAGAGTAAAACTGTACGTTTATGATTTTTAAAAGTTGTAGTATTACAAAAATTCGTGCTTTTTCCTCACATTTTCCAGAACACCAGAAAGACGAGTGAGCACGCGGAATTTGCCACGCGCGTTCACATCAAATATACCGGGTTGCACTGGCGCCGTAATCCCACAATGCCGAGCGCCTGGCGCGTCATTGGAGAGGGACGATGATGGCGGCGGTCGTTGCTGCTGAAGTGATCACACAGCTGGAAAGCGCTGCCAAAGTTTTAATGGTGAGACACTCGTGACGGTTCCACTGCCTCCGCGGAGGCGCCGCGTGCGTGTAAAGTTTGTCGGGAGTGGATTGGGGAGGTTCTAGCGGCAGACGGGCTGCTGTGTGTCAGATGGCTCCAGCTCAAGGAACGGTGCGTGGCGCAGCGCCTCGCCTGTCACCGTCCCGCTAAAGGGGGGGGGAATCAGCTCATCAGTCCCGCATTTGCTGTCCGGCGGTCCTCTTCGCCTTTTAACCTTTTCACGTGTCTTCCCGGTGAAGCGCCGCCCCCCCCCCCAGAAACTTCCGTGGAGTTTCTGCCTCTCAGCCGCTATTCAAGTGTATAACAAATCTGGAGGATGCTGGTTAGACTGTATTTAAGATAATCCGGAACTTTTATGCTCAAATGAACGTCAACACATGTCGTACACTGGAGCACAGAGGCTGAAGAGCGCAGCTTGGAGCATGTGGTTAGCCATGTACAATGGTGATGAGAAAACTGAGCAGCTGCAGCCTCGGTTTTTTTCTTTTAATTTGAAAGATCTCCCTTAACTTTATTGTGAAGTCTAGGTCCGTGCTTTGGACACGCAGAACAAGTTGCACGTGCCGTTTACATTTAGCAGTGTATGGTAATAATGAGAGACTTTCTTTGGACAATGATAGTGTGTAAAGTCAGTGCAGCTTTGCTCTTTCACACATCAGTGCTGAGTTTAATCAATTTATAGTATTGATCTATATTTTCAAATAGAATATTGAACATTCGCATCTATGGACTGTTTTAGAATCAAGTTAACAAAGTTGATTTATATTTCACCTAAAAAAAAAGGTTAAAACAAGAAAATTAAACGTAAAGCAATGTATTGTATAGAGTTGTAATGTAAGAATTTCTAATTGTATCATCAAAAATGTATTTTTTTGTTTAGTTTACATCTTTAGTTATTTGATTTTATTTTTTTGATAACCGAAACATTTGGTTTTAGCATGGAAATAAAAGAAAGGAATTGATGTTTAAATAGATGGTGTTAAATAATACATGAAACTGTGAAACATGGGGTGCATTCAGACTGGACACATTTAGTTCACTTAGCCGGGCTGTCAGAATCCAGGCCTTGAGGGCCGATGTGCTACATGTTTTCCAACCAACCTGCCATTAAAGCTGCTTTTTGACCAAACACACCTGATCCAGGTAATCAAGAGCAGATGAGACAGGATTTCTGGAAAACCAACAGGAGATTGGCCCTTGAGGCATCCCTGGCTTGGTGAACCAGAGTTCATTTCTCCCGAAATTCCAGAACAAATTTTCAGTCTGAATACACCCAAGCGGACCCGGGACCAGGAACCGCTCTCTGACTCATCTTTCGAGGTGGTCTCAGTGCATTTCCAATCAGACTGAGCTTGGGTTTTCTCTGAGTTTACGATCTGTGCTCAGAGCGGAACAACTGGACCAAAACGGCTACCGTAGGATGTAAACGGAGTAGTGGAGCAACAATGAGATTCATTGAAATGTGGTCGGAAGAATGCAGGCTCATTAAAACAACTTTTACCGTGATTTCTTCTCACACTGTTTTCCCAACAATCTATATGTCATAAACACTTATCAGCGTACCTTCTTAGCCGTCTTCTCCTCAGAAACCGCCTCGCAGCATGCACTTACAGTACCAAAGTAGCAGTAAAAAGTGTGGTACCTGACTTTGATGCATTCAAAACTGATCAGTGAAAGATAAAGTTTGAAAAAGTAAACTGTACCAACAAGGATTACAAAGTGTAAGACTTCTATTATTACGTGTCCTAAACAAAATATAAACCCCTGGTTACCAAATCCTTGGCTGAATAACATCTTTTATCAAGAACAACAGCGTTTACAGTGATGTTTTCTACTCAGACTTTTAGAAACACTTTTAGTTGACACAGAGAAAAGTTTTCTTAATCAGCAAGGGGAACACCTAAACAAGGAGAGCCAAGAAGACAAATGTAAACAGCTAAATATAAATTATTAATGCCTAGAAGTTACTGTTCCAGACAACACACATACACAGTTTTTTTTCTAGAAATTTGGTTTAGGGTAACCTTGAAAAGTGATAGAAAAAATGTTATTCATTTTGAACCTTAATTGTGTTTTACATTCTGGTATTACATGTGGCCAGCAGGAATTTCCATCAGCTTTTGTGCTGGTCACACGTAAATATGTGCAAATAAGATCAGCCTTTTGTCTGTGTGTTAAAGTTAAAAAGAGGTGACTCCCAACCATTTTAGTTCACATAAGCTTTCATATCGAGGACCTCTAAATTCAGAATAAATCACCTGCATGTGACTTCTGCAGGCTTTACTTCTTACTTAGACGTAGGTGTTTTACAATAAACAAAAATCTGTTTTTGCATTTTCACTCTTCATCTTCTTGTTTGTGTTTTACGCTTTAAATCCTTCTATTTCCTTTCAATGAAACATTGCTTTATAGTGTTTGTTTAGCTGGACATGAGTTTGTGGTGAATTGTGCAGTGTGAGCAAGTTTGCTTTCCTTTCTCAGCCTTTACAGTTTGTTGTTAAAATTTGCGGACTATTTCAAATCATATTAAGTTTTCTTTTTTTTTTTATAAAACTGTTATGTTAAATATTTGAGAGCTGGTGTTTAGAATTTATGATGTAGATTCCCAAACCAATGGGTTGCTTTAATGCTTTTCTCGCTTTTCTGTGATGGATTTAGTTTTAAAACACACGTTAAGACCGAAGTGTTTAAGAATTGACATTTGAAAGAACATGCTGACTGAAATCTTTTAGGTAATCTTCTGGATCTGAATTCCGTAGGGATAACCAGAGCCAGAAGCTTGGACAGGATGATAGATGGCGTGTCATGAGGAAAAAGAGCATGTCTTGATCCAATGAAATGTACTGAGTCCGCTCTGTCAGGGAGCTCTGTGTTCTGAGCTAAGAAAGGTCCTCCTCCCTCTGCTGCTGTCCACCACAGAGCAGCTTTTGCTGCAATTAGGTCTGGAATGTGACTTTCCGGCTGAGCCGTATCATGGAGACACTCTGCAATAAAAATGTGTTTGTTGTTTCCCAATCATCATCAACCAGTTGAAGAGTTTTGACATATGAATCCTTATTTTATCAATGAAAACATTGATCAGAATTACATTTAGGAGCAATGGACACACTTTCTGTGAAGGTTTGATCTTTGTATTTTTTTTTTTTACATAAATCCTTGAAATTTATCAGAACTGCTATTCAATACTGCTGTTGCTCAAAAACTACTATGCTTTATATTGTTGTTTCTCTATGTATCCATTTAACAGGTGATAGATTGCCTTTGTGCTCATTGGTTTGTGATTGCAGGCACCGCCGTCCATGGTCAGCACAGAGCAGAGGCAGCATGCTGAACACGTCTTCCTCTCCTTCAGGAAGTCTAAGTCTCCTTTTGCCATTTGCAAGCACATTCTGGGTAATTTCCACCAGCAGCACATTTATTTTAATGTTCATAACCGTTTTAAATATATTTGGTGTTAAGTTTTACACACCTCAAAGAGGTTTTCATTTGGGAAGTGGAGGGTTGGTGTTTTTTTTATTCAAAACCTTCAGGGGTGATTTGTAAGGAAAACCATAATTGAGCTCTGATTTGATGATCTTCTCTTGGTTAGCTCAGTATTCTTCTGCTCCCTTTAATGGACACCATAAAAGTGTCCATTAAATCTTGTTGAAGCTTTTCCAGAAATCCTCCACATCATGAAGGCTGAGTAAAAAATATACCTTTTGTATACATTTTTATTTCAGAACAGTTTTCTGTGGAATCATAATCCTTCACTGATCTAAACCAGCCTCATAACTGTCATTGTTTTCAGAACTGGTGTGTTTCGGCTTTTGACTCTTATTCCCATAATTCTGTGCTGTACAGTGTAAGTATTTTAAGTGCTAATTACTGTTGAAGAGACAGATTTTTGGTGCATTAGTTTAACTTAACATGACTTAATTCTTAATTTAACACCTACAGTGATGAAAGTGGTGTTTTTAAATGTTCTTGTGGAATTTTTCTGATGATTAAATTTGCATTTGAGTATTTCTTTATTCAAATCGTTCTGAATCAGGAGCAGATGAAAAATGCCGTTTGAAAAAGAGCTTATTTGTTACATAGAAAATATGTTGGGCGGCCACAAGCTTCCTGCTCCCTTCCATTCTGATACATCCACTTATAGACGACTAGATCCATGTACGTCTTTGTTTTCATCGTCTGAGCTGGAATCTGGATCAGATTTTTTGTTTGCATTTTTTGTTGCACATCTAATGTTAGCTTGGGGTGTTAGGGGCTGCAAGAGAGAGTGTCAACAGCTCTCATTTAAATGTGCTGGGAAAGGGGGGCGGGGTTTCCATTCATCCCACCCACAACTCAGAGCTGAATGAACTACTACTGCTCTACAGAAACTACAGTGTATACAGAAAGTATGCACAGTTGCTCAATTCTTCCACATTTTATTACGTCACAGCCTTATTTCATAATGGATTAAATCAGTTTTTCTCCTGAAAAATTTTTTGAAAAACACCCCATAGTGACAATGTTGAAAAAGTTCTTTTGAAATTGTTGCAAATTTATGACAAATCTGATAATGATATGTACATAAGTATTCACAGCCTTTGCTCAATACTTAGTTGCTGAACCTTTGGCAGCAATTACAGCCTCAAGTGGTTTTGAATATGACGCCACAAGCTCGGCACACCTTTTTTTGGAGAGTTTGGCCCGTTCCTCTTTGCAGTAGTGCTCAAGCTCCATCAGGTTGATGGGGAACGTTGATGCACGG
Organism: Adrianichthys oophorus; assembly: GCA_036245035.1. NCBI lineage: Eukaryota > Metazoa > Chordata > Actinopteri > Beloniformes > Adrianichthyidae > Adrianichthys > Adrianichthys oophorus. The sequence continues at coordinate 2,644,619 of BSAI01000005.1, forward strand.
CCATTTTCAGATCTCTCCAGAGATGTTCAATTGGATTCAGGTCTGGGCTCTGGCTGGGCCTCTCAAGGACATTGACAGAATTATACTGAAACCACTCCTTCTATATCTTGGCGGTGTGCTTTGGGTCATTGTCCTGCTGAAAGATGAACCGTCGCCCCAGTCTGAGGTCAAGAGTGCTCTGGAGCAGATTTTCATCAGGATGTCTCTACATTGTCTCTACAGTCAGCTTTCCCTCTATCCTGACCAGTCTTCCAGTTCCTGCTGCCCAAAAACATCCCCACATCATGATGCTGCCACCACCATGCTTTGCTGTAGGGATGGTATTGGCCTGGTGATGAGCAGTGCCTGGTTTTCTCCAAGCATAATGCCTGTCATTCACTCCGAAAAGTTCTATTCTGGTCTGGTCAGACCACAGAATTTTGTTTCTCACGGTCTGAGAGTCATTCAGGTGCTCTTTGGCAAACTCTAGACAGGCTTCCATGTGTTTTTTTTTAGTAAAAAGGGGTTTCCGTCTGGCCGCTCTACCATACAGGCCTGATTGGTGTAGTGCTGCAGAGATGTTTGTTCTTCTGGAAGGTTCTCCTCTTTCCACAGAGGAACACTGTAACTCTAACAGATTTACCATTGCATTATTGCTCACCTCCCAACCTAAGCTCACTTTGAAGCTTCACAGCAAAGGCTGTAAATACTTATGTACATAGCATTTTTCAGGTTTTGCATTTTTAATACATTTGCAACAATTTCAAAAGAACTTTTTCAGCATTGTCATTATGGGGTGTTTTTCAAAGATTTTTTCAGGAAGAAAACTGATTGAATCCATTTTGAAATAAGGCTGTGACATCATAAAATGTGGAAGAAGTGAGGCGCTGTCAACACTTTCTGGATGCACTATATGTCCTAGAAAACGACTTTTTTTTATTTGTTTTTTGGCTAGAAACTCTTTTACAATAGTACAATAGGTGGTCAGAGGGAGAATTTAAATCCCTAATTTATAAATATTTGTCCTTTTTAATTGGTGTTAACTTATCATAAAAAAGTAGGATGTAATCAAAGTTGCATCAAGCTAAATCGATTTAAAGCAGAAAAAAACAAAAAAAAAAGTAATTCTTTTGGAACTCTTAAAGTGGCAAACTTAGTTTTAGCCTAATGCATTTTTGCTGTTTGATGTAAAACCTTTAATATAGTAAAAACATTTGAAGTCAATCTATTTAATCTTGCTTTTGTATTTTACATTTCCAGTAAAGTTTTTCTGCAGAATTTGAAGCCAATAAGTTCTTTAACTCAATCTTTCTTATAGATTTTGTTAAAGAAAAGAAGTTGAAGAATAACACGTCAGACAAAGCTTAAATTTTGATCTGACTCATAGGTTTTCAATAAGTTTATGAAACAAAATAATGGAAAAGAATTGGCAAAAGAAAACAAAAATGAGCCAAAATGGCTAAATTTAGAAGGACAGCATTTTCACAACACTTCCTCATAAAATATTTTTTTTTCTAAAGTAATATATTGGCTGAAAGGCCCACATTTCAATGAACGGTTTCTTTTCATCACTTCCAATTTCAGTGAAGAATCAACACAAACTTTTAAAACCTTGTTGTGTTCTTTTTTTGTTCATCAGAGACCAGCAAGGTGGACTATGTGTTGTTCCAGGCGGCCACAGCCATCATGGAGGCCGTGGTGCGCGAATGGATTCTGCTGGAGAAGAGCAGCATCGAGTCTCTGCGAGCGTTCCTGCTCACCTACGTCTTACAGAGACCCAAGTATGTAAAACAGCTGTGCTGTGAACTTCATCATGTGTGCTGATCCTCTCTGATGTTTTTAATGCCTCAGTTTGAATCTTTTGTTTTTAATACAATTTTTTTTAGCAGATTCAAATCTTAAGGTTTTACTGACAGATTTAGGATGAATGTGTGCACAGGTGTATAAAAAAGAGGTAAACGTGGACCAGCTAACAGACAGACCTGATGACTGCTCAAGAGCAAAATCTTGATAAAGTGATAGTGATCTCTCCAAGCCTTTGTTTTAGTGCTGGTACTACAGATAACGTTAGAAGTTGTTTTTCTCCAACAGAGGGGCAACACTTGACCTGCATTTTCATGAATTAAAATCTAAAAAAACTGGTCTCAAACTTTCTCTCCTCCTCTTCAGCCTGCAGAAGTACGTCCGTGAGCAGATCCTCCTGGCTGTTGCCGTCATCGTGAAGCGAGGCTCTCTGGACAAAAGCATCAGCTGCAAAAGTATCTTTCATGAAGTGGGACAGCTGATCAGCAGCGGTAACCCCACAGTGGTGAGAAAGATATCCCTCAATTATTAGTGATATCAGTGTCTGTACTTTATAAACCACAAGATGGGCTTCAAAAGTACGTTTAAGCTCTAACAAACTGCTACAATCACCTGTTTAGCATTTGTCTTTAGATAACCTGTCACAGCAACATCCACCAGAGTCATTTAAACCAGTGCTGTCAGTTGGTACCGGGCTGCAGAGGCAAGGAAAAAAAAACGACTTGCATTTTATCTGTTTTAGTCATAACGTATATCTTCCAAAAGTAGCCGCGGCGTTTTTTTTTTTTTTTTTTAAATTGTGACCCGACCAGGCGTTTATTAGAAACCAGAGTCTATTGGAGACCGGCGTTTATTCCATCACAGACAGAATGGTGATGGTTAATGGGTTCATTTTGCGTAAAATTTTATCACAAAATGCAGAAAATAACAGATGAACATTTCAGTATTTATTGAAATGATGAGAACAGCTAGCAGCTAGTGTTTTTAGCTGTTAGCTAAACGGAGCTAGCAGCTAATGTTTTTAGCCGTTAGTTAACGGAGCTAGCAGCTAATGTTTTCAGCCGTTAGCTACACGGAGCAATGTCTGTGTTTACCTCATTTCCTATGGACGAAAGACATGATGATGTTAAGAGATCAGGTTGATTTATTTTGAAAAGCTCTACAAAAACATCAGTGATCATGCCTCAGTGTTTGGGTTCATGAAATTATTTTGAATCTCCTACAAGCTACAAGAGCTTCTCTCCACTGTGTTTGAACAGCTGCTTTCGCAGTGTTTCTGTCTCTCTCTTACAGAGTTTGACGGCTTTCTGTCTTGCATTAACCTGAAAGGGCAAAAATAAAATCAAGAATAAAATAAGGGTACCTTTATTGAGGCGTCAATGAAACTAAAGTTCAGGAGGCCCAAGCATACTGCTTTCCCATCCCGCACCCGGCTGCCAGCTCCTCTCCCAGTAGCCGCATAGCGAGTGTGTCGGGTCCAGCTCCATAGGTCCTGTGACAGACTGTGTAGAGTATGATAGTAATGGAAGTTTTGTTTTGAAAAACTACTGAATTCTCCCCACCACATCCAAGTCATTCTTGATGCATGTTAAGTTGCTCGATCTCATGTCAGAAATTGATTTGCGACTGCACCGACCGCTATATTGAAACCACCAAACTAGCAAACACATTTGGAACGTTTCTTTTTCCAGGAAAAACGAAGTAGAAGAAGATCATTTGACTTCAAAATAAAATAAAATACATATAATAAAACATGCATTTCACAGAAAAAAACAGGAGTCTACTCCAAATATGGATTTATTGTGCTAGTTGTTCCCACATCATTATAAGTAAGGGACGCTATGCGTCGGTCGGTTCAGACATTCATTTCTGATAAAGCACACCTCGAAGGACCTTTTCCCGCTTATGCCATGGTCACTTACAAAAGAAACAAAATTTTCAATCCGTTTTTAGTACTTTATCTTGTTTTCTTTTATTTGGTTTAAATTGCTTTTTCACCAAAAGCAAACTATTTAATTTGTGGTGTGGTGCGGGGGTAGTCATGGTAACAGCCCCGACTGCAGCGTGAAAGAAAGCGATATACATGCTGACCGTCATGATGGGTTCAATGAAGCATCAGCTCAGAGAGAACGGTCACCTCTTACTGCTTGCTTTTGTTCAGGTCATGAAGAAAAAGTTTGTTTGAAGGAAGCCTGCGCAATGATATAGAACATTTGGGCTATGTCACTGGAGCTACTTTCTTAGGTTTACACTATCACTGTGGGTTATCACTTTGCAATCCACACCCAGCGACCAGTAAGAATAGAGTATTCAACTGGATCATGGTATGATAATGTATAATATTCACAAAACAACTGTCTAATGGATGCTGCTGGTTTCACATTATGATTTATTTCTAGAAAATACCACTTTTAGTCACCTTATTTACTTATTAATTTTTATTTTTCTGTCACACGAGGGGGCTGCACGGTGGCGCAGTGGTTAGCGCTCCTGCCTCACAACAAGAAGGTTCCCGGTTCAAGTTCTGGCTGGTGGACCTTTCTGTGTGGAGTTTGCCTGTTCTCCCCGTGCATGCGTGGGTTTTCTCCGGGGACTCCGGCTTCCTCCCACCGTCCAAAAACATGCTTCACAGGTTAATTGGTTACTCTAAATTGTCCCTAGGTGTGAATGTGAGTGTGCATGGGTGTGTGATTGTGGCCCCTGCGACAGACTGGCGACCAGTCCAGGGGTGTACCCTGCCTTCGCCCATGAGTAGCCGGGTTAGGCTCCGGCAACCCCGTGACCCCGAAAGGGATAAAGCGGATTGGAAAATGAATAAATGAATGAATGTCACACGAGGCTGAAGTTGGCATCTTAAGGAGAAATCCATATCACATTGTAATGTTTCCTTCATAAAATCTAGTTTACGGATAAAAGCATCTGCAGATATTTTACAGAGGATGAAGATAAAACTCGATTGTCAAAGGTTAAGGGAAACTGGAGAAAAAAAAATCACACCCCCACGTTAGCTTCATGTAGGCCGGTCGTGATAACGTTGCTTGAAATAAAAATTGGCCGGGGGCCTGAAAAAGGTTGGGCAACACTGGCGTGAAGTATCTGACTATTTCAGAGCTTTTGAGAAAATAAGTCAATAAGTATGTCTTTTAAAATTTCCTTTAAGAGACTAAAAGTGTCAACAATAGTGGAACAAAGTTACTGAAGAATTGACTTTATATGCATTTGTATGGTTGTCACTCAAAAATAATTCCGATTATTAAATGTAATGATTTGGCAAAAAGTAAACAAAAGACATTTGTTGACCAGTGGGGTTCATAAAGCTTTGACTGAAAGTTAAAAAAAGAAAACGTTGACACTCTCTTTTTCTTTTTCAACACAGTTCCTGTCTGAATTCCTTCGCTACTCTCTACTTAGTGCATTTAACACCATTTCCAAATTCCAGTGCCCTAGAAATTTACCAGAAGTCTCTGCCAAAAACTCACTACTCATTAGATTAGCAAATATAGACCACAATGCACTGCGTTTGAATGACTATTCATGTGAAAAAATATCTATATTTCAATTTATAATTTGAAAGCATCAGTGGATTCATAAAATGTTCATATTTATTAGGTTTTTACTTTGGGAAATGGGTGAGCACGGTGCCTGAATTTCTTTTAAATTCTTGGATACTTTTAGTCTTTTAAGGGTTGGGAGTAGTAAGGGAATTTGGACAGAAACTACTGTACATATTTGTCCTCCTGTTTTAATAAATGTAGATAAAAAAATTAAATTGCAATAAACCAATCAATCAAAATTGAAATTAAACTTTTGTGGCTAAATCCTTTTGATTCAAGTAACTTCTTACTCCACCAGAGGGCGACGTAAGTTTCCAAAACCGGCCCTGAAACATGTAAAGAACATCTGAGTGTCATTTAGTTTCTAAAAATGCAGCTTTTGCTTTCAGAAAAATCAGTTTATGCTTTTGTGTAGTTTGAAGTAAACTGACCATTTTTTTAAACAAAAAAAACTCTAAAACATAGTTTTATGTAAAATGAAAGTGCTGTGTTGTATAGTTTTGAAGAGATATTCCTCATAACCTTCAGTCTCAAGGTGCTGACTTTTTATGATCCTTCAATCCACGTAGAAGTGATTAGAGGAAAACCTGGAACATATGCTATGTTCAGGTCGATTTAAGGGGCAGGACATATCCAAGAACACTGTGAATTACTGGGGAACTTACTGGGTTTCAAGCTTCTACTTGTTTAAGCCATTTGAAAAACAGCAGTTTTATAGCTTTTTTTCCTGCAAAAAAGCTGCACAGGATTTAGTGATTGATTCTGAGTGTCATTCATGTACATTACCATACAATCCTCTGCTCTGCAGCAAACTCTGGCCTGCTCCATTCTGACGGCTCTGCTCAGTGAGTTCTCCAGCTCTAGTAAGACCAGCAGCATCGGCCTCAGCATGGAGTTTCACGGCAACTGCAAGCGTCTGTTCCAGGTTCATTTCTTTTTCCACATTTCGCAGGAACAACTCCATCTTTTACTGTCTAACCCTTTTTTTCATCTTCTTCCCTACAGGAGGATGGCCTGCGTCAGATCTTTATGATGACCATGGAGGTGCTACAGGAGTTCAACCGCAGAGAAAACCTCAACGCTCAGATGTCCTGCGTTTTCCAGCGCTTCTTGTCTCTGGCCAATCAGGTGCTCAGCTGGAATTTCCTGCCTCCCAATCATATCCTTTGTTTCTGCAGATGAGTGGCTTTGTTCTTTGCAAGTAAGTGAGATGCTGTAAAACTGTTTTCTTGTTGCTTCTGTAGGTAAGAGTCTGCTCATCCTCAAATGAAACCCAGACTGTTAATGAAGTAAAGGATTTTATCAGGTTGGAGATTAAAGGTGCATTCACACCGAATGCAATTCGCACAGCAGAGGCGACCAGTTTCAATTTAAAGTCAATGGTTTAGACGCGAATTGAGCTTCCGCCGTGGCCAGATCTAAAGAAAATCTGAACTGAGGTGGTTGAGTCTCCTCAACCAATCAGGGACTCAACTTCGGTCATGTGACGTTTTCAGTGTAAGCGGGCAGAAAACATCCAATATGGTGGATCGATCCATAGTTCTCCTGAACTTCCATTCATTTTTTTAACCCGCTTCTGGGCAGCTGGGTTTTCAGATCCTGTCCTGGTTACTGTTGGGTGAAGGCGGATACACTCTAGAGAGTCTGTCGCACGACCTATGGAGCTGCAGTGGACACGCTCACTATGCCGGCTCCCAGACAGAGGGCTGCTGCTGATGGTAAAGCAGTCTGCTCAGGCCTCCTGAACTTTATGATGTTTTCTTATTTTCAATGAGACAACAACAAAAAAGGTTCCCTCATTTTATTCTTGTTTTTATTTTTGCCCTCTCATGTTAATGCAGGACAGTAAGCATTTGAACTCTGTCAGAGACTGACAGAAACACAGCAGAAGCAGCTGTCAATCAGACAGCAGCAGGAGAGAAACTCACAGGAGCTAAAGGGAGAATAAATGTTCTTATGAACCCAAACATGGAGACGTGATCACTGATGTTTTTGTAGAGCTCTTCTAAAAGAATAAACCTGATCTCTAAACATCATCTGTGACTCCCATGCATTGTAAATGAGAGAAACAGACGCAGCTCCATGTAGCAATCAGGCTACAAACAGTAGCTGCTAGCTCTATGTAGCAATCAGGCTACAAACATTAGCTGCTAGCTCCATGTAGCAATCAGGCTACAAACATTAGCTGCTAGCTCTATGTAGCAATCAGGCTACAGACATTAGCTGCTAGCTCCTCTCACATGCGAACGAGGCGCCGAGCTTACGGAAAACATTTTTGGCTACGCGGCGAGATGCAAATTCTCTGCGCAGTGAGAAAGGGGCGGGCCATGCGACTCGCGTTCGGTGTGAGTGCACCTCAAGAAGGGTTTTCTCATGTGCTATGATCAGGTGCTTTTCATGCACGTTTAGTTAATTCTTTGAATGTTTTTTACATTTTACTTCTACATAAAATGCTGACGTTGGTCATTTTTGCTTTGTAGTTCCTCTCTTGTACACACATCCTTGATTTATTTGCAGTCTGTTGCATTGTTGAGTAAACTAAAGCTCATTACAACTTAAATCCCAGCAGCCTGGCATCCTCCGGGCCTGTCTGGGGGGATCTTGAGTTGAGCTTGGTGCCAGCCAGAGCCCTGTATCATTTTCAAAGAGGTGTCTGTGTGGCCGGCCCTGCATCATTCCAACAGCACACTTGTCAGGTTCCCCTTGGCATGCCGGGCACGCTCAGTTTGATGTGTGTGCGTTCTCCAAGGCGTCCTTTCAAGTCTTAAGAGTAGCTGGCGTCAATTTTCAGATAACAGTTTAAAGTCGCAAAAGTGCTGAGTGGATTTGAAACCAGATAGCGGTTGTTGTTCCACTGTGTTTTGGGTTGAGGCAGGTGGCAGTTTATTGTAGTCAAAGTACAGATATGGTTCCCACTTTGCAAAGTTGCATTTTCTTGGATTATTGTCACTGTAATTCAGATATTTTGAGTGTTTTTGAAGTTTGGTGAGCAAGTGGAGTAATGTTTGTGATGATATATCAGGATTTGTAGGTGTTGAAATCATAGATTGTATATGAGAACTGGACTGAGTGAGTGTGACATCATCCAGAGAAAATAGCTTACTTTCTTCTCCAACCAAAGGAAGTAAATGAAGTTGCCGGTTTTTTGTGATACAGACGCTGTCACATTGAAGTCAGAACTTGTCAGTAAGCAGTGATCGATCGAGTCAGTCTGAGTCAACATTGCCACCTGCAGTTAGAAGAAGCTTGGTGCGAAATGTGGAAGTGGTGTAAATCGCATGTACCTTGTTCCGGGTTTTTTCTTTTTGGCTTTTATTGCTTGATCATTTTAATTTGTACACTTTTAAATGAGGGCTGTCAACGTTAATGTGTTAATACACGTGATTAATAAAAAAAAAAAAAGCATTAATATCTATTAACTTAAATTAATTACATTCCAGAAGCGACTGTCTTCCGCTTGCGACGGGCAGTTCAGGCTTCCACGGCGTGCATTAATTTCTTAAAATGCACACTTCATTGGGTATTATTCCACTTATAACATGGTCACTTAGAAAGGAAATAAATATTACATTTTTAGTACTTCATTCTTGTTATTTTTTGGTTTAGATTTTTTTTCTCACAAAAAGTGTCCCTTTTGATTGGTGATCATAGTAACTCAACAAAGCGTCGTTGACCTCGACCGCGGCAGCAAAGGAAAGGTATATATATATATGCTGATCGTCATGATAGATTCAATAAAGCTTCAGTTTAGAGAGAAAGTTCACCTCTTAGTGCTTGTTTTTTTTTTAAGGAAATGTTTGTTTTGAAGAAGCCTGCACAAATGGAACATAGTGAACGGAACTTCTTCCAGAACACCCAGCAGCTCGGACCTTTTAAAGTTTTTTTTTTTTTATTTCTTTGTTCAAAAGCCTTCACATATTGTTGCATAACATTTACCCAGTAAAACATTGGGATTAATCATGATTAATCCTAATTCCAAAAGTTTGAAGAATTGGATTATTTTTTTTATCAATTGACAGCACTACTTTCAAATAAATGTATTATAATTATTTAACAGTTTACATCGTTGTGAAGGGTAACTTGAACAAACCATACAACTTTTAGACTCAAGCAGATTCTTCTGGGTTTTTAGTGACTACAGTGGGGCTCGCTGTCAGCGCTTGTTGCAAACAAATAAAGCCGTAGTCCTTGAGTTTCTTCATGTTGAGTTGTCATAAATGTTGTCTACTGTCTCAGCCCATAAAAATAGCTGATGGCTTCCTGGATCAAGTGGCATTCTCCTTGAAATACAGCGTGTGTCCAAAGTCTTAAAGTGTCTGCACTCTTGTTGAAAAGGAGAGCAGATTAATTCTCACGCCTGGGGGAGGGGGAGGGCTTCAATGAGTGTGCCCGCCTTTCTGCGAGTGTTACCACTTGCCCGTGCCGGCACGATGTGATGTGGACTCATATGACTGAGATTGGGGGGGCCTTTCTAACTACAGAGCTGACAGGAGCCTCCTAACAGAAGCAGACTTCAGCCAGCTCAGAGAGTCTTCCAAATGAATCCAGCAGAGGCAGCATTTGGCTCATTTGTCCTCAGTGACTCGACCTCAGGTCTTCTGTGACACACAAAAGGCTCCCCGGCTCTCTGGACGAAGCTCTTCACTCACCACGGAGCTTGACTCTGGCTGGGGTCGTGGTCAGGCCTATGGGGTGTGGCGGCAGGCAGGTGCCGTAAATGCCACAGCTGTCTCAGGGATCCTACATTAACCTCTGTTTGTGGCTCCCATCTTTGGTATGCAGAGCCCTTTTAAATGAGCTGCTCCAAACAGTTTCAGGGAAGATAAATGTTTACGTCTGTCCCGTGTCCTCCAAAGATTTCCTTTAATTCAGTTAAGCGTCAGTCTCACTGCAGAATTTTCCAAAGTCACAGTTGATGAAAGTAAAATAATATGAGCAATTTTGATTAATATTGTTGTTCACAAACAGCTTGATCAGTCTTTTGGGCATGTAAATTAGGGAAAAAAGAAGGAAAATTATTAGTCATTGCTGAAGTCTATCCAGCTAGCTCAGAGGTGTCCAAACTGTTTGCAAAGAGGCTCAGAATTGGTGAAAATGTTTGAGGGCCAACTGTTCTTTGAACTCATATAATAGAATTAGATACAAATTAGGTTTTTAATTAAAAAAAACATTTTTGCAATGGGAAATACTATTCATACAGCATGACAAAAAAAGATTTAAATACATTTTTACCAAAATTTCTCTGAATTTCTGATGAGTTTGCCTGGGAAAAAAAACTTTTTTTATCAACATTAAATCTGGATTCATGTGAAATGTTACATAGAATTCGCTATTAAATGCTCACTGTAAACTTCTAAATATAAATCATGTGACCAGGAAATAACACAAGTACTTAATCAGTACAAACCACTGTGGTTTTGATCACAGAAACAAATCAGTTTGTTTCTGTTTTCTTGTTCTAAAGGCCCTGAAGGTCAAGTGGCCACAGTTTGTCTCCACAGATTTACAACAGCTTATAGCATAATTTAGCCAATCACAATCAAGAAATGGTAGTTCTTAGGAAGTTCAGGGACTACATATTAATGTCATGACAGGGGCCTTGGGGCCGGTGGAAATTTAAATGTGATAGTTCAAGATGATGTACAACATAATTCAACGGTAAAGGTGAAACATGCAGCAAAGAAATTCATTTATATTTGAAAAAGTCATTGAAAGACGAACTATGCAGGGAAAATGATTCAAGAGGAAGATTGCAAGTGAGGATCAAGATGTTTAAACTAAAATTAGTATAGGAGAAGAAAATGAGAAAGAAGGAAGAGCATTTCCTGCATTTATCCAAATACTTTTTTCCACAAAGCTCTGTCTACATTTTTATTTATTCTCAACTGCATTTATTTGCTCTAACGATTCATTTTAACAGCAATTCAATTCATATCATCATTTGTGGTTGCTGATATGAGTCAAAGCTGATATTTGTTCACTTTGAACGATCCGATTGGATCCATGTCACTGACCTAAAATGGATTCTTCAGCCAAAAATCCAACCAGTGTTACTTAGAGATAAATAACAGGTACTGAACAGTACAGGTGAATATTTCCAGATTCTTTGTATTTCTTGCAAGATAATCAAGTGTAAATTAAACGTGTGTACAAACAAGTGAACAAGAATCAGTGTTGGGGAAATTACTTTTAAAGAGTAACTGATTACTTTATCTTAGGTATTGCATGAACTATTAATTACATTTCTTTACTCATACGCCAATTAAAAAAGGAATTTACTACTCATTACTTTTTTGCACTCGCATACAAATTCTTAAAGGAATAAAGTTTGCACAAACAAGTTACCCTCAAGTAAAAACATAGAGCCTACACAAGGGCAACCAGGGTTTTTAGCATCACCTCATTAATTTCACCAAATGACCATGAGAAAATGTATATTGTATTGTGGCCTACTTGGTGTATAAATCGGTTGGTCATTGGCGCTCATTGAAAGCAGTTCATCTTCAGGACATAATTTTCACTTAACTGAAATGTTTTTGTCTTGTTTTCAGCAATTGAAAATAATTTTAATATCTACAGTTGCAGAATGCCACTACAAATTCATCCACTGCGTCCACATGCTCTCCTCATCTTACTTTGAAGGTTTCTGTGGTCTAGTAATTGTAATTTTATTACTGAAATTTGAGCCATAATTCAGTAAGTTACTCTGTTACTGACCAGCAATTGTTCTGAAATTCAAGAATTTAGTTTTTCCTTTGTCCGTAGGGCTGGGAATGAGGTCTTTTAATAATGATTTTGCCATTTTTAGACAAAAACAAAACCAAAAAAAGTGTTGTTTTCTCGAACATAATTTCTGTAGAGCAGCAGGCGTTTATTAGAAATTCACCTGAGTTGTGGGCGGGACCGGAATGAAGTAAGTCTGCCCCCACTTCCAATCATTGATCTGTTTACATGCTCTCGTACTATCTTGCAGCCCCTCATGACCCCAAGCTAACATTAGCAGTGCAACAAAAATGGCGATCAACATTGAACCAATCCATCAGATATCCATAGATGATCCAGATTCCAGCTCATATAAGTAAAACGAAGACGTACATGGATCTATTTGTTTGTCAGTAGATTTATCAGAATTGAGAGGAGCAGGGAGCGTGGGGCCTGCCCTGTATATTTTCAACATCATAAATAAGCTTTTTTTCAAACGATATTTTGTTGTTTGTTCCTGATTCACAGCAACGTGAATAAAGAATTGCTCAGACATACAGTTGTGAGCTTAAGTTTCTTTATAAATGGCTTCCATCAGAAAAATGCTACAAGAACATGTTAAAAACACTAAATTCAAATTAAAGTAAACATTACCCATCTAATAGAATCCAAACCTTGTGAGGATTTGCAGCTCATGCCCTAACTCTGGCACATCTATTGTATTTTGTGTTTTTTTTTTGTGTGTTTTAATGTCCAGCAGTTGTCCGGACTCATCTCAGGTTCCTCTTTTTTGCTCTCAGGGGTCAGTTTCTAAGCTTTGTGGCCCTCGGGTTAATGTTGGGATTGAGGGGGATATATCAATGCTTGCCACAGCCCTGACCTGTAATCTACAACCACTACTGTCTAAACAAACGTGGGGGCAACAAACAACTGCCTTAAAACACTGATGGAAGATCTGTTAGTCATGTGGTCATCTTTACATTTGCCGTTTGTTTCTTTACAATCTGTATAGTTCACTGCAGCTCACTAAACCCTTCAGTAAACTGCAGCAGGTGCAGTGCTTTACTGCTTTGAGTCTTAATTTTTCCCTAATCATTCTTCTTTCAAATTAAGAGCCTAGCCTTGGAGGCTATTTTATTATTGGTTGAGTCCAAAGGAGTAATAATCAGCGACAGCTGCTGTCTCAACAGGTGAGGAGCCAAACAGTGGAAGGAAGTGGAAAGAAAGAATGGTTGGGGGGCAGGTGGGTGAGGAGGTATTCTTGGACTGTTATTTCAGATGGCGGGGCTGCAGGACTCACTTGTGACAGGATATGTCACTTAAACCCAGCCACGCGCCTTAGCATAGCGCTGCAGTCTTTACACCACTGCCGGCAGATTCTCCACCTTCTCCTCCCGTGCAGAAGAAGACTAGCAGAATAAGCGCTCTAATCTATGCTCCTGCACCGTAATAGTTAATCCACCTCTCAAAATGTTAATGAACTTGAGGTTGTGACAATTTTTTGTGTTGATTTTAGGTTTTTCTTTTGCAACTTTTAAATGATCTGCTGTTCTTCTTGAAATGCTTATTCCAACCCAAATGAAATCGATTAAATAGATTAAACTAAAGGAAATATAACATTGGTTGCAAAGTGCAAACACAAGTACAACTTTAAAACTATATAAACAACATAAACTAAAACAGGATGATCATCAATTCTAAGAGACAAATATTTTTAATTTGACTGATTTCACTTATTGTGGGTTATTTTTAGAACGTAACAACCACAATGAACGAAGGAAACACTGTACTATATAATTTTTTTTTTAAGTCCTGTGACTTTGCCTTGATGTTTTGCTATTTATGACAGCTAATTCAGTTTGGTTAGCATAGATTAACTTGGCTCTTGTAGGGTTTTTAATATTTTTGGTATTTTCTAATCTCTGAGTTGGATTCTGTTTTTTGTGGCAGTTTTTTCACACCACAAAAACTGATGGATCAGAGGGATTACTTTTTACTTTAAACTTCCACTCCAATTATCTTTTGATTTCTTTTTGAAGCATCCTCAGTGGTCTTTCAATTGGGATTATGCTGTTTTTAGCCAAAAAAAAAACACCCCTGTGTCATTTTTTTAAGGATCAATTTCCTACAGACCGCCAGGAGTTTATCAGACATTTTCCTCTGAATTGTTAGGGACCATTGCCAGACACACACACACACACACACCCACACACACACACACACACACACACACACACACCCCGGTTCCTGTCATCCATAACTGAGAGCTCTCTGTACATGAATCTAGTCATCTACAATAGATGTATCAGAATGGAGCTGAGCAGTGGACTTGTGACCCACCCAGATTATTGTCTACCTCTCATATAAGCACGCCATTGTTCAGCATATATGTGTACATTTTTGCTTCTTAGTCACAGCCATTTTGACAAAGAAAACAAAAATATAAAATTATATATGTCCTCCATCATCAGAAAAATGCCAAAAAGAACATGTTAAAAAAGCACTTTTTTCCATTTAGTCATAAGAAATCTAATGGAAGCAGAAACTAAATCTGAAAGCCTGCTAGCTTTTTTTCTTTATTGTTGCGTGTATGCATGACTTCTATTGTGCAGACTTTGTGTCTGCTTGTTGTGTGTCCGTTGAGTGTGTCTTAGCACGGCAGTGAAAAACCGACGAGCCACATTAGTTATTCTTGAGCCTGTTGGAGCGATGCAGATAGTAGCAGGTGAGCTCTTTTTAAAATCCCATCAAACCACAACCACATGTTGGCGTCACTCTTTGTACATTACTCATCCTGGCGGCATGTACACAAGACACACAAAGTGTGTACTTCTATTTCAGAATGGAAAGGGTAGCTGTGATTACAGTTTTGCGTGTAACCTTTTTTTTTTTCATGTGGAGGTGTTTGAGTTTATAGTTGATCAACAGGGTTTAGTTTCATTCAGTTTTTAGTGCTGAGCAAGCTTTTTAAACACAAAACTACTCACAAATTACATACATGTGTCCAATAAAACAGTTTCATTGGGCACATGTTGGTAATTACACATCGGAGGCATGGCCTTTTTCAGATTCTGCTTTTTGGATTTAATTTCCCATTTAAAAAAAAAGAAAAACAAGTATATGCAGCTAGAAATGTGTGCTTCAATATACAAAGTTTATTTGACAAACATTTGCAGCATTAATTCATTAAATAGAAAAACATTCAATAAAAGTAATAAAAATAATTAAAAATAAAGAAGTGATAAAAGGCAGACACATAAGAGCATTTTAAACAAAGATATCAGAAAAATAAAGTTTTCTTTTAGAGACATTTATTAATTTCAATGGCATGAAGGATCCAAATAAGCAGCATGTTTCCAGAAATGAAGTCTAAGAATTTAAGAAACATATCCATACATTTAAGCCTGCCATAAGGATTGATTATTTTGTCACTTTAAGATCATGCTCTCCATTGCCCACACTTTGCTTTAGCTGCTTGTGCAGCCCTGCTCTGAATTTTGAGATTACAGTAGTGAATGACCCCACCCAATCGAGTCAATTTCTGAATATAGACACTTCATCGGGCACCATGCCACTCATAACATGGTCACTTACAAAAGAAATAAATGTTCAATCGATTTTTAGTACTTTATTCTTATTTTTTTTTTTTCCACAAAAAAACTGACTATTTGATTGGTGGTGTGACCCGTTGTCACGGTAACACATGAACGCATCGCTGGGCTGGCAGACCTTGACTACAACTGCAAAGGAAAGTGGATATGCTGAACGACAGGCTTGATAAAGCATCTGATCAGAGAGAAAGTTCACATCTTAACGCTTGTTTTTGTCCTGAAGATGAAGCAAAAAGGTTGTTTTAAAAAAAGTTTGCGTATACAGAACATTTGGACTATGTGACTGGAACTTCCTTTTTAGATGAGCGTCAACACTGAAAGAAGAATGTTCTCTGGCCTTTTTTTTTTTTTTTTTTTGTTAAAAAGCTGCATATATTTATAAAACATTTACCTAGTAAAACGTGATTAATCGTGAATCACAATTCAAAGTGTGATTAATCTGATTCATTTTTTTAATCGATTGACATCACTAATTTGTATTTATATATATATATATATATATATATATATATATATATATATTTAGTTAACTATTGCACCTGTGATTTTTTTAGGGTATCTTTAGGCATTTAGTTCAGTTATCAAACATTTCATGTAGTAAGAGTTTTTGCATCTACTGAACAGAATGAACCAAAAAATCCTGCTCCAACTTTTTATTTGCCTGTGTACATTTCATTTCTTTACGTTTTTTTTTTAATGTTACTGCATGTGATGGCTTTTATTTTTTTTTATTTTTTAGTATGAGCCACTTTTACAAAAAAAAAATTGAATTAGTTTCCTGCGGTCTGCTGTGGTTTGAAGTAATCAATTTACAAACATGTAACTAAAGTGAATTAGAATTCGTTTCTTACTTTACTGCAACAGCAGAAGATAATTATAGAAGCCATAAAGGTAATGAATTGCAGCACTTTACCCTTGCATTGTATGTGAAGGTACAATTGTTTTTTTTTCTCCTTTCAACGAAGTACTAATGCATAGCAGCCACTGAGCATTTTAGAATATTGGACTAATGAAAATGTTATTTTTGTATCAATTAGCATGTATCAAGCCTCTCTCTTGGAGCCAAATTCAAAGCAAACCGGGAAATATTAAATAACTACTAGAGCATTATTTAATAAAGTAACTTTATACATTTTTTAAAATCCTACTTTTCACTGTAAAATTAGTTTTATGTGCAGTCTGTTGTCAAAATACTTTTTGATTCATTACAGCTTTGAGTGGAATCGGCAAGACTTTGCATCAGCCTATTTTTGTCATGTTTAGGTGGATGGCATAAACTCTGCCTAATATATATCTGCTCCTTTTCAGGCTTCCCTGATTCATTGAAAAACGCTCTAAGATTTCACATTTCACTGCCTTTTCTAATTCTGGTCATTGTAATTTACTGTCTTAGATCTTAACCCTCTCAAAAGCATTTCATGTTTCTTGTATTTTCTACTAGTTTGTTATATAACTTACTGTTTAAAAAGCACTTGCAGTTAGCTTGCTAGTTCCTAGAGCCATCTTTGTTCAGAACATTTTTAACATTTTAGCCACATAGGGGAGCAAAAGGCTGCAACAAGGAAAAGGCAACACATTTAAAGGCAGTCTAATGATTCATTCTTATTTAAAATTTTTTTTTGTCTTTCTAGTTTCTCTTATTCTGATTCTGAATTGCATAGTTATACTCATGCAAGAGCTTTTCTAACATTAAAGTTGGACATGCTTGTATATCAAGCCTATTTATATCATGTTTAAATATTTTCTACAGAGATGGAAACATTTCTTCTGACTTTTGTGTCACATGATCATGTGTGTCTACTATTTTTTTCTAATATTCTTCTTAAAATGTTATGGGTTAAAAAAAGGAAACGGCTAAACCCAGCTGTAAAAAACAAGAGTAAAGTCCTTTGATTATAATTCCACATTGTCTTCCTTTTCGAAAATGTTTTAGTGAGAGGTTCTCCACTTCACTCAGGCTATTTTGAGACTTGAAAGCCAAGCTTCTCTTGCACATACAGACACTAACATTTATAAACACACACAGTTCTTCAACAGGTGGCAGTTTCTGTGCCGAAACGTGTGGCATGGCGTGTTGTGGTGGGGCGTGTGCATGGGGAGTGACTGTTGGCTGGCGTCTGAGGAATGCGTGACCTTCCCGGCTACCGTCGCTGTTTGACTTTGATCAGGCATTCCTCTGGAATTTTCCTCCTGCTGTCGCCGAGCCACAGAGCAGTGATATGGCTTTCTGTGGGTGACATGGTGCAAGTGTGTGTGTGTGCGTGCGTGTGTTAAAATGACTCTTTGTAGTAAAAAAAGAAATAAATAAGAAGTGTTGTAATTAAATATAGCCTTATAGTATAAAAAATTGTTAAAGTAAAAAATATTTTTAGAAAACTGCACTAACCTTCTATAACAACAAGAATTTAGTCTATTTGTTGTCTGATGAAAAAATATCTTAAATAAACTAGATTAAACAGATTCCAGACCATAATAATGTGTTGAAGTGTTTACATGTTGATTTTTTTTTGTTTTTGTTTTCTGGAAATCTAATTTGTCAGAAATGTTGAGTGTCGAGCATTTTGCTTCCTCAAAAAAAATATTTGTGAAGATTGGTTTTAGTTGCAGCAAATTAAGCTGCAGAAGAGGTTTGCAGTTAAAAGGTAAAGCACGTTATCTTATTACCGGCCTGTGCGCTATTATTGTTATGAGGAAAATAATCTGCAAACAATAAAAATTGACACTATTAGAGTTGAGCCGATCATCTACATGTTGTACCTTAAATTTAAGTGTAAAAATATGATTTTGAGGCTGAACTTTGACCCTACCAGAATTTATTATAAGAGAAATGTCGCCCCAGAGCTACGTCTATCTGATTTTTTTTTTTTAATAAGTAAAAAGTCTGATTTACTGCAACAATTGCAGGCTTTCTTTTCTCCTGTCAGCATTGAGAAAAATGATTTTTCCTTTAATTTAAAATTTAAAAGGTTCTAAACGTTAAAAAAGAAAGCTAATCATTAGATTGTTTGATTCTTCAATTAAAAAAGTTAAATTTACAGTCAAGTGGATTCTAAAACAACAGTCATCTGTTAAATGGAGACAAGTATGAAACAAAACACTTCAATTTAGACTCGGCATTAAATTACCTTCCTGGATTTTTTCTTATTAAAAACCCACTTTCATGAAGAGAAAGTTTTTAATGTTTTGAACATGTTTTATTGCCTTTTTACTGATGATGGAGAGCATGTATGAAAAAATTAGACTCAATTACATTTCTGATCTTTTTTTTAAATCAAATCGTTGTTAATCAGAAGCAGATGAAAAACATGCTTTTTTCAAAAAGAGGTGCTTGGTGACGTACCGCCCTTGGTGGGCCACAAGCCCCCTGCTTCGCTCCATTCCGATGCATCCACTTGTAAACGACTTGATCCATGTACGTCTTAGTTTTCCTGGTCTGAGCTGTACTCTGGCTCAAAACTGTACTGCTGGAGAGCTCCCACGTTGCTCAACATTTTTGTCGCAGTGGGAGTGTTAGGTTGGGGGTGTGAGGGGCAGGAAGCTAGCGGGAGAAATTGTAAACAGATTGATAATGGGAAGTGGGGGTGGCGTTACTCTGCTTAGTTTGTCGTTTAAAAAAGAGCTTATTTGTGACACAGAAAATATGCCACAAGCACAAACTGTGTCCTAGAAAACAACTGTTTTTTTTTTTTTTTTTTTTAATTGGGCTAAAAATGGCATAAACAAATAAAAGACCACTGGAAAACACATTGAAAATGGATCAAAAGATGATGGGAGTGGATCTTAAATGGGCTTTTAGTGGTTTCAGTTTCCAGACATGCAGCTTCACCCTTTAGGCTCAATGCCTTCCTAATTCTAGATTTCTGATCATAAGCTTTGCTGATTGGCATTTCATTCATTCATTCATTCATTTTCCAATCCGCTTTATCCCTTTCGGGGTCACGGGGTTGCCGGAGCCTAACCCGGCTACTCATGGGCGAAGGCAGGGTACACCCCTGGACTGGTCGCCAGTCCGTCGCAGGGGCTGATTGGCATTTGATTAGCTAAATAAGACATAGTTAGAAGAGTCATTGACTCAATGAGAGAAGCTGCTGTTTTGAATAGAAAGCGGTCATCTCCAAATGAGAGGTTCCTGCTCCAGTTCTTGGGTTCCAGAGTGGCGAAAACTTGCCGCATTCTACAATGAATACAAGGAAAAGCACGTCAGCTGATCTTATTTGAGCATGTGGCTTTCATCATGAGGTAAGGGGTTTTTTGGGGATGTAAAGGGGGTGCTTGGTTGTGGCGGAGAAGCGAGAAAACGTGATTGATGTGTGTTGTGGGTGTGTGACATGCTTTCATCGTGGAAAACGGTGTGTGTTGGAGCAGCAAAGAGAGGTCTGCTCTGGATGACCTTGTGAAAAAGCTTGTCGTGCATGTGTTTTGGAAGTTTGGGAGAAAGACTGGAAGTGTTGTGGTTGTGTAATTAGATATTGTGTGTCGGTTGTTTGTGAAATGCTTGCAGTGAATGTGGAGAAAGTGTTCAAAAAGCAGGCTGTTTTCTGTAGAAAAGGAAGAGAAAATGAGCTTTAAGGAACAATAAAGAGGAAAGCTGTAAAAACATTTTAATTGCATTGAGGGTTCTAGTAAAAGAGATGAGTTCAGTCTGAAGACGGTGTGTTTTAAATGAGAGCCAGGACAGGGCAGCTTTGGTCTTGAAAAGCATTTAGGAGGAGAGCTGAAGCGATTGGCTGAGGGGGTGGGAGAGAGACTTTTTCAAACCAGTGAATAGTCTGGAAGACTCCTTGTGGAGGAGTGGAGTCTGGATTGGCCGAGGCACACCGGGGTTGCGAGTTTAAGATTTTAGGAAGCAGATGGAAGAAAACTGAGAGCAAAAAGCAGGGAGGGCTTGCAGGAAGAGGGGTGAACAAGAGGACAAGAAAGGAAGAGGGTGTCGGGCGAGTCTGAGGGTAAAGACTGGAAAAACCTGAGGGAGGAGTGGAGACGTTTACTGAAGGGTGAGAAAAAAAAAAAGCCATATATTCTGTTTGGGTTGAAGCTGGAGCAGATGAATGCTGACGGAGGAGAAAGTAGTTAAGACCACACAAAGCAACCAAAAAGAAGAAGGAAAAACTGTGGATTAGAGTTATACAAGGTTAATGAGAGGAAGAATTAGGCCTCTTCAATTGTCTGCTGTCAACCACAAGATTCCCACACTGTCTAGAATACACTGTGAGAAGGAGCTTAGTGACAGGAGCCGGTGACTGTAGTACTCCTCCTCTTCCTCCTTCTCTTTATTGTGCTGTTGTTGGCCTTAACTGGTGGCGAATCACTGGGGCGCCACTACATCGCCATGTTCGAGGCCACGCAGAACGTCACACTTAAGCCTACGGAGTCCTGGAGGGAAGCGCTGCTGGACACCCGCGTCATGGACCTCTTCTTCACTGTGAGTGTCCCAAAACTCTTATCTTTGTTTTACATCAATCTTCTTTCATGAAACTTATATGTGAATGCAATTTAAATCACTGGTCCCCAAGGACCGGTACCGGTCCTTAAAGAAAAAAAATCTGACCTACACTTTTTTTTTCCATTTTATTTATAATCTGATTCTGAAGGAAGTTTTATTTTGAAAAACTACTGCATTCTATCCTTCACATGCGACTCATTCTTGGCACATGTCGGTCACGTGTCAGAAATGCATCCACTACTTTTTTTTTTTTTTTTAAGCAGCTGCACCAATCCCAAGTTATGAAAGTTAACAAAAAACAAACGTATTTGCAAAGTTTATTTTTGCGGGAACGAGTCAGTGAGAAAACAGAAAAAGAAACTTTGACTTAAAAAAAAAAAAGAAATCTGTATGTAACGGACAAAAACCATCAGACTTTGCTCCTAATATGGATTTATTGTGACAGTTGTTCCCACACATAATAATAATAAAAATTATTGTTACAAGGATGCTGCTAATAAAGTTGTTCAAACAGTGAATATACGTTTTGGAAAATATTAGTTGTAGTGGCCGGTTTTTTTTTTTATTCATTTATTTCTTTTTTGTATTCATCCGTTGCACTTGTAAAGTCAGAGAAGTCTGACATTAAACTGGTTTGTTTCCTGAAAAAGTTTGGGGACCACTGGTTTAAAGAACAAAATCAAATTGACAAAAGATTAATCAATTTAAGTTGACGTCAGTTCATCATTGCACTTGGGTGTCTTCGGTTTTCTGAAATCCAGATTTATGGAGTTAAACTGTCAAAGCCCTGAGGTTCTTGTAGGGTTGAATGAGGTTTTCTCTGATTAGTAAGTTTTAAATGGGCAGGAGATGGAAACAAATTGCTTATCTTGTTCTCCATTTAAACATCAGCAGATGCAGCTCAGTGCTGCCTGCAGCTGCATCCCTGCATCAGCTCATCTCCCAAACGCCATTTTTCCAAACGCCATCCACATTCTGCTCCTCTGGGTTATCTTACAAAACTTCAGACTCTTAACTTCTCAAGAACTTTTCCCTCATTTTTAGTCTTAGCTCCAACAGGATAGGGTTCTGTGGCTCAGATTGAGGGGCGCTGTCCTCCAACCAAAGGGTTGTTGTTTTGAAACCGTATTTACTTCTGCTGGGTTTTGTTAAGCAGCATAAACCCTCCAAACATACACACACTTTTGGTGTGTGAATGTGTTAACAAGTGGATAGTTGAGAAGCAGCATAAAAGCGTTTTAACTGCCAGCAGGTAGAAAAGCATTATACAGCTGCCGACCATTTGTTCCTCTCATCCGGTCAATACGGAGCAGAAAAACGAAACAATTCAAACTTTATTCAACCCACTAACAAGCAGTTGAATCACATATTACTCCATCAGGCCCCTGACTACCGTACCCATAATGCTCCGACATATATTCTAAAGTCCTGTTCAGTTCCCTTTTGACTCACTCTTCTTGCTCTTTGGTGGAACAGAAATGCTCAGTTTTTATTTGCAGTAATACTTTTAGGACATTTTCCTCTGCTGCAGAGTTGCTTCATACACAAAGCAACCAGTGTGAGGTTTGATAATGCCTGCAGTCCCATATGTTTCATTCAAAATATCGTAATACTCGATGGCTCTGTCTTAATAGCTGCCTGGCACTAAATAAAAATGCTTGTCATGGTCAAGTTGCTTGTTTTTCTTTGTGGAGTCTGCAGGAAGTGCTCGATGCTGGTTTCAGCTTTCAGGCCTCTGGTTTCTTTTACTGTGGCATTTGGAGAAGCTCAAATGTTTGTTTTTGTGAGGCTGCTGCGTTACGGACAGCTGCTGCTGCTGCGAGTGCGTGTTCTTTCTTGTTGTGATGTTTGCATTTTTGCACTTGAACATGTCAGCCTGTGTAGGAGTGCGTCAGCTTGAGTGTTGTAGATACGTGTGTTGAGTTCCATGTGGTCCTTTGCTGTCTCAGCTGCTGCGTCTCCTCGCCTGTAAGGGTCAACAGGCCCCCAGACTGAATGTGTTGTGGAAGGGGGAGCCTGAAGGCACGTGTCAGTAGGGTCACAGTCCACAGCCGGCCTGTGGCAGGATTAAAGCTCGGCTCTGGGATTAGGGGCCCCTGTTAACAACCGCAAAACCCAACAATATCACAGGCGCGACAGCTCATGGAGTGGTTCTAGAGAGTCACCATCCCTCAGTGGGTAGATGTCTGTCAGCCTACCATTAAATGTCTCCTGGGCTCCATCCCCTCTGTGTACTGTCAGTTAACAGGTGTTCGTTTTGTACAGAGATGCTTCATTCTTTAGTGTCACCAGACTCTATAAAAGGCTTCAGGGATCCTTATAATTAACTATTACTGCATAGTTTACTAACGAAACCAAAACACAGGTGTCAGGGATATCCAGAAAAAGTAAGTTTTAAAATGATTATGGGATGGCCACAGGACCTGCGGCTTGGGGGAAATGCTGTGGCAAAGTGTAAAATGTGGCATTTTACACTTTATGCGAAAAGAAAACTTTTGTTCAGGTTGAGTCTACAACCACAACCAAGATTTTATTGACCTTTTACCTTGGGAAGAGGCCACCTTTTCGACCCCCCCCCCCACCCCACCCCACCCCACCCCAAAAAATCACCTTTATTACATTTTACCATCTTCTCCTAGGTAGGTAGGTTAGATCAATTATTTACAAGTCACAATTAATTAATTGCTCAAAAAATAATCGCATGACAGCACTAATACAAATATTTGTCTAAAACATTAAATATAATTTAAATATAATAGATCTTTAACGTTTAACATTAAAAAAGAAATCACATAATGTAGAATCTCCTTTCAATCCAATACAGAAAGAACATGGAAACTCCACACAGAAAAGGCCCGGCTGGGATTGGAACCAGAACCTCTTTACTGTGAAATCAGCCAGTAAATTCCATTGACTGAAAAGGAAGATGACCGTATTTAATGCTCTTTTAGAACAGCAGTGCTGAGTAAAAGTAAAAGAGCGGAAGGAGATGTTTTTTGAAAAAAAGTTTTCCACTTTTTCTTTTGCTCTTAATGGTTAGAACTCAGCATCAATCCAAACTCTCATGCATTGAACACGCACTGTGTGGGAGCAACACTAACACACCTGCAAGGAAAATCTTACCTCAAACCTCAGGTGGGTCAATGTATTTTTTCTCACCTCTGGTCTCAAATAAATAAAGCCAAGAAGCCTTTTTTATGTCAATTATCAAAACAAGCAGAACACTTTGGTTTCTGTCACAGCAACATTATTTGTATTATAAATAATTTTTTATATTTTAAAATATAAAATTGTATTTTTTAAACCATTACTCAAAGTCTCAACTGTATTTTTATCATGTTTGCAGAAATGGTCTCCCATGTTCATTTATTGAAAATGTTGCACTCTGTGAGGTTATATTTTCTGGACAGACCCCTGGGACTCGTCAGAGGCGGGGCAGTTGTTGGAAGTGTTTATTCGGTTAACACGATCAGTGTGTGGAGAGCAGGCCCTGATGAGGCTGCAGCAAAGGCCTGCAGGCAGGCGGTAACCTAATCTGAGAGCGACTCGGGCTGGAAAACACCATGTGTTTGAGGCACAGAGATGATAAAGAAATTATAGGATGGAAAGAAACAGAACAAACAATGAGCTGTCAGAGCTTTATGATAGGTAGCACTCACTTAGATGCTTTTCACACTCTTTACAAGGCTCTGCTTTTAGAAAGTTTGCACACCTGACAGTAATAAATCAGTTTATTACAGAGTGAACATTTGCAACTCAATTCTTAAATGTACTAAGTTTTTTATTGCACTGAATTGAATTAAATTTTACTGAATTCAATTGTAAACAATAGCTTTTTCATATGGGGTGAAGTGTGTTTAATAATAGCTACACTTTAATGGTTTGTGTTTGGACTAACTCGGTGTAACACCAAAGCAATGATGATCCAGTATAAAAGGGGAAGGTTAAAAAAACATTAAATTAAGTAAATCAAACCTCACTTAAACATTTCTATATTTATTCTTTAAAAATATTTTTTTCCAAAATACAGGTAGTCTTTGTTCACACAGGACAAACTACTTTCAAGTGTTTTTCGTATGTAAAAATGTAGGATTTTAAGAAAAGTTCCACCTTTTGTTTGAATTAAATCAATAATGACACAAAAACATTTTTGTTACCAAATAAAATAGCTTTTCTAATGTAAACTTAGAAAAATAAACCAACATTTAGATCAGGGATTTAGTGCTAAAAGGGCCTTTTGGTCTGGGTTCTTACTGACCAAAACTCAGCGAGAGCCACAACCCACTTCACTATTTTAAAAAAGCACATTTTATTAATGTTTTGTGAAAATTAAGCAATTCTTTTATGACATGTAGCTTTTAAATATTTACAATAATTGAATTATGATAGTGTCATATTTTTAGATATGTCACAAGTTTAACTTCATTTACTTTTGACAGCAGCACCTAAGAAGTTCTTTCAAAATAAAATGCACCCTGAATCAAAAACAATGCTCCTGCTGCAGCAAATAATACATAACATAATAAATCACTCAGGCAGTAGATTTGATCCATTTAAAACCCATGTTAAAAATCCAAACATACATGAAAAAACTTGGATAACTTAAAAAAAAAACCCAGCACTACTACTTTCGATTTGTTGGTATTTTTTCTTCAAAGCCAAAGAGCCACAGTGGATGGATGAAGATGCTGCCTGAGGCTCCGGGGCCTTAGGTTGCAGAGGAACCACAATGAATCCAGTTTGAGTCCCACTCCAATCAGCTTCTGATCTATTGTAAAATCCTTTCCATGTGGTCTTTTGATTCTCATGATGTCATTTTTAGCTAAAATTAAAAAAAAACCAAAAACAAAAAAAAAACTGTGCTGTTTTTTTAGGACATAGATTCTACAGAGCAGCAAGAGCTCATTATAAATTCACCTCTGAGTTGTTGGCGGGACTGTTGGTGCGCAGTAAGCCCCCCCCCCCCATTTCTATAACTTTCTTTTGAAGTATGTTTAATCTATTAGTGTCACTTTTGCAAGGATTTCCCCACACTTCATTACAATAAAGAAAATATGGGACAATGAAAGAAGTGTATAATGAAGCATCTCTACCAAAAATGTGTTTTACTTTATAATAAAATACTGAGGTTTTTTATTTATTTTCTTGCTTATACAGTCAATATGGAAGTTTGTTATTGAGTACAACTCCTAAAAATGGTATTTCAGAAACATTTTTAATAACAACTTCCTCAATTTTAATATTTACACTTTTACTGTTATTTCTTGTTCCAAAAATCACACATTTAGTTTTTTCCCCAAATTTGTTTGCCTCTACCCACCTTTGTTAAGTAACCAATTCCTTTTCCATATTTGTAATTACTAATTCTAAATGATTCCCTGGGATGTAGACAGTCATATCATCAGCAAACAACAGAAAGTTAAACTTTTTTGAGATTTCACCAAAGTCATTAATAAATAATCTAAAAAGTTCAGGCCCAATCAGAGAACCTTGTGGGATTCCAGACAAAATTTTTTCACATTTTAATTTTGAATTATTTATTTGAACAAACTGTTGTCTATTATCAAGTTCATTTTCAAACCATTTGAATACAATATCTCCTATACCATAATTACCTAATTTTGCTAACGAAATGTTATAGTTCACGGTATCAAATCCTTTTGCAAATCAAGAAATAAACTAACTATGAAGTGCTTTTTGTCAATCACAGCCAGAATCTCATCTGTTAAGTGAATGAGTGCAGTGGAGGTAGATCTATTAGATCGAAAACCATACTGGTATTCAAAAAGTAAATTCTTTTTTTAAGAAGCACATCCAATTTTTTTGTAAGCCATTTTTCTATTTTTGAATATTGAGAGAGTACAGAGACTGGCCTATAATTAGTAAATGCGTGTTCATTTTGTTTAAACATTGGAATTATTTTGGCCACTGTCAGTTTTTGAGGACAAATCCCAGTTCTAGAGGAAAGGTTGAAGATATACATTAGGGGTCATCAATATAAATAGAATTTTAAATTTCCTTTAGACTATTTTGTGAACTGGCACTTTCAATTTTCTTAAGTACTTCCCCATCATCAGAAAAATGCAACAAGAACATGTTGGAGCTCCAAAAATACAATTTTAATTGGAGTGAGGCTTTAATAACACACTTCAGAGTGACAGAAATGTTAAAATTATTGTGTATGGTATTTTTTTGGTGTTCATGCCGTTCACCTCGCAGTGATGGTTGTGTAGCTCTAGTCAGACTGGAGGCAGTCGGCATTACTGGCATTGCACGGCTCGTTGGCTCTAACAGCTGCTTTTCCAGAACTCGCGCTCTCCAGTCTGCTTGTCTGCTCTTCCACCCCTCCTCGCTCTCTCTCTCTCACTCCACAGCTACCTCTCTCATCTCCTCCCCCGTCCTCTGTCTGAGCTCCTCCAGAAGATGACTTCACGCTTTGGAAGGGAGCAGCAGCTTTGAGGACTACAGCGTAGTGGCTACGCTATGTTAGCATCTGTGAGATCTCGTCCCTGCAGTAATGTGGCGCCTGACCAACAGGGCAGCAGGAGTGCACAGCTGTAGAGCAGAAACAGAAATACGGGGAGGAGGAATCTGGAAGGGGAGGAAGATCTAAAAGAAACACAAGGAGGTTGAAAGTTTGGGGCCATGCTTAGATTTCTTTGTGAGGAACCACCTTTTCTGGATTTAGTAGGATGACGAGAGAGAAGAAGGAGAGGTCTTCTTCTCAGAGGACAGCTTTATAACCTCCAGCTGTCTGCGCCGTAGAGTCTGTAAAAACACGTGCTGCCGTTATGACTTGAAGGGATATGTTGCTGCTACCTTGCCACACATGTGCAACAGTTGAAAGTGGCGATGCCTCTTCTCCTGTCGGACTGTGACGGCTCAGCACGGAGCAGCGGCGGGTCTCAAACTTGAGCAGAGGCCCTACTCGGAGCCCAGATGAACCGAGCAGCTTCTTTCTCATCAGGAGTGGGGGTTTTCATTTCCAGGATTGGTTGAGGTTGTGTGAGAGCTTGGACGAGCAGCGAGGTTTTTTTTTTTACCGACTCAACCCAAATCTGAAACGCTTGACCACACTTCAATTTGAATTTTCTGTTTTGTCAAAGCAGTGAGTATTTTTCCCGCTTGTTACGTTTCTTTATTTGGTGACATGGTAATACATTTAGATTTACTTCCCCACTGCAAAAGTTGAAAGTTAAGACTCCAAAAAGACCCTTGTTTCAAGAAAAATTTTATTTTTTGTTTCTTGCAAGAAAAATAATCTTATCAAGAAAGCTTTTCAACAGCAGAATAATCTGAGTTTGAGAAAACATCAGTGACTGGAATTTCAAATAGGAATTCTTGGTGTTTTTTTCACTCCATTGAATAATTTTTTCCTGCTTATTTAAAGATTAGCCAAAAAGGTAAGATTCTTTTTTAGGGGCTTATGTTTGCAGTGCAGGAAGTTTATTAATCAGAGTTGGAGAATTTCTAAAAATAAAGGGACAGAAACCAAAAAATATCTAAAGTATTTTTATGTAACTCAGATAAGGAATAAATCTACAGTTGTCAAAACTATAATATTGTATTTTATTCAAACATGTTTCCTGACATGCTGTCGTGCGATGGCATGTTCTTTCCCCACTTTTAGCCAATGAGAATGGAGCAAAGGAGTGGGCTTACTGGAAGTAGTTCACTCTGTATTAGTTTGCATAAATGCTATCACTACAGCTTGCAACATCAGCAAGAAAGCTCATCAAGTCATAATTTTAAAGTGCCCGTTTATCTAAAACAAAGGTTTTATTGACTTATTCATTAGTTTCTTTCCACCACAATCAGGACAAAAGTGTGAACAGATCAATGAGTGATTGCTCGATTTCTCGCATTAAGTCGTAAAAAAATTATTCCGCTCGGTACCGCGGTGGTATCAGAGGTTGGTCTTTTAATTTTGTACAAATGTACATTTAGGTACAGTAGATGATCCAAGTTTTGTTTAAAGTTGTTTATATATAAAACAATATTTAGCTAAATAATAGAAGCATTTTAAGCAAACAAATTTAGCCTCAATGGATAGAAACTAAAATCTGAGATTTCAAATATGCTGTCGCTGCGTTTATGCATTTTCCTCTGATTTAACATCTTTGGTGTTTTAGTGTGTTTTTCCATTTAGCTGTAATCTTAATGCATTTATATTTTCTGTTGAATAGCTTTGATTACCTTGACTTTTCCCTCATTAGATGCTAAAACCTTCAAACACTCTAAATCAGTAACTATCTTTCTTCTCATTTATTTAGTCTTTTTGATAATTTCTAGTTTATCTAGTCAGTCCAGGATCAGGCATGTTGTTTTTGCACTTCAGTAAAATGTAC
This sequence comes from Adrianichthys oophorus, assembly GCA_036245035.1. NCBI lineage: Eukaryota > Metazoa > Chordata > Actinopteri > Beloniformes > Adrianichthyidae > Adrianichthys > Adrianichthys oophorus. The sequence goes on from BSAI01000005.1 coordinate 2,674,059, forward strand.
TAATGTCTGTTATTCTGAAAGTAATCCAAATTACTAATGAGTGAAATAACTTTATCAAATGCATGTAGAGTAAATGTGTGACACAGCAAATAACCTTGTTAACCGAATGTGTGAGAAATGCTTTTATTAATTTACAAATTGTTTATTTTTAGTTATATTAAGTGAAAAACGTTTTTTTTAATACCAGTTTACTTCCATATCTCCAGTCTACGAAAACATTCTGTTTGTGTTTCTATGTGAACAAGCTAAACATCTCATGAGTTTGTATAGTTTATTGAAAATCTATTTCAATCTTTTGATGAAGGCTATACAGTGAAGACAGCTCACATTTAGAGACCTGCAGTAAAGAAAATATGTTCGTTATAGCAGTATTTTTAACATTTAAAAAAATGACAAACTGGTCTCCTTTGCAGGTGCACAGGAAGATTCGGGAAGACTCGGACATGGCCCAGGATTCTCTTCAGTGCCTGGCCCAGCTGGCCTCCATGCACGGGCCCATCTTCCCAGATGAGAGTGCCCAGATCTCCTACCTGGCCCACATGGTGGAGGGGTTCCTCAGCATGATCAATGGGTAAGCCGAAGAAGAGTTTTCATTGTAGAGTTTTAAAAAAACAGAATTTATTTGTCGTTCTTTCACAGTTCTACTTCAGACAGACTATTACAGCTCATGGGTTTTAAGTTTAAACATATACAGAAAAAATAGGTTTTTAGATGTTTTTAAACTATTTTCATTTACACTGAAATAACAAATAAAATGAATTCTTACAACAAAAAAGCATTTTTTCCAGGATTCTAGAAATTATTGGGTTTGAAACATCTACACAAAGGTTTGTGGGGAAGTTTGTCTTGTTGGGTTTGTTGACAGTTTGTGGTCGGACTGTGTGATCAATGTTTCAACTCTCTTTTTTTGATTAATTGCTTAAATAGCATGTCTAGAATGTTCTCATGATATTGTTCGAGTGCTGTTCAGTTCATTGTAAAAAGGGTTGTTTCAGGTGACCGTCATCCTACAGTTCTATTCACTGATGGGGGCTTTTACTGATTGGTAAAAACCTGGTAGAAACCAGAATGTTTTATGAAAATCTTAAATACATTTTGGTTTAAAAAGAGACTTTCCATCCATCCATCTATTTTTGTGAGTCACAACTCTCTTTTACTGGATTGCCAAAGCCTGTCCCAGCTACTGTTGGGTGAAAGCGCGGCACAACCTGGACGGGTCGCCAGTCTATCGCAGGAGCACACAACCACACATTCACACCCAGGAACAATAGAGTCACCAATTATCTTATGAAACATGTTTCTGTGCTGTGGTAGGAAGCCGGAGAAAACCCGTGTATGCAAGGAGAGCATGCAAACCCCACACATAAAGGTCTCTGCAGGGATTTAAACCAGGGCCTTCTCATGTTAGGTGAGAGAGCTGACCACTCCACCACCATGCAGCCAAGATTTTCCACTTACTCCTAATGGGCTACAATTCCTTAGAAAAATCTGTTTTTTTAAACGGCTCTTTCAAATAAATGAGAAGAGTGTAGCTTAAACTAATGTACTATGGTTTTCGGTGGATTTAATTAAAAAAAACAAAACCCTTTTTTGTTATCTTTGACCTCAAACTTAGTAGCGGCATATTTCCCCGTTTTATCTCAAGGATTCCTTAAACCAAGAGACTCAACAAGAGATGAAGTCTTGAGCGGCGTGACTCATTCTCAACCAGTTCAGCTTTATTTACAGGAAGTAATTGCTTGTTGAGTCTTTGTTTTAATGCCCTCTTATTCTATCATGGGAAAACGTCTTCTACTCTACTAACAAATAGAATAACTAGTGACTTATGTCTCCCAGATGCCTCCAAAACCGACTGAGCTGAGCTGAATCAAATTATACCTTTAAACTCCTGACTGAGAGACACTGTTTTCAACCAGAGGAATTTAACCAAAACTGGTAACCGCTCAAACAGGACTAAATAGTGGGTATGCTTGTGTTTGTTGTACATGAATCTCAACTGTGGTCCTCTAATAAAATACTGAACTGTGAGCCTGTAATAAAAGTGAAGCTCGATTGAAGCTCAGCCTCAATCCTACTGAAACTCATTCAGCTGTCTACTGTCTGAAACATTTTCCTTTGTATTCAGGATGTGCAAGATCATCTGTAAACCATCAGTGCTGAGGACTTTTTGCCCCTAAATTCATCTATTGATGGATTTCATGGGTGTAAAACGCATTCTGCTCCCTTAAGATTGTTTGTGGTCCAGCTGGTATTTTTCTCACCGTAACTGTTGTTACTGTTGTCAGTTTTATTTTTCCTCGCCATCAGAGGATTTCACTATTCATGTCAACACTGTTACTTTTTTCAGGGTCTGAAAAAAAGACTTTCCCTGCCCATGTCCATCTCTATGATTTATGCTGATCGCCTGGTCACTGCTGCTTCTAGATGACTTATTAGATTTACTCAAAGCTTTTAAACCAGGAAAAGATCCTTTTTTTTTTCAAATTAACATGACTATTTAATGTCAGTCATTATGAGCAGTTTTTTATTGTCGTTTACTTTTGGTTGTTGCTTTATAAAGCAAATAAAGCCCATTCTAATATGACAATCTCACTTTTTGACTTTCTGTGGACCCTTGTTCTTATTCTTTTTTCTTATCCAGCCTTTCACATGCATTGATCTACAGCTTTCAAATGTATTGAACATGTATTGTGGTCTCAGGTTTGGGTTTCAGGACGAGTGTGCATGTATTTATAGAACGTGTTGAAAGAGAAATTGTCGGCTGTGATTTGCAGACGGTGAAGCTCAAAATAAAAACAACAAATCCTAAATGTGATCCGGCAGTAAAGCTTTCAGTTACATTGGAACTGCTTTGTTAACCGTCTACAGATTCTGACATCAAATGATAAAAGTAAAAAACTAATTTATGAGATTCCCTTTCTTATTTTATAGTTTTGAGGATCTTCAGAAAAAGGTTATAGGAGTCCACTCCAAATGCTGTTTTAAATTAGTATTTTATGAGAAAAGTTTACTTTGATGCCTCTAATAATTAAGACGTGGTTTACAAAAAAGATCCATCGTAACTGCAATTATTTATAGATAAAAATCCAATGTAGATCCATCAAATCCTTGAAGGTATTTTTCTTAAAAGCAATTGCTTGCATTTCTTCCACTCAAAACATGTTTTTTGTTTTTCATATTAAAACACTTTGAATTGTATTAGAGAACATTCCACCAGTGTGTGAAAACTATCAGCAAAAAATGGTTGTAAAAATTAAAAGATTAAAAGATTGATTTGACACAATTGATCTAATGGTATCAAATCAAAAAGTGAAACAAATTTAAAACACAAATCAAAAAGTGAAGCCTAATGGTACTAAGAATTTGTTCATTTTATGCCCCAACTATTTTTAAACTACCGGTACGTTAAAGCTGCACACAACATTGCCTCATCACTAAGTAAACTACTTTTTAGTCAGCTTACGCCTTTTGTTTGACTGTACTGTCACCTCCTTCTGAAATGTATGTGCCCATTCATTCTTTTTAGTGAAAATAAGCCGTTGTCCTAAAGGTTTCTGTCCTGAAGAAGTTTAAAGAACCATTTCCAGAGGAACTTTGAACCTTTTATATAGGATACAGTCTTTATTTCTATTCCATTGTAATGTGACGTGTCTTCATGCCTGGTTTTTGATGCTGGTATCCACTTAAAATGGTGGGAGTGTTCTAACATGGAGGCTTCTGGGTCACTCATCTGCATCTTATTGATTATGCATTCTACAGAAAAATGCCTCCGAAAATGTTCGTGAGGTATTTTTAACAGCTAAGTGAGAATGTAGGATCAAAATAACTTGATTCATGTCATGTACAATTTACCAAAAATAGTTTACATACATTTTTTTAGAGAACTGGTTAACTTTACAGAACCCTGGATAGAACATTCAAAAATAAAAAAATGTTCACCTAATTAATGATTTGTGGCCACAAAGTAGTATTTTGTGCATTCAAATTAACATTTTGTGTACAATTTAGTACTTTGTGCCCGCAAAGTGGCATTTTGTGGCCACAACCTAGTATTACATGGCCACAAAATACACATTTTTGTTCACAAAATCATAATCTATACCCACAAAATACTACGGTAATTTCTGTACATAAAATAGTAATTTTGCACACATAATTCAAATTCAAAATATTAGTTTGTGAGCATAAAATATAAATTGGTGTTTATAGAATGTTAAATTGTGGCAACAAAATACAAATTTTTGCGCACAAAATACTAGTTTATGTTCACAGAATGTTAAGTTGTGGCAAAAAAATATTAATTTACAGGTGCAACATACCAATTTGTGTGCATAATATACCAATTTTCTGTGCCTAAAATACCCATTTCTGTACACAAATAGTCATTTGGGTGCATAAAATACTAATTTGTGTTCACAGAATGTTAAGTTGTGGCAACAAAATACTAATCTGTGCGCACAACATACCAATTTGTGTGCATAAAATATAAATTTGCGCACATAAAATACCAATTTTCTGTGCAAAGAATATATTTTTCTTCGCACAAAATAGTCATTTTTATGCAAATAATACTCATTTGTGTACAAAATACCAATTTGTGTTTATAATGTACTAATTTGTGCACCTAAAATAGTCATTTGTGCACAAAATACTAGTTTGTGTGCATAAAAATATTTTGTGTTCACAGAATGTTATGTTGTGGCAACAAAATACAAATTTGTGCACATAAAATAGTAATTTGTGCCCACAACATACACATTTTCTGTACATAAAATACCAATTTCTGCGCATAAAATAGTTATTTGTGTGTACAAAATACCAACTTGTGTGTATAAAATAGTAAATTGTGCACAAATAATATTAATTGTGGCCACAAATTTTTAATTTTTAAAATATTTTTAAATGTCTTGTCCAGGGCTATGTAGAACTTTATCATTAAATAATTGAAAAAGATCAATTGGATTGACCAAGTAAAAGTTTGGTTTAAAACAATGTTTCCCAACCCTAGTGTTTGGGGCACACTGTCATGCATGTTTTCCGTGTTGGCCTGCTGATGCACACCTGATGCAACTCATCTTCAGGCTCTGCAGAAGACTGACAATAAGAGTCATCAAAGGCGGGTGTATTTGAGCAGGGCTGGATTGAAAACTTGTTCACCGAGGACCAGGGTTGGGAAACACTGGTTTAAAAGATGTAAAATGTCTTCATCGGTTTATGAAAAGAATGTATTTATTTAATCTTTGGTAAAATGAGAGCTTCATTGTTTGAACAGATGTTGAGCAAATGTCTTTACAAACTAAACTGAAAGAAATCTGTGTAAATCTTGTTTGATTTTGAAATTTGACGATGATCAGCTCATCTCTTTGATGTCTGTGAACACCGTATGGTTGCTTTATTAAGGGGGCACATTTTCATTTTTAATCAAGAGTACAGATTAGTCCTAGGTTTTTGCCTTTAGTTTCTGTAAAAAAAAAATGTTAGTGTAATTTTTTTAAACTGTTTTTTGTTTTCTTTTTTTCCTTTTACGCATTTTTTGTGTTTAAAAGTTTTGGGTTGTTAGTTTTTTTTAAATTTAGCTTTAAATCTTGAATACACTAGTATTTTACTGTAAATTGTTACATTTTTCTTAGTGGTATACATATGTTTATTTAATTTTATTAATACGAGTTTAAATATTTTCAGGTTTCATTTTGTTTTGACAGGCTCTAGAATTTTCCTCATTAAAAAAATCCTCCAGATGTATTCGTAGTAATTATATTATCTTTTTCTCCCATTTGCTATTATGTTTATATAATATTTTCCACTGCCATAGAAAACCTTTGACATGTTTAGTCTGTATGGAAATGTTTCAGCGTTGGTTTTGAACGTCTCTGTTATATTTGAAGTATCCTGTTTTTTCATTTATTCTTTTTTTTGTGGGTCAACCATTCGTCCTGATCCTGCAGTCGTTTGTTTTAATAAAATCCGCACGCTAACAGAGAAGGGGTCTCATCCACTCCTCCTGCCCTGCTCCCCTGCTCTGTCTGCAATCACCTATTCTTAGAGCTTTTCCAGTTGCCTCATCGGAAAACCATCCAGAGAGGGTCAGGAGAGTGGAAATGAATAGAAAGCTTTGGGGGTGGTAGGGATTCACAATTTATTTTATTTTATTTAGGGGATTTCTCTTAAACATATTCCACTTTTTATCTTAAAGAAAGAGAAACATTAGTTTTCTCACATCCGGGTGGAATGGACTCTGATGCAGCAGTATTTCACCAAATGACTCTTCATTTTTTACACTGATTGTAAAAGCTATAAACTTAGATTACATATCGGATTACGGTTGAGTATGAGAACAGGTAAGGAAACAAAAATCATAAAACCCGTCAGATTCAGCTGCAGGGAAGTCTGCTGCGCTTCTTCAATAATTATGGTTTTGTTTTACTCTTCATCAGTGTGTAATCTGGATGTTTTCAGAAGGTCCTCTAAACACGTGCATTTAAAACTTCTTCAGGCCTAAATGTTATACAAGAACAAGGTAATCATTTCTAATTAAAAGAAATATAACTTTAGGTTGAAATGCTTTGATTCTAAATGTCTGGGTGGTGATTTTCTGATACTTTTGTTCTAAATATCCAGTTTTGTGCTTGTTTGTTTTAGGATTGAGATTGAGGATTCGGAGGCTGTGGGTATCTCCAACATCATTTCTAATCTGATCACCATGTTTCCACGGAACATCTTAACCGCACTGCCCAGCGAACTCTTCACTTCCTTCATCAACTGCCTCACTCTGCTTACCTGCTCATTTGGACGCAGCGCCGCCCTGGAGGAGGTGGTGAGTAATTACCTTTCCAAGCTCAGCTTAATGCAATGTTTACACCAGGCTTGTGTCTCGGGTTCTTCGATGCACTTTGAGCATACGATGTTCATATCTCACAAATTTTGCTCCAGGCTTTTCTTCACAGCTCTACTCTGATTCCTGAATTCCGACTGGACACAAACCGCAATTATTGATGTCTCCTCTTCTCCTTTTTCAAAGGATTGGCACTTCTGTGAATTGGAAGGAACGCCATCCATACTTCACTATCAAATCCAAGTCCTTTAACCTTTAACTTTCACTATGCATTCAATGGCCGCGTGTTTTGTACGAAGAGTCTGAAAAGTGTGGCAAAAACATGCGTATCTACGCATGAACTTGAGAGTTTTAAGCTCGGAAGCCTAAAGCGCAATGTAGACTAATATAGACATTTCACTGGAAGAGGTAGCTTGAACGCTCACTGCCGAGGCTGGGATAAGCGTAGCGTTGCACCATTCAGTTAATTGTATGTAAATATGGAAATATATACCGATAAATACCAGTGAACTGTGACCGATATTTTAGGTTTTGTCACCAATGAAAATTTTCTAATTCTCCAAAGAACTTTTTCTCTCCAGGAAAGATTTAAATTTTGAGCTTCGTTTTTTAAAACACATTTTTTAAATGATTACCTGGTTTGTGCTCCTGTGTTCTTTAATGTTTTGTGTTTTTAAAAAAAGCTACCAGCTCTCAGGTATTGTTTTCAAGAATAAAGTGAAAGGAGTAATATTGTCTGGTTTCATTTCTGACAAGAGAAGTTTTTTCTAAATCTGATATATGTATTAAAAGCATAAAACTTCCTTGTAAATTATTGTATGTTGGAAGGGATTGTATGTGACCCAAAGAGTGAAGTATTTACAGTTAAGTCAGCAGCGGTGTTTTGGTTTGTTGGGTTTCTACAGCTGGATAAGGATGACATGGTTTACATGGAGGCCTATGACAAGCTGCTGGAGTCGTGGCTGAAGCTGGTGCAGGACGAGCAGCATTTCCCTCGAGGCTGCTTCGTCCAGCCAGCCGTCCAGGTTTTCAACTCCTACATACAGTGTCACTTGGCAGCTCCTGATGGCACCCGCAATCTGGTGAGGGACTTTGAAAATAAAACCTACTTACTGACACGCACAAAATTACATTTTTTTTAAAACATTATTTTGTCAACTAACAAACTGCCCGCCTGCCTGTGACCTGTCAGTCTGTCAACGGCATATCGTCCCACGAAGAGGAGGAGATCAACGAGCTGCAGGAAGATGACAGAGAGTTGTTTTCAGACCAGCTGTCCAGTATCGGCATGCTGGGACGTGTGGCGGCTGACCACTGTATCCCTCTGCTTACAAGGTAATCCGGAACTAAAGATTTGCACCATTTCAGATTGCAGATTTAGCAACAAGATTTATTCTAGTAATCATATTTTATTATTAAAACGTTTTACTATAGCATTGAGCTGTACTTGTGACAGTGCGTTACAATTAAAACAGGGCTTTTATTGTGCTTTGTTTTTTTTCTTTTGTTAATAACTGTTCATGTATACAGGGCTGAGCAATAAAACAATAACTACCATTATCGCGATATAACCTTTTCTCCATAGGAAAATGCGTCTATCACAATAGACTTTTATTTTGAAAAGTCCAAAATTAGCACTCGCCAGTCGGGAGCATTTTCTCCTCTTTGGTGAGTATTTGCACTGCAAATTGTATAGAAGACATGTTCCTTCTAAAACTGGAAATACCACCAACCTTTTTATCACCTGAAGCAGAGCCACTGAGCATGCTCAATCTCAGACTGAAATAAATGATAATTCTTCAGCAAAAACAAAGTTAAGACCTTCACAGCAGGGGCTGTGAGGGGCAGTAGTAGGGCGGTTCGCCTCTGATCGAAAGATTACAGGTTTGATTCCCACTTTGCCAGCCCATGTCTCGAAGTGTCCTTGGGCAAGGCACTGAATCCCACGTTGCCTCTGGTGGAAGCTTGGTGCCAGTGTTCGGCGTGTTCAGAATGTTCGGCAGCAGTGTGTGAATGTGTGTGTGAATGGGACTGTGACTGTAAAGCGCTTTGGGCCTTCAAGGAAGGTAGAAAAGTGCTATATAAGTAACTCCCGTTTACCATAACAGTCTGAACTACAGGAAGAAATTTAGAGAATTTGCTTTTAGTACCCAGCTTGGTCACAGGATGTTGACAAAAATGTCAATTTTATATTTGTTCTGAAAAACTTGAAAACATTAGAATGTATTTGTAGAATTAATGCTTTGTTTTTAAATGGAGTCGATCAAGCAGTTTAGTGTTCTGTTTTATTGATGTTCTCTTTTGAAACTTGAAAGCTTTTCAGTGTAGTTTGTAATATTTATGCCTTTTTTTAGTTTTCTGCAAAAAAAACTGTTGCATCACGTTCCTTCCGTACATCTGGTATGTTTAAAGTTTGAAATATAGGAAATAAAGATTTGTGTGATTTGGGATATAGGTATTTAGTTTATATCATCATACATATCGTTATCGCCTGATATGAAAAAAAAAACAATATTGTGATATAAAAACTCGCTATTGCTTTTTTGTTAGTTTTTCTGAGACTTGTCATTTTTGTTTGTGCAATTTTCTACTTTGTTTAGCTTAAATCGCCACTGAGGAGACCAAAAGATTCAAAATTAGAAAAAATAATCAATATTAAGTAAAATATAACTAACATAAAATCCCACCTGTGTAAGTCTGAATATGATTGATTTTTGTCAGTGATTTGGTTTATTAAATGTAATATTTATTTGAACAGAGACAGTGCACAATAATGAACATTCTGTAAAGGTACCAGTGTTGGGTGCAAAGCTCATTTTCAACCATAATCCCTGGGCCAGTTGTAGGTTTGCCGACAACAAACACCAAAAACACACAAAATTGACGATAAGAATGAGAATAAAACAGTATTCAGTAACAGTTTGAAGGTGAATATAGAGTAGTTTCTTCTTCATCAAAAAAATGACATGTCAATTGATAAATTACTATAAGTAATCCATTTAAACAGTGAAAATGTGACATGCATCCAGCACAGACACACAGTATTTACATTTGCAGGTTTGTACAGCTGTTTAACATAGCTTCTTCAAAAGTGTGTGCATTGTCATTTGGATTTAAGCCAAATTTGAAGTTGTTTTTTAAATGTATTAAAAGTTTTCCCCTTTTAAGTTTTTCCCCTGATGGAGCAGGTGCAACTCCATGATTGATTTTGTATATGATACCTAGTATTTTAAGTATAAATATAAAAATAAATAAAATTGTACTCCAATTGAAATAAATCAGAACTAATTTGGACTCACTTAAAAAAAACCAAGTAGAGACATTTTTTTAATTTATATAAAATTAGTTTAAAAAAGGTAAGACCGTGTTTCTTTCTTAAACATAACTGGACAGGCCCACTTTTGATTGACTTTGATATTGTTCTCAAATCAGTCTTGACTAAAAAGCGTCACTATCGTTCTGGCCTTTTTGAAATTCTCTATTGTTGTGGTTGAACTCTAGTTTCATACCTTGAATGGTTGTGGTCTTAAACTGTTTCAGTCTTCTGGAGGACCGCGTCAACAGGCTCCACGGCCAGCTCCAGAGGACCCAGCAGCACCTGATGGCCTCATCTGATCTGGGATCAGTGGACCGCAAAGTCCTAGACGATCACTATGAAGACATCCACTGGCTCATCCTGGTTTCTGGTTAGCAGCCAAACCAAAACTTTTCTTTTACATTTTCTTTTTTTTTTTGTTTTTTTTTTGTTTCATTTTTAAAGCACAGACAGTAAAAGTATTTTAACAAAAACCCACAAAATTTTCTCTCCCAATTTTAGCACATTTATTTCCAAAGCTGGTTTAGGATCATGTTGCAAGAAAGCGCCATATAACTTGTAACAATTCACAAACACAGGACTGAAGGCACTCAAAATAAAGTTAACAAGCAGTCCTGAGACTTTCATACAATATAAATTGTTTTTATTAGGCTGACAGATAGATTTTCCAGAGAAGTCTCCACCGTTTATTGGCTTTGTGTGCGACAGAGGCCTAGCAAGGGAATCCGCCCTGTTTTGTGGGTTTAAGCTAATGAAATCATGTCTGCATTATTTTTTTCAACAATAAGACTAGATATCCCCTCTTTCTAATGACAATCCATTTTATTATTATAGAGTACATGTTAGAAAAGATGCTTGAGAATCACATAGGTTATTTTTCTTTGTGAAATCCATATTTTTGTTATAAATTAAAAACAAAGTCTTTTCATTTTTACTTGTTGGAGTTGTGACGTCATCCAGGCGTGTTTGGTCCCTGCAGGGTATCTGCTTGCAGACGATCCTCAGGGAGAAACCCCGCTGATCCCCTCTGAGGTGATGGAGTTTTCCATCAAGCATTCAACAGAAGTAGATATCAACACCACCCTGCAGATTCTGGGATCGCCGGGCGAAAAGGCCTCCTCCATACCGGGCTTCAACCACACAGACTCCGTCATCAGGTACCATAGGATGGTTTGGTTTTTTATCTGAAAGATTATTTTTCCTGGTTCAGAATAATCCCTCAGTCACAGCTTGTTGTCTTTCATTTGGTGGTTTGAGTTACCTAGTCAGGAAGATTTGCTTCCATTGAAATGTTTTATTTTTCTTTTATTCCATTGTTTTATGGAATAAAAGCAAATGCACTTTTTTCATGGTTGGGAGGTTCTTAGAAATATTGATTGTATTTTGTTCTGACGTATCCAATACCACATACCACAAGTGCAGTACTTTTTGTTTCAAATAAACATAGTTGCAAGACTTTTTCAACTGTTTTCTTTGTGCGATATTTTTATCAAGGGACTTTTTTGAGTTAATGCCAAAATATGTTTAAAAAACTGTTTGACCTGCTGTTTGTGGAGTAAGATTTTTTTCCAGATATATTGGAAATGTTTTTCTTTGTATTAGAGTTTGCAGTTGGGTAGAGTTGGGTTTGTTTTCCTGGGGCGAGCAATGAGCTAAAAAAATCCAGTGTGGCTCCTTATGCCAGACCCTTCACGCTGATTCCTAACTGGGCCTCGCTGTGCCTTAAACTACAGGATTGTGTCAGGAAGGGCATCCGTCGAAAAAACACTCTCCCAGACCACCTGTGCCAATCATGTGACGACCCCTAACAGGATACGCCAAAAGGTGGACAACAGCAACAAGAATTCTCACTATAGTTGGTGATGGCTCAATTGTTTAGGAGAGAATTTCAAATTGGCACTTGATGTCATAAATGTTGCTGGCCCCTGTTGTAGAATATGACACAGCTGTTTTGATTTGGGCTAAAACAGCATAATCAAATTAAAAGACCATTAGGAACTTGTTTAAAATAGATCAAAATACAATCGGAGTGGGACTTGAATCCTCTATGAACTCCCAAGTGCTGTTCAGTTTATTGTCCCACAATCCTACAGTCAGGTGAGTTTCTCTGCTGCCAGAAAACACTGACTCAGGTCAGGTTTAGTGCGGTTAGAATGCAGCCTGCAGTTCATCCGACTCCACAAGGAGCGCGCACACAAACGCGATTAAAAAGGGCTCCATAAAAGTGTCAGTCCTGTTATCACATGGATCCACTTGTGCATAAACTCTGTTAGGAAAAAGGAAAAACTCCTCTGTTATTTTGTTGCTCATCTTTGGTTAAATAAATTTAATTTGAATGTTTTAAATGTCCTTTTCTCGCTGATTTGACAAAGACATGAATCTTTTTAGAAATGAAGTAAATGCTAATTCATAAGATGTAAATATATTTGTCAAGTTACTGTTTTATATAGTCGCGTTTATTTAATTGTATTCATTTACTTTGGATGTATAGGTTAATGTATTTTCTCTTCTTCTTATTTTCTGTCCTTTTAATGTATTTTTTAAAAATGTAATACCATTTTCAGACATTTCAGTTTACAAATTAGATGATTTTTTTTTTCCCCTTAATGATTTCTGCACGTGGTTCAGCTTAAAGTGACCCGTGCGCTGAGTGTGGCTGTAGTTGTTTTTAGCAGATAGGATTTTTTTTTTCTCATCAACAATTACTTGAGCACCCTGAGGTGCTGAAAGCCTCTTGTTGCCCTTAAGCAGCTGCAGAGGATGCTCTTCTGGTAATGAGTGATGACAATAGACAGTCGCAGCAGGCGGTGATATTGTCTGCTGAAGGTCATTTAGCCCCTCTGCTATCTAGATTGTTCATTATGCAGAGGAGTTTGTGTCAGTGATGACAGTGAAGACGGGCCGATGGCATCGGGTTACCCAACAGCAAGCGGCTGACCTCGGTTCCGTGAATGCCGGCGTGGTTTTGTTTTCTGCAGACAATGTGGAACAGTGTGCCACCCTCGTTGAGGAAGGCAGACTTGTAATCCACTTTAAGCCCTCTGTCTCTGTGTCCTTTCAAATGCTGTGTGGGCCTGATGGTGCAGCCGGGTTTGCTGCAGGGACAGAGCGCGTTGGTCCGCCTGATTGAAGATTAGGGTGGGTCGCAGAAGCAAATAACGCATCACAGATCCTTGAGACAATGCCAGGAAGCTCCACGAGTCGTCTGTAGACATACCTGGATGTGTTTTGATAATCAGAGGGGACTGGCACTGAAAATGCTGATTGTAAGTTTCAAGGTCACACCAGCTGCACTTCATCTAACTGTGCTGCAGATATCCTTGGCATTCTTGTCTGCTAATGTCTGTGATGACACTTGCTTATATAGAGCCGCATCGGCCGCGTTCTTACCTTTAACCTTCCATGGGGCTTTGCAGCAGGTTTCCAGAACATTTGGGAGGATGTCCACACCACTAAGGCTTCAGGAAATGTTTGCAATGGAGGGTAGGATGTCTGCACGTGTGCCAGATTTTCTGGAGTATAAGTCACAGGAGCAAACAAATCCATTATAAAGAAGAAAAACACGTATATCTGTTGTTGCAGAATATAATTGCATTTTTAGTAGAAAAGCTCATCGCCTCTGAACAAATTTAAAAAGCACATTTAAACAAATTTAAACCTGGCGTAGTGCTGCGTTCACACTGAAATCAAATTAGCATCTGCTGCCTCTTTTTAATGCGCGTCAAAGTCCATGCTCAATGCTAGTCCAAAAATCTACTCATAAACTAAACACTCCCTACCGTCAAGACACTGAACCCCACATTGTTCCTGGTGGTTACTGGTTGGCACCAGTGTCCGGCAGCGGAGCCGCCATCAGGGTGTAAATGTGTGTGTGAATGGGCCTGTCACTGTAAAGAGCTTTGGACCTTCAAAGAAGGTAGAAAAGCACTGTATTAGTATACACATGTACCAGTTACCATCATTCTGAGCTTATTTCTTTTTATTACTTTTTATTCAACGTTTTGCCTACAAAAAAACATTCTTAAAAAAATATTTAAATGAACTAAATGAATATTGATTGATTGGCTGAATATTGCTTCCATTTGAGTTGAAATTTTTCAGCTTTTAAGCGTAAGTGAAACGTCATTTTCTCCATTGAGCAACTTTCCTCCATGTCTGTCCATTGTTTCAGTTTCAAGGCTTCACTTTTCAGCCAGTTCCTTGTTATGGTTTTTTTTTTGCAAGCTATTATCGTGACCTTGAATAGATACCTGTCCTTTGCTCGTCTCACATTTGTTGGTAACAGAAATACAGTTTCCGTGGATCAACAGGGATTTCATACCCACGAATGAGTTTTGTTGATGCTTTGCCAAAAGGGATAAATATTTCTACTTGTCCACAGAATGTGCGAATGTTTGGCGTTCAAATCTCCACAGTCTCCAGCATTGTTGTGGAGTCTTCAGCTGTTTACTCTTTATGTGGGGACTGATAAAGAACCTGGTTATATTTTTCCTCCCAAATTGTCTTGAGTATGTTGAGGAATGTTGTTAGAAGGCAGATTGAGAACCAGTCATCCTGACAAGTCAACCTGCAGTTTTGTCCCCCACTTTTCTCTTAAATACGAGTCAAAGTCATTACAGTTCAACAGACACTTGTAAAATTTGGAAACCACCTTTTCTTAAGCCTCTGTAACCATTTCTATCACTTCTCTGTCCTGCTGAGAAACAGAGCTTTTTATTTCTTCATTGGAAAAGTTTCTTAGTTGAAAATACCTAAGTAGGTCGGTCTTGTCTAGCTCCAATTCTTCTTTGAGTTTATCAAAAGTGTTAAAAACTTTCTCGTCTGTTAATGTGCATATTGCAGTCATTCCTCTAATTCTCCATTTCTTAAATGTATCATCCAGCTTTGAATCCAGGAGAACGTGAATGACTAAATCAGTCATTTATGGATGTTACCTATTTTGTATTTATTGACTACTTCCCTCCAGGTTTTGATTACAGTGGGATTTTCTTCTGTATTTGTTACTTGTATTTTCTCCTCCAGTCTTGCTTGTAGAGGACAAGAACCATGGTAAATGGTAAATGGCGTTTACTTATATACCTATTAAAGGCCTAAAGCGCCTTACAGTCACAGACCCATTCACCCATTCATACACACACTGATGGTGGCTCCGCTGCCGAACACTGGCGCCAACCTTCCATCAGAGGCAACGTGGGGTTCAGTGTCTTGCCCAAGGACACTTCGACACATGGGCGGGCAAGGTGGGAATCAAACCTGCAATCCTTCGATCACAAGCTGACTGCCCTTTCCACTGTACCACGGCCGCCCCAACGTTAAGCTCGATTTGTTTCCAATTAGAGTAATAATCTGTTGAGCACCAATATATTATACTTCTTAGTTGGGCTGCTAAATAGTATTCTTTGAGGCTTAGTAGGGCTAATCCTCCTTTTGCTTTTTCTAACTGAAGTGTTTTCAGTTTCACTCTTGTTTTTTACCGTTCCAAATAAATCTAATTTGTTGTTTGTTCCATTTAACAAATTGCTCATCTGGAATACTGAGCGGCAGTGAGAGTATACAGCAGTTTACTTTGGCCAGTTTACCATTTATTTTTACAACCTCTATTCTTGAGCTAAGATCGATTGCTAAGGTGACCCATTTTGTTAAACACCTTCTTATTACATCACTAATTCTACCGCAATTTATGTTTTTTGATTTATAAAGTTTTGTTGTTCGGTAAATTCCTAAATATTTTATATTTTCTGAATCCCATTGCAATTTTTTTTTTTTTTGTCTGAGTGGTTCAGCTGGTTTGTAATTTATGCTTAGAATCTGAGTCTAGGAAATGTTTAGTTTGTATCCTGATTTACTCCATAACCTTTAAGGATGCCCATGAGTTTTACAAATGCAGTATCTGGTTTCTGTAAATTAACAATTTCATCATCTGCAAAGAGCCCCATTTTTTGTTGTTGCTTTGCTATTGTTACCCCTTCTAGATCTTCACACTGTCTTATATGCTGAGCCAAAGGCTCGATGAATATAGCTAGCTGCTTGGCTGGGCTCAAGCAGCATCCCTGTCTTGTTCCTCTAAACAGTTCAAAGCTGTCTGTTACATTTCCATGTATTTTAATTCTGCCCGCTGCCTTATGGTACAGAGCTTGTATACACTTGATGAAAGTCTGGTTAAAGCCCATTCTCCTCAGGGCCGCAAATACAAAGTCCCAGCAGACCCTGCTGAAGCTCTTCTCAATCATTCTGAGCTTCTTATTTTTTCCTTTATGGCAGTCTTTACCATCTACTGCTGGAGCTGCGATGGTGCTTTCAGCGGTACTTCCATGTCTCTGTGATCTAGTCTGATAACTCGCTGTCTCAGTCCAAAAAGGAAAAAATAAAAACAAGGAAAATAATGTCTCAATGCAAATAAGAAAAATATCAGGAGAGCAATCAGATTCTTCCTCATGTTGGTTTTGGATGGTGCTTCTTCTTCTGTGTTGCCGTCAGTAGCAAACAATGCCTTCTATTGGTTGTTAGCTCAACAAAAGTCAAAACATACTAAAAAAAAAAACAGCTTGTCTTCTTGATAAGATGATGTTTTCCGGGTATCTGTGCAGAATCTCTTGGGTTCTACATTCTCTTGCACTCTACTCTCACAGGTTGCTGTCTGCAGTCTTAAGAACGTCAGAGGTGGAGTCCAGAGCGACCAGAGCGAGCCTGACGGAGCTGCTGAGCCCTCAGATGGGAAAGGACATCGTATGGTTCCTCAGACGGTGGGCAAAAACATACCTGCTTGTGGATGAAAAGCTCTACCAGCAGGTCAGAGGTTCCACATCATCTTTGTTCAAGCCCATTCTTCTTTTGTTTTATTCAAGTCAAACAAATGTATGGTTTTAATAGTTTTTTCTCCTAACAGCCTTACACGTGTCCTTATGTGTGTGTGCTTTTTCTTCTATAGATCAGCATCCCTCTGAGCACAGCATTTGGAGTAGACACAGAAGGTGCCCAGTGGATTGTGGGATATCTGCTGGAGAAGGTGATCAATAACCTGTCAGTGTGGAGCTCAGAGACGGATCTGGCTAACGACACTGTGGAGCTGCTGGTGACGCTGGTAGAGAAAAGAGAGAGGTGAGGAGAGCAGTGGAGCAGTCAATAACATATTTCTAATGTCAATAACTTTTTCAGGGGAAGAAGGTTTAAACGTTTTCTGTGTACCTGGATGCAGTGACCCCCACTGCTTCACAGAAGGCAAAACACAAATGGTTTTCAAATGTTCTTGAAGTGATTTTTTTTCTTCCTGATTAGAGCAAACATCGTGGTTCAGTGTGAGAGCTGGTGGAGTCTGGCCAAGCAGTTCGCCAGCCGCAGCCCCCCCCTGCACATGCTGTCCAGCTGCGTGCAGAGGTCCCTGATGAAAGCTCTGGTCCTGGGGGGCTTCGCACAAATGGACTCTGACACCAAGCAGCAATACTGGGCAGAGGTAACTGTTCCAACGTCACGCTGAGCACAAAAAATACAATACAACTCCCACTCCAATCACCTTTTGAAGTGGTCTTTTAATTTTGATTGTGCCGTTTTTAGCCAAAATCAAAAAACCTGTGTCATTTACTGCATCGTTTCTGCAGAGTGGTAGGAATTCATTAGAAGTTCACCTCTGAGTTGAGGGCGGGACTGCTAGCGCTGAGTGAGCCTGCCTCCACCTCCCGTCATCCATCTGTTAACGCGCTCTCCTGCTAGTTCACACCCCCAAGCTAACATTAGCGGTGCAACAATATTGTAGTTATCTAGTCATACAGTTTTGAGATAGATTCCAGCTCAGACGAGGAAAACCAGGATGGATCTGTTTGACTACAAGTGGATGCATCAGAATAGAGCTCAGAAATACAATATTAACTTAGTTTTCCTCATATAAGTCCTCCATCATGAGAGAAATGCCTCAAGAACACAATTTTCATCTGAGGAGGTTTTTAATTAGTGATGAATTATATTTTATAGACAAAAAGCTGACAGTTTTTATGAATACATCTTGCTTTTAATAAACTAAATTCAAGAATTTCAGCCACAAATAACGGTGAGATGTTTCCACTGATTTCTTTGTTGGTTTATTTTTTATTTTATATTCATCCGGGTCAGGAGCCAACACGTTGAAATAAAGTGGTACCTCGCCATATTGCAGTTCACCTTTTGTGGTTTTTTCTGTTGTGTGGATGTTTCCCAGTGCAATTTTGCATCCTTTTTTTTTTAAGCACACTGTGTCCTGATTGGCTGTTGACCTTGTGGTTGCATTTAAAACAAGAGTTTTATTTATTTTAGGAGAATGCTTTAGGAGCTTTTGTTTTCTCTCACCTCCAACACTGGTCCACCCTGATGGGAGGATATGGAGCTCCTTAATCAATACACAAGAATGCCATAAAGCTTCATCAGTAACACCCTCGTCTTGATCCTCCTCCCGTGTGAATAAGGCAATCCTCATCTCGCTGCTCGTCTTTGTTTAACAGACTGAGTAGTAAATGGAGGTGCAAAGCCTCTGCGACTCCAGAGTAATTGCTGGGAGTGGACAAGTTAGACTGCAGCTGCTGCTTGCCTCAGCTGTTCTTCATGAACTCTGAAGGCCTGTGTGGAAGAAGAGGAAGAGGAGGGAAGGAGCTGTCAGTTGATCAAAAACTCCCTGCATGTCAGCTCTTCATCACACCGAAGAGGACATGACTTTTCATCCTGGATCCAAACTGTTTGTCCTGACCGACACATTCAGGCACATGATTGTTTTGGTTTTTCATTAAGTCGTTCCTTTGTGATCTTCTCATCTGTTAGTTCTTCTTCTACTTTACCTCCACTGCTTCTGTCTATGTTCAGGTCCAGAATCTGGACACGGCTGTCCTCATAAGTATGTTTTTTTCTCTGACTGGTTCTGATGTGACTTTTTTTTTTTCCCATTTTCAACTTGTAGAGTTCTTTATATTTCTCTAAAGCTACGCTCACACCGGGAACTCTGAGTGTGTTCATGATGTTAAAACTGGACAAAAAAGGAGGAGATTGTTTTTCTTTTTTTTTTACTGTTTACTAGTGCATTTATGCCACCTACAGCTGGAAGAGGCTTGGTGCGAAATGTTAAAACGGTACAAATCCTGCCCTTTCTGATTTAGACTCAAAACAGAAACGATTTGGTTCATTGTTAACATCCTTGTAACTACCTTGTGGATATGGATTATCATCATCAGGCTCATCGCTGTGTCTGGGTTCACCAGATAAACCAAATCCATACGTCACTACCAAATCCGAGTCCCTGATTGGACAAATTTTGATCCGGTTTATTTTGCAACGTGCATTCAATGGCCACGCGTTTTGTACGTGTGATCCAAAAATGGTCGTAGAAACGCAAGAGTTTTAACCTCAGAAGCCGAAACGCGCGTTTACGTTTGTTCACCTAGAGTTTTCATTGGAAATGGTCACTTGAGCGTGCATTGCGCGGTGTGAACTTATTATACATTTTATTATATATAACATATTAGGTTAAGGTGAGAGCTCTGTACCAGACTGCACTCACAACACTGCTTAGGAACATAAAAAAAAACTAAGACTGTCTCTAAAGTTTGATATTGTAGTGATTTTGATTGATACAACCAAGACCCGGCTCAGCCATATGAGTTCTGTTTGACAGCGTTGTTTTGGATCAGAAAAATGCAAAACATTTAGGGAGATTTGCAGCACGTGCAGTAGTAATTGATCAGGTGGATTCGTGTTTCTTCTTCATGCAAGCATTTGCATTTTCAGTTCTAATGTTCATTTTTTTCAGGCAGAGATTGTTGTGAAAATCTTCAAGTACGTAAATCAGAGTTGCTGCTCAGAGCTTAATGAAAAGAGGAAAGGTTTGAGGATATTTTAACATTTTCAGAATTCTGATGAAAGAAAGGAAAACGTTAAACATGTTCCTGTAGCATTTTTCTCATAATGTAGGGCATAAAAAAATTTAAGATTAAAATGACATTTCTGAGTATTTCTTGATTCAAATTATGATGGATCAGGAGCAAATTAAAAAAAGGTTTGAGAAAGTTTGGGTTTGTGATGCAACACCTGAAAATGGCGGGCCAAAGTGTCCATCTATTTGTCTTCAAGTGGAGGATTTAGAATTGGAGGGCAAAGGAGTAAACTTTGGCCCGTTAATTCCAGTCCTGCGTACGGCTGGATAGCTCCAATATCTGTCACCATTTTGTTGCACCGTTAGTGTTATTTTGGGCTTGTGAGGGGCTGTAAGCTAGCAGGAGAGTGTGTAAACAAAGGACTGCTGGGATATCAACGTAGCGTTACTTCATGCCAACAGTCCCGCCCACAACCCAGAGGCAAATTTCTGATGAACTCCTACAGCTCTGCAGAAAACATGTCTTAAAAAATGACGGGTTTTTGATTTTGTCTGTAAATGGGATTACATTAAAATTGTGACTAAAAGACCTCTGGGAATGCATTTACAGTAGAAAGAAAAATTGTTGGAGTGGGACTTTAAATAAAACTAACACAACTGTAACTGATTTGCTTCAGTACTATTTCACAGTGGAAGGAAACGGCTGTTGGCCAAATGTTTTGCTGGACTCTTAACTCTGTGTTGTTGTCCCTGATCTTCAAGGTTCTTCATCCGCTCCAGCAGCGTTTTCTCAACCTCATCAACCAGGAGAATTTTGCTCAGATCAGCCAAGAAGAAGCCGTCAAACAGGAGATTGTCGCCACGTTGGAGGCGCTGTGCGGCATTGCCGAGGCGACACAGATAGACAATGTGGCCTCGCTCTTCTCTTTCCTCATGGACTTCCTGTCCAGCTGTATCGGCCTCATGGAGGTAAGAGTCCAACAGCTTTAGATTCTGTCTGTAATCGCAAACTGATCTGATTACATTTAGATCCAGAAACTCAATAAATGTCTAAATAAAAATCCTAACCATGGGTGATTTATGGTTGTTCACTAAAAGGAAAAACAGTTTCTTGCATGTGTGAATGCAGACAGATGAACCACTGAAAACTGTTTCTCTCAGCTCTGAAGTTAACATTAAAAGCAGAAATAATGAATAAAACTTTAAATGTATTACGTTAATGTCAATCCAGCCATAGAAGATATTCTGATCCAAAATAAAGTAGTCCTTAAAACTGACCCAAAAATGTGAAATAGACAGAAAAATGTTAAATGATCTCAAATGTAAACGCTGCAATCACAACCAGACAAGCAACCACTCAAATGAAGAACATTTATGATGGTTTTTAAATGCAATCTTTAATTGAATTATAAGATCTTTCAGAAATCCCACAAGGACAAAATGTCAAGTGTTTATACCCACATCCTAACTAATACAGTCATAGTCTGCTGTTCAAACAAGTTCAGATAAATAAAACTAACTGACATAAGTGATTAAATCAGCCGTACGTTGATCAGTTCTAATGTATAAAGTTGTTGTTCCTGAGACTTTCACTCCTCCTGTGGTGTGTTGTGTTTTGGTGAAAATGATTTTATCTTGTAGGTTTACAGCAACACACCTGAGACCATCAACCTCATCATTGAGGTTTTTGTGGAGGTGGCTCACAAGCAGATCTGTTACCTGGGGGAGGTGAGACTCTGAAAGACTTACAAAGGTTTCATGTCCTGCCCTTTTCCAAAGGAAACACATTTGTATTCTTTTTAGAACATACAGTCGAGGAAATCGGGGTTTGATCTGATTTTGTAGGTTTGCCCACCTAAAGAGAAAGTGACAATCTGCCATCCTAATGGTAAGTTCATTTGAACAGTGAGAGATAGATAATCAAGAAATCCACTTTAAAGAGTTTATTTAAATCTATTTGCATTTCATTGAGGGGAAATAAGTATTTGAACCCTCTTGCAGGAAAGATTCAGTACTTTGTGGCAAACTCCTTCTTATTAAACACAGAGGTCAGAGGTTTCTTGTAGTCAATGAGCCAGTTTCTGCACAAATCAGGAGGAATTTGGCTCCACTCTTCTTTATAAATGAGTTCTAAATCACTCACTCATTAACTTTGAGCTTCAGCTCTCTCCATAGGTTTTCTATTGGGCTGAGGTCCAGAGACTGGCTGGACCATTCGTGACCTTGAGATGCTTCTTCAGCCATTCTTTGGTTGCCTTGGCTGTATGTTTTGGGTCATTATCCTGTTGGAACACCAATCCACCACCTATTTTAAACCTCCTGATGGAGGGAAGGAGGTTCTCACTCAGGATTGGACAGCACGTGGCTCCTCCCATCCCCACAGTGAAGTAGCCCTGTGCAGAAAAACACCCCCAAAGCATAATGCTTCCACCTCCATGCTTGACAGTGGGGATGGTGTTCTTGGGGTCAGTGGTCTGTTATGTTGGTCTGATCTGACCACAGCACCTTCTCCAATCACTCTCTGAATCATGAAGGTGTTCATTGGTAAACTTCAGGCGGGTCTGCACATGTGCAGAAGGGGGACTTGGTGAGATGTTCCACCACTGCGGTGTAAAGTATTTCCAGTGGTTTTCTTGGTGACTGTGGTTCCAGCTGCTTTGAGATCATCCACTAACTTATGCCGCTGTTTTAGGCCGATTTCTCTCTGTTCTCATGGTCATGGAAACCCCAGCAGGTCAGCTCTGGTTTGGAGCTCCAGACCTACAGGTGGATTGATGGTCATGTTCTTGTATTTTGTCCCCTGAACCTCCAGCTGATGGGTTTGTAGTCCATTCAAGTCTTGTGCAGGTCTACAATCTTCTCCCTTCAATCCACTGAAAGCTCTTTAGTCTTTCCATGCAGGAGAGTTTGGAGTCTGACTGATTCTGTGGACGCATGTTTCTTCCACAGGTGATCAGTTCAAACAGGAGTCTTCAGTTCTGGTGACAGGTTGATTAGTCTAACTGCTCTGTGTGAACCAGAACTCTTAATGGTTATCAGGGAATCAAATACTTATTTCCCTCAATGTAATGCAAATACATTTGAAGTGATTTTTTAAAGTTGATTTCTTGATTTTCTGTCTCTCACTGGTCAAATGAACCTTCCATTTGGATGACAGACTGTATATTTCTTTTTAACTGGGCAAACCTACAGAATCAACAAGGGATCAAATACTTATTTCTTCCACTGTACAAGTAACCAACTTTCTTTTTTATTTATTTTCTGGGGAAAATGTACAAACTTCAGAAAAGTACAGATTAGACAGTTTACTGTAGAAAATGCTTTTTTTTTTTTTAAAAAAGTGTTTTTCATTTTTGACTTTGAATTCCTTCCTCTGGTATTTGCATGTCAGTGTAAAAATGTGAAGTGGGTGGAGATGGAGGTTTTTTTTCTTGTCGGTTGAATTCCCATTTCTCTCCTCAGATCAAGTCCATGAAGCTGTACGAGTTGTGTCTGACGCTGCTGCAGGTCTACTCCAAAAACAACCAGAGCAGGAAGCGGGGCGACGCCACCGCAGAGGAGGACCAGTACCAGGACCTGCTGCTCATCATGGAGCTGCTCACAAACCTGCTGTCCAAAGAGTTCATCGACTTCAGCGACACCGGTGAGCCTGCCGCCTCTCTGCTTCATTGAAGGAGCTGCATTCTGACGCTGAAAGTGGCTGCTTTGTGTTCAAGACGAGGTGTTCAGAAACCAGGACCAGGGAACGCCAGCGTCCAACCGGACGGTTTCAGCCGCAGACGTCGTCCTTTACGGAGTCAATATCGTTCTTCCTCTAATGTCTCAGGATCTGCTGAAGGTGAAAGACCGCTGCTGCAGCGTTGCATCTGAGTAAACGTAGACCTGTTAGCTTAGATTGTGTCACCTTTGTTTGCAGTTTCCCTCTTTGTGTAACCAATACTATAAGCTCATCACCTTCATCTGCGAGATCTTTCCAGAAAAGATCCCACAGCTGCCTGAAGACCTCTTCAAGAGCCTCATGTTTTCTCTGGAGCTCGGCATGACCTCGTATCCTTTCATCCAAGAAAATCTTTCCAAATATTTTCCACCGTTGAAATGTGCACGCACCTCGTACCCGGTAAAAATGAATTTTAGACTTGTTAAACAACCCCTCCCCCCAAGGAATGATGTCATCACAGTGGGCAAAACCAAAAACAAAAACGGGCTTAAAAAATCCACTAACGAAACCAAAAACCATCTATCTGGGATGTTCAAAGGAAGTTCTGTCATTATTGTGGGATGGCCACAGGACCTACGGCTTGGCAGCCGTTTGTATCAAAGTGTGAAATTTGATGATTTTAACATTTTCCCACAATATGGAAAAGTAAAACTTTTGTTTAAGAGATCTTCTTGAAATTTCATACGCATGGCCACAGCTTAAGGCTACAACTACAACCAATGTTTCGTTGACCTTTAACTTCGTAAAGAGACCGCCATCTTCAATTTAAAAAAAAAATCACCTATGGTACCACGTACAATTTTGTACTTCTGTTAGGTATTTTGATCGATCGCCTGCTCACTCCTCAAGCCTCATTGGGAAGCTACTTGGAGAAAACTGTTGGAATTAGATTTTGAACAGCATTAGCGTGGTGAGCTTGTAAAAGTGGCGTTCCCTTGTTGCTCGCATGTGTTTTACCAGAATATTGTGAAAATGTAATACATGAAATCCTGGCTCAGGCTAGACGAAACGATGTGATATACAATATGAAAATATTATCCTCTGTTGCTGAGAAAATCCACAAATTTACTTTTGCTAATTCTTCTAAAAATTGAATCGACTCGTTAATCGCCCCCAGGTGAACAATAAATAAAGTGGTTGCTATAGTGATAAACAAACAGAAAAGCAGCCATTTGGAAAAAAAGTGGGTGTTTTAATGAATTTTTTGCATGCACCACTGACCAGGGGCAGAAAGGTAGCAGCCGCTCAGCCAGTGAGGGCAGGTCAAAGGTTGCTGTGGAGGCTAATAGCAGCTGTTATACATCGCAGCTCGTGGCTTTAATTCCAATTATAATGTCGGTTAAATTCCTTTGGTGTGGTTAGAAAATGAAGTGAAGGGTTTGTTAGGTTTTTGTTTGTTTGTTTTCCAGCAGAGACGTTTGTGTTTTTACCCACAAACTAAACATACAGATTTTGCTGCAATGAAAGTCCAATTCTGTCAAACGTTGAAAGTTCAAACAAAACAGGAAATGACATACCAAACTAAAACGTTTGAAGCTTCTGTACAGCAATGATGGCGAGAATCAAACATGCTGCAGTTTGATTCTTTTTTGTTTTTCTTCCTGTGGTGTCAGTTAGACCCTGTCAACTCTAGAACTTCTGAATCTTTATTAGTTAAATAGTTTACCATTTGATTAAATAATGATTTTTCCCAGCTATAGCAGAAAATTGTGTCTTCTAACCACCTAAATGAAAGGAAGAGCTTCTATTATTAAAAAGATATCATTCTTACAATAAATCTGATTAGAAAGGGTTTTTTTTGGTCAAGGAAACTGATATGTGAATGCTTTAAAGCAGATGTTGTTTGTTATGAAACAGCATTGGATCTGAAGTCTTTGAGCTTCTTAACATTAGCTTCCAGAATGGGTTCAGAAATCAGCCAGTTGTGTTTGGAGGCTTTGTCTCCTCTGACTGAACAGTGCGCCAAAAACCAGGAGAAGGACTCGCCCCTCTTCATCGCTACCCGGCACTTCCTCAAGGTCTGACTGCATCACAAACCACAACAAGATAAATAGACACATACATTGTGTTTACAGTTTGTTTGAAAGCAATAGAAATACCTCTGGGCTTCTAAATCATTAACCTTATGTTTGACATCCTCCCCTCAGCTGGTGTTTGACATGCTGGTCCTGCAGAAGCACAACACAGAGATGACTGTGGCCGCAGGAGAAGCTCTTTACACACTCGTGTGCCTGCATCAGGTCAGCATTTTTCTAACCACATTGTTGAAACTGTGCAGATAATCTTTGCCTTTTTTCGTTGATATGCAGATGAGAAACTTGCTCTTTGGCGCCCTCTACTGGCTGCTCCTTAAAACACACCCAAAATAGGAGAACATTTTTACCTGGGTTTTATAACAGACCAAATCTGTTACTCCCCTAAGGTGACAGATTTTATGCCCTTTTTAATCGGGATCTCCCAATCAGATCACGTTATTGGAAATCAAGCACGATCAAGTAGTTTCAGACTCAATCGAATGTTGTATTCCAATCAGAAATGTATTTATTATTATTTTTATTCCTATTATGATCAGTACTACATATTTCAAGTTTATTAATACGGATTAATCGTCTACTAGAATTCTGCAGTTAGCAAGATCAGATTCAGACTTCAGGGCTCAATAACTCTTAATAAACGTTTACAACTGACAGATGTCTCTATTGGTTTGTCTTAACCCAAACAATGACCTACAAAGGCATTTCAGCAGAAAAATGATCGAGTTTTTGTTTCTTTTTAATAAGAACGGCTCTCTCCGTGCTGCCGACCGAGAGACAGCAGGGAGATGATTGCCAAGGGACCTTCTACAAAGTTTTAATGTCTCAAAAAAACCGAATAAACTGTTACATAAATATGAGCTAGTCGTGAATACTCATCACATTTGTGATACAGCAACAATTAAAAATAAAATTGTAAGAATTTATAATGGAGATATAAATCACATCTGCTAAAAAATGTTCAACAGTTATGAAGATACTAGAACTTCAGTGACCAAACTTTCTCACATGACTAATTATAACCTAGTTGACTGTTAACTATTTTATCTAGTTAATAGTGAATGACTTATTTGAATAATCAGGATGGAAATGCAAAAATGGATCAGCTTGAAACATGAAAAGAAGTCTATCAAATGTTTTTTACCAAAATGTATTTACATTTTTCACTTTGATCTGTAATGTGTGGTTTGATGCTGGTGTGATTCTTTCGCCTTCATTTTTATCAGGTGGAGTACTCTGAGCTGGTGGAGACTCTGCTTTCCTCTCAGAGAGACGCCATCATCTACCAGCGACTGGCCGACGCCTTCAACAAGCTGACCGCCAGCAGCACGCCGCCCACCATGGATCGCAAGCAGAAGCTTGCCTTCCTTAAGAGTCTGGAAGAATTTGTGGCCAACGTGGGCGGCCTGCTCTGCGTTAAATAACCACTGGACAATGTCGCTGGCCTTGACTCGTCCTGAAACTCAACCAATGAAAGACTGACCCCGCCTCCTCTCTGGGAACTTTGCCTCGGACGATGCGGCTCGAAGCCTCGGAGAAGCTTCTAGTCTGAATGTTTACCCCATTTTCAGCTGGGAACGTTTTATTTTTCTCAGTCCTCTTGTGCCCGTCGCACCTGCCTGTCCCGCTGCTCCTCCAGCATGTTTAGCGTAGTTACTGTGGTAACCACGGAGACTGAACTGCTCAACAGAGACCCGGTTGAAGGTTTCCGCCCTCTCAAATTGCAGAGGCCGCTTTTTACGACGACACACCGTTCGTCCACCTTTTATTCAGCACGATGAAAGATTCTGGAGGCTGCACACAAACACACTCACAGGAACACAAAGGGGAAAGACTTGGACTGTGTTTTGGTTAGGTTTTAGAGGGGCCATTTTTGATGTCTTTTAATGAGGATTGCCATGATGCGCGCACACACACACACACACACACAGAGACAGACAGACAGACAGACAGACACACACACAGACAGACAGACACACACACACACACACAGAGACAGACACACACACAGACACACACACACACACACACACACACAGACAGACAGACAGACAGACACACAACCACCCTGTCCTTTCCAGAGTGCCTTGATGTTGTTGATTGTTCTGTGGGTGTGTTTGTGTGTGACAGGGAGTGCCTGCGGTTTGCCAAGAGTTCAGAAAATTCACAGATTATGAAAAGGCGTCGTTATTTTTTATTTTTCTGCACAAAATACTGTGTTTTAAACAAGCTGGAGTAACTTCACCTTTTTGGCCAGTAGATGGCAGTCTGCACGAGTTGAAGAGATCAGTTATCAGAACAAGCATCAATCAAGTGTTGACTGTTGCAGATTTTCTTTTTTTTACCTGGAGAAATGTTGGGCTTTAATAACTTGACACAAAGAAGGCCTTACTGGCATGGAGGGTTGACGGCATACATTTAGTGTTTTCATGGCAGCAGAGCCTCATCAGCATCACTGTTCAACACACACTGGAGACTGACATAAAGGACAGCAATAACAAACCAAATAAAAAGGAGCAGAGCCACTTCTCAAAGCATTATTTTGGAGATCCATCTCGGTCAGAGCACTATCCCAGTAATTGTAGATGGCTGTTTTTGTTAATGAAGTGTAAAAGTGTACATAAACTTATTGTATAAAATGTTTTGGCCTCTTCAGTTTCCTTCTTATGTGTGTCTGCTGTCATGTTTTCTCTAATAATAAATGAAATGCTTGTTTTACAGAATAACTGAGTCAGAAATGTGGTGCTGTTTAGTATTTGGGTACTGTTTACTGTTTTTTTTGCACTTCTGTCAGTATTGTAGTTTAAGTTTTTTAATATGCAAATGAAATCCTTACAACAAAACTAAACTTGAAACCGTGAGCAGGGTTGTATGACCTTCAGATGCTACCTGCCCTCGTCACCCCTCCTTACACGCCATCTCTACCTCTGCCAGCCTGGTCAGAGCTGCACATGACACATTCATGATAAAAACCCACACTTTTCTAGATTGCTGTGTTTCTGTTGAGTTGTTTTTCCATAGCAACTATTTAATGTTTTGGTCGCCTGGGAGTGACAAACAGGTCTATGTAATTTATAGTATGTTTTTTAAATTTCCTTGTCAACTGAGGTTTTCTGTTAACTACGTTTATAATACATTCACGTCATATTGTTTTGTTCAGCTTCAGCCAACAAATTCTGTATTACAATATTCCAGTAAAAAGCATAAGTAACGGCAGTGCCACTTTAGTGAGCTGGCCACACTAACACGGTTAAAACTACAATTTCTACTTCCAAAATGTTTTTCCCAATTATGCTTGAGGAGTTAGGAAGCAACAGGTTGAAATCCCTAGGAAGAATTTAAATTTGTAGCCAGTACTAAAGTATATTTATTGGGAGAAGTCTAGATGGCGGCCTCTTCCTGAGGTCAAAGGTCAATTAAACTATGGATGTAATTGTAGAACTGTGTCTGAAAAATTGTGAAGACTGCTGGAACAAGTTTTCTTTTCTTATATTGCCCAAAAAATACATAGCTAAATTTCACATTTTGCCACAAAATGGACACAGAGATTCAGGTCCACCCCATAATAATTTCAATGCTTCCTTTGATATCTTCCACACGCATGTTTTGGTTTTGTTAAGTAGATTTTGAAATGTTTATTTTCGGCCCCATTCATTTTTTTAATGGTAGAATGTAGAAATTCATTCCCACCACGTGTGTGCAAATTTAGGTGAGTTTGAGAATGTGGCAAAGGTGGAATTTTGGCTCAAAAGTGCAGTAAGAAAGACAAACTGTGGAAACAATAAAGTCCTTGTTGTCCAGGACTGCAGCGGGGCAGTAAAGAAAGAAAAATACACATTTTAGAAAAGGGGAGAAGAAAACGTTATTGATCCCAAAGAAAGGAGATATATTTATCAGGAGAGTATTGTGGGGCAGCAATAAATAATACTATTTCCCAAGTCAGGTTTGAAAACGAAACACAATCGCTTTTCGTGCGATTATATAACACGTTCAAAACAATTGTTCTCGGCAGACTAACGACTCCAAAGTCTAACGGCTAACAGTTTTGCGGGCTTCTTGTCCCTCTGTAGTTGCCGTACTGTTTTGTTGCGTCACAATCCCGCGACTGCCCACGTGTTTGAGAGCGCCGCAGTTTCTAGCTGAGAGGAACGCAGAGGCTGACAGGAAAAAAAAGGCTGCGCGTGAGTGTTGTGCTCACAAACAACCGTCGATGATTCGTTTTAGTCGTCGTGTCTCCTCGGAAACGAGCGCAGACTGTAAGAATGGGATGTTCTCATGCCTGACATGGTTTCACACCAGAGTTCTCTAAATCTATCAGAATGAACCAGTTTGAAAATATAAGGTCGAACATCTGAACCCAGGGTGTTTGAAATCTTTTTAAATCTGTCAAAGCTTTGTATTCGCTGCGTAAACTGTTCTATTATCGTTTCTGAAAGGAATGTGTCAGATCTCTGGAGCGACGTCAGAGTTCTCCAGATCAGAAATGAAATGAATCAGCAATAATCCTTTTTCCTCCTCCCCTCAGTTCCACCTGAAGAAACCATCTGCGCTGGGGGATTCACTCCCTCCTCATCTTCCTCTTCCAGTCTATCATGAGTGGGAGTGATGATGATGTTCCCACGCTGTCTGCTCACACTCTGGCTGCCCTGCAGGAGTTTTATGAGGAGACCAGAACCGGTCCGGTCCGCAAGACAGTCCCTTCAGATCCATTCAGCGTAGGAGCTTTGCAGGAGGACTGGGTGAGTTTAGGTCATTTTGCAATACTGCAGAACTTTTTACAATTGTTTAAAGTAATCGACTGCATGGTCTGGTCTCAGGTATAAGAAATTATAGTCGAATTTTTCATAATTCTGATTTATGTTTTATGTATTTATCATATATTTAGATAAAGACTTAATGGATTGGACAAACGTTTTGAATTTCTGTAGTTTTATTTTGTCCGTTTTTTTACATGCCTTGAGTTTCTGCGCCCGTATTTTTGAGCGACTGATCCAGACATCAGAAATAAACATGAAGAAAAGCTGCAGAATTTCTGTCCTGTGCTTCAGGCTCTGGTTCCTGATGACTGTAAGTGTTACTGATCACGTGGACACGTGTTTGTGTTGCAGCGGATGAGCCAGTTCTGGTACAGTGATGAGACGGCTACCCGGCTGGCCGAGGAGGTGGTACGAGAATCTGGAGAAGGAGGCAGGTAGGGCCAAACGATATGAGGAAAACGGTTGACGTGTGATATTAGTGATGCTTAATGAAATGATAGAATGACTTGTGATACATGAACTCATATCAGAACAAAAAAAAGCTCATTTCCATTTGATTGCAACTATTTTGTTTAAGGCAAAGTCAACATAACTTAAATTAAAGGCGCGAGTGGCGTCGGATGACCCGCAGGCGCTACCTGCCCTTGCCGCCCGCCTCCATGCGCCACCACCGTCCTCATTGCCCTACTTTGACACGACCTTACCTGCTAAGCAGCCAGAATGCACCCTGACCTCACCTTTCACTTTCTGTAAGGCTGATCTGAGGTGTATGTGACAAATTGGTGTAAAAAGCCCTTTTTCAAAATGGCGGCTCTTCTGTTGAGTTTTTTTTCCATATCAACTATTTTATGTTTTGGTTGTCTGGGAATACCGAACAGATCAACACGTTTCGAAGGAATCAGCAAATGTAAACATTTGGATTTCTGCGGCACGTGCGGAGGGAGTGGTGCGCTCAGTCACTCTGCAGTTGTAGTCATGAGTTTGAGTTGTTCTGATGGTAAAATGTTAAAATGTTTCACCAGAAGCTTTTGCATTACTGATTTGTTTCTTATTGTCTATCAATCATGGGTTTCTTAGTTACATTTGTTACTGTATTTAATTTTATTTTCTTAATGAGATGATCTTAGAATAGTAAATTAAAGGTGCTTTTAACCACTCCTGGCATGACACTAAATTTAGAGACCTTATGTGTTTTATCAATCCCCCACAATACACGTCTGAACTTTTTTGACATTGAATTTGATTTTGAAAGACATTTGTTGTTGCTGCTGTTAGAATAAAATAAATCAAAATTATTATAAAGCATATTGAAAAATATAACACTGTTAGTGTAATTATCATGATTATTTATTCATGTTATAAATAAATGGCCTAATGACTGTAAAAAATAAACAAACATATTTTATCGACGGTGTTGTGAGATTTTGCGTCTCTCTTTTGACAGCAAGAAACTGGAGCAAATAGTTCTTTTCGAGGCCGCTACACTTACACAGAACATCCTAAATGTGTTTTTCAAAGAAATGAGATCTCTGTCAATGGTTGAAGATTTAAAGACATGATTGGGGTGCTGCACCCCGGCAACCACCTAAGTCACTTTTGCAAACTAATGAAGGAAAAATTATTGTAGAATATTTTAGTGTTTACTAATTGAAATAAACGTTCATAAAAATGTTCATAAAAATATTTATGCTTACTATTTCTATGGGAAGTTTAGACAATGATTTAGTGCAAGGATCAGGAACCATTTAACTTGTGAGCCAATTATGGCTTTTTTTGTTCTAGCATGAAGCTTACCTTGGACCTTAGGCTTTTTATATTTCATAAAGTGAAATTGAAATTCATGAACTACACATGTAAATTTTCATTTTCCGTAAATGCAGTATATGCTGCTACCATACATGACGCAAACTTCAATGGCTGGTACCCGCACTATCAATTTTTGGGGGGAAAAATTGCACATCATCTTACGTAAACAATAATCATTTACTAATTGAAAAAAATAATCGTTGAGTAATCGATTTTTAAAATAATCGTTAGTGACAGCCCTAGTCGTGAAGTTGTTTTAGCACTTGTGTAAACATTTAAGTTAACCATTTATCATAGTTTACTCCGACTTTTGCACTGCGCATTTTGCACAGGATAATATTGGAATGTTGATAAATTTGTGATTTATCGTGCAGGTCTAGAGGCAGGTAAAATGACACCCATCAGACCAAAGCCACCTCTTTGTTTCAAATATTTGGTTCAGAAATTACAGCTGCTGAGGCTCCACTGGTGTTGGAAGACTTTTATGGGGTCAAATCAGAATCCTTTTAGAGGGAATGAAAAACCAGATTATAAATTGGAAAAGTAAAAAAAGA
This sequence comes from Adrianichthys oophorus, assembly GCA_036245035.1. Taxonomy (NCBI): domain Eukaryota; kingdom Metazoa; phylum Chordata; class Actinopteri; order Beloniformes; family Adrianichthyidae; genus Adrianichthys; species Adrianichthys oophorus. The sequence continues at coordinate 2,706,901 of BSAI01000005.1, forward strand.
AAAAAGAAAAATTTGAAAATTGGATCGCCACAGCAAATCGGCTTTCACTGATTCACACAGGTCACTGAATGAGGTATTTTATTCTGGAACACTCATGTTAATATTCAAACATGTCTATCGGTGCTCCTCCTCTCAGGATAGCCTGTGTGAGCGCGCCCAGTGTGTACCAGAAGTTGAAGCAGGGTGTGGTGGACGGTTCAGAGTGGGTCACTGCCATCGTCTTGGAGTTCGACCGCCGCTTCTCCACCTACAAAGAAGACTTCATTTTCTACGACTACAAGCAGCCGCTGTCTCTTCCGGAGAGCGTGGAGCCACACAGCTTCGACATCGTCCTGGCCGACCCGCCGTACCTGTCCGAGGAGTGTCTCCGTAAAGTGGCCGAAACCATCAAGTACTTGAGCAAAGGCAAAGTGCTGCTGTGCACGGGTTAGAAGTGGGAGCTCCCTGACCCGAATCTCTTTCTGTCAATCTCACATGACTGTCAGAACTAACCTTTGCTCTGTTACAGGAGCCATCATGGAGACTCTCGCCAAAGACCTGCTGCATGTTAAAATGTGCAGCTTTGAGCCCCGGCACAACGGAAACCTCTCCAACGAGTTCCGGTGTTTCGTCAACTACCCGTCCAGCTTGCTGTGACTGAACTTTTGGCAGGATCTGCTTTCTGATCAGAGCTGGGACTGTGGGAAACGAGGAGTTTATCACTTCAATTAACAGAATACTCAATCATGTCTGCTCGTTTAAAGAGAAAATACGGACATTTTTCCAGAAAAAATAACAAACATCTTATGAATCATTAAATAGTCAATCTGGCCTATTAGGCAAGATAATAAATGAAATGTTTTGTTTACTTTTACAACTGACTTCCCTTTTTATTTAAATGTTTTACTTTTGAGTAACTTTTAAATAAAAGTGAATCTGTTTTAGCATTTGATAAAAATGACAAATTCTCAGAGCAGGAACCCGAGTTCTGCTGGACATTCCCGGTTGAAGTCCACATCAATGAGTTAACATCAAATGCAGGATTTGATTCTTTCACATACAAAACCAATTTTAGTCTCATGGAAACTGTCAGCTGCTGAAATCTGAGCTTTTCTTTTCCCCTGAAGAGTATTTGTTAGTTCCGGGTTGGACCCCCGTTACCTTCAAAACTGCCTTAATCCTTGGTGGCATAGATTCAACAATGTTCTGGAAACTTTCCTCAGAGAGCTTAATCCATATTGACATAATAGCATCACACAGTTGCTGCAGATTTGTCTGCTGCACATCAATGACGCCGATCTCCCGTTCCACCACATCCCAAGGTTTGTTCATTTGGGTTGAGATATAAATGACTGTAGAGGTCATTTGAGTCCAGTGAACTCATCATGTTCAAGAAACCAGTCTGAGATGATTCCAGCTTTATGACATACTGCAGACCTGCAGAACACTTTCCTTCCTCCTCCTAGTGGTCACTGCCTGGAGACCCACCGGGCTTATCAGAATGTGCACAATGAAACTCTTTCGGCACAGCCAGGTCAAGAATGTCAGGCTGGGAAATCCAAGCCTCCCGGTCGACAAGATACTGATGACCGACGAACATCCAGGAGATGGTGAACAGTGAAGACTGATAAACAATCCAAGAGACAAATGCAAAACAAAACCAACCAATATACAGACACAGAAAAGCCACTTTAAAATGGTTCAAGATAAATCAGTGAATCTCATGACCATTGTGATGTGATCACAGCATCAGCACGACGTTCCACCTCTGGCTCATGCACAGGAAAGTCTGCTTTTTGAATTATTATTAATTTGCTGTCAAACAAAAACAGTTTCACAAACTGTCTCCTCATCAATGACTTGGATGGATTACGAACTGATTTTAACCCGTCTCCCTGTTCTTTGACAGGGACGGGTGGACGGACTTCTATCTCTGGCTTAATAAATAAATAAATAACAAACAAAGACAACAAAAACTGACTGACTGTTGTTAGTCTGTCACAGACAGACAGACAGAAGCTGTCAATCATGTCACTAACTGAGTGACAGGGCAGTTCAAAGACCTAACGCCAAAAAACATCAGCTACAATTTTTTATACAGTTCACATCACATTATATACAGTTTCCTCTCCTCAGCTGCAGCTCTGCTCTAATAGTCTGCTGCCACATTATTAAATTATTCTTTACTATATTTTATTTTGAAAGACATAAAAAAGAAAATTACTCAATTCCACCACATTTTAATAACTGTATCGCTTCAATAATGCAATAAAACAAAAAAAACTCATCATGAATGAGTTGATTTCTGCCCTTTATTTAGATAAGAAAATGTTTCCTCATTTGCATCTTATTTATTTTCACTCATTTTCTGTTTGTAAGAAATTACATTTGTTTTATTAGGACACAAAAATAAATGTTTCTCATTTGAAATGAATTAATTTTTATTCTTTTCCCCTGAATAAAATGGTTTGTTTCAATATTTATTAGACTAGTATGAATAAATTAGACATGACGGCACGTTCAGTTTATGTGTACATGTATTCGAGGAAAGGGCGTGAGGACCTCATCAACTGTGAAGGTTTTTAAGAAAAACCTCTAAACTCATCTGTTTCGGTTAGCTTTGAGTAGTTTTTAAAGTTGTTTTTTTTTAATGTGCTATTTATAATTTTACTATGTATTTTGTAAGTTATTTTAGTTCCACTTGTTCTTATGATTTAACACTAATTTCTATCATTAGTATTTTAAACATTATTGTTAAATTATTTTATTTTAATTTATTTATAAGCTCATTTGTTTTATTATATATTTGCTTTTAAACTAGTGTCTTCTCACCTCTGACTGGGATGTCTGTTTTCGGGCCGGGATATAAATATATATATAAGTGCTTTGATCTGTGGGTTTCATTCTATGATGTATGGGGAGGGTGTTTTTGTTTTTATTGGACTGTATTTGTTTTTATATGTACAGCACTGGGCAGGGTGCTTGAGGCTCCCCGCAAGATCAACCTCCTCCACCTTTTGGAAGGAGCACTCCATCCAACCACCCAGAGAGGGCAAACTACCTTTCTCTGGTCAAGAACCATGGCCTCAGACTTAGCGGTTCTGACCCTCATCCCAGCCACTTCAACTCGGCTGGGACACTCACCCCACCCCACCCCACCT
>BSAI01000005.1:2714734-2741123 GCA_036245035.1 Adrianichthys oophorus
GGGGGGGGGGGGGGGGGGGGGGGGGGCTTGCGAAGTACCTCAAGGGGCTGGGCCACTTGGCAATAATCCCCCCTCCCACGGTTTCCGCACAGTTTAGCACCCCTCTCTCAGTTTTAAGTCCACCTTAGACACCTCTTGTGGTTGCATTACACACACACAGACACACACACACACACACACGCGCGCGCACACACAAACACACAGAATGGGTGTTCTTTGTCGACACAAAGTACACTTTGAACGATTTTGCATGTCAAACAGTTTGTTTTAAACGTACAAGGAAATAAACAAAGTAAAAAGAGACATTTTGAATAAAGAGGGAGAGAGGGAGAGAGATCAAAAGACAGACACATGAAATGATAATTGGATGGATGAATAGATGGATAGACAGACAGATACACAGACAGTAACATTTTTCACATTGGCGTTTGAACCGCTCCTAGTCCGGCCTGTCACCTGGGATCTGTTTGCAAAGGGACAGCCTAACAATAGGATTAACCCAATACAGCACAGATTCTAGTATCATCCAAGCCCTCAAACCCCTCCACCACGATAAGGTGGCGATTCACGGAAGGGAACAATTTGAGTGTATGTGTGTCTGTACATACACAGCATGGCGCACCTGTAAAACAAAGCAGAAAAAAGGTTAGCAAATAACAGGCAAAGACAATAAAATGACATTTTACTGTACCTTCAAGAAGTATATGTTTATCCTGCATACAACCCGCCCTAAGCCGATACTGGTAAACTGGTTCAGGTGTGCTCAATTAATTAGAGACGAGGATCACTCAATCCAGCTACTCAGCCATTGCTGAGGTTGGTTCAGCACAAGATGCAACACCTCAGTCTGATATATATGAACTTTGAAGGCAAGATTTGCTCTTTAATGATGACATCATTTGACATCACTTTGTATATGTTAAATTTTATCATTTGTAATAATGACATCATCACCATGTGATTTTTACGATTATCTTTTTGGTGCGTCTGGGCATTGCTAAGATGTGGGGGAAAACAAGATCTTTCCAAGCCACTAAAATGCATAAAAAAATATGCTAAATGAGCACAGTTAGCATCGTTTTTTTGTCTCATGTGAGCCACATGATTAGTAGGATGCCAATCCTGGCACTACCCACTGCATTTACCTGGGCTTGAGGTCGGCGCCAATATGTCCTTCATTCATCGCGGGAGTTAATTTCTAAAGATGACCAATGATGGACAATATCTGCAACTGCAATAAGAAAAGACAATAAGATGAAATGAATATTAATTCATGATATTTTTTTAGAATACTGGTAATTGTAAGTGTTTTAAGGCTTCAAAGCTACAGTTTTTATAGTGGTGTCTGTACATGCAACAACTAGCTTCAAATACCTGAGAGATAAGTTTGAAATAAGTTCCACTTAGATGTTTGTCATTAGGAAACAAGGAGAAAAAAAGGCGCACTTGTAAAAAAGAAATGAAAAAAAGTGAAAAAAGATTTACTAAATAGTAAGAAAAGTTGTTAGGGTGAAAATGTATTGTACTTTTAAGAAGTATGTGGTTATCCTGTATACAACCCGCCCTAAGCCGATACTGGTAAACTGGTTCAGGTGTGCTCAATCAATTAGAGACTGGGATCACTCAATCCAGCTACTCAGCCATTGCTGAGGTTGGTTCCGTTCAGTTTGGGACACAGGGTGTTTTTCTTTGTCTAAAGAAAGGATTTCCTTAAGGTAAAGAAAAGAGAAAGATGTCACCAAAATAAAAGGAATATTGGAAGTTGATACAGGCGCACCTGGAAAAAAAAAAAAAAACATGTCAGCAAATAATAACAAAAGACTAAAGAGAAAATTTTAGTGTACATTCAACAAGTATATGGAAAGGGTTCCACCTGAAGATAAGTAGAAAAGATAACATTGTCATTGTAACATTTCATTTGGCTTCTGAACCGCTCTTAGTCCGGCCTGTCACCTGGAATCTGTTTGCAAAGGGACAGCCTAACAATAGGACTAACCCAATACAGCACAGATTCTAGGATCACCCAAGCCCTCAAACCCCTCCACCACGATAAGGTGGCGATTGAAGGAAGGGAAAAATTTAGGTGTGTATGTGTGTCTGTACATACACAGGAAAGCACACTTGTAAAAAAAGGAAGAAAAAATGTCAACAAATAATAAGAAAAGACAATAAGATGAAGTTTTACTGTCTGTTCAAGAAGAATATGGAAAGGGCTCCACCTGCAGATATCTAGAAAAGAAATAAATCTTTTGTATGGAGCTTCATAGAAGCCTGATTTGTGTCTCATTGTTGATCAATAAGGAGCATGTTCATTACATTTTGTCATTTATGCTTATTTTTGAATGAGATGATCTTACAATCATAAAATAAACCTGTTTTTAAACACTCCTGACATGACACTAAATTAAGAAGCCTTTCGTGTTTTATTAATCCTCCAAAATGCACACAAGTGAGAATACGGAGTAAAATGATCAAATCTATTGTCAGAACTGTTTATTATTAAAATAAGTTTAAAGCACATAGTCTTATCTTCTGCTGGAATGCAGTACCTATAGTTTCTGTTCAGAAGCAAAGTTCAAAGCAAAGCAAATGAGAGAATTATATAACAATAAGTGCAAAACATTTTACTGCTTCAGGAGGATCTTTTTTTGACACAGAATTTTATCTTGAAAGGAACTTGAATGTGTTGCTGTCAGATTAAAATAGATCATAATTGTTATATATAAGGCCCCTGCGACAGACTGGCGACCAGTCCAGGGGTGTACCCTGCCTTCGCCCATGAGTAGCCGGGTTAGGCTCCGGCAACCCCGTGACCCCGAAAGGGATAAAGCGGATTGGGAAATGAATGAATGAATGAATGTTATATATAAAAATATAACACTGTTATAGTTTAATTATTGTAAATATTTAAAAGGTACATGTTATAAATAAATGGCCTAATGGCCCAAAAAGAAGTGTGTTTTATAAAAAGTGTATTTTTACAAAAAGTGTAGAGAGATTTTTTCGGCTCCTGCTTGATTTTTTTTTAGTAAGAAACCGGACCAAATGTTTTTTTTTAGAAGTTGCAGAGCCCTGGTTTAGCTGTTCCATTAATAACATCATTCAAAGTACACATACACACTTAGACATACACACTCTTTATGCATTTGCATTTACAATTCATCCATATCAGACTTTAACATCTTGTCCACACATGTCAAATTAAGCTGTTATTGAGGTTTCAAAAACAATTCAAACTCAGTTAATGGTGGGAAATCTGAATTTGAATTATTCTGGTCCAGATCTCAGCCCATCAGTCCTCACTGTGATTATTTCAAGGATAAAACAAATAAACTCCAGGATGGATTTTTAAAAGTGAATAAATACAAAAAGAGCCAGTCTTTAGAGCTTTGAAATGAACTGATCCAAAAGATTTGGATCCCTGAAAAGAGCCATAAATACCATCTCTATCCACAGTATAATGGTAAACTATCCTACACCCGCTATCTTCCAGCAAAATGCATCAACCATTGATATGTCTCACTGTGACAACAAGCTTGTGTGCATGTTAGCTGTGTACACTTATAAACGCAATGATTTTCAATACAAGGGGGTCATTATCTTCTCTCTCCTTCTCATTCATGGTGCAGACAGAAAAAACATAACAGGATAAAATATCTAAAAGCCAAACAGACATCAAAAAACAAAGACAAAAACACACATTAAACCCTCAATCCATCCAAACAAAATGAATGGTATCCCGCAATTCCTTGCCCTGCCAGATCTAACAGCAGGCCCAATGTTTCTGTGACCATCGCTACAATACATTAGAGGTGTTTGAGATGACCCAGACGAACGCAGCGCTGTGCAGATCAACTCGTGTGAGGTGTATGCTAGTTAGTTTTTTGCTCCAGCATCACATGTCAATCATCATAAATATATCATGAGAAAGGGGAGGGTGCAAGGCGCCCACTTAGGCAACACAGCTGGATGACAACAAAACAATGCATTGTGGGAAACAGTGCCCTGACAGTTCTTGTTTTTTGAAGTGATGCTGATCAAAAACGGCTTGAGCTCAATGAAGGACATCTGTGGATTTTGTAACTCTATTTGCAAATAGTCAATCACTGATTTGTATTTATACAAATGGTTGTGTTCATTGAAATCAGCTTCACTCAGATTATATTATCATTAGAAATTATTTTACTTGAAACATTTAGCTATTTTTATTTTTCTACTGATAATCATTTAGATTTTAATGCTAAACATCAACCTGACATTTGCATTTATACAACAAAAGGTACTCATAAGTACAGGAATCACAAATCATCTGTGGTTATGTGTTTTATTTTTGCCTTTAGAAGTTAACTTGTGAAACCCCAAGTGTAAGAAAAGTGGACCCTAAGATCTGCTGGAACCTTTTCTAAAGAGAAAGACCTAGAACAATGTTTGTTATTGTATTTGCTGTTTTTTTATTTATTTTGGCATGCTCTGGTTCATTTTTCATTTATACATCAAGAATCTTTTACAGGACAGAACAAATTTACTCAGAATTTGTCTATTTGAATGTTCTATGTATGTTTCAAGAAATGTTATAGTGGGGGAGCTAACGCCAGCCAAGGACCATGATCGTGCACTTTTGGGTTAGAAGCATCAAACTTGGTACACTATGTGACCCCATGTGAACATTTCTGGATAGAGAGGCAAGCTGTCAGTACCCCCTGGTGGCCACTGAAGGAACTATAATTTTCCAACCGGGCAAACGTCACTCACACTGTATAATGTGATGACAAACAATTCTGTTTTTCATTCTATCTGTGTTGTAAGCATAACCATTACCCCACACATGCAGTAGAACATGTAAACCCATCTTAGGAAGGTAGGTAAGCTATGAGTGGCACCTGGTGTCCAACAACGAAACTACATTTTTCCAGCGAATGTACATCAGAACAAAAACATCAATAGACAAATATTATAGTTTAGTTTTACTTTGGTACCTTGAAACAATCCTAGTTTATTCTATTAATGCAAACAATACACCAGTATCATAGAAAAATTTTACCAGTGGTTCTTATTATTTCAAAATGTATAATTCTGTTAGCCATAGTGAAGGTCACAGCTTAGTCTGATAAACGATCAACCTGATTTCTCTGGCAAACAGAGAGTTGACACAAAAAACAGTGTTGCAATCTTAATCCATCAAACCATGGTGAATGTATTGTGGATATTATAGCTTATGCAGTTAAGAAACTCAATCTCCAAGCTTCAAACTCTAGGTCATGGCTGCTTCAAAGCAGTCTCCTTCACAATGACAAAGACCTGTACATTTGAGCTCTGCTTTGTAGCAAGTACAGGCACCTCTACATGCCACCTGGCAGTTGCATCGTATGAGCTCATAGCACATATCATGAGCTTGATGGAGTGTGGTCCACTTTGGTGTCCACCTTGAACATTCATCATCCCATTCCCAACCAAAGAGGCTTGGGCTAGGTAGAGCTGAGTCTTTCTCAAGGGCTTTGCCCCAGACATGTCCTGCTTGGTATGCAGCTCGGAGAATATGTTGCTTGAGTGCAGCTGCTGTTGGAGGAAAACTATCAAGACTTTTGGACTTCCTTGAGAACAGGTGCTGGCGTGCATCATTGACACTGGAAAGTTCACTTGTACGGTCATACCACAGCACAACAAATCTCTCAAGGAGAGTCACATCATCAGTGAATGTTTTTGGTGCATCTGACAACAAAGAAAATGTTTCCGTGACTTCTTGGAAAGCATTCCATATGTTCCAAGCTCTTTTCTTGCCTCTCCCAGCAAAGAAAGATGTTACATCGCAACCTGTAAAGGCATGGAAGAAGAGAGGGCCTGTGGCTTGGGTGGTGACAGAGCACTAGCAATCTCATGTACAGCAATATACCTTTGGTTTTTCCCTGTCCCAAATGACACCCACAGATGAGAGATACCAAATGTGTGGAAAAAGGTTATTGCGAGAATCACCACATCAGTGTCTACAGTCCTGATCATGACACGTTGGTGGCCTTTGCTGGCTGGCTCCATAACATGCAACATGATGCGCGTGTCTGCCTCCTCCTGAGTGCAGGGTTCAAGCTGGGTCTTGTCTGCCACTCTGGAACTACAGACAACATCTTCTTTCACTGTGCACACCACTTGTTTGTCTTGCAACTCAATTCCCACAGCGTGCTCAGCAAGAAGTGAGAACAGCACGGTCTTAATGACAATGTTCCGCAGAAAGCTCTGCCAGTTGGAAGGCATCTGAGTTGCGAGAGCTACTCGTCGGTGTACACCACAGCATCTTTTTTCTCTAGTTTGAGTCTTCAGACTGTGCTGATCATGGACATCAAAAACAACATCAACTCTTTGTACATTCTTTAGAACATGTTGAATGTAAGGCTCAAAGACCTGTGTGATATAATCAGAGAAAGTCTTTGATGTGAGTGGTTTGAGAGAATGCACCACCATTGCACCATCCAGAACAGCTGTTGTAACTTGAGGTACCGAATCTTGGGAGTTGCAGAGACTTTCAAGAGGAGAAAGCAAGTCGGCCTTCTTGCCTGTCCTCAACTCTCCTGACTTTGCCAGTGATGGTGGTCAAGGTTGGTTCTCATATTGGAAGAACTCTTCAAGTTTGCCCTCTCTGGACTGGCAGGCTATGTAGAGCCTAGAGAACAGGGTACAGTCGTCCTTCAGTTCTGATAGCTGACTCTTCTGTTTTGGTGGTCTTTGACAGCTAGAGAACAGTGACACTTTGTTCCTTTTTATTGGTTGTTTGATTGCTTTTGTGTGGGTTCTAAGGCGTTCCTCCACATATGTGTCATACTGATCTTGTCCCAACCTTTTCAAACCCTTTACACTGTCTATGGTAGCCTGGTTCATGACAACTTTAGTATAAAGTGTCAACAAGTCTTGACTATCCTCAAGGAAAGGACTTCCAAGACCTTGCAAGACCTTTAATAGAGAAGACACCTCCAATAGAAACAATTGCTGGGTACTCATCTGCTCATGGTGATTTTCACCTGTCATCGTTTTGGATCTCTTATCAAATTCTTGGATTAGTCTACTGATCTCTGGGCCACCAATCATCCAGCTGGGTTGCTTGTGAGACCAACTGCCCCTCCCTCTCCCTTGATCAAGGCGTTTTCTTGCTTGTGTGCCTGGTCTCATGCCATGGCAGAGAATTTGTTCCCGGTTTTCTGCACTACAAATGCACCTTCACAGAACTCCTTGAAGACAGATGGATGGGACACACAAAGACTTGACATATCACGGATTTGAACAGGCAACCACCTGGCATAGTGCATGTGATCTGTGCTAAACACCCATGGTGTCAGCCCGGTCAGTGACTCTATGTATTGCATGAAGTCACCCTTTCTAATTGACTGAACAAACTGCAGAATGTCAATTTCTATCTCTAGCACTAAGTTCCAAAATAGGAACTGTGGATGTTCACACATTTTTTGACCCACTCTTGAAACTCCAGAAGGTCACCATCAGAGGCAGCAGTTTGTGTGTAGCTGTTATAAGCCTCACACTGCAGGAGATAGAGCACAGCTGCAGTGACAGTGTGGGCATGACGAGTTCTTGTCAGGTGTGATGCTTTCAGAAGCGAGTCAGCTACACTACCAGTTGCAATACCAGCAGAAGATATGACATTGGTCCAGCCAGTATCTGTCAACAGATCTCCAAGAACTTTCAGGAAGGTCATTTCTGTGTGCATGGCACCCAGCATGAGAACAAACTTGTCTTCACCATGACTCTCTGGAAATGACCACTGGATCATTTTGCCTAGAGCATATAAAGGTTGATCCATCGCTATGACAGCAGTCTGGCCAGGGTTCACCGCCTGCGTAGCTGCCCTAACAACATTCATTGCATGCTTTATCATGGCAGGTGTATGAGCATTTTCCTGAAAGAGAGGCAAGAGAGACACAGTAGCAGCATGCAAAACTGACGTCTTAAATTGAGCATATTGAACTTGCAGTGTAGTTCACCAAGTAGTGGAGCTATGGTTCTATGGGTGACCACCAGGGAGGTGCTTGTATACATATTAAAACATGTTCAGATACTTTTATTTTTATAAATGAGCCAAATTACATTCTTCCAACATGAGTAGATTAAAAAAACAAACAATTGTGAGAATATTATACAGTTTTAGTGACGTTCGCCCAGTTGGGAAATTATAGTTCCTGCAGTGGCCACCAGGGGGCACTGACAGCTTGCCTCCCTATCCAAAAATGTTCACATGGGGTCACTCTATAAGTGTGCCAAGTTTGATGCTTCTAACCCAAAAGTGCACGATCTTGGTCTTAGCTCCCCCACTATTACAAAAGTGAAAGTAAACTGTTTTTGAGTTATATTATTTAATATGTATACTTAACATTCCTTTGACAGTCTTTTGATGAGCACATTTTATTTATTTACAGCATCACTTCAAGAACATTTTTTGCTACACTGTTGTTACTGGTTTGCTTATTAAAAAATCAAAGTAAAATCAATGTAATTGTAAACTCATTTAAAATAATGTTGTGTACACAGTCGACGTATGACTACATTTATTTATAGACTTTACCTGAGCTCCCTCTTTCTTATTACATATTATGATGCATAGAAAAAAAAGGTGTCTTTTATTGATCAAATTTTACATTCAAGACTCTCTTTATTTTATGTTTTGACTTCCATGAAAGAGAGTATTGCCACCTTTGGTTGTCCACTTAGAGCCCTGCCCCTCAGCAACACGCCAGATGAATCGTCAACTCTAGTTATCGGCTCCTCTGACGTTAAACACGTGAAGCTCCCGACAGCCACAGTCAGGTGTTTTCCGGGAGCCAGAGTTGGTGACATAGAAGGGAACCTTAAAATATTAGCCCAGAGAAAGTCCAGGTTCCGTTGAGTCGTGATTCACGCAGGCGGTAATGACGCCCGACAGAGAAAATCAGAAGTCCTTAAATTAAACATTGAATTTGTGTGTAAACTTGCTTAGTCGATGTCAGACACACGGTAATTTTCTCTGGTCTCCTTCCGAACCAAGTCAGTGATGAAATGTACAGCCTCTCTTCATCATTTAACCGCCGGTTAGCTAGACGGTGCCCAGAAAACAGCGTTGGCTTTGTTGACAATTGGAGCGTGTTTTGGAGAAAGCCTGGTCTCATGCGGAGAGACGGCATCCATCCCACTGTGGACGGCACCGCTCTTCTTTTAGGAACATTTCTGCTAGCATTGGCCGTGCAACCTGACAACCCAGGGACAGGTTCTGGACACAGAGCAGCAGTTTACAACTCTCCTCTAAGTTCCCTTTAGCGCTAGTGCAAACCCCATACAGAGGTAGTCCAGCAGCACCTAGCTTTACCTTATGTGATGAAAGGCGAGTGAAAGGAGTGAAACACAGAAACCTAAAAGTAAAAGCTACTAGTACTCTAAAGCACAACAAGCAAAATCATGACGTCATTAAATGTGGGTTGCTAAACCATTAGATCAATTTCCTCTAAGTCCCTTTTAGTCAGTGAGTTAATCAATAATACCAAACTTAGTCTGCTAGCACTAACAGAAACCTGGCTCCAACAGGATGACTATGTTAGGTTGAATGAAGCAACCCCCCCTAATTATAACAACTATCAGAAATCCAGGATTTATGGGAAAGGAGGTGGGTTAGCAGTAATATCACAGTCTAGCTGACTTCCTAACACTAAAGTCAAACACATTTATAATTCCTTTGAAAACATCATATTGTCTATAAATCACTCAAACACGAAAACTACAAAATCCGTTTTATTCGTAATTATTTATCATCCTCCTGGCCCGTACACTGAATTTTTAACTGAGTTTGTAGACTTTCTATCAACTATTGTTCTAGATTCTGATAAAATAATAATAGTAGGGGATTTTAATATTCATGTTGATGACTCAAGTGACTGTCTAGGAAAAGCTTGCTCAGCTTTATTAGATAATGTTGGTTTCACACAAAATGTTAAGGAACCCACTCACTGTCACAAGCACACCCTGGACCTTGTTTTAACTCATGGTATAGAGATCAGCCAGCTGAGTGTGCTCCCTCATAACCCCATACTCTCAGATCACTTTCTAATCACCTTTCAGTTTGTTCTAGAGAATTCCACCGCTCCAATAAATAAAAAACAGCTCATAAGAACATTGACTGACCGTTCTGTATCTGAATTTAAACTTACAGTCCAACCAATATTTAATAACATCCTGAGCATACACTCTGAGAGCAGCTCCCATAGTTTCAGTCCCAATAAAAAATATCAGTTTCTTAATGACTCCATCGAGACCCTCAGGAAAACACTTGATGTTGTTGTTCCTTTGAAACCAAAACTATTTAGACAAAACCGAGTATCACCGTGGTACAACGTTGAAACACGTTCCCTTAAACAAGTAACCCGTAAGTTAGAAAGAGAATGGTGCTGAGCAGTCCCTGAATAACTGGAAATATAGCCTTTTAAAGTACAAAAAATCTCTGTAAAGCCAGAACCCAATACTATTCATCTTTAATAGCACAGAATGGAAATAATCTGAGATTTCTTTTTAGTACTATAGCCAGACTGACCAGCAGTGACAGCTCAGTGGAACCACATTCCTGCTACTCTCAGCTCTGAGGAATTTCTTTCATTCTTCGATAGTAAAATCTTAAATATTAGACATAAGCTGAACAAAGTTATCCCTACTATCAGCCCAGAGCAGACTGAAACAGTAGAAACAAAGGCATCTATAGAAACCTCTGTAACATTAGACTGCTTCACTGCTGTAGATCAAGCAGAATTAACATCAGTTATTACATCCTCCAAAAGCTCAACTTGTCTTTTAGACCCAATCCCCATTAAGCTTTTTAAAGAAACCTTCCCTCTAATTAATGAATCCATTTTAACTATTATAAATACCTCTCCATAAACAGGTTATGTGCCACAGTCTTTTAAATATGCAGTTGTTAAACCTCTTCTGAAAAAGCACAGTTTGGATCCTGGCATTCTGGCCAACTATAGACCAATATCAAGGAGGGTATAAGAGCAGGGATGTTTGTTTGTTTGTTCAGCTTAGTCTGTTTAACAACCAGCTATTTTTTACATTTATATGATTGACTTTATGGTCTTTGCAAATACCGGTGTAAGCCCAATGAGACGGCTATGGTTGTGATATTGGGCTATATAAAAAATTTCATTGAATTAGTGAATGAGTTGACTAAAGTTTGACTTATCTGACTGTTTTGTTTTGCATGATGCGTCATATCGTCTGAAAAATGTGTTACTTTTTAAAATAAAAAACATTCTATTTTACTTCAACCAGAGAGCCAGAAAGGAGGGGCCAACGAGCTACATGTGGCTCTCAGGTTGCAGACCCCTGAAATAGACTGAAAAAGTACCATGTAAGTACAGATTCTAAAAAGATATTGCTTTCATTTTTGATAAAAATATATTAGACCGGTGTTGTAGTAATGAGAATCTGCGTTTGAGCTATCAAACAACTACCATGAGCTTCTTTCTGAGTTTTTGTTTTGACAGATTCCCATTAGACACTGTAGTGTGCTGTGCAGGCACTTGGGATCAGCACAATTAGGCGTGAAGATATAGCAGTACACACCTATCAGTGTGAGACGAAGCGTTCATGTCCTGCAACGGAGAGCTCTGGTCCAAAGGTCAAACTACTGATTTCCTCCCCAGCCCCACATGGCCACACTTCAGAGGGAGATTGCTGTGCATAACATGACCTGACAGCTCCATTCACTGCCACCAACAGGGCTAAATACACAAGAGGAACCCCCCCTCAAACACACATAGACACATCCTTTCTCCTTCTCAGAATTTTCATTGTGGCCACTCTCTTTTCTGAATGCTTTCACTTCCCCAAAGAGAGAAGGAACAAATCTTTCACTCATCCTACCTTCATATCCCTTCGTCCCCTATCCAATCTTGCTTGTCTTAGCTTCTATCTTCTTACTGGTGTTTGCTTCATTATTGTCCCTTCCCTGTTCTTCCTTTAATGGATGTAATCCCAGCCTCATCCAACCCAAGTGTCACTGAAGAATGTTCCATCATTTAAACTGGGGGCTGGGAGGGGGGAGAGGGTGGCTGTTCTGCTAATATATAACCAATTACACTGGTCACATATCCTGTGTCTCCTTTGAGCTCCCTGCAAGCTCCAAGTGCCAATCAGGCCTGGAATGCCAGAACATGGCTCTTATTTGCCAGGGGTCAGGACACCAGTAACCTCACATTCTAAAGGTTCATTGTTCCCATGGGCAGAAAACTCATGGAGACACACACTCAGGGTGAAAGCGACACACACAAACTCTGGCCCTTGGAGGCCTCACATCAAGGGTCCATTTTGTTTAAACAGCATCCGCTTGCACAGCCACCCACCATGAAAAGGATTAGCCACAATTTGCATGTGTGTGCATACAAATATGTATGATCACACGTGCACATGTACATGTAGAACCTTTTAGCAGCAAATTTATGCTGCTAAGTAAGTTTTATTTACATGGCACTTTTCCCAGACAGAAGTCACAAGGTGCTTCAGAAGCAAGGGGGCGATCAGATCACAGGCATATAAAGAAGCTTGACTATGGAGGGCTCTAAAAGTCAGCACTAACATTTTATATTGAAAGCAGTAAACAACTCAGACCAATGAAGAGCTTTGAGGATAGGGGAGATGGGAGCTCTTTCTCTCAGTGCGGATCAAGATCCTTGCAGCAGAGTTTTGGATCAACTACAGACGAGACAGCTCCTTCTGATTCAGACATGAGAAAAAGACTATTACAGTAGTCTAGCTGAGTAGCTACAAAGGCATGAATAAGAAGTTCTAGAATCTTGATCTTCATATGACACCATTTTATAGAGTTTAGAGATAATCCTCAACTGAAAGACAGTTCTTTACCAGCTGTTTGGAGTGCTGCTCCAGCTATAAATCTTTGTTAAAAATGTCTCCCGAGTTTATAAGGCTGGGTTTTACAGCCTTGGTTGAGAGAACCCAAATGCTGCTTAATACCTGGTATGGCGTCATCAGGAGCAATTGTGGAGTGTTTCTGTTTTCTCTGAGTTTAGCTGCAGAGTTTTTACTGAGCCATTGTTTTATCTGCATCAGGAAGTTTATCAGAGAGTCCAGCTTGTGTGTCTCAGAGGGCCTTAAAAGAGCAATATAGCTGGATATCATCAGCAAAGAAGTGGTAAGAGACATCACTGAAATCCTGGATAATCTTTCCGAAGGGGGTCATGTATAAAGAAACAGGACAGGGGCCCAGAACAGAGCCCTGAGGAACACCGTACAGTAAGTAAGAGGAAAACCAGTGAAGAACTGACCCAGACAATCCAGGCTAGACAATCCTTTAAGAAGAGTTTAGAAGGAATCACATCAGATGGACTAGAAGAGGGTTTCATTTTTGTCAAAAAAGCTGATATGTCCTCTAGAGTGACAGGGTTAAGTTGACCATTTGTGTGGAACAGGCTCCACTGCAACAAAATCATCACAACAAAGAGGTGGGAGTTGGTCTTTGATCCTGTTAGTCTTGTTTGCAAACGAACTTGTGAAATTCATTGCTTTCCACTTTGCAGGACACAAGGGTTACTGGAGCTGCAGGACCAACAACAGAATTTATGGTGTCAAACGAAAGTTTAGGGCTTTTCTTATTCTGAGTTGTGGGCGGGACTGTTGGCCTGGAGTAAGCCTGCCCCCACTTTCTGTTATTTATCTGTTGACACTCCCTTCCGCTAACATAAAGCCTCTAAAACCACCAACCTCACATTACAGGTGCAGCAAAAGGGCGAGCGATATTGGAGTTATCTAGCATCTGCCCAGTGACTATCATACATAAGAGTATGACTTATTATTGAGCTGTTGTTAATCTTACCAAAGATTTTCTTTTCTTGGTTTGAAGGATAAGGAAAACCAAAATGAAAACAGATGAATGTGAAAACGTTTATATAAATACTTGACCCCTTAAGCAATTATAGAGAAAAAAGTCTATTCATTAATGGTAATTTAGAAAATCTGCTCACTGATTAGTGTCATAATAGGAAATTACAAAACATTCCCTACAGCTGTTGTGTCAAGAAGCACCTTTTGAATGAGAGCCGTAAGAGTTCTCAATCCTCTCCCTTAACAGTCCATTTCCAGTACACATCAGTAGGTGGCGTAGTTACATCAATTATGCATGCTTGGCTTAATTTTCAGTGGTGAGACTATTAGTTTAGTTGAGCTCTCCGAGATGATTTCCAAGATGGATAAATTGCGTTTGTAGAAAACAAAAATGTTACAAGGAACAACACAATTAACCAAGAATTGTACAACACTGTCAGTGAGTTGTGTGTCTTTAGTAACACACTGTTTTATTTAAGAGTGGAATTTATTCCTTGACTTTAGTCATGATCATTTAAAAAAAAAAAAAAGTTTTTCTTGGTTACAGTTTTCAAAAACAGACTTGTCAAATTTTCTGCAGAGATAAATAGTGGGGTGGGGAGGGCACATGGAGTGATGGTGCACCAGTCAGCTGCTGCAGCTGTTTGGTAAAAGGGGGCAGAGCAATTGACACTGTTGTTTCTGCTACCTTAGTTTTTAATACGCATATACAGGGATATATATGATAATGATATATTGTGAAATGATCAATAATCAATGTATAAATACATTTTTAACACTCGTTAAAGTCACCAGTATTCCTCAGATGTGTAGAGTTTAAGAGTAAAAGATTGTTCAGAAAAAAACAAGCAAACATTCATCCATCATCAAAACCCTTTTGAGGTCACATGGCTGCTGGAGCCTATTCGAGCTAGTGCTAGGTGAAGGCAGGGTACACCCTGAACAGTTCTGTTGTACGGCCGTATAATCACATTCCAAAGACACTTTAGAGTCACCATTTAACCTATGAAGCATGTTCTTGGACTGTGGGAGGAAACCGAATGGAGAAAACCCACACATGCACGGCGAGAACAAGGAGAGTTTTAAGGTCTGCGAACCAGCTTGATGTGCCCAGATCACAACAGAAACGCTGGGGTGACCATGCTTTTTCCATTGCTGGCCCTCAGTTATGGAATAACATTTCTGCAGAACTGCACATGGTATCAGACCTGAACCGTTTGAAATGTCAACTAAAAACGTATGTTTTTAAAATGGCTTTGAATGCTCAGCAGTCTGTGACATCTTTTTTTCTTTTAGTCTTTTCTGTCTTTTTATTGCTTATTACTTTTTGTAATTTCATGCCGTCTTTAATTTTTGTTCTTAATTCGCCTAATTTTACCTTTTCTTCTGTCTTTCTTTTACTGTGAAGGACTTTGATACCTTGAAAGTGGAGTTAATGGTATCAATGTTAAGACTTTCGTACGTACAAGCTTTTGCCGTAATAAAATTTACTCTGCTTTATTTTTGACTGGATTCGACATCTTAAACTCACTTTAAGCTAAGTATTAGACATGAACAATTTTGGCAAATATTTAAGGATTCTATTCTTCCTGCAGCACTTAAGCACACAGCTGTATGAAAGCTGTATTTTCATATAATTCGTAAATCTCTGTTAGTTAAAGCAGGAAACGTTCAATTAGCTCAATACGTTAAGGGCCAAATTATCCATTTAGTGAAAAGGAAGTCTTTTATTGAACTGCACAGAAACGATTAGAATAGCTCAGGTTTCGCTCATTTTTATATAGAATAAAACAGTTCCTTCACCAATCCATTTATTTTATTCTCTTTTTGTGAGAACTGATTAGCAGTGGGCTTACCTTCAGGGTTCACGTATGATATTAAATATTTATTGCCACAATTCTGACTTTGGCTGTTGGATGCAACATCATTTGAAGAATGCGGAATTCTATGTTGAATGTGAAACACATGTTGATGTTGAAACAAATGCAAAGAACTGACTGAAGGAGAAAAAGAGTAATTGGATTTGAAATTCTATTTTTGAATGCAAACATGCAAATGCTTGTACACATTGAAAAGACAGTGTTTCTCACAGGTAAGTTGGGAGAAACCTGACCTACCTGACAGATCGAAACTACTCCTACGCTACTCTGTTAACCCCTCAAAGTTCAGCGTGGGAAACAATGCTCTGGCATTAGCTGCTAATTCCTGCATAAATACCTGAGATGGATGGATAGTGGGATAGATAAACTGATAAACATTGATACAACCGCAAAAAGAGTAGAGCACTAAAATATAAAATTAGTAAAAATACGTAAAAAAAATACAGAAAAAGGAAAGTCAGCATCAGATTGTTTTTCCATTTGTCTCCACTTTTCTCCTCTACTTTGCCTGCCTATAAGAGATATGTGAGGCCAAAGGGCAGACAGACTTTTTAGAGAAAAGTGATTGCAGCCTTGCTGCAAAATGTCGTTCATTTGGAAACATATGATTTATGAAAGAGGAAAAGTCTTAAGCATGTCCTTTCTTGTATTTGCTTTTTCAACAACACAAAAACTTTCAAAGACTAACCTTGAGTCTCTAAAGACATTTGAAATCTCAAGGTCTTTGCCTTGAACAGCTGTGACTTCATAGACGTAAGAATCACAATTCAAATAGTATATTTGTCTCCATTCATTCACAATTTTTATCCAGTCATTTAGAACATCCTTCAAATTGTTTTTTTTTTATTTTTTATTTGACAAATAAGTCGTTTGGTTGCAGAAAATGCTAAATATGCTGAGTCCAGGCCACTCTGCTACTCTGACCTAACATGCCTTAAAGGTTCATTCATTCATTCATTTTCCAATCCGCTTTATCCCTTTCGGGGTCACGGGGTTGCCGGAGCCTAACCCGGCTACTCATGGGCGAAGGCAGGGTACACCCCTGGACTGGTCGCCAGTCTGTCGCAGGGGCCACAAACACACACCCATGCACACTCACATGCACACCTAGGGACAATTTACAGCGACCAATTAACCTATGAAGCATGTTTTTGGACGGTGGGAGGAAGCCGGAGTCCCCGGAGAAAACCCACGCATGCACGGGGAGAACATGCAAACTCCACACAGAAAGGTCCCCCAGCCAGGACTTGAACCGGGAACCTTCTTGCTGTGAGGCAGGAGCGCTAACCACTGCGCCACCGTGCAGCCCCTGCCTTAAAGGTTATGGAGATGAAAAGGTCAATAACCCACTTGTGACCTGTGCATGCAAATGATCACATGACTCATAACATTCCTTTGTTATGTCAACAATTTAACACTCAGACATTTGACTTGTGTTAACACCAACTAAGTTAGGCACGGGATCTACCTATTGGCCTACCTGAACCAAGTGAGGTGTCAATCATCAGAAGGGAAGATCTTTCACAGAGACAAATTCTGTCAAATATAATATTCAAGAATTTTCCAAACAATGGATAGAGTGGGGTTTGAAATGCTTCAATACAGAACTTTTCAGCTCAGCGAGAAGTGTTTTAAATCCCCACTCTAATGAAAATTGTGTTTTTAACATGACACTTTTCACAATATAGGGTGCACTTTAAAGACCTTCATTTTGTTAAAAGACTTAGATTTATAATTTAGAGTGCATTATATTTGAATTAACTCTAGTTGTGTTTACTGATCTCAAAGCAAGTTTGAGAGATATGTGATGCTCTGTTGAAATCCTTGGTTGGGTGTTTTCTAAAAGAAAATGCTAATGTGGCTAACGTAGCAGTGTCAGACTGTTTTTTTTTTTACATGGCATCAACAGGGTTGGGAGTTAGCATGGTCACAGTAGCCTAATGTTTGTTTTAGCTGTATCAGTCTGTTTTTGTATGTGTTGCTAACAAGGTTGGGAGTCACAGGTGTTGGGAAGACGCTACTGTAGCTAGCACTTCTAATGTTTCTAGTGTGTATTGTATTACAAACAAGTTCTACAATTACTGTGAACTCAGTTAACCCTTTAAAGATGAATGTATCATATTTGATACATAAGTCTGTCAGCCCTCTGCACAAGCAATGGAATGGAAATAGAAATTTCATGAATTTTTTATTGTCTTAGAAAGTTTTGTTATCTCAGGAAAAATACATATTTGAGCTGTCTGATCTGATGCATCAGATATGATACAAAATGAAATTTGTATGTAAAAAAAAAAAAATTTTTTTTTTTTTTGCTTGTTTGTTCAGAGGGACGTATAAAGGCTCCAAATCCAAAGAATTTGTATTTTCTGTCAATTATTTAATGGTTCAGGCTTTACAGGGTTAAAAAAGTCTGACTGACTGATGGACTTATCTCTGACTCTCTTGTCTCACTTAATGCACCTTATGGTTTGGTACATCTTATTTATTAATTTAGAAAAGAGACCATTTATTGACGGTGTGCCCTGTTGCATTGGAAATATGGTATCTAAAGAAAATGAAGGTCAAAATTTCATTTCTGCGTATTTCAATTTGTGGAAATCCAGAAGTGGATGAAAAAAATGCAGTTTGAAAATGAGTGACTGTTAACTAGAAAGTACACTGTGTGGGCCTCAAGCTCCCTGCTCTGCTCCATTCTGATGCATCCACTTTCAGACAAATAGATCCCTGTATGTCTTTGTTTTCCTTGTCTGAGCTGGAAACTGGAACTACTGCTGCTCTACAGAAACTACATCCTAACGACACTAGTTTTTTTTTTCTAATTTTGGCTAAAAACAGCATAATCATGATTGCAAGACAAGTTGGAACACTTTGACAATATTTCAAAAGGAGTAAGAGTTTGAGTAGGAGTAGGAATTAATTGTCAATTTCTTCATAGCAGTGGAGGGAGGGTCTTTAACCATGCACCACTTTGTCACTTGTAAACCCTTTGACAAAGTTTTACCAAAGTGAGACCAAAGTCAAACATTGTTGCTGCAAAGAGAGCAGTTAGGTTCTCCTTGTGGACTTGAAACTGTAGCTTTCAACCTCCACTCTGACATGGACTTGGAGTGACCTGCAGCATTGTGTAACAACAATTGTTTTTAAGCTTTTTTGGTGTCTCTCAAATGGGTACTGGAAAGTGCCCCTACGGAAGACTCCCTCGTCCTCCTGGGGGACTTAAATTCCCACGTGGGCAATGACAGTAGCACCTGAAGGGGAGTGATTGGTAGAAACAGCTTTTCTGATTTGAACCAGAGCTGTGTTTTGTTGTTGGACTTCTGTGATCGTCATAGTTTGTCCATAACTAACAAACACCAAGTTTGAGCACAAGGGTGTCCATCAATACACATGACATCAGGACACCCTCGGCAGGAGATCTATGATCGATTTGTAGTCATTTGAGGCGACCTTCGGTCGTGTATCTTGGACACTCGGGTAAAGAGAGGGGCAGAGCTGTCAACTGATCACTATAGTGATCAGCCAAACAGAGCTGCAAAATCTCAAAATGCAGAGCTGGTGCTGAGTTGGATTCATTGGCGGGGAAGGGGGCTGGAAAGACTTGGTAGACCCAAACGTACTTCGAGGGTCTGCTGGGAATGTCTGGCTGATCCCTCTGTCAGGGAAGCCTTTAACTCCCACAACCAAAGGAGTCTGGTGACATTGAGTCTGAATTGACCATGTTCTCCACCTCCATCGTCTCTGCTGCTGTTCAGAGCTGTGGTCGCAAGGTCTCTGGCGCCTGTCGTGGCGGCAACTCCCGGACCCGGTGGTGGACACCGGAAAGTAAGGGATGTTGTCAAGCTGAAGAAGGAGTCCTATCAGGTCTGGTAGGCTTGTGGGACTCCAGAGGCAGCAGACAGGTATTGGCAGTCTAAGCCAGCTGCGGCCCAAGCTGTTGTAGAGGCAAAAACTTGGTCCTGGGACGAGTTCGGGGAGGCCATAGAGAAGGAATATCAGTTGGCCTTGAAGAGGTTCTGGCAAACCATCCGGCGCCTCAGGAGGGGAAAGCAGTTTTCTGCAAGCACAGTTTTAAGTGCAGGTGAGGAGCTGCTGACTTCGACTGAGGACATTGTCGGACGGTGGATGGAATACTTTGAGGATCTCCTCAATCCTGCTGACACGCCTTCTCTTGAGGAAGCAGAGGCTGAGAGCCTTGGGGTGGGGCTGTCCATCATCCCAAATGAAGTCACCGAAGTGGTTAACAAGCTCCTCAGTGGCAAGGCACCGGGAGTGGATGAGGTCCGCCCTGAGTACCTCTGGATGCTGTGGGAGTGTCTTGGCTGACATGTCTCTGCAGCATCGCATAACAGCCGGGAACTGTACCACTGGACTGGCAGACAGGGGTGGTGATTCCCCTTTTCAAGAAGGGGGACCGGAGGGTGTGGTCCAACTACCGGGGAATCACACTCCTCAGCCTCCCTTGGGAAAGTCTAGGCCAGAGTACCGGAGAGGAGAGTTCGGCCGATAGTCAAACCTTAGATCCAGGAACAACAATGCGGTTTCCGTCCTGGTTGTGGAACTGTGGACCAACTCTACACCCTCTTTAGGGTGCTGGAGGGTTCATGGGAGTTCGCGCATCCTGTCCATATGTGTTTTGTGGATTTGGAGAAAGCGTTCATCTGTGTCCCTTGCGGTGTCCTGTGGTGGGTGCTATGGGAGTATGGGGTCCAGGGAGCCTTACTCAGGGCTGTCCAGTCTCTGTATGACCAGAGCAGAAGCTTGGTCAGCACAGCTGGCAGTAAGTCAGACCTGTTCCCAGTGCATGTTGGACTCCGGCAGGGCTGCCCTTTGTCACCGGTTCTCTTTATAGTCTTTATGGACAGAATTTCTAGGCGCAGCCAGGGGCCAGATGGGGTCTGGTTTGGGAACCACAGGATTTCCTCTCTGCTCTTTGCAGATGATGTTGTCCTGTTGGCTTCATCGAGCCAGGACCTCCAGCATGCATTGGAACGGTTTGCAGCCGAGTGTGAAGCGGCTGGGATGAGAGCCAGCACCGCTAAGTCCGAGGCCATGGTTCTTGACCGGAGAAAGGTGGTTTGCCCTGTCTCGGTGGGTGGAGTGCTTCTATCCCAGGTGGAGGAGTTTAAGTATCTTGGGGTCTTGTTCACGAGTGAGGGAAGGTCGGAGCGTGAGATCGACAGGCGGATTGGTGCTGCCTCCACTGTTATGCAGTCGCTGTATCGGTCTGTTGTGGTGAATATAAAGCTAAGCCAGTAAACAAAGCTCTCAATTTACCGGTCCATCTACGTTCCAATACTCACCTATGGTCATGAGCTCAAAATCTAAGTACAGAAGTACAAAATCTTTTTACAGACACACAAATCTCTTATTACAAGTACAAAACCTTTTTACGGACAGACAATACTTTATCAACATATCTACCTTCATGCTTATTGCCCAAATGCTGCTGACATTGAGTTTAAAGGGTAACACAACAGGACAGTTGGAGGCTGACTCCACCCTCAGCGCATATTTGTAAAATGCCAAAAAACAGGGCTGGGACTAGGGCAGGTGGGTTGAGTGGGGGGAGAGTGGTCTGTATCTGTGATTGACAGTGACAATGAGATTAGCTAATGGGTTAGCTTGAGGTAACTAGGGTATCTTTTTATTATTGTCTTGATGAAAAGAAAAAATCATTAGGTTCAGGAGGCTCGAGGAGGCTGCTTCCCCATCCCTCAACCGCGCTCTGTCTGCTGGACAGCAAGTCGCCCAGCTCAGTCCAGCTCATGTGGAGGATGGGATTCACTGGTCTGTGAATCCCATCCTCCACCTGAGCTGGTTTAACGACCCCACATTTCTGTTGACACTTCTGCTGGGATGCACCTCCAACTGTAATTCTCACCAAAGAGCAGCTTGGTCCTATAAAATAATTCCAACCTCTGTGGAAAATCAGAATTACACGGTATGCTATGCAAACTACAAATTCATTCAAACTTTTTATCACTAAGCATTTCAAATGAATAAAGCAAATCCGATTATGTTAAGTTTTATTGAACTGGAAAGTGCTTCTTTTCTTCAGAATCTTAAAATATAGAAAGTAAATTACCAATTAATTTCCATTTTTTACAGGAACAAAATGTTGATGTTTATATGAAGTTTAGCTTAGCTTAGCTTTTATCCAAATTAATGTTGTTTGGGTAAATCTAAAATTCATTATGGTTTATTAGCAATGCATCATTTAACAATTTACAGCATATATAATTTTAGTATCTGTCCATCTTTTGTGTGTACATGTAATCATTTTCCATTGTGTAATTCATTAATATTGTCTCATTGTAACCAAATGTGGTTTATAACAAAACAGGAAAACTAAATGTTTACTGAGCAAAGCCAAATATGTATTGATATATCTTACTATTTTCTAGTGTAATATACAAACTTGATGTATTGCTATTGCTCAGTAAAATTACTTAATAGTAATATAATAATAATACGTATTTATACTATTCCTCATAACTGAATTACTCTTTTTACTGTAAATCTACAATTGTACATTTGACTTGTGTATTTTTTTTTTCAGATGGATACAACAATTCAAAAGAGGAAGCCTCTTCCAGAAATTAAACAGTGTGTTGAATACTGCAGCAATTACCACTGCCCATTTTGGTCTACAAAGTATTTCCAACCAACAAGATTTTTAAAGGTTCAACTTCATCTTCAAAGACACTTCATCGTAAAACTATTTAAATGGCAAATGTTACAAAGCATTTCTTAGAGCAAAATGTTTCTTTTAGTTAGGTAGAGGAGAATTGGTGTAGAAGTGAAAAAAATGCTCCCCAACCAGAAAGTATGCATTTTTTTATCTTAAAATGTTTAATTTGAAAGATTGTACTGATATATTTTTTCTTTTCTATTTACAGATGGGATTTTATTGTACAGAAACTAGCTGCTAGGTGGTTATAAATGTTCTTGGACAGAACGCTAAACCCCATATTGCCTGTAAATGGTTGGCGTCAGTGTTCGGCACCGGAGCTGCCATTGGTGTGTGAATGGGATTGTGACTGTAGAGCACTTTGGCCCTTCAATGAAGGTAGAAAAGCACTATACAAGTAAACACCATTTACCTGTTTTGTTTGTTTAAGTTTAATGTAATTCCTAATAAATGTAAGTTATTCTACCCACCTCAACAGATCCCGTTTAATTTTCCAAATGTTATTGTTAGCAATAGTAAAAGCATTAGTAAAATGTTTTGTTAAAAAAATTAATAAATCGATAAGGGACACCCAACAGCAAGGAGGTGCTGTCTCCGAAAACAAGAGTCCTGAGAGTGTTGTCCTGAGAGCGTTCAATGAAAACACTTCAAATTGAGGCCTTTCACAGCAAATATTAGGTTAGACTCAAAATAGATTAATTAAATCAATTACAGGTCATGATAATCAAACAAAAATTATTTGCATGACAGCAGTAATAAAAAAATAGATATATAAAAGAAAAGTAAACTTTATTTGACAGCATGGCATTTACAGAAACATATCTGTATACTCTCGTATTATTATTAGCTGCATACTAAAGGTCAGTATCTGATGACTGTTGACTGTCTGTGACTGATGACTAAGCTGTGTGGTTTTGTGGCTGTTCAAGATTTTCATTGCCATGGAAACATAGAAAAAACGTAGACGTGTGTGACCAGACGGCAGAAGAACTGAGTGTGTTTGTTGACAGCAGGTTTAGGCCTGTAAACATACACGTTTGTAAGTGATTGTAATTGTCAAGTGTCAGAATAAAACATGTTAAAAATGATCAAAAGGGATTAGTGTATTCCCACATTGCAAATATAAACAATGCTTTCTTGAAGCAGTTGTACAAGGCACAAAACAGGCTATAGTTAAAGACCCACTCCGATGAAAATTAAACTTTTTTTTATCATGTTCTTGTGGCGTTTTCCTGATAATGGAGCACATGTATAAAAAAATTAAGCACAAAATTGCTATTTTTAGTATTTCTTCATTTAAATCATTGTGAATCCAGTGCAGACGAAAAAAATGTCATTTGAAAAATGACAAGTATGTAATTGTAAAAGCTGTGATGTAAAAGCTACTGTAACCCCAGGTTAAAATTTAGCATTAAAATAAATATTCTGAAGAAAGTGTAAAAGTTAATTATGTTTTTAAATCATTTGAAAATAACAATATTGTAGTGTTACATAAATGTCATTTTTGTGTTCTTGTTGTTTTGAATGTACTTTGGGTGAAAATTGATTTAATGACACAATCCCAGAGTGCTTTTGTTACTAGGAAGACTAGAATGAGGGCGTAATATATTTTTGTTACTCCTAAATTGATTGGATGATGTAGAAGTGAGAGTAAGATGGAGGAGAGAGATGACAACCAGGGGAGAAGGGGGGACTACATCAAAACGGTGGGCTCACAGCGGAGAAACGTGGATGAAAGATAAAGTAAATTGTTAAAAAATTCCCAGAAAATCATAGAGGTGTTGAGAACGTACGGAAAGTGAGTTCAGAATAATATGTTTATGGTTATAAAAGTCATAAAGCACTTACTTTGCAGGTGTGAGCATGCTAGTCAGGGCGACTTAGCCAACCTAGCATACACTGCATCGGACTGTGGAGTTTGTGTTGCAAACGCAGTGACGGAAAACAGCGGGATCACAAGCTGAAGACTGGTATCAAGTGAGTGGGACTCACACACTTGAAAGGAGTTCAGCTTCGCTCGCCATGTTTATCACCATGCTTCATTGTTGTGCAGCAACAAATCTGCATCCAGACCTCATGACATGTTGTGAGTGAGTCTCAAAGGAAAAGACCTTGTTCACCTTCTAATAGACAACAGGCCTGCAACATGGGTACATTTGAGTTCTGACTATTTTGGATTTATTTAATGCAGACTTAGGTATATTTAGGGCCCATTTTCTTTTATCGTTTCTAGTTTTGAGATACATCACATTCTGTTAGAAATTTGTCTAAAAGAAACAATGTTAATCTTTAAATGGTGAAAAAAAATGATAAATATAAAAAGTTAAATGTTTGAGAACTGTGTGTTTATTTATGAAAAAGTGAAGAGCTTTATTTGTAGGTTTGGCTATTGAAATATTTGGTCAGTTTCATTAAACAGTGTGTAAGCAATCAGTCAAAGCAAACGGGGTGGAAATATTAATTTCCTATTAAACAAGTGTTCAACCCCCGTTAACTAAGAACTCAGGGATAATGCCCCCACTTTCAAGCTAATATTGCAAGGGGGTGTTATACTACAATTGACAGGTTACAGTTGATTCATCCACTTGCAGACCAATAGATCCATGCACGTCTTTGTTTTCCTCATTTGAATCTGGAATCTGGATCAAAACTGTACGGCTGGAGAGCTCCAACATTGTTCGCCATTTTGGTTGCACCGACAATGTTAGGTTGGAGTGTGAGGGGCTGTAAGCTGTCAGCAACAGGGAAGGGAAGAAGAGGTTGGCTGCCACTGCTGCTTCTGCGGTGATCTTAGTGTGGGGGTAACCAGGCACTATCGTTTTACATTCCACATCCTCCACCTCAGTAGAACATAAACATTCACCTGAGCACAGGTGTCAGCTCACCTTTGCACAAACAGTATGCGTGACAGAATGAAATGCTTTACATGTGTTGGTTTGTATGCATAAGTCATGAATGTGCATGTGAACTGTAGTTGTATTTTGTACGTGTTGACATGTTTGTATGTAAAGATTTTAGGAGGCAACAGGTATGTTTGTTACTTTGAAAAAAATGTGATTGTTCTCAACAAAACTGTCAAAGAGAGTTTCTTGTGTTAGCAAAAGAGTTTGGTTCAATTTTTTTTTTGTGAAAAGAAGACACACTGGAGGTTTAAAAGATAAATGTCAAATTTAAGGCAAGATTTATCCAAAACAATCCGGAATCATCAAAGTAATCCATCTAGGATTTGACCTGTTGGAATTTTTTTTTTCAAGTTTACAATGTCTTGTTTTCACATTTTCTTTTCTTATATTAATGATTTGGTTTTTCTTTCACTTTAAGCTAAACCAAATTTGACCTTGTAGATCTTCTCCTTTGGGAACTTCTGGCAGAATGTATAGTTTCAATCCCACATCACACTTTCACCACCATGTCTGACTGCTGGTCTTTTCTTTTCTTTCTTGCATGATGTTTGAGTTCAGAAATGTCACTGAGCACACCAACCAGACATTTGTACTTCTGTCTTCACCATCCAAAAAGAAAAAGAAGGGGCGGGGTTGCTCCACACTAACAGGAAGTGAAGTTTTAATGAACTCTTGCCACTCTGCAGAAACTATGTTGCAGAAAACAACACCGTTTTTGTTTTATTTTGGCTAAAATCTGCATAATAGTAATTTTGTTGGACGGAAAAAGAAAAGAAAGGGGGAAAAAGAGAGAGTTGGGGGGGGGCAGAGACAGAGAGAGACGACGACGACGGTGTATTATAGAAGTTAGAGAAGGACTACTGGGAAAGGAAGGTAGAGTTGTAAATCTACAGGCAACAAAATGCTGGAGCTTATACCCATTACAATAGTGAGTGTTGGTCTAAAATGGGCAGGGCCTGTCCACACACTCAGCTGTTTCAAACGTACCTGCTGGCTCCAAGAGTGTTCACAAACTTGTCCACATCCAGTTCACACGCACACTTGTGCATACCAACCAACAC
>BSAI01000005.1:2756123-2809093 GCA_036245035.1 Adrianichthys oophorus
GTCAGCATGAACCAGTCTGGCCATTCTCCTTTGACCTCTGGCATCAACAAGACATTTCTGCCTACAGAACTGCTGCTCACTGGATATTTTCTCTTTTCTGACCATTCTCTGTAAACCCTACAGATGGTTGTGGGTGAAAATCCCAGTTTCTGAAATACTCAGACCATCAACATCCATGTCACGTTTAAAGTCACTTCAATGCCCTTTCTTCCTCATTCTGATGCTTTGATCTGCAGCAAATCGCATTGACCATGTCTACATATCTAAATGCATGGAGTTGCTGCCATGTGATTGGCTGATTAGAAATTTGTGTTAACGAGCAGTTGGACAGGTGTACCTAATAAAGTGGCCAGTGAGTGCATATGTTGTTCTTATAAAAACACAGTAAAAAATGTTCATGTTAACTCTCACTGGAAACATTTAAAGACCTAGACCTTTAAAGACTTTTAACTTCTGCTTGACTAAATGTGAAAAATGTGTTGACGATTAAAATATTATTGTTGTGATAACGTCACGTGTAAAAATGTGGCACAATGAAATGTGACTAAGCACAGCAGCAATGGAACAAGTTCATACATGTTTGTATGTTTGTGTGGACGGGGGCGTTGAGAGTAGACATTTTTGTCATTTTAGTTTTGATTTTTGCTGTATTGTTTCATGAGTGCAGTTGTAACAAATGGTGGTTATTTCTCACCCTGAGTTATTTGAAAAGATGTAAAACTTCCTTCTCTTCAGTTGGCAATTCCTGCTTCTTTTCCACGGTTTTTTGTCATTTCAGGTCATCATGTTGATTGCCGTCAGCTGGACATTTCTGTTTTAAACCAAATCTTGTAAACAAAACCATGTGACTAAAGATCTCTTCAGTCATTGGCCAGAAATTACGAGGGGAGAGCAAAACAATGAGAGAAAGAATAATAGAAGTCTTACGCTTTGTAATCCTTGTCGGGATAGTTCACTTAATCCTGTTTTATATTTCACTGAACAATTTTAAACATCTGTATCAACGTCAGGTACAACACTTTTTACTACTACTTTGGTACAGTGGAGCCATGCTGCAAGCTGACGATGGCTGAGAAGGTACGTGATAAGTGTTAATGACAGATACATTTTCGGGAAAACACTGTGAGAAACAATGTGGATCACGTTAAACGTTGTTTTAATGAGCCTGCATTCATCTGATCACATTTCAATGAGATGCTGGGGTCTCATGCTTGCTCCATGTCTGTCTGTAGCTTTTTCTTACTTTGCTTACATCCCATGTCCGGCTTTGGTGGCCATTTGATCCAGTTGTTCCACTCCGAGCACGGAGTCTGTTCAGACTGAAGAAATTCAGAGCAAACTGGAGCTCAGTCTGATTGGAAACAAACTGAGAACACCTGGTCCTGCACCAGGGTCCACTTGGGTATTTTCAGACTGAAAATTTGTTCCTGATTATTGGTTAAACTCTGGTTCACAATAAGCAAACCAAATGTGTCCAGTCTGAATACACTTTACATTTTCAGTCAAAAATGTCATTTTTACTGATTTTGACTTGAAAGGTAGCCCAGCGGCACTTTGAGCACAAATGGGCTAAATGACTCATGGGTAGTAAACTCCCTACAGTTGAGAACATTGATTGTTCAACTGAGTCCCAGAGCCGGTCTGTTGCAGCCTCTTCTGCTCATGCTCAAACTCATCTCTAGCTACCTACTTTTTTTTCCGAAGTCTGGTTCCGACCCGCAAAATCTCACCAAGCTTTTTCCTTCACTCCTTCTCCATAGACGTTCCAGTGCTCTACAGAGTTTCAAACATTTCTCTGCACTTCACCGCTGAGAAAGAACTTAAAAGTCACCTCTGCAAAACTCAGATGTCATTTAATCTTTTCTCAGTTATTACTGAGCGTGTGTAATTTTGAGTCAGCCTGTCTTAGAAACCTGGCACTTACAATTTCTCTGAAGGGCATGCACATGTTTCTGAAGTTATTTATTTCATTTTTTCACAATGTGTTATCTGCTTCTAATGAAACATATCTGAGTCACTGTCCTGGACTTCTTGAAAAATCTACTGTTATAACTAAAACTATGTGTTCCCTCTGACTTTTTATGCTTGCATTGTCTCTCAGTTTGAAGCCATTCTTATGTTAAGGTCTGACAACTGACAGAATGTAAATGCCAAAACAATTAAATAGAAAAACAAGAACAGGAAACCTGAATAGACTATAATAGAAGAACAAAATTCTATTTTTCACATGATATTTAACCAAATTCATGTAAATGGAATTGTCAAGGATGAGTAAACACTGAAGAGACTCGGAAAAGTTACAAGAAGCAGAGCCAGAGAAGGTGGAGAGCTTTAAGTTCTTAGGGTCGATAGTCCAGAACAACTGAGAGTGTAGGAAGGTTGGAACGGGTGGAGGAAAGTTTCAAGTGTGATTGAAGAATGTCATCAAGAATGAAAGAAAAGGTGAAGAAGAGTTATGAAAGCAGCCATGTTATTGAGAAAGAGACAGGAGGAAGAGTTGGAGGGAGCAGAGGTGAAGATGTTTGGGGATCATGAATGAGAACACATTCATACAGTCACACCATCTCTGAACCTAAAGGGGTGTAGCCAGAGGGACTCTTTGGGGATCAAGGACATGAAACAGAAAAACACAATGACTGCAGACAATGAGACTGCATGTGTTCCTATTTTATCTTGTTGCTCCCAAAGGGAATCTAGTCATCTTCAGCTCTACTATCTCCCCCTTTAATCTTTTCTTTTTTTCAGATCTTGAAGTCTTCCTCCATTCATTCCAACCTGCTCTTTACCTCCCCACACTCTTCATCGATCTGGACTGTTGAACCTAAGAGCTTAAAATCCTCCACTGTCTTCACCTCTGCTCTCAACCCATTGTTCTATGTGTAATTTCTCTAGTAGAACTCTGAACAGTCCCACCACCACCTTGAATTCTGGTTTACCTGCAGCACATCTTGCCGCTGTCTTCCAGTTCTCATCCAAGTTCTGAAAAACTCTAACGTTCTTCTCTGCCACTCCAGACTTCCTCATCCAAACTACAGCTTCTATCTGTTTCCTAGACTTTCTCTAGATCTACAAAGACACAATGCAGCTCCTTCTGACCTTCTCTGTTCCTCTCCAGAAATATCCTTGAGGCAAATATTGCATCTCTTGTGTTTTTCCTTGGTATGAAACCATACTGTTGCTCACAAATGCTCACTTCTGTTCTCAGTCTAGCTTCTACCACTCCTTCACATTACAGCTTTATTCCTCCACGACTCTACACGTCTGCCTTTTTCAAAATGGAACCAGATCTTTTCTCCTCCATTCCTCAAACATCCTCTCATTCTCCAAGATCTTGTTAAACAGTTCAGTCAGACTCTACTGCCACCTCTCCTAAACTCTTCCAAATCTCCACAGTTAGGTCCAACTGTCTTTCCATTCACCATCTTCTTCAATGTCTCACTCACTTCATTCTTTGCTACTCCTTGAAGCACTTCTCTTCTGTCAACACATTTCCTTCTCTGTCTGTGATCACCTGAACCTGCAGCACATCCTTCCATCTCTGTTTCTGTTTCTTTGTTTAGCCTTTTCCACCTTCACTTTGTACTCCTGTTTGCTGTCTTCCGACCTCTCAGTGTCCCACTTTTTCTTGGCCAAACTTTTCCTCTTTACAAATTCCTCAACTTCTTTATTCCTTCATTGAGTCTCCTTATCTGCATTGCTATACCTGGATGACACACCAAGTATTGTCCTATCTATCCTCCTGACTACTTTAGATCGAGCTGTCCAGTCATCTGGGAGAGCTTCCCAATTCCCCAAAGCCTGGTTAAACTCCTATCTAAAGGCCACACAGTACTCTTCCATTTCTGCTCTGCCCTTGTCTTCTTCATTTTTTTTACCACCAGGACCAGTTCACACCACCCTCCTCAGCCATTACTTTTTAATCTTTGATCTCCATTAAATTACAACATGTATACACTTTTGTGCTCCTAACACCTCAAAGAGGAGCTCCTTATCAACATGTCCATTGAATTCTGCCTCAGATACCACTTACTCACTGCAATTGATAACTCAGATTCCTTTATCCATCTCCATCCAGGATTCCACCTCCTCTTTTAAATCACTTCCTACTTTTGAGCTTTTTCTGGGTCGAGGCAAAGAACATCTGTGACGATTGCCAAGTCCTTTGCAGGGCCAATGTCTATTATCCACTGGATGTGCAATGTTTTCTGTGACAAAGGTGCTAAGGCAGGGCACTGATTTCAAACGAAAAATATCTGGAACTTTTACAGAGTATAAATACGTTAAGGAAATATGCAGGAAGTATATGA
This sequence comes from Adrianichthys oophorus, assembly GCA_036245035.1. NCBI lineage: Eukaryota > Metazoa > Chordata > Actinopteri > Beloniformes > Adrianichthyidae > Adrianichthys > Adrianichthys oophorus. Next base: position 2,760,431 of record BSAI01000005.1, read on the forward strand.
AATATACTTTTTTATTTATATTTGGACCAAATATGTTGTCACCTCTTTTCCTCTTTTTCATTCAGCAAATGACATCAAGAGCCTTGTCTCATCAGCAAATGAATTATCTGTGTAAAGCATATTTCATCTTATGACATTGTTTGATGTTCTGGTTTTTGGTATGAACTGATCTTTGTAATGAAAACCTCCGTCATTTATTACTAAAAAACGGCGTTTCTGAGTGAGTTTGTGTGATTTGTGCAATCAAATCTATAAATATCAGTATTCAGCTTTAATGACTATGGCAGGTTGGGAAATTAGACTGTAAAAAGCCCTGCTTTCCTTTTTTCTTTCAAGGGCACCAGCGTTTGAGTAGCCATTCCAGGTCTGATTGTTGGAGGACTGAAAAAGAAATGGAGAATAAAACAAAGGATTCACAAATACATTCTACTGGAGGCCCTGTCAAAAAGCTACAGTGCACTCCTACACAGTGCCGCCCACATACACGCACACACAATAATGCACATATTCAGATGGTGCCACACAATGAGGCGTAGTTACATGCACAAACAAACAAATACACGCACATACTTGAAGCCCCCAAACAGCACACATTCAAAGGCAAACACAATAGCCCAGAGCTTTCTTTTGAAAATCTGAGATGATTTTTTTCTTTAACTTTCACTTTAGTGGAACCATGTGGGGAATGGGATGAGAAACAGTGCAGAAGAGGTGCAGGTTATCTTCATATTTATTCATCAGGGTTCATTCCTCTCCCTGCAGACAGTGAAACAGGATAATATCAGATGGTGGGTAGGATCTGCCTGCTATTCTCATCCACTGATCTCAGAGCCCGAGGTGCTAAGATTACTGAGATCCATTGGGCTCCTGGCAGGTCTGTGGTGAGACGGGGCTGTCTTCCTTTAAACCTACAACAATACATACAATTTGCTGAAGCATAGACAGTCTTGTAAACCACAACATACTAGATCCTTTTTCTTTAAAGACAAGTCAGCTAAGATAGTTTTAAAAAAATCCTCTAGAGTTCACCATGACTTTTGATTAAATCAGAGTTCAGATGAACAACATATGTCACAATATAACCTATTTATAAAAAAAAGTTTCATATACTTACAAAAGTGTTTTGACCAGCTTGCCTTCAGATTATTTTTGCTTAAATTCTAGGAGATGCATTTTGTAATGTGGCTTCTTGAAGGTCCAGATGTAATATTTCAGTCATGTTGTTGTCTGAATGATTCTAAATCATCACAAAACCTCAATTCTTTTCATTTCCAGTCATACCAATATATTTAAGATACAAGTTACAATTTCATCCAAGCTTTGCCTGTTAGCTGTCATTTGGGCTCACATCTAAGTATGCTGTTGCTAGTCCATTTCCCTCATGCATTTAGTATATATATATATAATCTATCCCCTAAAAGACTTGAAGGTTCAATGTTTGGTAAGCTGTGAACATGGTACATTATGGATACACTTTTGGGCTTCAGTTTCATTTGCAGGTTGTATGTTTGACACCCCTGCCTTAAAGGTGTCTGTTGGAGCCAAAGAAATTGTTAACAGTCCCAGATACTGTGTTTGGTCCAAGTCATTTTTCTGACTAAAGCAGCAGGTTGCTACAGCAATGTTTGCTAGATTCTGGAATTCCCAGAATTATTTCAGTTTAATTGTAATCATCAGCAAAGCAGTGAAGGGACTCCATACCTGAAAACATCTTAGGGTGGAATGATGACATTAATCTGTCTTCTTGTGGCTTTGACACTTGCAGGTCAGTGAGAGCCAGAATGTTCTTCTGAAGTGCAAAAAGATTTTGGTGGCTGGAGAGCCGTAGATACCTGGAGAATATAAAATCAGCTGTTTGAAGTAAGTCAGCTGGTAAGTCAGTGTGAGCGTCTGCTGGGTTGACGGAGATTTTTGGTTAAACAGTACACTTTCTGAAAAGACGAGATTTTACTCACAAATTGTTGCTAATTTGACATGTTCTGGTAGCCTATTTCTCATAATGGAGGACATCTATAGAAGAATTTAAGATTAAAAGTGTGTTTCTGAGTATGTCTTTCTTCAAATCATGAGGGATCAGGAGCATTTGAAACCAGTGGTTTGAAAAAGCTCAGGTTTGTCACACAACAACTGAAATGGGCGGGCTAACGTCTCCCTGTTCCGCTTCATTCTGATGCATTCACATGCAGACAACATTAACGTAATCATTTTTCTCATCTGAGGTGGCATCTGTCTTAAAATCCTGAAATCATCATGTCTTAAAATAAGAAATAGGGTTTTTGTTTTTGGCTAAAAATGGCATAATCAGAACTAAAAGACCACTGGGAACGCTTTTATAAATGAAAAAATAAAGCTGGAGTGGGACTTAAATACCACCAAAAGAATAATGGTGTTTTACAATTTGAACACTTTTTATATTTTTTGTTTTGTTTTTTTTTCATTTGTGGTTGTCTTCGGGACTAGATTAGTTATTTTGTTAGTCATTTCTGGTAGATTAACACAAAAGGCTGTAGGGTGTGAATTCTAAAAATCCCATTTAAAATCTGTTCACAGGTCTAATCTAAAATCTCCATCACAAACTAAAAAAAATGTGCCACTAGTAATTTGAAAGATCTTTTTTCATATGTCAGTGTGCTTGAGCATTTGTACTGTCCTGTAATTTGAGTGTGTGTGGGTGTGTGTGTGTGGGTGCATGCTGTGTGTTATTCTGAGTGGGCCTTTTAGAGCAAAGGCTAAGGTAAAGTCTGTGCTAGCCCGGCTGAGTGGATGGATGGAGAACATCCGCATTTGTCGTGACTGCTCAGGCATCTGTAGGAGGATCTGACTAGCACTTGCTGTTCACTTATATAACACACTGAAGCACACTGAGCACTGATTATAGGGCCACAGGTCAGCTCTCTCAACACCTCTGCAATACCGCATGCTCATATTTTTTGCAAATTTGAAAGATTTATGCAAGATTATATCATTCTGGTGAGGGTGTGGCTGATGAGCCAAAAGTGACTGCATCATGTACAGACACTGAAAACAACATACAATTACGACTTATAAAAGAAAATTATTTAAATGAATGAGTGAATGTGCAATTAATTCAGAGTCAAAGGAAAGTATTGAATTTGTAGCATTTTATTATATAATGTAGATGAATAATTTCAAATCTCCATATTCTAATTCATTCATCCATCCAAAATAATCTACTTTTTAAACACATTTTTGCACCACCAATTACCATATTGTATGTCAGGATTGTGCAGTTTAGTTTGGTTTCTCAGTGATGGTTTTTGATCATGTTCTGCTTTGTGTTGTTCTCTTCAGTCACACCAGCTTCAGGTTGATCATCACATCACTGCTGTCTTCATTTCAGTTCATTATCCTCAGTGTGTTTAAGTGTTTGGTTTTCAGTTCTACATTTTCAGGTCATCTGCTTTGTCACCTTTTTGTTTCTCCATGTTTGTCTCGTTTGTGTTTATTTATTGAATGTTTAAGTTTCTGCCACCATGCCTGATCTCCTGTACACTGGCTCCTTCACCTCCTAACAGCATAACCTGACCATCTTAGACCCACCAGGATAACTGTGCTGCAGTGGTTCTGTCACCGTCACCAGAAGGTTCCTTGCAGCAATGTTTGAGTCATGCCAAGCGAACTCCAGCCAGTCGTTTCTGAGGGGCATAGACAGGACTACACTGCCAGTGGAGAGTCACTGGGGTCCCTCCTCTCCTGTTCATGAGGAGGATCACCAGGGCCGCTCCTGTTCATGTCCTCTTCATGTTTCCTGTCCCTGAGGAGAGTTGTCAGGGCTGCTCTCCTGTTTCTGAGGAGGGGTTGTCTATGTAACTATTCACTGTTGCTGGGCTGCAGGAACTGGAATCGTTTATTTATTTATTTAGTTCTGTTGCTCCTCCAGGTCCCCTCCCCTTAAGTGTTGTAGTCTGATAGGGCATCAGGAGTCGGCTTTTTTGGGGAGGGGTACTGTCCGGATCGTGCAGTTTAGTTTGACTCTTTAGTGATGGTTTTTGATCATGTTCTGCTTTGAGTTGTTCCCATCGGTCACACCAGGTTCATGTTTTATCATTCACAGCTTTCTTCATTTCAGTTAATTATCCCAACGGTCTGGTTTTGAGTTTTTCATCATCACATCATCTGCTTTGTTCAAGTTTCAGCCACCAAGCCTGATCTCCTGCTTGTTAGATTTTACACCTCCAATTCCTGACATCGCATCAATAATCTTGAAGTCTTTTTTTTTTCTTTTTTCTTGTGACTATTTTAAATGTATTTTTACTTCTAATTCTAAGTATCCTTTTCAAAAATAAAGTATCTGAAAACAGTCAAAACAATATTGGTGGATTTTTTTCATATCGGACCAATACCGATAAACTAAAAAAAAAAAAAATCAAATATCAGTGAATACCAATACTGGCACAGATATAGCAGTTATCCCTAATTCAACCTTTCATCAGGATTGTAAACCCTGCCTGCAGAGGTCTGTCTTTTTAGATCAATGCTCAAGTACAAATACCAAAAAAAAAACTACTAAAATGTAGTTTTTTAAGGGGTTATGCCAAAGTCAAGGCCTTTTGAATTCTACCTACTGGACCTCTGGATTCAGAATTGGCTCGAACCTCAGACGGGATTTTGCATTATTGGACATCCCTCCTTGCTGCACTATATTCATCGTGCACTGCATGCATTTTGCCATTTTTTCCCCTGTTCACTTTCACAGCATACTCATTCTGTGTCTCCTGAACCTGTCTGTTATCAAACCTGGCTCTACTGTCTTTTAAGAGAAGCCTTGGGAGCCTTTCCCGGCACCTGAGGCCCATCCACCCTTCCTGCACCAAGTTCTTCAAAAAATCTGTATTTTTAATAATTGATATGGCTCTTCAAATTATACAGCTACTTTTAGCAATAGTGGTATATATCCGCTTAATGCTTCTCTTTAAATTTAGAACCATGAAGAGTTGTACATTTTCCTCACTTTGTTTTATTGAGAATAGTCGAGTGTATCCAATTACAAAAAATAAATTAGACATACAACCTAGTTTCTATTGTTTCAATAAGCTAAACTGGATGGTGGAAAGGAACCTACTCAAAGTGGGGCAAGATCCTGCAAGTTGTCCCACTTTGAAAAGATGAGCTTGGACTGTAATGTTTATCACAGATACAGTCTAACTGTGACAAACAGAATCCAAAAACACAATCTAGGATATTGCATTGCATGATTTTTAAAGAATATATTTCCCTGCTATAGTTTCTCTTGGGTCATCATCTTACTCACTAAGTTGCAGCACTTATAGCACATTGCATTTTCTTGAAAGACCTAAAAATCTTAACAGATGAGCTGAGCAGAGCAACAGTAAAGACCTTGCCCAAGAACACTTTGGCACATTCTGGCAGGTAGAAGGGTAACTGAACCTGTGATCAGAGGTTGACCGCTTTTCCACTGTGTCACATTCATCCAGGATCGTTATTTTGCAAGAAAGAGTATTGGGACCCACCTTCAGTTTCTTGTAGGATGAGTTAGACCAAGCAGAGGTTAATCCTTTGATGGTTCAAGACTTGAAACTCCTTATTGTCAGTTGCTCTAAATGTTGCAAACATACAAGACAAAAATGCTATTTTCACTCACATACCTGTGTTAAGAACAATAACTGTGAAAATTACCCAAAAAGGGGAACTAAACAGTAATTTGGCATTAAAAAACAATGGACTCACATTGAACCATTGTGTAGGGATTGTATACGTAATTCTGTATATGTAGTTGTATTGTACAAATAGCAATAGCAGCATTAGTAATAAAGCAACAATGTTGTAATGAGATATAAGAATTTATGATAGAAGTGATCAATGTGAAATTGGGATAACTTAACAAAAGCACAATGAAATGCATGTGGTCAGCAAATCCACTGAGACATGCTGTGGCATTTAAATCATGACTGTTGATGTTAAGAATCCAAAAGTTTGCCAGAAAAACATTTTTGACACATTTATACCACCAACAGTCTGGACTGTTGACACAAAAAAGCCATTTCTGAAGTGTACTGTTGTGTTGTTGATGCCAAAATAGAACCAAACCATCTGAAACATTGGCAGAAACTCACTGGTTAGAGCAGGTTTGAAAAATCTATCTGTCTGCATGCATGCAACAAATATTTGTGCAAGAAAAAAACGACATTGAAAATGTAGTTAGTTATTAATTTAAAGAGACAAAGAGCAGAAAAAAAACTTTCTTTAAAAAAATTACCCCCTGATTTTTTGTGGGTTTTTATATAAAGAAAGCAACAAGAAAACAAACAATTTCCCACCTTATTGCGCATTGTAGTTCAAAAATACTAATCCTCTTGGGGCCTGCGTTTGCTCCAGGAAAAGCCTACCATGGCGGGGTCTGGAGGGAGCGGGCCAGGGGGAGGGGATGTCTGTGAGCAAGAGGGGGGGTTCACTACCAGTACGGGACCCTAGGGGCTTCCTCGGGCCCACTGGTACCTGACCAGGTAGCTACAGGGGCGGTGCTTGGGGGGGAGGGGCTGGGGCTTGCCCTGGGGGCTGGCCCCCTCTGGGCTCCTCTCTCTTTGTGTGGGGTGGGGGGCCTGGGGGGTTGGCTTTCGGGCGGTGGGGCCTCTGCCCTGGGGAGACTTGGGCCAAATGCTGGGTGGGGGGGTTGTTTGGTAGCTGTCCCCGACCTTCCCTCCTTCCTCATATGACCACTTATTAGATTGAAAGGGTGGGCGTGCTTGCGGAATACCTCGAGGGGCCGAGCCACTTGGCAGTGCTCCCCCCTCCTATGGTCTCAGCACAGTTTTGTCCCCTTCTCTTGGTTTTAAATGCACCTTAGACACGTAGGATCCTTGGTGGGGGGTGCTAGGACATCACTGCCAGCGAGCAGGAGATGTCCTCCCAGTGCTCTACCCTCCAATTTTAACGGCACCGTAGACATTTAGGGCTCCTTGGTGAGAGGGTGATTGGATATCCCTGTATGCAATCAGGAGATGTCCTCAGTGCCCTGCTCGCCAATTTTAACTGCACCCTTTATTACACACACTCTTCAACCACAAGAAACACACCTCAACACACACACAAATACATTACACAAGGAAGGTGGGACTACTGATCTTCTGTCCCCTACCCCATCCCCGGTGGAGGGAACAGGGCCTTCAGCAGCGGCGGCCTTGTCTCTTGGGTGTTGGCCTCCTGGGCCCGGCGGTCCCCTCCCCACGCAGGGAGAGGGATCCCCTAGTCCTCTGGCAAGTCCATGAGCGGTGGGTCTTATTCCATCTGAGCCTGGAGGGTGTCTGTGTCCTTGTGGTGCGGGTTCTGGTTCTTACCCTCGGGTGCCGGGCCCCTTCTGGGTCACAACATTAGGAGAGCCTGGTCAGGCAATGTACACCTTCGGGGACCCCCACTTCTCTTGGTCATCCCTCCTCTAAATGGGGGTAGCTGACCCCCGCCGTGCTCTCTTCTGGATCTCCGCAGCTGCCTGGAGCTTTGGAGCGGGTCTCCAGTGGGGGGTCCCGGCTCGTACCCGGGGCTGGGGTGGGGGGATGCTCAGAACTCCTGGGTGGTGGTGGGCTACTTGTCTGGGGTGGTGGGGCTGTCGGGGTTGGGGCCCCGCGCTGGGCCACCTGGCGCGGTGGGAGGGCTGCTCTCCTGACTGGGCTTGGCCTTGCGCTCTGCGCTTCCGTACCTCACTGCACTCAGGTGTTGGGGGCACATGTGGCTGTCCTGCGGGCCCTGGTCTGGGTGCTTGGCCGGGCTGCCTGGCGGGTGGATCTCCTCTGTTGACCCCACAGTATGGGTGCGGGGGTGGGCCCTGGTCGGTGCTGCCGCCTCAGCGGGGGTCTTGGTGTGGGGATGGCTGGGAGTTCTCCCTCCCTTTTTTGTGCATTCCATCATTCACTTCAGCTTAACATAACATTCACCTGAGCACAGGCGTCGGCTCACCTTTGCACCTTCAAATAGTGTGCGTGACAGAATGTAATGCTTTACATGTGTTGGTTGGTATGCACAAGTGTGCGTGTGAACTGGATGTGGACAAATTTGTGAACACTCTTGGAGCCAGCAGGTATGTTTGTAACAGCTGAGTGTGTGGACAGGCCCTGCCCATTTTAGGCCAACACTCACTATTGCAATGGGTATAAGCTCCAGCATTTTGTTGCCTGTAGATTAACAACTCTACCTTCCCTTCCCAGTAGTCCTTCTCTAACTTCTACAATCACCCCCCCCAACTCTCTCCTTTTCCCCCTTTCCTTTTCTGTCCGGTCCAACAAAAAGAACACAAACAAAATTAATATTAATAAAGTTTGGTTTAAATTACAAAAGGGGCTTATACCAACATACATTTTGTGTTCGCTATGATTTATAACCCCCGATTGTAAGAGTAAAATCTGTCTAATACAAGAGGCTCTCAGCTCATATCTGTTTGCTCAGCTGTTGGACAGGACAAGTTAAAAAAAAATACTAACCCTTCAAGGGGAATTAAACTCTCTATGGTTAATATAGTTAATATTGTATGATGAAAATGTCCCCACTGGTGGAGGTATACCTCACCACTCTGTCTATGTATTCTTTCACAGTAAACTGTCATGCTCATAAAATCTTTCACATTTGCAGGTATCAATATAATCTATTAGAACTGCTCCTCATAATTGCAAAATTATTACTAACATTATCCCAACTTAATACAACTCTCCACGCACTAAATATTACACATCTGATAGACATGCAGGCCTTGTTTGTTTTGCGTCCATTGACCAGTTCCGGGTAGTGTCAATGAGTTAAGACGTCTAATTGTGACCTAACCTAAAAACAAGACACTGTTCAACATTTTAATATTAGGCTAGATCTCTTTTTTTTTAGGTAACATTACTAGTTAGTTGGAGCAGGAGGGGTGAAATTGGATTTTTGCTAATGCCAGCACTGTAACAAGTGATTCAACGTAAATCTTTTAAAGCAGTAATTGCAGATAAATACAGTTAAGAATAAATCTTGACTATAAATATGGGGCTCTGTGGGAAAAAAATGCAATTGATTATTTTAAAGAAAATTTTTAAGAAAAAAATGACCTTATCTGAACCATGTCTAGACATAATTCTTACAAAAATGTTCCAAAGAGGCTGGACTGCTGGACCCAACCAGGTTTTGACATGTAGCATTGGATCCCGTTCCATAGATGGTGGTTCCAAGGCATCTCACACATCCTTCTTTCTCCTTATTTTCTTTTCCTCTACTAAGTTTAGCTGTTATATATTCATCCTTACTTGCAATCTTCCTGTGAATTGTTCTTTTTTCAATGCCTTTTTCAAATACAAATGTATGTTTTTGCTGCATGTTTTACATCTTACCATTGAATTTGATTTTATCTTGAACTATTAACAACAGTGTTCAGAAAACTGTACGAGTCATTTATAGTTTTTCTGGTCCTGTTGTAAACTAACCAACCTCCAACTTGCATAGACACAGGGTTACATCACTGTGAATGGATTGAGTATCCACGGCCAAAAAAATCAGACGTAAAATGTAAGAAGCGCATGATCAATGCCTTTGTTTAAGGAAGTGAGAAACTTAGCGAATGTCGTAGTGCAAGAAAGGGACATAAATCGCATAATGTAGAGAGGATAAGATGTTAAAACACACACAAATTTGATTAATTAAGGTGCTGCATGGTTTTACAGCCCTAGCTGCATCCACCCGCTGATGCTTTTGAATGTGTGTTAAAGCAGCAACGACCGACAGCTAATCTCCCTTCAGACGGTACTGCGTACCTCCACCAGATCTTATACCAATATTCTGGGCCGGACTGGCTTACTTTCAGCCCTGTGTAGCAGTCCCTGTCCACAGTCAAACATTGGCAGCTGTGAGTCAAAGTCAAATTGCTGAGGCTAGTAGCAAGCTATTGGTGCTTTTTGATTCCTCTGTTACTGTTACCTAAAATCATGCTAGTGAATGTGAGTGAATAGCCACTGCCCGCCTTGTCTGAAGACTATCTTAGCTAGTGAGTTGTTGGTCTGCAGTTAACATAGATAATTTTTTGATGTGTTGACCCTCAATGCGACTGACATTTGCTGGAGTTTTTTTTCATTGCTTTTGAGAAAACAAACTAGGTCTGGAACTGCTAACTCTTTTTAGGTTTCTTCTGCATAATAGTTGGAGCAGTGCAATGTGGTCCATCTGATGGAGATTGCTCATCATTACTCCATGTTGTCATGGACAGTTTGCAGGACTGTTGTTGATGCTGATCGTGTCTATTTTTTATATTTCCAGTGACATGCCTTTGTTGCCACAGTTTTATGAAACGGTTTGAGAATTGTTTGTTTGAATGGATTACTGAGTCCAGAACTTCATATGATGATGAACAGAATATGGTGCTGTGGTATATTTTGAAGTCCCACTCCAATCATCTTTTTATCTATTTTAGAAGTGTTCCCAGTGGTCTTTTATAGTATTATTATTTTAGCTAAAATCTAAAAACCTGCCCTGCGCGCAGCTGGCTGCCCGGCAGATGACCCGCCGCGGGTAATGTCATAGCAGAGATGATCCCCCCAGATCCATGGACCTATGATTTTTTTTTCTTATTTTTACCGAGACAATAAAAAAAAAAGATCCCCCAGTTTTATTTTGATTTTCCCCCTCTTGGGTTAATGCTTAAACTGGTCAACAGACAGACGGAGGTACCGTTTAAAATGACCCTCACGCTGCGCAGCACTTGTGTGAACGCTGCATAAGAATGGAAAGGCAGCGCTTCTCCTGTCCAGAGCACATCCAGCCACTTACGTGCTTCACCAGTCAAGAGTGGCCACATCAAAGTCACTATTATCTCTTCCATCGGGTAGAGGTGCAGTTGCTGACGCAGGAACAGGTCGCATTGCGTTAGGAAGCCAGTGCATTCCGCAGGATCTCCATTAAACTTTTCCGGGAGTGCCTACCTCAGCTCCGATGTGAGAGCTGGAGATGGGCAAGGTGCGTCATCTGGCGGGTTAACTCGTAGGCGCGCCATTATGGTTTCGGTCACAACAGTCAGACGCTGGAGCTGGCAGCTTTGCTTCCGTAGCATGGTGGCATACCCAGTTGGATATAACGGACTTGGTACTTCTGCTGCTGGATCCATGGATGTTGAAGTATTCTGTCACAAACAGGCAGAAGAATCGTTCCACAGGTTTTTTGACAGAGATAGGCAGAAAAGAGGAAAGCTCAGCTAAAAGTCCACTAGGCTAAATCAGAGTAATAATCCAGGCAACAGGTCAGGGCAGGCAACAAAGAAACAGAGTCAGGTACAAAGCATGATCAGGTAACAGAAGATCAGATCAGACAATAATGCTTGGTATGGGCCCGGTCACACCACCCAAACTTTGCTGGAGCGTTCCTGGAGCGGTGAAAAGAATCCCTCACCGCTTGTGACCGTTCATCACCGTTAAAGCAACGCCGCATACGCTTGGCCACCGCTGATGTTCCTCGAGGGTCCCTCCCACCGTTCCAAAAGTTTTGAGCAGCACAAAATATAGCAGCGATGAAGAGAGGTCCATTCTCCACTCCGACAAAGTTCACCCCCCGCTCCATCGACGCCCACAAAGTTTGGCTCCGCTAGATGCAAGTTCGTGGACGCTTGGGTCCCCTAGACCAACGCAGAAAGCTAGAACGCTGGACCACTGATGCTTCACCACCGTTGCACTGGCGGCAACTAAACGTTGCTCAAACGTCGGTGGAGCAGTCATAAGCGTCTAACGAGCGGGCACAGCGTTGCTGGAACGGTGTCGGGCATTGAAGCAGCGATCCATGGCAGCGATGAACTTTGATGTGGCGTTGTCATAGCGGAGCCGGAGCGGGTCCGGTAATTGGCCAAAAATACGGCAGAAATGGACATCGAATTAGCCCAAAAACTGCATCACCATGGATCCTGAGAGACGCCCGCATGTGCGGAACGCCTTATACCTACGCTGAAGCAACCAACGCTACATCAAAACTCGCTGCCGCTCGCAGCCGCTTACTGCCGCTAAACCAATGCTAAAGTTTTGCCGGCCTCAGCGGTGCATCGCTACGCCAACGCCCATGTGTTCGACTTTTTTTTCCCATTTTGTGCGCGGCGCCGCTCCAGGTACAGTCCAGTCCAAAGTTCGGGCAGTGTGACCAGGCCCTATGAAGGCAGAAAGGCACAAACAATACTTTGCACTGAGTGTGGTCCTGAGCAGTCCTTAAGTGTCCTGTGGCTGATTAACTGATCAGAGTCCGATGGGAGGTATCCAGATACTGTGCGCTGGGGTTACTGGGTGATTAAGTGAAGTTAGAACTCTGGAGATGGCTCCTGTTGGTGATCAGAAGGGGAGACAGAATACAGACTCCTGACAATCTTCAGAGGTAAAGACATTTGAGAGCCTTCGTTTTGGTATATGTGGTGATCTACATTATCATCAGCAAGGTCACATGCCCTCATAAGGCAGTAGTCTTGGCCAATGAGCGTGTGCTGACATACAAACACAATTTTGGGAGAGATGGAACGGAGGTAGTTCTCAGTCTTGAGAAGAGGGATGTGACAGCTATGGAACTGCTGGGTTTTTTTTTTGTTAACCTTATTAAATGATGTTCAACACCTGTGTGGGTGTGGTTTGCACTTCATTTAAAGAGTTGAACAGAGACATTGTCTCAGTACACTGGTTTGGACATAAGCCAGCATACACACAACCGTACATCCCAGACATTGCTGTTGACTCATACAGTGTTTTTCCTTTGAATAAAGGAAATTATTTCCTGCAAAACAGCTTGTGGTCTGCTTATTTACAATTCTTTAAAGCAAGGCAAGACACATTTCAATTTTAAGACATCCACATTTGAACCAGAGAGCATTTACATAGATGTTTCCTTGGTGTTGGTAAAAAGATGCCTTCTAGATCCAGAGAAGACCAACATAGTACTTCCAAAATTGGCCTAAACAGACGTTGCTTGGACGTCTCCATGTACTTTGGGTGTCAACATCAGAAAACTGTGTGTCTGCATGGTTTTGTTTTTACAGTGTTCTGACTTAACTTTAAGTACTGTTGTGTATGAAATTTTCAGACATCAAGTTATTCACATTTTGACCTTAGATCATAACATCATCCAAAGCTCTTGACCTTTGTTTATGACTCTGGTTTATTTTGTTGGCACATGATTGGCTGATTGGGTACTTGCACAAAGAAGCAGGTGCACTGGAGCTCCTGATAAAGAGGTTAGAAGTATGTACAAGGAAATTTGGCTTGTTTTCCAATCAACCTGTAATATTGCTTAGGTGCTACAAACGCAGGTGATTTGCAACAATCTACAGATTGCTGTGTCATAATTGAACAAAAAAAGTACAAAGTACAGAATCACCTTGGAAGAAAGTACATTACGTACTCTTATGGAAAAGTTGTAATACCACTTCAAGGAAAAGCTTGAATTTTTTTTTTTTTTAATCAGTTGTCATTTCTTGCCTTAAAAGAGGAACATATGCTCAGTCTTCTTGATGTTTCCCCACTGTGTTGCAGTTTCTTTATTTGTTGTTCTTTTGATGGAAATTATCAGCAAAATAGCTTCTTGTGGGCTAAAGATGAATAAATTGTGCTGCAAGTGATCACACTTGTTACCCGTAATCAAGCTGTAGTCCCCAAAGTAAGTTTTTTTTTTAAACCAGGGCAAAAACAAGTTTATTAATACAATACTTACAGACTTAAGCAAATTTGAACCACTCTATTGTTCATGCACTGATAAAAGCATTTAAGTTTGAAAATATTTATTTGATGAAATTTATGATAAATATGGTAGATAGTGCTCTGCAGGAGGCAAGCAACCCATCCCAGGTGCACCCTGCCTTTCCCTAACAGTGACTGGGATAGGCTCCAGCAACCCCATGAGCCCAGCAGGGATTTAGCCGGTTTAGATGATAGAGGAATGTTATCGTTTGATCCATGAGCATTGTGATGGCCTTAAATGAAGCTATATTCAAGGTGTGACTGATACTACAGCAAATTAACTTGGTTAAAAACTTGAATTCTCTTTGCATTCATTTATTTCTTTGAGACTAGTTTTGTTAAAAGCTTGTACTTGGTTAGCATTTAGCACACTAATAAATAGACACAACCACCTACTATTCCTAAACTACCAGTCACAAGTGTTCTGATTTGTGGTGTGTATTACACAAAATGAAGCTGGTTTCTTCTCTTCTATCTCTGCATCTCCCTTGTGTGTTTCTGTGAGTCAACAGTGTGTACAGTAGAGAAATTCCCACTTCAGAGGCCAGATGCTGCAGGGTTCCTCTGTTCTGTAAACGAAGAGCTTGGAGGAGGTGAACGGCCCATGAGACAACATCCAATGGAAAAGAGGCATCATCCACCTTTGTGTGTCAGTCCTGCTTTTTCTCCTCAGCTTCTTTACACCTACATTGTCTTCCACTTTCTGCATTCCTGTTGCTTTCTCCATCTCCCTCCTACTTCTCCGTCCTCCCCCCTCCATTCTGCCTAACATCAAAGATGGTAAAAAAAAAAAAAAAAAAAATCAAAAGTGAAAAAGTCTTTTGCATGCAAGGTAAGTTTAACAGAGCAAAGCTATCAGAAGGGTGTAGTTTGACCACTTTCGATTTTTAAGTTACATAAGGTTGTGTAACAACCCTGTTACCTTGTAAACATTCTGAATGTTGGTGACCTTTCTATAACAAGTTTTCTGTGGGTTGTAGAAATGGAAGAGACCATCCCAAACGTGAGGTAAAACCATAAAAATGCACGACAGGTGTAACGTGGAGTTTTCACAGCAAATAACATTAAAGAAAATTCTGGAATAGCTTTTACTCACATGTCTGTTTTTGTCTTCTATCAAGGTTTTTTGAAGACTTTAAATGAAATGTGATGCCTCTTTTCTCCTTGAATGATCCTGCTTTTTCCTAATATTTCTTGGTCAACATCATATAGCACTTTCCAATGTCTCACACAAATCCAGTATTCCATTTAAGTCATTTCAGCTTGTTTATCACAGTCAGAAGCTCGCTGCTGGGGAACAGCCAGTTACCATAGAATATCCCCAGATCAATCCACCACTGGGGTTCAACAACAACTCTTAACCATACATCATAATAAAAATTGTGGATTTTAAAGAAAGAAAGAAAGAAAGAAAGAAAGAAAGAAAGGTGAGGATAAGGGAGAACTGTTTGGTTTCCAAGCAACAGTCAACGTTGGATTCATCAAGAGCTGCAGGGTAAGTTCCTTAGTTCCCAAGTTTCTGCCTCTGCATTCCCTTTCCGAGGAATTTGACCTGCGTGACCTCTTGGAATATATCTGGATTTATGCTCTTCCCTCACACACATCTCAGTTCACTGTAATCAAAAACAACCACAAATGGCAAATATTACTATCTTTTTATTTTGCTCACATGGACACTCATGTGGACACTTTTTATGCAAGCTGCCCAAAAAAGAAACCCAACATTTTGATATCCACGGAACAATTTTAGGTCCGACCAATGTTTAAAATCGTCTTTGCAGGATTATTTTTAAAAAGAAATTACAAATAAAAAGTAGTATATGTAAAAAAAATATTGATTATGATGATTGTGCAATATACTTACAAACGTAACTAAATCTACAGAAAAAAATACATCTTCAAAGACCCACTCCAATGAAAATTGTGTTTTTGGTGTTTTTAACATGTTCTTGTAGAATTTTTCTCATGATGGAGGACATAGATAAAACAATGTAAGATTAAAACTGCATTTCTGAGTATTTCTTCATTCAAATCATGGTGGATCAGGAGCAGGTGAAAACCCAAGGTTTAATAAAGCTCCTGTTTCTTGTGCAGCAACTGCGATCGCAGACGAATAGATCAATAATCAAAATTTAGCTATCAGTTCATGCCTCTTAAAGCCACCCTAAACCAGATTATAATAACAGTAACAATAACACATTAGGTGTAGGGGACATTTCAAAAGCTTCCCTTTAACTGCATTTTAAAATAGCACAAATGCAAGATTTCCAAATAAGGTAATTCATTTCTTGAACAGAAACTGATCCATGAGGTGAAAAAATGACTCATACTGAATACATACAATAGCAAAAACTATTTAAAGTAATTATTTTTTTTAGGAAGTTCAAAAGAACTTTTGAAATCCTTCAATGCTGAATATTTCCTTTGGAGCAGCTGGAGTGAGACTTGGATTGTCAAAGTCTGGGACCGTGGACCGCAGCCAGGAAGAGGTGGATTGCCCTCACCAGGTTAGGAATGAGTCACTTCCCCAGGTGACGGTGTTCTAGGTATCAGGGTGTTTTATTCAGAAGAATCTGCCGATCAGAAATGCAAATAATTTGGTGAAAAGGGAGACAAGAAGTCAGGAGACAATGCTAAACTAAAACAGGGACAAACTTTTTAAAATCCATTAGGAAATTATTGAACATAAAAAAGCCCCGAAATGCACAATCCTGGTTGATTTTTTTTTCCATCCATCCATTTTCTTCCGCTTATCCGGGACCGGGTCGTGGGGGCAGCAGTCTAAGTAATGATGCCCAGACTTCCCGCTCCCCGGCCACTCTGGGGGGACCCCGAGTCGTCCCAGGCCAGCCGAGAGACATAGTCTCTCCAGCTTGTCCTGGGTCTTCCCTGGGGCCTCCTCCCAGTGGGACATGCCCGGAGCACCTCCCTAGGGAGGCGTCCAGGGGGCATCCGAACCAAATGCCCGAGCCACCTCAACTGGCTCCTCTCAATGTGGAGGAGAAGCGGCTCTACTCCAAGCTCCTCCCGGGTGACCGAGCTTCTCACCCTATCTCTAAGTGAGCACCTAGCCACCCTACGGAGGAAGGATCGGGGACCTCGCTCTTTCGGTCACGACCCAGAGCTCATGACCATAGGTGAGTATTGGGGCGTAGATCGACCGGTAAATTGAGAGCTCTCTCTTCACCACGACGGACCGGTACAGCGACCGCATGACGGTGGACGCAGCACCAATCCGCCTGTCGATCTTACGCTCCGATCTTCCCTCACTTGTGGACAAGACCCCAAGATACTTAAACTCCTCTACTTGGGATAGAAGCACTCCACCCACCCAGAGAGGACAAACCACCTTTCTCCGGTGGAGAACCATGGCCTCAGACTTAGCGGTGCTGACCCTCATCCCAGCCGCTTCACTCTTGGCTGCAAACCGTTCCAATGCATGCTGGAGGTCCTGGCTCGATGAAGCCAACAGGACAACATCATCTGCAAAGAGCAGAGAGGAAATCCTGTGGTTCCCAAACCAGACCCCCTCCGGACCCTGGCTGCACGTAGAAATTCTGTCCATAAAGACTATGAACAGAACCGGTGACAAAGGGCAGCCCTGCCGGAGTCCAACATGCACCGGGAACAGGTGTGACTTAGTGCCAGCTATGCGGACCAAGCTCCTGCTCTGGTCATACAGAGACCGGACAGCCCTGAGTAAGGCTCCCCGGACCCCATACTCCCAAAGTACCCTCCACAGGACACCACGGGGCACATGGTCGAACGCCTTCTCATAATCCACAAAACACATTTGGACAGGATGAGCGAACTCCCAAGAACCCTCCAGCACCCTGGACAGGGTGTAGAGCTGATCCACAGTTCCACGACCAGGACGGAAACTGCATTGTTGTTCTTCGATCTGAGGTTCGACTATCGGCCAGACTCTCCTCTCCAGTACCCTGGCATAGACTTTCCCAGGGAGGCTGAGGAGTGTGATTCCCCGGTAGTTGGAGCACACCCTCCGGCCCCCCTTCTTGAAAAGGGGAACCACCAACCCTGTCTGCCAGTCCAGTGGTACTGTTCCCGACTGCCACTCGATGCTGCAGAGACGTGTCAACCAAGACACTCTCACAGCATCCAGAGACTTGAGGTACTCAGGGCGGACTTCATCCACTCCCGGTGCCTTGCCACAGAGGAGCTTGTTGACTACTTCGGTGACTTCAGCTTGGGTAATGGACAGCCCCACCCCAAGGCTCTCAGCCTCTCTGCTTCCTCAAGAGAAGGCATGTCTGCAGGATTGAGGAGATCCTCGAAGTATTCCTTCCACCGCCCAACAATGTCCCCTGCTGACTTCTACTGGGGATTTCTTTTATATATATATATAAACTGGGCTATAATGCTCAAATGTACTGTAATCCTTGTTGCAGAAATGGAGGGGCACAGAAGACACCTGGAGGATTAGACCTAATGTTGCTTGATTTTATAACAAATTAATCTTGGCATATTTCAGTGACTTTATAACCTATAAAGGGAAGGGGAGCGCTTTGGCTCTAACCATGCAACCAGCACCAGCGTAGGCCAGGAGGAATGTGGAAAGCTCAGAATGATTTTAGTTAGGAACGCTGAGCCAAAAAAATCAATTCATATCAATGTTTAAAAATCTTTTCTTGATCTGAAAAACAAGAAAAAGCAAAAATATGTATTAGCAGACAATGTCAAAGGCTCGAGCAAAGAAATCCAGGCTCAGGAGCTCAAGTGAGGTCCAAAGTAAAAACGAGAAGGAATGGTACATCTCAATTAAAGTTGAGTGTCAAAAAACTGACAGCTCTGAGTCTAAAGTCTGCCAACACCAGCCCAGGAACAGGTAAGACACATGCATTTTTCTTTTTTATTTATTTATTATTATTATTGTTATTGTTGTTATTATTATTAGCTGTTTATATCGACACCTTCTATGTTCTATGACCATTTCGAGTGCTTCCTCAGTTAGGTCTTCTCCCTCTGGGTCGGCTGCTGTTCAGCCACTGTAGCTCCAGCTGGAGACCTGCATCGCTGTCATGCTGTGGTGAGACCGGCTATGCTTCTACCCCCAGAGGAGGCGCTCACTCCCAACTACTAGCATTTCCACCCAACAACTTTTTCGCTCTCAGCCTGATACCCAACGTCTACCTCTATGGGTTAAAGGATTAGGAGGTGGTGAGGGGGTCTGATTTTATAATTCATATTAATTATTTATTTAGGTGCACAAGATTTTGTGCTACCCTGTATGAAAAGTGCTGTTTAAATAAAGATGGATTTGACTTGATAATGCAGCTAATATGTAGCTGCGTCAGACTCTGCTGTTTTTTATGTGTTACTAAGAAAGTTGGGAGTTAGCGTAGTCACAGTAACATTTGTTTTAGTAGTAATGTGGCTAAAGCATTTACCATAGATAAAAGGTAGCGTGTCACTTTGAATGCAGTTGATAAAGTCTGACTACCTGATGTATCTCTCACTCTTGTCTCACTTAGTATGCCTTGGTGTACCATATTAATGACATAAGTTTGAAAATAGACCATTCAGTAACAGTGGAGCTTATAATCATAAACCTCAGAAAATACAGTGAACAGCACAGCTGAGGGGAGCATTTGGATCATGGGTAAAACATTTTGAGTGAGTTGGGGTAGTTTTTTTCTCTGGTCTCAATGCCCAAACCACGTGTGAGTGGAGGACGTTTCATTCTCTAACGTTTTTCAGGAGAGATTTTAAAAAAGTAATCCAAAAGATGTAATCAGAACAACATTATTAACCATAGTGAAACAAAGGTAACATTTTGTCTAAGTACTTTTGTCAAATTTTCCTACTTTTGTCAGCCATCCTTTTACAAGAACTTGTTTTGTTTCTGTGTAATAAGGAATGAAGAAACTGTGAAGCTCTGATACATTTATAGCAATTACTCATTTTCTTTCTGATTTTACCTACCTTTGACTAAAGGTCTCCAGTCATGTATTACCAACTTACATAATTAAGTAACAACCAATCATATATGGATGTTTCTGGTAACAGCCCACACGCTCATTTCCCAACTGGACGGGTATTTTACAGCAGCTTCTTCTACCTTTCTGTAGAAATGCTTGGCTTGCATTTAATAACCATGACTGTCTTCTCCATCTGAGCGAAGACAAACAAAAACTTTAAGATAATATGGTAGCAAATGACATGGATAAGTATTCATTTCATGTCAGTTCTGTGTAAATGTATATGTTTAGTTTTTTTCAATGACAGCCGTTCAGTTTTAGGCAATTATCCAGTCAGTTGTTGAACAGGCGGCGTTGGACTGTCACAGGGCTTGAAATAATGGTCATGTTAAACAACAGAAAAGTGGAAAACATAGTTTCAGGGACCTTTTGCAGGAAAACTATAGAAAAGACAGCGTTTCTGGAGTATTCTGGAAACTTTGCTCCATTTTGTACATGTATATTTTCTTGCACTTGAATCAACATCAACACTGCTTTTGTTGACGCTTTTACTTTTGTTGACTACTCAATATTGACATTGATTTTTACACAACAATTTCCAGATTGTACCCTCTTAAATAATAATATTTAAAATAACTTTTTAGATTCTCTATGATTAATACAAAGGCAAAAATATATATTTTATGAAGCTTTCACTAACCCCTAAATGCTCATAATTCTTTTGTTATTCCCTTTTACATTTATTTGACAAACACTTCATTTTTGATGTTCTTACCTCTGTCAAGCCCACTACATAAAAGAATTCCCAGAAAAAAAATGTTTTTTTTCAAGCCCTTTCAAGAAAAATCACAAAACGTTAAGCAGTATCATTTTTTATGAGATACAGATAGAATCAAAATATGATACATTGGGTGCTGTCAGTTAGTTTAAAATGCAAAAATATTGACATTAGTGTTCATGAAAAAAACACTGTATTTACCCACTAGATATAGAACAATCATAAATTGTTTTATACAGGTTCCTTATTATGAGAAAATTGAACATGTTAGAAACACAAAAGACTATTTTCATTGGAGTGGGGCTTTAAAGAGTTCAAATTCAAAAGATGCACCAGTTCACAATCAGTGCATTTTTATTAGTCTTTGACTTTATTTGGTCACTCTTTAAAGTGTTTTTTTTGTTTGTTTCTACAAAGATGTTCTGTTGGGTTTAGATGAAAGCTCTTTTGCGAGTCCTCATACAACTTCTGTTTTCTCTGAAGCTCTTGGTTTTTTCTTGTGGTATGCTTCAACTATGTTTTTTCCTTCCGTCTTACTCTTTCTTCTAAAAATTTAATGTTCACACAGAAATAAAAATGCTAAAACTGATGCAGTGTTCGATTGTAATAACCTGCCCAGCTTCTCCTTACATAGTTACTTATTGACCCTCAAGCTCTAAAGGTGACTCGCATACAGGTGAGAAGATAAACTGGGGAATTCCTACAGCAGTAACACATGCACACCTGTCCACCTACACAAACACAAAGTTAACAACCTTGAATGAAAAATTCACTGCAATGGACTTTCTTCATTTTTGCACAACAAAAACACGACTGAGCAGAAGAACCTAAATATGCAAAACCTTAGCCACAGATGTTTTATTCCCATTCCTGACTCAAACAAGCTGTGATGGAGCTGGTTATTAAAATAATGCTGCATTTTACAAGCACCAAATTTGGCATGGATGTACCTTAGGATCCCCTCTTTCAGAAAAGCGCGTTTGCCACAAGAAACTCAAAAATGTAACTTCATAAACAATATAGTATTTTGTAGGTACCCTAACTGCATTTTGTGCATGAGCAGTCCATATTTTGGAGACTGGGGCAAATAGACAATGAATATTATTGCAATAATTGAGTGTGTAGCCGCCATCTTTTCAAATGGGCACCATTTTGGATTGCTCATAATTTCTCGTGGCTAACATGCTTTTGTAGGAGGGGATCCTAAAGTACATTCATGGCAAATATGGTGCTTGTGCCACAAAATGCATGATTTGTCTGATATCAAGATCAAACAGAAGTGTGGTGAAGGAGCTCTCTGCAGTTATTTAGACAAATTTGCCTGATAAACAATGAAGTCTTGTTGGGATTAGTGTCAGAGGGCAGAGACAGCAATAACAGGGATGAGTGTGACGTTTGAGAGGAAGCCATCTGACCGTCAAAAAAGTTTCCAGAACTTAGTGTGAGAAGTGTTTTCGCTGCTATACAGCAAGAGTCCCTAAGCATTAAAAAACTGGGGGGAATTCCCTGCTCAATATGCAGGGAAATCACACACAACACGTTGACATGCACGAATGTACACACGCAAGCCTCATTTTTGTCACTACAGTATTTCCCCATCAATGTCAATATGTCACACCAATATGAGTGGTGCAGCATGAGTATGTGTAAAACATATTGGTGGCGGCTCACCTATGTATTGTTGCACGTTTGCTTTGGGTGGGAGAGGACGTTGGTTTGTGGCGAACGCTTCCTGTCAGTAAAGTTAATGGGACCACCTTTCAACAGAAGGGGAGGGGAAAGCCCCTTCAGTCCCCCTCCTGTGTCCCCTCATGATAAACCAGGGTCCCCCTCTGCCATTTTACTCTCCATACAGTGTTAGAACAGTTTGTTTTCAATGACCCACGCTGATCTTTTCAGTGGAAATGTGTGTGTGAAAACACGCCGCTTGTTTAGGCCATAGAATAATTGTGATTAAATGGCTGAAAATAGCGATTTTGACTTTATTCCTTTTTGGACCCGCTATAATTAAAATGGAGTTTTGTTGTTTTTAACAAGTTGTCATGGCATTTTTCTGATGATGGCGGACATATATATAAAGAAAATTAAGCTTAAATTGCTTTTTTGAGAATTTCTTCATTTAAGTTGTTTTGAATTAGAAGCAAATAAAAAAAAAAGTTTGAAAAAGATTGTATTTGTGTTGGAAAAAAAATACCCTGGGCAGGTCACAAGCCCCCTGCTCCGCTCCATTCCAATTCATCCACTTGCAGACAAATAGATCCATGCACATCTGTTTTCCTTGCCTGAGCTGGAATCTGGATCAAAACTGTACCGCTGGATAGCTCCAATATTGCTTGCCATTTTTGTTGTGCCACTAATGTTAGATTGGGCGCGTGAGGGGCTGTAAGATAGCAGGAGAGAGTGTAGACACTCCTGCACTCTGCAGAAAGGTTTTTCGATACGTTTTTTTTTTCGTTTTGGTTTGGTTTTTTTTGGCTAAAAACAGCATAATCATTAGAAAAAGACAACTTTTACAATAGATCAAAACATGATTGGAGTGGGTCTTGAGTTCTGTAATGAATTTGATTTTTTTGTAAAGTGGATTACAGCGCCAAAAACATGACCATCAATCCAGCTGTTTGTGGTCATAAAACATGTGCTTCCCACTCATGCACGCGCTCACGTTTCATCCACAAACACACTCAAATCGCCACACCTGCCATCTCAGTGGCGACAGTTTTAAAACACACATTACAACGTTTTCATTTCACCGTGGTAAATTTAGGCTCTTTTTCTACAGTAGGCATTCATTTAAATCCCCCGGTCATGGAGGCTGACGGGAAAAGTAATGTAGTCTGTGTGAAACTATAAAGTTTTATTGAAAAAAAAAGGTGACATGCTTTTATGGGTGGGCGGGTCACAGTGTCAGCGCTGAATGAATGGACCCTTTCCTTATGACGTCATGGGGGAACAAAGATCATTGTGAGAAGAGATTATCACTCTTTTCAAATCCAAAAATACAAACAGACGACAGATCAAGTACTTAATGTTGTCTTTCCCTCCGCATGCCAACTGTGGCACGCGTGCCCTGTGGTCACCGAGCCCTGCCTTACGGGGTCACGAGAGCCTAACCTGAAGGAGCACCGTCAATAAATGGTATTTTTAAAAAATCATATCACATATAAGGCACAGCAAACTACAAGGTGTAATAAGTGAGACAAGAGTCAGAGACCTTTTTTGTAAGAAAGACCTCCATCACGTCAGTATCACCATGTCAAATGATTCTACTTCAGAAATGGTTCAACACAAATAAACTCTCAATTTAAACAAGACAAAGTTTTTGTTGTTCACTGATAAAATAAATCTACCTCAGATGTTAAATTAATGTGGAATGGTGTTAATATAGAAAGAGTTACTGAATTTAGATTTTTGGGGGTTATTTTTGAGGAAAATTTAAAAAATTTAAAATGGAAGCAATATATTGCTTTTATATATATATATATAAAACCTTGCAACTTTAAACAAAGTGAAATATTTGTTAAATTACCAAGCAAAGCATATTCTGCTCTTTTATGTTTTATAATTTTATTGTCTGGAAGTTTGGGGTAATTCTTATGATTCCTACCCAGAGCTCTTCATAATTTTGAAAAAGAAAAATCCTTATGGATTTTGCATAAACCTTCCTATAATGAGCACACCTCTGAACTATTTCTGAAGTCAAGATTGTTGAAGTTTAAAGATTTATGTACTGTACAGACACTGCTGGAAATGTTTAAGGCCAAAGATTTTTTGTTGACTTGTGGTTTGCAAAGTCTTTTTGTTATAAATTATGGAAATAGTAGAAGAAATAAGGACTTTAAAGTACCTAAAGTCAAAACTACACACAAATGTCTCTTTCCTTTGCTGGGGTCAAAAATTGAATTTGTTGGACAATGAACTGAAAAAGTGTTTAAGTATTGCTTGCTTTAAGTTTAAGTGTAAACACCAAATGACTGATTTATATGCAGCATGATGTAAACATGATGGTATGTTCCAGGTTGTATTATTTATTTATTTATTTTGTACTATTATGCATTATTATTTTAATTTGTTTTGTTTTGATTAAGCCCACTCAATTTAGTCATCTATTTGTTTCATTTGAAAAAATAAGAATGGTGTAGGGATAAACAAGACTTGGTCTTCATCCTACTCCTGTTCTTTATGTAGATTGTATGTACTGTACGTATCTGAAAAGAACAAATTAAAGAATGAATGAATGAATGTCCAGATGCACAGTAAAAGAGCATAATGCACCACGTCTTCCTGCTGTAGTTTGTTTCAGTTCTGTTATAGCTGTGGTTCTATCATCAGATTTCTATCATCCCTCTTTCCCTTTAATTGAAGAGAAAAAAATGCAAATTTAAACCTCCTGATTAAAACGTGTTACATCACAATGTTAGTTCATACAATTGGTATATGTTGGGCAGCAAATTATCCTATAGCTACTCTTAGATGTAGATAGTGTGAGTTGACAAGAATTCGAACTGTTATTAAATTGACTGAAGTTGTATTTTTAGGTATGTGGAATGTTTTGGTGTAGGAGGTGGCTGTCATGATCAGCTGCTCTTTGTTATTGTGTCTTTTTGGTTCACAACGTTTCCCCATAAGCATTTCAGAACATTTCTGAGAAGTCAGAAAGTTCCTGTTTCTTTTTGACCCCAATTAAAGAAAGCAACAGATTAACATAACTTTGATTCTTTCTCAACTGTAGGTTTTAAAAAATGCATTAACCCTTTAACACTGGAAATGTCACTGACAAAACCTAAATAACACACGCTCTTTGACACACCACAGCTCCTGGACTGTGACACAATCAACGTGAATCACCTGATTCTGAGGCTGGAAAAAGAGGCTTTTCATATTAGCATTGCAATAAAAAGTGTTATGAATGGAAATTTTATGTTAATAACAAACAGTTGAAGAACTCCGGTGTTCAAAAAAATGTCAACACTGGAGCAAATGCTCCTTGTAGACTAGGACTGCTGCAGGATAGAATTAATGTCCAGTGTCTATGAGGCATTGTAGAGTCTAATAGCTGAGTCTAATCATAATGAAGGATTTTCCAGGCCGTCTGATGATAAACAGCTGATTTTATTTTTTTTATTTTGTTTCGGCTTTAAAGCTCACAACAAAGTTTCACCAAGTTTCCAGTGAATCGTTCAGTTTCGTGACACCTGCTGACACAGCTGTTGTAAAACAGAAATTGAAAACATTGAATCAAACTGAAAGAAGTGAAAGTGTGTGAGCAGCTTGGCTGGATCGTTGCCTTTCCTTCCACTCTCTCCCACTGAGGGAATGAACTCTCCCCTGTGTCTCTAAAAAATGAGTTGAAGCTCTCTGATGGACCATGACTGCCAAGATGGACAAAGAATTACTGTGGTTTCAAAAGGATTGCTAAAATTTTCTGAAAAAAAAAAAATCTTTCCTGGACATAGATTTCAATGAACTCCATTGCAGCGTGTTCCATCTTTGATCAACCCTTCCTGGATCCTATTTAATCCTACATTGACATCTGTATCATATCTGATATATGCATTTCTGAGACCCCTATCTAGCCAGTATGATCCAAACTTTCCTTAAAAACCCATTGGATATCCCTTGAGCCATGTTTTCTGTCCTGTAGTTCATTGTACTTCCTGTAGGGGCAGTAGAAGGGTTTTTCCTGCACATTTAAAAAAGGTCTGCTTCCATGAAATCTCAAAAACACTTTTGGCAGGAAAGGCTTAGTTAATTTTCTCAACTTTAAGGTGAGAATAGCTCTTCTATTATTATTCTAATGTTTAAATGACTGCTTACTGTATTGAAAGAATGCTAAACGTGTTGGTAAATAACTAGAAATTTCAGACAATGGGTAACTAACTCCCGGATCCAAGCGGCTGAAATGAGCTTCCTCCGTAGGGTGTCTGGGCGCTCACTTAGAGATAGGGTGAGAAGCTCGGTCACCCGGGAGGAGCTCGGAGTAGAGCCGCTTCTCCTCCACATCGAGAGGAGCCAGTTGAGGTGGCTCGGGCATTTGGTTTGTATGCCCCCTGGACGCCTCCCAAGGGAGGTGTTCCGGGCATGTCCCACTGGGAGGAGGCCCCGGGGAAGACCCAGGACACGCTGGAGAGACTACGTCTCTCGGCTGGCCTGGGAACGACTCGGGGTCCCCCAGAGGAGCTGGAGGAAGTGGCCGGGGAGCGGGAAGTCTGGGCATCTTTACTTAGACTGCTGCCCCCGCGACCCGGTCCCGGATAAGCGGAAGAAGATGGATGGATGGATGGTAACTAAGGTGCATTTTGGGTCAATTAAAAAATGATATAATAAATGAACTTTATTATAAAATAAAACTTACCAAATTATTCAGTGTATCATAATTTGTACTATATCTATACCAGATAAAAAAGAGTAATAATGAAAATTTGTTTTGTGAATTTGATCAATAAAAACATCTTAATTTAAGAGTTAAAAAGAAAAGATCATGTCAATTCTTTGATGTAATGGACTTTTCAGGGTTAAAGAGCTATTAGTATGTCCTACTTGCAATAGTTTGAATAATTCTTCCTTGATAGAAATCTCAGGAACCTCTTGCTAATGTAAAAACAAATTGGGATTTGAGTGGAGACAGAGAAGAGAAAGACGCTAAAGACATGTAAGAGTTTGGAAAAAATGAGTAAAAGAGACTGAGAGAAACAGAGAGAGGTGCTAGGCCCTCATCATCGTTCACCCACGCATATTCCATCCACTTCTCCATCACTCCATTACCTCCATGTAAATGACAGCTCTCTGTGTCCCGCTGAGGGGAGAAAAAGGCCTATTAACACCACAGCACAGAAAGCCCGCACACTGTTCAACCCACGCAGAGTGGACCTCCTTCACCCTCACACTCCCACGCATGTCGAAGCACACTCAAACACAGTCGCCCAAATGCAGCCAGTAAGTGGAACAAGGATGGATAGAGAGGAGGTGGGCTTGAAGAATGGTCATTCAGGAGGAAGAGTCTTTAATTTGCTGCACACAACGAGAAGGAGTGAGATGGATTCACTTCAAAAGCCCCGATTGTTTGGCTGTGAGTTTGAACAACAGGGAACATGTCTGTCCTTTTCAAACTGCTTCTCACTTTGCCTCCAGACAAATCTATTCAATGCCTCACAGTTTTTACATCTGCATTTCAGTAATCTCATTGAATTAAAGTATCAGCCAAATGCAGAAGAATTACTTTTCTCTGGCGAGCTTTCATATAAATCAGCCGCCAACCACTGACCTGTCAAACAAAAGCAATATTCTTCTTAAATGTTCAGCTTTGAAAGGTTGAGTTTCTTTCTACTGTTCCAGACTCCTTGAATTTGATTCTATTTTTTCTGGTTTTATTGTTTTTGTGACAGAATAATTCATCATTTACTGTAAAAAAAAATAGTCAATGGATTCTTGGAATTCAGGCTTGAGACCTGTAATGAGATGCAAATGAAATCAAGTTGAGTGAGAAGAGGAGGTGGAAGTCTCTAAAGCTGACAAGTCAACATGTCATTAAAGTACTGTGAACAATGGCTGTCTACAAAAACACTTCCTTTGACACAAGAAGTGCTCTTTTGCTGTGAGAGTTCTCTCTATTTGTTTAGGATTCTCCTGATTTACACCTTTGTATCCGCTTTTTCTTTTCTGCTCCACAAATGCTTTGGGAGTGTTGGATTGGAGGAGTTAAAAAAGCAGATGAGTGACTTTTCATAAATGACCCCAGAGACAATGGTAGGGGTGGGTGATACTGGAAATGTGGGTATCCATCCGATAGCAAGGGGGCTAGTATCCCCGATATCCATACTGATCCTTTTTTCTTGAAATTTTGTATTTTACAATAATTTGGGGAATCCACAGTTTTTATTAATTTAGTGTATAACAAAAAAAAGATACTTTTGGCAAACAGAAATACTAATTAACCAATTACAAAAATCTGAACTCAACATACATTAAACATAAAACATCTGTATTAATAATGGTATAGTAAGAAGAAATGAGTAACTAGTGACAACAACTTAAGTATAACGTCACCACAAACATACATTAAAAAAATAATAAAGGCAGTAATAAAATATCAAAGTCACTAGTGAAAAATGAAAACAAAGTAGTGTACCATCTTCTGATGCTACTTCCTGCAGAATAAAGCGTCATGCCATGAAGCTGAGACAGAGATTTCCCTGGACTCCACAGTCACCGGATTTCAACCCAATAGATCACCTTTGGGATGCAACTGTGTGATGCTGTCATGTCACTATGGATCAAAGTCTCTGAGGAGTGTTTCCAGAACATTGTTGAATCCCTGCTACCAAGAATTAAGACAGTTCTGAAGGCAAAAGGGGTCCAACCCGGTACTAGCAAGATGTATAAAGGAGTACAATAAAGTGGCCAGTGAGTGTATGGTTTATCAAAAGTTGTATTTAAAAAATGTAATTTTTTGTATGCAGGAAAGAAAAACACATTTCTTCTGCTTGTGACCATTTTTAGATGATTAAGACTGCTCGGCGTCTTCCCAATGTCTTTCCTCTCTGTGAACTGACTTGGCCTTAAATACAACATTTCTGCAAGTTAAAGGGCCTAAATCAGGCTATTTTGAGCCTTTCAGAGTAAACTCTATCCATATATATGATCAGATATTACCTTTGGCACTAAAGAAATAAACGAAATATGAGTTAATTTCGCGGGATCCTTTTCCTTCCCGATAGTAAGATCCCTCGATCTCTGAGGCCCTGCCTTTTGCTCCGAGTGGGTGCCGCCCATTTCATGATGTCATTCTAGAGCTGGCCTCTTCATCCAGCCGTTGTTGTCTCTGCGGATTAGGTGCAAGCGTTTTGCCCGTCAGCGCTAGCTCCGTGGAGAAAGAGAATGTGTGTGTTAGCCTGGGGCGGTGCTGGCGGCGTAGATTCTTCCTGGAAGGGGCTGTTCTCCCACATTCATACGTATGTTTGTGGGGGCCCAGTAATTCTCAGGGGTTGGGAGGGGCTGGTACTCAGAGAGCAGGGTTTTAGGGGAATGCTCAGAGATGCGTGAATGGATCAGAATACCGCATGGGGGTGTTTTTGTGAAGAATAAATATTGTAATACACTCAAAGCTCAAAGAAATGACTTTGCGTGATATAGGCCCTGTAAAATAAAAGTGGCATTCTATCTCTGGCATTTGATCAGAGCACATGCTCGTTTCCTTTTTCTAAAAAAGACTGACATCTACGCAGAGACTCAATGAGGCTCAAAATGACTGACTCAGCAATAAATTAGCTCTGCAACTGTGTTCTATGAGTGATCGAGCAGAGCAAAGAATTGCAGCTCTTTGAACTGCACTCTGAGGTGTTTGCAGAAAGCTAACAGAACTTTATGGAGCATCAAATATAAAAACCAGCAGAGAAAAATTAATGACACGTTTGTATTTCTTTAATAAAATTGTGTTGGATCAGAAGCAGATAAAAATCATGGGTTTGAAAAAGCTCAGATTTGTGACCCAGCAGCTGCGATGGGGGGGCCACAAGTTCTGTGCTCCGCTCCAATTCTGATGCATCCACTTACAGACTGGCCGGTCCCAAAGATACCTCCGCAGTCAGGGACTTGTCTCTGTCGTCCAAGATGAAAACACTCCCACAGCTTGCCATTGTGACCAACACCACCATGTTGGCTGACCTGAGACAAATGCTGGTTGGGGACTGCGATGCTGTCCGACAGCGATGTGT
Source organism: Adrianichthys oophorus (assembly GCA_036245035.1). Taxonomy (NCBI): domain Eukaryota; kingdom Metazoa; phylum Chordata; class Actinopteri; order Beloniformes; family Adrianichthyidae; genus Adrianichthys; species Adrianichthys oophorus. The sequence goes on from BSAI01000005.1 coordinate 2,790,546, forward strand.
GAGCAGGCTGCACGGTGACGAGCATGAGGAGGCGGCACCAGGCTGTTGTAGCTGTGTGTGGTTCTTCCACTCAATGAGGCTCCTGTTTGTTACTTGATTGAGCTGATAAATTGCCAATATGTCTTCTTTATGCAAACTACTTTCTTGCAATCAGCAAAACAAGAGTCAATGTTCGAATGAACTGTTTGTTGTCCCAAAGAAATCTTTCACTTTTTTTTCTTCTGTTTTTTGGCTTCTGAAGATTTGTCTTACAAACAAACGGACTCTAAAATTTGTGGCATCATTTAAAACATTGACAAACAGGTATTTATCTTTCTTAGTCCACATGGATCATTTGAAGTTGAAGTTTACATCAAAAATAGGATTTATAGGATGATATATTCTGTGGATGATATGTTCCTCCTCTTCATTTAAGTCCCACTTCAATCATCTGTTGATCTATTGTAAAACCATTCCCATTGAACTTGTAATCATGGTTATGCCACTTTTGCCAAAATCTAAAAAAACCGTGTCGTTTTCCAGGTCATAGTTTCTGCAGAGTGACAAGAGTTTGGTAGAAATTCACCTCTGAGTGGTGGGTGTGACTGATGGCACAGAGTAAGCCTGCCCTCATTTTCCCTCATCCCTTTGTTTACACTCTCTCCTGCTAGCTTACAGCCCCTCACATCCTCAACCTAACATTAGCAGTGCATCAAAAATGGTGAGCAATATCGGAGCTATCCAGCTGTACAGTTTTGATCCAGATTCCAGCTCAGACAGGAAAACAAAGACGTTCATGAATCTAGTGGACGCATCAGAATGGAGCCCATTGATTTTTCCACATAACAAATATAATCTTATTCAACCTGCTTTTTTTCTGCTCCTGATTCACAACGGTTAGAACAAAGAAATACTGAGAAATTGAATTATAAGCTTATTTTCTTAATATGTGTCCACCATCATCAGAAAAATGAGAAAAACAAGAACATGCTCAAACATAGGATTGGTTCATTAAATGTGACATTATTATACACTTTACAAAAAAAATTACTGGCAATTTATAAAACTCTCCTTGTCTTTTTCCCCCTTTTCTGAATCAGCTTCTCCACACTTCTCCACACTTCATCGTCCATGTACATCAGCCGCTCCGTTAACAGTCCCTACCATTCGCTGTCATTCCCGTTTGCTGCGGCCACAGACTGGAAGAACTTACAAAAAAAAAACACTCAGATTTGCTACTTTTGTTTAAAAAAAGTATTTAATAAGTGAAAAATTTTTTAAAAATGCTGCTGTAAAATAGTTTAATGACTTGTTACATTTCCCATTTTCTTTCTTTTTCTTTTCCTCTCTCAAAAGGTTTTGCCTTTAGGCCACATATGAAAAAGAAGAATTTTGTTCTCAAATTGTCATGCATAAACAAATGTAAAATGATTATTAACTGCTATCATTTTAGAATAATCCAAATTTTCTTCCTTTTTGTCCTTTGTTGTAATTTTGTTTGTTTTCATTTTCTGTCTGGTTATGTTTTTTTGTATTTATACTTTTTGTTTGTTTCTTTCTGAAATTTTTATTTTTTCTATTTCCTGCTTTTATATAATTTACTATTTTATGCCGACTGATTTTTTCACTTTGCCTCATGTCAAAAACATTTTTTATGCATTTTTATTCCACCTTGACGCAGCTTTTATTACAGTTTCTGTCATTTTCTTGTCATTTGATTGCTTTTATAAGAGAAAAAAAAGACTTTATGGGTTTTTTGTTTAGGGACAGAGAGGAAAGTGGCATGAAAGGATGAAAATGACATGGATGAAAGCTGAGAATTGTGTGAAAGTGAAAGAGATGCGTGGAAGTGGCTGGCGGAAAGCATAGAGGTGCGGGCGCGGTCGTAAAGACGGCTTTTTTGGATAAACGCGCGCCACCGTGCGCAGAGCCGCAGAGGAGAAACGGCGAGAAAGAAGCTGCTGCTGTGGTGTGAGAGGAAGAGTGGTGAAGTTTTTCCAGAAGAGGAGTGTTTGAGAGCACAGGGGAGGGGAGGAAGGGGAGAAAGAGAGAAAAGGGCGGCACAGACAGACGGACAGATGGAGAAGAAGCGAAGAGGAGGAGGAGAAGGAGGAGGAGGAGAAACAAAGCGTGTTGAAGTGTGTATGCCGTGCGGGCCATGTGCTCAGGTAGGTCCCGTCTGCCTGCGCGCTGCGCCTCAAACTCTCACCTCTGCAGCTTCACGTCGCTCCTGTCTTCACGCGCAAAATCCATTATGTCTGCAGCAGAACCAGGTAGGCTCGGAGTTGCATCGTTAAACATTTCTTTACTCTTGTTTTTTGTTGTTGTTGTTGTTTTTTCTCCAGCTTAAAGCCTCGTGCAGCCTCTCTGCGTCCACATGATCAGGTTTCTGCTGTGAGGGTCCGTCTGCTGCATGCTCTGATTTGCCGAGTTCTATGTGAAATGACACCACAGATGCAGTGCAAATGAGGAGATTCTGTTCTGATCATGCTGTTTCTGAATGTGTGTGCGCGCGTGCGCGTTAGTGCTGGCAGGGCATTGGCAGCACTGAGGAATGTATGAGACTTCGCCCCAGATCTCTTTGTTCCATGTCTCTCTCATTTTCTTTCTCCCCTTTTTTTCCTCTGGTTTTGCGCACGCGCACATGTGCGCTCACAGGCATCAGCTCTTGCACAAAACCAGTTGAAACTTCTCACCGGCAGGAGAGAATGTCAGGAATGTGATTATCACGTATTTGTGTTTATTTTATCACCACCAGCTTTTCGCAAAGCAAAAGAGGAAACCAGATGGGGCGCGTGCAAGGCAATTAGTGCGTGTGTGCGCGCGCGCGCGCCAGCACAGTACTTTGTGCGGTGATGGTGGGTGGGTGGAGAGGGGGGAAAGGGCGGTGGGAGGGTAAAGACTGAGAGCTGTTTGGCTGTGCACGTGAGTGCGTGGGTGGTTGTGTGGGTGTCAGGGTTAGTGGGTGCACGGGGCGAGCACGTGAGTGTTGATCAGAAAAGGGGTGCGCAGAGGTAATGTGACGTTGTGTTTCCCACTCACCTTTACAGAAACCTAAAAAAAAAAGTCATTCCAAAACTTCGCCGTTCTGTAAGCACATTCAGGCACGTGCCCGCGTGCGCTCACGCACAGTTGGGGCGCCTGTCAAACCGAACGCATTCCTGAGTGCGCGGACACGCGGGGTCTGAATGGTGGGATGAATGCGGGGAAATTCAGCTGAAACGTGAGGACAAAAGCCAGGGGGACATTTAAGAGGGTTTAACAGCAGAAGCCTGGGAATCAGAAGGAGACACGCGCGCGATCACATTAACGCATGCCTCTGTGCGCGCGCACCCACATGCGTACAGCTGCGGCTCCAGCAGGCTGTTAGAGCTTGGAACAGAGGGGAATTCCCAGGGAGGAGACGGCACTAACGCACACCTCTGTGCCTTCACGCATGGGGTCGGCGGCGCCGCGCGCGCCGGTGGAGCTGCTGCCACTCACGAGCGCCTCAGCTGTGAATCATTCACTCCTGCGGCGACTTCAATGGAGATCTGATCAGGAGGTCAAGATCAGACGTTGCCGCCAACATCAATCCACAGTTGACGCACGGTGGTTCCGGTGTCACGCCGTTTGGGAATCCATCAGGTGAACTGGGACATCGCGCTGGAGTTCACGCACTCTCCTTTCTGCTCTCCCACCGGTGCGCGTGACACGTACGGCCACAGTGGTGAGAGAATGGAAGGGGCGCCGGGTCGCGGTTGGGGTTGAATCAGCTCTGCGCCGAAAAAGAGCCCCATCCTCTCTGAACCCTGATGAGAAACGCGGCGGGGAAAGTGCGGGATTCTCCCCGATCATGGCCGTGTTTGTATGTCCCGCATGCACCAGCAGACACTTTGAGGAGATTGCGCAGACTGTGAAGTTTCTGTTGCTGCGTAAAGGCTTCATTTGCATGAACCTCCTCAGTAAAAGCACCCGCGTGAGCAATAGAAGCTGAACTTAGAAAAGTAAGAGTGCATTTCATTTCATGACTTCATGAGCGACTTTATCTGCTCTCACTTCACGTCAAAACGCGTCTTCTTGTGATGGAAAATCTCGCCACTTCATCTGTGACTTAAAGCGAAATCTTGATTTGAATCTTTTTTTTTGAAAACCATCGTCGCCAAGAGTTCATTTGTTGTGTTATGAATGAAAAAAAAACAGAAAATAGAAAATAATTCTGGGAAGTGAAATGAAAATTACCCATCCCAGATACCAGAAACTGAGGTCAGACTCAGACAGGAGAAAGAGTGGGCACAGTAATTTATTCAGGGAATTTCACAATATCAAACGCTGCTGGTAATATTGTCTGTGGCGTCCTCGACCTACATGTGCCACGAGGCAGCAGAGAAAACACGGCTTCATTTCCCAGATCCCCTCTCGCGCGCGCGCAGAGGCGCATCCCGCACACTTCACAGGAAACGCGCCAATCATTGCATACATTGAGACAGGTGTATTTCCCTACAGGCTGCTGAAATATTCATGTGGGGAAAATATTCTGGCGTTCTGAAAATGGTGACTTCTGTTTTTGAGTTTGTTATTTTTTGAATGAGGTCAAAGTTGTTATTTTTAAATGACTACTGCATGATCACTGAAGTGATGAAGTGAGGTGCTTTCTGTACGATGGGGGAACTTTATCTTCAGATGTGCGTAAAAAACCCGATTCTAATCATTTCATTCATGGCAGATGACGGTCAACACCCTGCACCCAATGTTCCAATGTTTTCTCCTTTCGCGTTGTTTGGTTTATGCCTTGTGCAAACTTTTCTTTTTTTAAATGATCAGTGCGTATTAGAGAGAAAAAAACTCGCAAGTTAATGTTTGCGTTCAGACTGTGCGGGACTTTGACCTGTTTCCTATTATTTTTATATGCGTTGGTCTGTTGCGTGATGATGCTCCAGCTGCTCCACGCGTGAAAGTTTTTTCTTTTTTGCTTGTGGTGCTGTCCGTAACTGTAGCATCACTCTCCACAAATTAGTCTGCGCTGGCCGGCGGGACCGTCCCCGCAGCCTGTAACTCGTGATGCGGGTGCGTGGACTGTCGGCCGGGGGGGTTGGGGAGGGGGGTGCCGTGGAGTCAGACCCCTCGGTTATGGCTGCTGGCATTTCCAAACGAGTGACGGGGCAGAATAGCAGCAGAGGATGACTTCATCCACCTCCTCCTCGTTTATCTGCGGCTGTCTACGCGCAGCCTCTCAGTGTTGGCGGACTGAACAGAGGGCGCGCTGTCGAGGAAGAAAGAGCTGCACTGCCGCGCGCCCGAATGCCTTTTCTTGTACATTTGAACTGAAGATTTCAGGTACGAACTGGACGACTATCATATTCTTTTATTTTAGCCTTGTGAGGATTTGTATGTGCGCATCAAATAGGTTTGGGGAAAAGAAATTTGTCAGTCTGAAAACTGCGCGCTCCTTTCTGAGTCTTTTGGAACACTGTCAGTGTGTGGTCCTCCGGCTCCGGCGGGGCCATTGTATCCGTCTGTGCGCGCTGAATGCGTGCGTGAGTGTGAGTTTGAGGGCTGAAGGGAAAAAGGCTTGTGGAATGCATTTACCCCGCGGGAGAGCGCGGAGCCTGCGGGACAGAAAAGGTGCAGCGGTGCGTGAAGAGCGTGGAGCGCGGTGACCAACCTGTTAAACGCTCTCCAAGAATCCGTGGATGCTGCTGGCTGCAGAGCGCAGGCGCTGGTGAGGAGGGATGAGGATTTTGTAGATTTATTGTTATTATTTGGACATTATTTAAAAGCACTAGTTTTCTTTTAGCGCTTCTTCGGCCAATAGGGGGCACTTGTGCCACATCTAACTGCGGGTCAGCGCCACCAACAAGTTGGGCCACCAGTTTGTTTTAACAAATCTATATTTTTGCATAACTTTGCAAGCAAAAAAAACAAAAAAACAAAAACAAAACAAAAAAACAAATTAAATTGTAACTTGCTGACATTTTTACCCAAAAGTTGCAAACTTTAAAGGGCATCTTTGTCATACTCAGAGTAAAATGCCATCAGTTTTTCTTTTCTTTTTGATTGAAATCTGAATTTTTGGCACGAGTTTGTAGGATGTTAGAGAAGAGTCAAACGTGTATGTTTCCTGGGTGCGATTTGTTTCCGTCTGGAACCAGAACATGGGCTGGTGGAGTTTTTTAATGGACAGACTGGGGTTAAGATCCTCAGTTGGTTTTGGACTGAGAACAGCGTTTCTGGAACAGCACAGGGAACGAGAAGGAGAAGGACTGCTGAAAACTCGCCCACACACAAATGTGAGATATTCTAATGAGCAATCTGGCCCTTTTTGAATATTCTTCACAGCGCGTGCACCCCACAACCTGCCACACTGTATCAATGTTTCTTCAGATGTATTTGTTCGAATGTCAGTTTTGCAAAGGTGTTAAGATGGGATGGAAGTGACGCTGTCCTCTGCCACCTGTTTTTCACAGCTTCAGCGCATCTGTGGGTAAAGAGGCACCGAGTGGAGATGGAGGCCTACTGTCCTGCTGGTAAGATTCACACATTTCCTGTGATTTGCACTTGTGCTGAAACGCTTGAAATCCGTCCATGAAACGGGAAAGTTGCAGCAGAAACTGGGGTGGGTCTTAGCAGTCAGTTTTGCCCAAAAGCTCAGAGGAATCCTTCCAAAAGCTCACAGGTTTCCTTTCATCACATGGAAGTCCTCCTTGGGAGCTCATAAATAACCTGCTGAACTCTGCTGTGCTGAAAGCCTTTTCTTACAGTAGCCACACAGTTCATGTCAGTGTGAAGCATTTGAGTCTATTTTCTATATGTTTTTTTGTAAATGACAGCAGGATTCACACCCACACATGCACGGCCCACACGCTCCCACGTTTCCCCTGCCTCTGCTCCTTCAGATGTGAGATGCATGACATCATTAAAGAGGTGTTCGGCGAGCGCGTAGGCAGCATGTGTGTGGAAGTGTGTGTTTTGGTTTCTGCGTGGGTGTGGCGAATGAAAGCCAAAGCTGCAGAGTCGTGGGCCCGGGCTGCCTGTGTGTGTGTGCCCAGCCAGAGGCTCTGGTCCTGGGCTGTGCCGCCTCCCACGCTGGGGTTCGGCTGGGGCTGAGTGGGAGGGAAGAATGGGCTGGGAGCTTTGAGTCAGTCCTGCCGCTGAGCCACCAGACGAGAGACGGCTGAGGGAAGCGGCACACTGTGCAGGTCTGCTGCCTGCCAGCGTCTGAAGAAACTTTCATCTCAACAGGACACACACTGATGTGTTTATCTCCACAGTGTCAGTTCTGTCTTCCAACCATGCTCGTCTGAAACGGTGTAAACCTGTCATAACCTGGTTTTGTCAAGAGCCAGATGGCGACATCAGACCCATCTGCTCTCAGCTCCATGCTGCATGTCCATTTCATCATCTGTGCCACACGCTCACATTCCACGCTTGCAAATATGACATCAGTCATGACAGCTGGAGAGTTCTGCTCAGTTCGCCACATTGATAAACACATTTCCTGAAGTGACCCTTGAGCAGTTTTTGCTGTAGATGTGTTGCCTTTTTTTTTTTAGTTAAGTAAACAACTTGCTTGATGCTGAACAAGAAACAGACTCGCCTCACGAAATGTCAGGATCACCATGAAGTTGTTCTTGACTCCTGTGAGGTAGTTGTCACCAAAATGGATGCCATACAGGAAATTATAGTTTCTACGGTGGCCCTGAAGTCTAAACTACACAAATTACACCAACAGATCACTCGAAGCAAAAATATATTAAAGATCGGCGATCTTTAAAAAAAGTAAAACAAAGAATGAAAAAAACAGTACATATCAGAAATCAAAACACAATTTCAAAAACCAAAGTGTTTCCATCATAAAACTTTTATTAGAATAAAAGCAGCATTTTAAATGTCAAAATTCAAACGTCATCATCCAATCAGTGAAGTCCCACAGTCTCTACCTTCTCTGGTTTCTTATTGAGTTGCGTTTTTTTTACATTTTATTTTGATTTCTGGAAATTACTTTTGTTTCAGGAATTTAGTTTGGATTTCTGACATGCAATGCTGCTTTATTATTATTTGTTGTGATTTTTTATTGCTTAAAATGTTTTTGCGTAGAGCGATTTGGTGATATGATTTACACTCAGGGCCACCATAGATTTCTCCTGATAATACTACATGTACTAGTGTGAATGTTTACTGTATTTTCTGCACTGTAGGGCGTACCGGATCATAGTCAATGAATGAAGGAATGGCCTAGTTTCGAATTGACGTCATATATAATGTGCATTGAACTATAATGCTCCTTAAGCATCACAAAAGAGTCCATCATACAGATTTTATTAGTAGCTCTAGAACTTGCTTATAGAATGCTACATGTTAGCCATGTTCGTGTATTTACAACACCTGTAGCTCCTAACCTTGCTTGCTCTGGATTATTAGAGGCACTATTTTTTTTCTTAAAAAGGCTTTTTAGTGCGTCATATAACGCTGAAATATGCTAATTCATTTGCAAGTATGAACATTCATTCATCGTTTCTTCAGGTTAGACACAACCGATGGAAAGAAAATCCAGCTTTCATGTCCAAAACTTCATTCAGATGCTTGGAAACAGACTCAGAAACAAACAGGGCGATGTTGTTCATCTTATAGAATGACTTTAACTTGGCAGGCAGCAGACAGGGTCAGAAACAGGAGTGGCTCAAAGGCACTTGGTAGACAGAAGAAAACTTCATGGACTTCATGTAATTCTGCTGGCAAGCAGAGATGGAAGCTGGAGCTTCAAATGCTGCAGAAAACAGGTAAAATGAAGAGGCCCAGGATTATAGGAAAAGCAGGAAGTGGATGTCAAAATAAAAGACTACAAAACAGGCCCCTAAAGCACTGGAGAACCCAAAGACAATTTTCTTCAGGGCTTTTGAACAAAATTGCTTTTTGTTTGTTCATTTTGGCAGCAGCAATTAACAGCAGCCAAAAAAATTAAAAAGAAAAACCTAAAAAGAAAAAGAAAAAGAAAAAGGGTAAAATTTGACCCTAGGGGTTCGTCAGTTAGAAACAAGACAAACAATCTTAAAATTTGAAAAATGTTTTTTCAATAAGCAAAACAAGAAAATATATAAATAAAAATCTGACAAAGGGGTAAGAAACATGCGGTTTTACCAAGAATTCTTATTTTAGGAAAAATTCTAGTTATTAAGTCATGTTTTCTCAAATTAAGAATATTTTTCTGTTGAAAAACTTATTTTTATAAGATTATTTTCTTGCCAGACAGATAATACAAAAAAATCTTAAAACAAGTGTTGTTTTACTTTCTTAAGATTCTGTTTTTGCAAGGTAGATAATAGCTACAAAATAACATTTAGAATTCTCCTTGACAGACAGAACAGAAAACAGAATACAATAGCTTCCTACATTGTATGTCTTAATGAACAGTTGAAAAAGCAGAATAAAGAAAGCCGTCCGTTTCATCGCGCAACATTTCCCACTAGTCATGGTTCAGAGCAGCATTGCTGGAACAGACGGCTCACAGTCAGCCAAGTCTGAACTCAGATAGCAAAGTCCACCGAGTTTCACAATTCCTCTAACAACTTTGACCTGATGTTTTTTTTTCTCTAACAGCTCTTTCATGAAGGGCTGCTCCTTTTTTTCAGCAATGTCTGGAACCGTAACCCCTGAGTTGGCTTCTTGTAGCCCTCCAGCTGCTCTGTGTCTGTGCAACACAGACGGACACAAACAAACAATATATATATATATATATATATATATATACATATGTATTTATACATATTGTTTTTTTCCCCATGTGGCTTAGAGGAACAACTATTCATTAATAAATTGAGCACTTTAGGTCAAAGTAGTGAAATCAGTAAAAGGCATTCAAAACAAAGGAGAATTGAACGAGATTTCATGACAAATATTACAAAAAACACATCGCATTTCATGCTGCTTTGGAGCTGGTAGGTGAGCAAACACAGAAACATGGATTTCAGATCTGCAACATGTCAGGAAACCATCAAAACAATGGTCAGTTTATAAATGAATCAGGTGCAGTTTGGAGCTTAATGGAATGAATATTTTCCAAGACTTTCATCAAACTTACATTTCCATCAGCAGCTGAAGCAGCTCTCACTGCTAAACCTCAACATGTTCTAGTATCAGACTCACTTCACTTTAAAGATCAACAAGGCGCCTACCTCCCTCCCTTTTTTGCTTCTTTTCACTGCGACACACATCTGAAGTTATTTTAGTTCCATTTAACAGGTTTCGAGACAATAAGCTGTGCAGCAGCAATTCTGGGCCAGACTGGTTCTGCTCATAATGGAAGGTGGTTCTCCGGAAGGCCACAGGGAGTCCACCAGTCTCAGGGCGTAGGAGCTGAGTGTGGGCTAAGGAGGGGAACGGCCCAGAGGTGTGGAGCAGCAGCACATGGGGGCGTAGGCGGGAAATGTTTGGAGGGTGTAAAAGTGAAAAAGGAAGGTGGGTGAGGAATGGGAGGGAAAGAAGAGGAAGTGAGAGCAGGAAAGGCAGCGAAAGAGGAGAGTGGAATTCTTGTGCAAGGACCCCGATCCTGCTCATGACGAGGGTGTCTGCTGTCAGTGACAGCCGCCAGCCAACAGGAGAGCTCATGCATGACACAAAATCCACACTCCCCTTCACTGTGACCCCTCACCGCCTTGGCAGGACCCTCAGATGGTGCGAGAGAGTCACCACCGTCACGCGGCGTGTGGAGGAAAGGCCTTCTCACTGTCTGACACCACTAAACAAGGACAGAGAAAGTGAAGAGTGTGGCCACAGGAACAAGAGGATCATTTCACCTCATGTGAACCTTCAGATTTGTCTTTTACTAAATTTACATCTAGAAACTTTGCACTTTTGGTTCTACTGTTTCCTCAGTTCATTAATGAGTTCAGCTAACGAGTAAAGTAAAAAAAAGGCTTATGTGTCTAACAAACAAAATGATCTACATTTGGTTGTGGTACATCTGAACAGAAGAGCTACTGCATGAACATACAGAGTTTGACATCACAGTTTTGGGATTGGCATTCGCATTCACACACGTTTCTACGATCATTTGATGTGTGGTTACTGAATGTGCGTTTCCAGTTTCATGGCCCAATCAGGGATTTGCACCGCTTTGACACTTCATACCAAGTCTCTTCCAACTGTAGGTGGCAGACATGCGCTAGTGTACAGTAGAAAAAGAAGACGAGGCCCCCACCCTGCTTGTCCAGTGTGAACACCATGGGCTAGTCGTGCACTCTTGAACGTGTTTAGCTGTTGTTGAACGCACGTCAAATGGCCGGTGGTTTTAAATGTTTTAAATGCAACACTTTAGTGGCCCCTTGTAGATTCATTCATTAATTGATTTATTTGCTTGTTTGACTTTTTCATTCATTCATGTGCCGGGTTTCGACTCAAAAGTTTCAATCTATTCTAATTTATGTGTTCCTAATTGTCACTTTAAATAGTATCAAAACTCATAGAAACAGTTTATATTTCTGAGTTTAAACTTTTTCTTCAAATCCACCAAAAACACATCAGTATTCATTTTAGCTTATTTAAACTGGCCAGAAATAGCTGCAGCCCAAAGAACGCCCTGAAATGCTTCAAATGTCTTTGCTATGGCAGCTAAGCCTAATATAGCTTAACCTAGTAGTTGTGTGTTGCATCACAATGGAAGCAATTGTGTGTAACGTCATCTGAGCCTCTTGCACAAGTCATGGAAAATTCAAGCATCACCAACATGCATCAGAGATCAAGCCTCCGTGCCCGCTCTTGTGCGCTCTGAGGTGTGTGTGTTGGATGGCTGCTGAGGTTTCCCTACGTGTCATTAAACTTGAGGGTTATCACAGGGTGACGAGCGCGTGTGCTCGCGTCACAGCGGGGCAGCCCACAGTGTGCAGAACAAGCAAAGAGGATCAAGATAAGGCGTGGAGTCATGCCTCTCTAGCGTGACCGTGACGTCAGAGTTGTGTCTGCATGCAACAAACAGGGCTGGCCTGATCTAGTCAGTGTCAAGCACGCACACACATGTTTGCTGCACTGGAATTTGTATCAACTTTACTTAAAAAGCCCCATTACATAATATTTAATGGAGTAACAACACCATTAGAAATATATCTTATTCTGCAAATGCACCAAAATCCTAGATATTTTAACACTTTGAAAAAATATTAAATAGGAAGAAGTTTATTCAGTAAGTGCTATTTATACGGTATTATCTGTATATCATAGGATTCTAAGGCGCACAGTCAATTAATGGTCTATTTTTTAACTTTTATCGTATTTAAGACTCTCCAAACTATTAGAGGCATTAGAGATTGTCTGTACGTCAGTCACAATTTATTAACTGTGTTCACACATTCCTTCTGTCTAGAACATGTTTGTAACATACTACAGCTATGTTACAAGTTATCCATGTTAGGCGTGTTAGCATGTTCACACATGTAACTCCCAACCTTGATTGCAACATGCCAAACACCTCCTTGTACCGCTAAAACAAACGTTGCTGTGACTGCGATAACTCCCAACCTTGTTAGTGACACGAAAAAAAAACACAGTCCGACACCGCTACGTTAGCCGAGTTAGCATATTTATGACAACACTCAACCTTATTTGCATCCCGCATAAAAAAAAAAAAACCCTGACATTTTGACAGAATCTTTCAAAATCTCTACAACAGAGTGTATCTGTATACAAGACGCTTCAGATCATAAAATGCATTGTCACTTTTTGAGAAAAATGAAAGCTTTTAATTGGGCCTTTTAGTACAGAAAATACGGTACACTTTGTTTAAATATCTTTATTTATTATTGTTGTTAATGTAAATGTTTTCCACAATACAGATTTTTTTAAGCAAGGCTGCAATACATTTATAAGACAGTGTTTCTCCTGTCTGACCTGCGTCTCATCCTGACTCACTCCTGTTGATTATACCCTGGTGCGTGCACACCAGCTTTTTCTTCCTCATTCGGTTCATTTTCTCGGATATCTAACATTGGTTGAAGTTTGACAGATGTCTCTCATCTTGTATCTGGATTGTAATTTGGACCAACAAAGAAAAACCCGCTTCACTTGTAAACGAACTCTGATACAATTCATTTTAGTGTGTACGCACACAGATTTTCTGTGGACTAACCGCAAAAGTGAACCAAACGGATGAGTGAATAAAATCAGACCAAAATATGAACCAGAAGAAAATATATATTTATCAGGAATAAGCTGAAAAGTAGTAAAGTTTGAAGGAGGACACACTCTGTAACTGAACATTTTCAGAGAATTATTGGACTATTGACTTTCTTCTTCTTTGTCCTTTTTTGTTCAAACTGTTTTGAGTAAAATGAGCACTTGAAGGATGTTCCTTGTTGGTTTGTTGGTACCTGAGACTGCGGTTTATGAAAGCAAACCACTTAAATGAAGGTCAACTCTTAATTTTTATGCAGGAAAAGTTCTGTAGAGCAGAAGAAACCCAAGTGACACAGTCAGTGAGCAAACTTGCATGAAAGAACAAGATGAGCGCTAACAGCCTGTCTTTAAGCACAGAAAACACATCAAGCTAATGAAGTCTTGTGACTGGATCAACATCCATAAGTAAGGTGTGTTTTTTTTGGCAAATATCACAAATACTCCACAGTCTTGGCTTTTGCGTTTGGTTTTTCTTCTTGAATCTCTAGACTCTGAAAAAAGGAGATATGGAAATATTGTGGAGCTGAAGGCTTTCGTGAAAGATGACATCTATAGGTTACGTTCTTATATTTAATTCTGGAAGCAACATTTTGCAATAAACGTTTTGCCACTGGTGAGGCGTTTAGAGTCATTTAGATTCATATTTGTTTGGATTTGGAGATGTGTGAAAAACGTATGTTGAGATCTCAAGCATGCTGTCTGTCTTCTCCTTTTTGTTTTTGTTCCGTTCTTATTTCATTATCATTACTGTAATTCCATTGATCATTTTTTGAACCTGATCAAAGGATTCAGCTTTGTGTCACTTCTGTCTTTTTAAACTTCTCTGCAGATCCATACTGTTAAGGCTTTTTCCTTCCCTCAGTGTCCACTATTATCACCAACTATTAGAGCATTTTTGCTCGAATCAATTAAACTTTAGCTCAGCTGAAACAATGGATGGATTCAGAGCTAAACGTCAATCTAGAGGTTATTTGCTCTATAGTCAGATGTGAAAACACTAGCGCCGGATTCCACAGTCTGAGATGTGAAAAATGCATCAGTCCTTGTCTTGTTTTGGCACTTCACTCCTTTCTCCAGATCTTCCCAGCTGCCTTTGCTGCTTGAACTCTTTGACTGCTCCTCTTTCAAGCCTCATCTTGGTCTGTGTGTCACCAGTGACTGTGGTCGACCATTAAACTCAGAACAGCCTAGAATTTCCAGGCTTCCTCGGCTGCCTTTCGTTCACACCTTTTTGTCCACAGGAATCTCAGGAATCCCCAGCTTCCTTTCCCCTGCAATCTCCATTGTGTATGTGTGTGTGTGGGTGTGTGTGTGTGTGTGTGTGGGTGTGTGTGTGTGTGTGGGTGTGTGTGTGTGTGTGTGAAAACACGAAAGAGGCCCCCGCCTGTCGAGCATGTGTGTTGAAACTCATCCCCACCCTTGCATCCACCCTAAAAAAGCGAGCAGGCACCGCTGGGTTTTGGCCCACAATAGACTGACTCACATTTGACTCACTTTTAGGATAAAAATTTTCAAGAACTTTCATTTAGATCTAAAAGTTAAATTAAGGTTTTAGTGAAAAGTGAAAACTTTCAAAGGGAAACTGAAAACAAAGTCCATTCTTGTTATTATGAATTAAGTTTGGATTTCATCTAAGGATCTTTCTTTTTTCTCTTTTCCAAGCAGTAATGATGGTTTTAGGGTCATAGTTTAAAAAAAATCTTAAACTATTAAACTGGGGTCACCACTGTAGCACATTAGGCCCATTGAAGAGAACCAGAAATAATGTTTCTTTTTCATGTTTTATCATGGCCCTCGTGTTTATTTTAAAACGCGTTATCTCATCGTTATGTAAATTGAAGATCTCTGATCCATGAAAGCTTGTAGGAAGGTAACTTTTACAGAGTGCTGTTACATGAATTAAAAAAACAATTTGAAAGAAAATGTCAAAAGCCATTTTAGCACTCTTTTCTTAATTGTAGCAGTTCTGACTTAACGTTGACAAAAGTTTTTGAATAAAAGTCGTTTTTGAGTGTGGTTTGCATCAACAAGGTTAAACCGAGGGGTTCAGGTGTGTCCGGCTTGAGGATGAGAACCTTTCTGTGGTCCCCACAAACATCTTTGGTGGCAGGTCTGGGTTCAGCTTCTGTGTCTTCTCCATCTGACTCATCCAGCCTGCTGTGGCACCGGCAGAAACCCATGTACTCGCTGTGATTCACTCACAGATTTACGCGCACCCACTCAGCCTCCGTCTTCACATAACAGCTTTGTGCTGAAGTTCATCAACAGGATGAAGCAGAGATACTAATGTTATTTGAGAGAAATGTTTACCTGTGTGCGTTCTGCTCCATATTTCTAGGAAATAGGGGTGGATCAATTAATCAACTTAATTGATTTGTCCATTCATTTTTCTACGATCCAACCAGATCAATCTGACTGAGACAAGTTGTTAATCGGATCAACCTACACCGTTATAAAATCATTTCAAAATGAAATAAACCGATAATTTGTTTTGTTAAATACTATTTATCTCTGAGTCACTGTTATGGATAAAGATGTCCTGGATCCATTTTAGGTCAGTGAATCGGATCGTTGCAAATGAACCAATATTGAATCCTGTTAACAACAATTATGATATGAATTGAATAGTTGTTCAAATGAATCGTTAAATAACCTTGTTTACACAGTGTTTATATGTACAGATTTTCTCTGTTCAGAAAATCCACTTTTTCAATGCAATTGAATTTCAAGTTACAGCAAATGAACAGGTTTTTCACATGGTTTCCATATTAAAAATGGTGGATTCTTTAGGATTGACATTTTTTTCCCCAAAATAAACATATTTGTTTCGAAAGATCTTCAAGCGCATGGTTTAAAGGCAACCTTTGACCTCAGAGACACCTCTTAAGAGTGACAAAGCAGAAGAGAAATCTGTACAAGTAGGTCAAACATTGCTCAACCGCGCTCATTACATGACTCACTGAGAGGTTTAAATAGTTCTGAATGGAGCCTGACAAAAAGCAGCAGTTTCACTCTACTTTAGGGCCTGGTTTTTCTGTGCGTGATTTGGTGTTTGTGCACCATATTCTGCGTGTGCACCGTGTGAGTCACAGAGCCGGCTGTGAGTAAGAAACCAGAAACGTGATAAGTGAAGTTCGAGACCCTAACCCGGCCCGCCCAGCCTGGGGTGCGTTCAAGTTGTTAGGGAAGAGTGAGGAAAGGGGTGGGGCAGGGAGGGGCTCCTCATAGGTGTGGTTGGCAGGCATGGCATCCATAGGTGTGGGGCAAAACGACGGGATCTGCATGACATGTAGTGAGGATCGGCGTTTGTGGCCTTTGGGGGGGCTGTGGTTCCCGCGGTGATCTGGGCTGGTTTATGATCTGGTGCTTTCTCTTTCTAAACCCGATCTGAGCGGCAGCTGCAAAACGCAGGGAAATATTTGTTTACGTGGGCCCTCCTGTTTCCTCACTCAGACATGGGTTCCCTTTTTTTCTTGTAACGCCCCAACAGGAGGAGTTTCCTGCTTTTAAAGACCCCCAACCCCCCCAAACACACACACACACATTCAGCCAGAGACTTCCCTCCACTCCTTTTTTTCTCAATGGATGTCCTCTCCCTAACCTCAATGGAGAGCTGTAACAGGACACTGCCCTCTGCTGCTGCAGGCTCAGCCCCCCCAAGCGGCATGTATAAGAGCAAGGACCTGCCAGTGTGTGAAAGCCGGTCAGTGTCAGAGCGCCAAGGAGGAGAGGAGGGGAGTGTGACAGGAAGAGCTAGAGGAGACCGCTGAGAAACATGTGATAGCCCCACTCCGTCTGTGTGGTGGGGGCTCATAGGGAGTTTAACGGCTGCTCTGGGAAAGCACCTTTAGCCCAGAGGGAGCCTCACAAACTATCTGTGCATGTGAGAAAGTGTGTTAGGGAAAGAGGCGGTTGCTGCTGTCACTTTGAGTCTGTTACTGATTACACTCAGAAGAATGCAGCGGGGAGGAGGAAAAGATAAAAAGGATGAGGATGAAGTCTTCTTGAGCGTTACGGCAAGCGTCACAACTGTGGAGGGTAACGTGGGAGAAAAGCAGCTCAGAAGTTTCCTTCTTCTCTCTGTTGGAAAAAATGGCTGTAAAGTGAAGCCGGGGACTGTGAATGAGGAAGAGGAGAAGGGGGTTCCCCTCACTCCAACGCCAAGAGGAAACTCACTCAGACGGGTAAGTTTTTAGAAGAAAAAACAAGGAGCTGGAGCTGCTTTTTATGTCAATAGATGTTAGATTTGAGAGTTAAGAAACTGTTCTAGAGGAGGAGCATTTGTTCAGTACTTTTCCTGCTAGCAGACTCTTTGGAAAATATATTTTGAAAAACAGGAAATGCTATGTCAAAAGTTAGCTTTGTCTTACTTTTAAAGTTTGAGAATTATCTTAGCTTTAAATATAAAGACAAATACTATGGAGTGACATCATGAGAAAACGTCAAAGAATCTGCCTCTGGTGTCTTCTGCCCATCACGGCATGAATGAATGAGGAATGCGTGAGGAATGCCATCCAGTGTGGACGATGCCTTTCTTTATGAATGGACACTGCAGACAGCTGCTGTGATTGGCTGTCTCTCTCCAGTGACCGCCTCTCAAAACGCAGGGAAATGGAGCTGTGTGAATGACAGAGCACTGCTGTTTCTGCTCATAGTATCTCAGTAAAACCCTCTTTTCATGACTCGCTTGTCGGAGCCGGAGCTTGAAGAACTGCTGTGTGGTTTGGAAGTGCGGCGTCGTAATCATGCCGGCGCCTGCCAGCAGCCCATCCCAAAACTTCTTCTTTTACTGCAACACAATGACAGCCACTCCTTCATTAAAGATTACGTCCGTTTGTACTCCCTCAAGAGCCGGCCCGGCTGTTGTTTATGCTTTCAGGAGATGTGAGGCTCTTCAGAAAGAAAAAATGAGTGAGAGTAAAAGGTGATAAGAAGCTGTCACATCCAAGCACAGGGATCCACAAGGACTTATCTGTTCACGGCTTTTGTGGTGTGAGCATGTATGTGAAAGAGACAATATTGGTGGCAAGATGCATGGCAGGTATCTTGATGAAAAAGATAAAATTCCAGAGGAGAGATTAGTGTGGAATCTGCCCTTTTGTCTTATCACCCTGCCGACTTGGCAGGAAGCAATCCAACAGGGCGACTGTGCTCCTGGAGCTTCCGGGGCAACATTTTGTAACAGCAAATGTTCCCTGTTTTGATTTAGGCAGATTTTTTTTTTGGTAGTTGCTGGCACAAAACAATGATTTATTTCTAACTGCTGCCAAAACAGGAATATAAATTCCACAGATACTAAGCTCAGACAACAGATTTCAACGTTAGATATGTGGTACTGCCTAGGGGGCCAGCGTGGCCCTTTGACCTTCACTGGCACTTAAATTTATGAGCATGTGTTGTCGCTTATCTCAAACTATTTGAAATGT
>BSAI01000005.1:2809193-2824616 GCA_036245035.1 Adrianichthys oophorus
TACATATATATGTATATATATATGTACATACATATATATGTATGTACATATATATATATATATATATACACATATATATATATGTACATACATATATATGTGTATATATATATGTACATACTTATATATGTATGGTTAAATAATGTTGAATGTAACCCTTGATTTTGTTTCAGATGCCAACAGCCATGATGAATGCTGAGCATGCATGTTGGTCTCCCAGCTCAGCCAATCAAGTAGTGTGCATAAAGCAGAGCATTCTTATCATTGTTTCCATTCCATTTTTCCATGTCGTGTTAGCATGACGAAACTGAAGTTTCAGGCTGCATTCTGATTACTATAAGTAAAACCTTCTATAACCTCCATTTATCCTGAGTTTTTCTAACCACGATTTAAAACCATTCCTATCATAATTGATACATTTCTGAGACCCCTATGTCAGGAACTCATTGGAAATAATTTAGTCCTTGTTTTCTGCCCTGTATTTCAGCATCCTTCCACTAGGGGCTTTTCCTGCTCATTTTAAAGTGGCTGCCTCCATCAAATCTCAAAAACAGTTTTGGCGGGCTAATTTCAAAAACTTTATGCAGAGATTTTACTCATCTATTATTATTCATTTCATAAATGACAACTTGCTTTATTGAAATAATGCAAAATTCGTAGATAATTCTTGTGTAAGAATGTGTGGATCAAATTGGAGACAGCGGGTAAAGACGTTTTTTTTTCCCTGTGAGTGTAAAAGCATCCAATCGCCCAACATGTCGTACCTGATACTATTTAAACTTTGTGAAAAAAAATGAAAGTCATTTTTTTTCATATTTCATCAAATGATTTAGAAAACATTTTACTTCCATAAAATTAGAATTTTCTGTCAATGTTTAAACGTCGTGAACAGGGCTAAGTTGGGAGTTCCCATTGAAAGAGAACCACAGCATACTTTGTTGTCGTTAATGTTGATGTTACTGTGACTTAAAAACAGTTAGTCGTGCAAAAAACGTCTTAACATCTTTTTTAGAAGTTTGTTTTGCTGTCGTTCGATTCTTATAGAGTAATAAAAGAAACTTTGTATGCGTATTCCCTTTAATGAATCTGAGGAATGCACATTCGCTTCAAATGGTCAAGTGACTTAGCGACTTTCAGCTCTTTGTAAACATCTGAATCCATCTCTAATTTCACTTTCTGCTTCAAAGAAATGCTTTGTCACAGTTTTGGATCAAAGAGATTTTGGATTTCTGAAGCCTCTTGGATTTTTTTTGTCCCGCCCTTGTTGTTTGTGTGTTTCTTGTACCATTTTCTGCTTCTTTAAAAACACCAATCATGCTTTAAGGTCAGAGCTTCATCTTTTCTGATTGGAACAAAGGTAGGATTGAAAAATGTTGAAGTTGTCAAACACATTTTCTCAGACATCTTGGAGAATCTTGGCTCAAGATTTTTTCAAACACTTAAAAATGTAAGCAAAAAATGAAGGAAGGAGATCTTTGCTCATCAGATTATTTGTATCTGACCAAAAAACACTAAACTTTTTCATAAACAAGACACTTGCTCGAGGTAGTTTTGCATTCATGCAATATAAGCTTCCTTTTGCTAAACAGTAGAGAGATGATTGCACAAGTCGTCATGAAGGGAACATCGGAGAATGTAGAAAACCTTAACTCCTGTTACAGCTGTCATGTTCTTTAAATATGGTCAGACCTTTGAAGTTCTGTTTCCTGTCCTCATATTTCGACCTTTTGGTAAAGGTTTGCATTTTCTGAAAAAAAATCAAGTTCATTTCATGATATTTTTCAGTCACTTATCTTAATAAATAGTAGGTGAAGACCTGAGACTAACGGTAATTTAATTATTAATAAGAACAACATTGAATTTAATCCCCTGCGACAGACTGGCGACCAGTCCAGGGATGTCCCCTGCCTTCGCCCATGAGTAGCCGGGTTAGGCTCCGGCAACCCCGTGACCCCGAAAGGGATAAAGCGGATTGGTAAATGAATGAATGAATGAATGAATTGAATTTAATTGTCTGAATTTGGGATTTTCTTGTCATGTGTTTGTGTACAATTGAAAATACACACAGGCAGCAACAACTAACTTGTGTTTTTTCATCACAAGAGTAAAACAAGATCTTTAATCTAATTTTTGGAAAGCAGCTGGCTTTAGTTCAGTTAGGTTCAGATGCGTTTTCATTCCTGATTTTCTGATTAGGATTTTAAAGTGAAGTCCAAATCATCATTTCACGCCACGGTCCCTATTTCCACATGTCAGGAGAACGCAGCAGAAATGAGCCTTTAACCACCTTTGCACTGAAGAGTGATAAGATTAAGGTCTTTTCCATGTTTTAATTTGAGCCAAGCTGAGAGGCAGTTCAGAAAGGTGGGAAAGCTCCCAGTCTGAAGTAGAAAGATATGGTGACATACCATCCGGCAGAGTTACATAACAAGAACTGGGTTAAGAACAAGCTTAACTGTGACTTGACCTATTTCCTCTCCCATTTCTCCACTTTTCTTTTTTGCATGACTTGTCTTTGTTGATACAGCAAGAAGTCAGTCGCACACATCTGATTACAGACTGTATAGTTTAAAGTATTGTGGCACCAGTTTGACGTCACGCCACTGAAGGATGTGTGCGTTTTAGTGTGTCTGCTCAAGAGCACGCGCTCCAATAGTGTACAAAGAGCACACACCTGGCCTGTTTTCTTCCTTTGCTCATATATGGACATTACTTCCCCTACCTGGGCCTCACTCTGAATTCCAATAAGTGGCAGTGTGTGTGCGTGCGCGTGAGAGCATGCGTGTGAGGAAGAGGTAGTGGAGACGGATGCACGTCATGGAAAACCAGGATCAATGGGCACGGCCCACAGAGCGGCGTTTTAAGGTGTTCCTTTTGTTTTTTGAAGGTAATCAGGTAACATACGTACTCACTCTGGCTGATTATTCAAAGCGGCTGCTGCAGAAGGAACTGTCGCAGTTCAACAAAAGCAAGAAGAGCAAAAGTAAGATCATCAGGCAGCTTGAAAGCAAAAGTCCGAAGCTCAAATACGGGACCATTTTTGAGTCATCAAGAGTGCCGCCAACTTATCTTCTTGAAGTTTTTTATCAATGAGTTTGTTGGTATTGAGGGCGGTGGCAGTTAAGATATCAGGTCAAACAGAGCTGACGTTACAACTTTATACACTCTATGTTGGACTAAATCTAAGGAAGCAGATTTAAAGCCACGTGTAGGTCTTTCCATGACTCATCCAAAGGACACCTTTCATTCTCCAGGACTTTCTCTGTCATTTATGCAGCGCCATTGCTCTAGATACCAGGTCCTCTGTCCATAAGAGGAACAGAAGGGGTGCTTTGGCTTTGTCCCCCAGACCTTTAGACTTGTGTCTTTTAGAACCAATGTCTGTAAAAGAGAACTGGACTGCGTGAGTGTGACATTACCCAAAGAAAATGGTTTACTTTTGACTCTGAAATGAAGACAATTCAGTCGCCATTTTTTAGAGACATGTCCATCGCCATGTTGGAACCAGACGTCCTCAGTAAGCCGTGATTGGTCCGTGTCTTAGTGTACCTTTCTATGGCAACAAGGCCACACCCCTTCCACTGAAAGCATGCTCAGGAGAATCTGTCAATCAAACGTTTGAACGTTTTACGTGAGACTTTAATTAAGACATCTGATTGGTCAGTTTATAACTTGAATAACTTAAACTACAGCAAAAAAATATGAAAAAAAACATGTCTATGGGATTTTGGTTTCTTGGACACAGCAGGTTCTTTTAGAGATCACGAAGTCCAGTTCTCTTATACAGTCAGTGTTTGAAAGCCATGGAGCTGACATCTGGGTTCTGATTGGCTGTTGGCAACAGCTTGATTAGCGTGAAGCTTACAAAGCATGTCAAAATGTGCGAAAAAATCCGTAACTTTTGTTTTCCAAAGTAAATCTTTTCTTGAATGCTTATGTCTGGATCCTGTTTTCTTCCTCGTAAAGGCTCTCTATTGGAGAAGTGTTGGGTGAGTTCTGACTTAGGGCAGGAAGCCTTAAAGATTGAGTTGCAAAGAGAGAGGGAATGCATCCACACCCAGCTCACACATCCTACACACACACACACACACACACACACACACATGCCCACGCATAATTAAGCAACAAATAGCACACATGCACACAACCATTGAACCTGTGACATTGGCAGTAGAGGTCCAACTGAAGTTTGCTCAGTACACTTTGACTCTGAAGCTAGGTAACGATTTAGTTCCCCTTTAGCTCTGTAACTTGGTGTTTATTGCGCACAATTGTCACTTTGTGAGTATGTGTTGTGCATGTTTGTGTGTGAGAATGTGGATGTGGTCAGGCCAGTCATCTTCGAGTCAGCTAAGAGGAAACCACATCAACTGCCATCCGCCACGCTCTAGGAATAGACATAGCCCATGCAAAGCAGGAATGGAATGGCACGCCTCGCCTCACCCCTCCTCTCCCCACTCATCCCAGCTCTCACCTCTTCCTCAGAGAGTGCATCCTCTTCCTTTCAGTTTGCCTCTGCAAGCCGTTATCCCCCCCAGACTAGTTAGCTGAAACCATTACAACCCGCCATGCCCCACACAGAGAGCTGTTCTCCTTCTCTCTGCTGCCCATTTGGCTCAGAAACCCACCTTGTCTCAGCAATCGAAGGTTTTCAGTGGAAAAACAAAGCTGTTTGGTTTATGTACATTCAAGCGCTTTGCCACACAGTGGTGGCAGCATCACCAAAGTGTGGAAAAAGACAGCGATAAGAAACAGAGGACCTTATCAACTTATTTCCAGCCCTGTGAGCTTGCTCAAGCTCACTGGTCTGGGCCTGCTAACGCCACACTCTGCCCTTTCAGAGCCGCTGGCAGCCTCGGCACGCAGCTCTCCATGTTTTATGCTGAGAATATCCTGTGCTGCTTTTTGAGAATCTCAAACGCTTCTGTACTGTACTTACAGGTGGGCCGCCTCTGCAGCAGCTTCCGGGAATTTAAAGTCACGTGACCCGCAGCTGTTTCCCCGAAAGGTAACCATCTCTTTCCTCACTCTTCAAAAGGTTTTTCCTCTTCATCTTCCTTACGTTTCTTTTATTTATGAAGCTCCAGCTAAGACCTGAGTCTGAGCCTACATCCTTTTACATCTCTGTGCATCTTTACACATAATTTACACTGGAAAAACGACAACTTAAGAAAGTAAAAAGACCCTTATTTCAAGAAGAGCTGTCTTATTTCAGAAATATTATGTTTTCAGTAGAAAAATAAAATGAGTTTGCGAATAGAACATATTTTTTTGAATAAGAATTCTATTCTTACCCTATGGGCAGATTTTGTTTTTGCTTATTTAAAAAAAAAACTGCCCATGGGGTAAGAATCGTTGACCTATTTCTAAGGGCTGTATTTGCGGCGTACCTGCTGCTAGGGAGCAGACCAATAAATAAAACTGAGCTCAAACCGTTAGATCTTGTTTTTATAGCATCAGATTTAGAAAGGGGACAATAGAAAAGATAACCATGGGAAGCAGGAATGTAAGGACAGAGGAAGAACAGGTGGATTTTGTTTTTCTAATAAAAAGAAATGAGATTGAAGTGGCCATCAGCTACCCCAAGAATGTTTGATCAGAACAACAACAAGGGTGTGAAAAAGAGAAAAGATGCTCTCTCTGTTTGCTGTCTTTTCTGTTTACCTGTATCAGGTTTATTAGGACGGACTGAGCGTGCTCAGTTCGCACCAGGCCGGACGGTGGAGGGTGGCCTCTGCCTGTCATGCCTTGGGGCTAATGGGTAGGAATGACAGGAATCTGAGACAGATAATGCCAGGCTTGGAGATGTTCGTCAGCACATAATCTCTCATATCCTTCCCCTCCCTCAGGCTCTTCTTCGTCTCTCTGCTTGATCTCACCCCTTCACACCCCACTTTCGCCTTCATTCCATCCTCACCCCTGACCCTTCTCATGATTTGCCTCTTTTTGAACAACCCCAGTCTTTTATCAGTCTGAAGCATTCATGTGGAACTGTCTGTCCTCTCCTCAGGCGGACCTCCTCCTCTCGGCTGCCGTCGGCTGCTCAGTAGGCAGTGTAGATCCTGTGTAGTGATCAGCAGCTACATCTGGCTACTGGGTCTCTGACAGTGATGCCTACTTCCTGGTTGAACGCTCCTTCGTTGGCCAGCAGTGCACCCCAGCCCGATGATTGGCTGAGGTTTCAAAGGGGGGGCATCCTGTATCCTGAGCACCCCACTGGAAGTTCTGTGTCACAATTTCACAAGAGGCCCTTGTCAAGGATATTTTCTGCCCTCCGTCCTCTGCCATTGGTTTATTTTATGTTTCTTTGTGCTAAAAACTGTGACCCACTGAAATGTAAAGAAGAAGTTGTGCTGACGATAACACGTGCCCTTCTGAGGAGACCTTTGCTTTGTCCTGAACCTGGCATACAATGTAGATTTCTGTGTTTCAATTCTACAGCTACATTGTCTGCTGGGTTTCTGGCTAGCAATATAAAACAGCTGCTATAACACACAGTTGTTCACAAAGGTAAGAATTAATTTATTCTCTCAACGCAACTCAAGTGTCTGACCCTGACAATTCAATAAAAAGGAAATATTTCAAATTAATACAGCTGAATGACTTGTGCTGTCCTCTGTGTGACTGAAAATCATATTTGGGGGGGAGAGGCAGAAATCTCATAGTCTGCAGAATCTAAATTGATTTATTCTTGCCTCAGTGTCCCAGGAGTTAACCCTAAGCAAAAAAAATGCCAAGAATATTCTAGTAAGTCAGCACAAAGCGAGGCTGTTGTCTGTCAGGAGGCTGTCAGACTACTGTCAGACTGGTTCCTTATTAGCGGGACAGCAGTGTCTTCGCTGCAGCCAGCACACAAACACACCTGGGATTGTACGCCTCACAATGTCTCCTCCACAAGACACTCTCTGCATCCCTGCCTGTGTGAGCATCTCTGAAAATCACAAGCTACATCTCGCCTCCAGCCCTGCAACGTACCGTTACATCCATGAGTTTGGTTTTTTCACACACGGTCTGAAGGGAAATTAAATGGCACACATAAAGGCAATTAGGTTTGTTTTTTTATATGAACATACAGCCAGCCAGCTTGAAAAGCTTTAAAGACCCATTCTGATGAAAATGATGTTTTTAACACGTTCTTGTGTCATTTTTCTGATGACGGAGAACACGTTTACAGCAAAACATCTGAAATCTGAATCTGAAATGATTCCGTTTTGCCTTATTTGTAGTTGTTGATGAAAGTGTTAGATAATGCAGTGGAAACGTTAAGCTTTCATGGGGTTGTATTTGATAGCATTATTTTAAAAAGCCTAAAATATCAAAATTTTTTTCAAAAACACATTTTTGTGCCAACAGGTTGTAGTGGCTGCTTCTCAACTGATCAGAGAACACTATCAGGACTCATCATTCAATAGGGATCTAAGTTGAATATTGATTGTTGCTCATGGGTAAGCTGCTCCTAGTGGATACAAATACAAAGAGCTAATTGTCCCCTTGAAACACCATTAGGAGGGATAATGACAGCTTTTTTCGCCTGCATGCTGATGTGAGTGCTTTCTCGCAAAGTGAAATGTTAAGTAATGCTCGATGCGAGAGGTTTGAAATGGCAAAAGCGGTTAAAAAAGCTGACATTACTCATAATGAGAATGCTTTTTATTTGTGTAAAAATAAAACTTTACACAAAGGGTTTAAGACAAAAAACAAAAGTTAGAAAAAAAAAGTGATTCAGGGTAAATGTGTAAATTCTAAGGGTGTAACGATTAATTGGTTTAAATCAATGAATCGGTTTATATTCGGCGATACAACCAGAAGGATCTGTCAGAGGCAAAATAAAATCCAAACTACCCTTACCATTAGAAAATCGTTTCAGAATGAAATAAATCCATGTTGAATATTGTTCCCTTTGGATTTTTCTGATGTGGAAAAACAAGAGGGGGCTGAACTTTATCAAACTAAAATGTGAATGGATTGTGCATTCATTCTTGTTTGTTTGCACACACATTTAATTTACACTTAATTATCTGGAAAACTTCTGGGAGATTTGGATAACGATGTCCTGGATGGATTTGGGTGAGGGAATCAGATCGTTCAAAATGAACCAATATTTACTATGAATTCTATCAACAACAATAATAATATGAATTAAATCATTGTTAAAATAACATTTTCACACCCCTAATTTCTAAAAAAAAAAGTACAAGCTGGACACAGATATCATTGACATCTATAGAAGTTAGAAAGGTGATGCATACAGTATGGTCCCATGGGAAATGTTAAGAGAAGCAGCATAATGTTACATTAATATTACTAAATTATATATATTACATTACTAAATTAAAGTTTATTACCCAGGTCTCCTCAAACCCTCCAGTCTTTGTGAAAATATTACAGGAGGTGACCAAATCCATCTCTATGAGAATCCCGACAATGCAAATGGTTGCTAATGGCCTGTAATGTGAGGGACGTGTAGGCGGTTTATTGTTGCTTTGATAAGCCGTTTATGACGTGCGTGGTGTGAGGGTTGTAGGCACAGTCGGCATGTGCGCCACAGAATGCTGTGAAAAAGACACATTGTGTGTCACAGCAAAATAAGAGGCAGATCTGCATTCTACCAAAACACACTTTTTCTTATCCAAAGTGGACAGGGCTCAAGGTGAAGGTGCTGTCGTTCAAAGGTGGCGCTGATGATGCAAAACGCTGAGGCCCTGTTCCATCTCCCCGGGAACAAACACACAGTCCCTGTCAAGTCTGCGTCACTGCTGCAATTAGTCATTTGAGAATCACACGGTGACCTCTACCTCAGGACTTTCCCCATGAAGGAGGCCTATACATGCAAAAAAAAAGGCCTGCAGGGGATTTGCATGCTGTAACAGACAAAGGTCAGACACTATTCTGAGAGTTAAAGGTCGATGCTTTAACACTTCATGTTGTCACGATCAACATCAAAGATGAGTTCAGGTTTTATGTTTGCACTAAATGTGTTGAATGGTCTGAAAAGACGACCCATTTAGAGATGAAGGATGCATCCTCCACTGTAAACCTAATTTACCCGGAATTCAACCTTCAAAGAGAACCTGCTCTCCTCTCTGATGATGCTTCACTGTATTTTTGGTTTGGAGCTCCTCATGCAGGTCTAAACCTAGCTTACACAGCATCCACATCTATCTAATAAAAACTCTTAAAGACATATGTACTTATGTTGTTTTAAAATAGTAAAAATGTCAAGTTGTTGGCGCACCGTGGACTTTCTGCCATAAAATGACAGAATAAGGTAAGCTTTACGATGTTTGCAGTTGAATTTTGCAGCTTCACCAGTGATGAACTCAAAGTAATAATCTTCTTTAGCTTTGCAGCATTTCATCAGAAAAAAGAAAGAAACTTTTCTCAGCAAACAAACAGCTCACTATGACTTGGAATACTTTAAAACATTAACTTGATGATATAACAAACATCCCTGGTTTTACATCATACATGGTAAATTAGACTGAAGTGACAAACTCTCTGGTACTGTTTTTGGTAAAGGTCCTCCAAAGCTTTTTAAGTTTGCTGTTGGAGACCAAGTTTGATCCGAATCCCCCCACATCTGCTGTCTGTATGCTTGGACTTCAACTCTTGCTCTGTGTTTATCATTACCTTCGATGTCCCTCAAACAGAAGAGTTTTCCTTCCTTTTTGGAGAATAGTTAGTCAACCTTAAAAATGATTCAATTCATAACTTAATTTGTGGTTGACGATCTGATTCATAGTCAGTATTGGTTCATTTTGAGCGATCCGATTCACTGACCTAAAATGGATCCAGAACATCTTTATCCAAAACTTCAACAGTGTGACTCACAGATCAATACCTGCTGTTGAACAGTGCAGCAGAGGTTTTCCAGATTCTTTGTGTTTCTATCAAGATAATTAAGTGTAAATTAAATATGTGTACAAATAAACAAGTAAACAAGAATGAATGTCAAATCCATTCACATTTTAGTTTGATAAAGTTCATCCCACTGTTGTTTTTCCACATCAGAATAATCCTAAAGGAACATTTCTAGAACATTCTGTATGGTCACATGACTTTGCTCAATTCAAAGTGTTTCCACACGTTAGACTGCAATGATGGTTGATCCGTTTTTACTGCATCACATGTGTGTGTTGTCTGCTGTGATGGAACTTGGTCATGTTTACATTACAGTCAAATAAACCTACCATGTCTCAATCCAAATTGACTGATTCACCATAAGCCTCTGATCAGATCAGATCAATCATGCTTGCCTTTGTTCTTTAATATTTGAGAAATGTTAACTCTGTGCCATCAACAGATCTGATAAAATCCACTTTTCCAAAATGTAATATAACACTTTCATCTTCTAAAGGATTTTACATCTGAATATTGCATGTTTGTAGCCGTCAGTAGACTCAGTAGTAATTGGACCAGTGAAGATCATAATGTCAGTTCCATGTATTTATGACATATGGGTGATGTTGTTGTATGGTGTCCTTATGCCAAACGCCCGTCATTAGTAAGATGTGATTACTAGTCCCTCACTGACCACATGTCAATGCTGCACACATGGGGTGTGAAGGTGATTGGCACTCATAGAACATCAGAAGCATGTTACACAATTTCACTAACTTCAAACTGTCAGGTGCGCCCACTTATCACTTGAACACCAGTAACGGGCGCCATGATCAGTCCCCAGGATTTGAGGGGTTTGAAAAATAAAAAAATCCATATGACACGCCTCCACCTACGTCCCCCATACAGGTGTTGACCTGTCACTCACTGCGTGTCCATAGAACAAGAAGGTGAATGAACATTTTCGCTCTTTGAGCTCGCCAACCTCGATATTTCATACAGACCACCTTCATGTCCCATACAGGTTGGCCTGTTTTTTTTATGTCTGCATCCTTCATCCTGCTGCTGTAGATCCAGATTCATTGCTAGGTCCTTCACTATGCACAGCGGTGGTTTGCAGTCAAGCCTGAAGCAGCTGGAATGAGGATGTGCACCTCAGAGTTGGAGCCCATTGTTCTTGAGTGGAGAAAGGTGGACTGTCCTCTCCAGGTAGCTTTTTCACTGGTTAGGGAAGCATGGAATGTGAGATTGACAAGTGTGTTGGTGCAGCTGTAGCAGAAATGCAGTCACTTTATTGATCTGTTTTGTGAACAAAGAGCTGAGCCAAACAGCAAAACTCTCAAGTTTCTGGTTAACCTTGTTCCTGCCCTCACCTGTGGTCATGAGCTCATGACCGAACGAGGTTCTGGATACATGAGACTAAAGGAGTTTCCTCCACAGAGTAGCCGAGCGGTCCCTCAGAGATAAAGTGAGGACCTCAGTTCACCAGGAGGAACTCCAAGTAGTGCCTCTGCTTTTCCACATCAAGAGAAGCCAGTTCCGGTGACTTGATCGTCTCTTTTAAATGCCTCCAGGACGCTTCCCTGAGGAGGTAAGTTCCACTGGGAGGAGTCTCTCTAGGATACTCTGTAGGGACTATCTTTGTCTCCTGGCCTGGAGTCACCCTGAAGTTCTACAGCAGAACTACAGGATGATTTTGTGGAGAGGGAGGTCTGGACATCTTTGCTTAAATTGTTGCTCCCAAAACCCAGCTCTGGGAAAGCAGCAGAAGATGGATGTGGATGGATGGATACTTCCCATTGCAAAGATTTGAGTAATACTACTCACAACAAGAAAGGAAATCCACAAGTGTACTGTTTCTGCAGCCTGAAAAATCCATCACAAGTGACAACGACGGTGTAGATCTCAAGTGACATTCAGTCAGCTAGAGCTAGAGCAGGTGACCTCTGAGGTATTTTTGGTTGTAGCAAGACGTCAGAGGTTAAATTTCATCTCCAAGTATTCTGGGACAAACATTTTGCTGTCAGGTCAGGAGCAACTGGGAGACACTGTGAGGCATGCATTAGGTCAGCCCTTTGGTTTGGTTCTTCACTGATATCAGGAAAACCCAGTCAGCTTCCCAATATGGTCAGACAGGCAGCTGACCTCCAGCAACACCAGACATTTTAGTCTGGGAGACCACTGTGATGAATGAGAGGAAGCACTGAGACTAATCCCAACATGATGGACAGAGATGCGTTAAGAGGTTGTGTGTGTGGGATATGGAATGATGACGGCATTATAAAAAAGAAACACATTTTAGAAGGATGGAAGTGTCTCTGCTCATGTGGGAGCGTGAAATCCTCCTCTTTACCTTGGTCAGGACAATCTCACATCTATCAGTGTTACGGGGGTTTCAGGACGACCCAGATGCAGGAAAGAAGCAGCAATGAAGTGGACTGAGGAGAAAGATTTAATGAACCAAAGGCACCACTCCAAGTGGGAAGAACAACATCATAACAACTCTGCTCCTAGAACAGAAGGCCAAAAGTTCCAAACAGAAAACCACACTGCAACTCAGAGCACAGAAACAAGGGAGCTGAAATAGAAACCCAACAAATTAACCGAAGCATAAGCAGCTGTGCACCACTCCAGGTAAGACAGGTGAAGGGGCGGAGCTCTCAAGAAGCCACAGCCATCCTGCACAAAAACAAAAGACTGAGAACGAGGAAACTGACAGACTGTGTCATAACACACACACACACACACACACTACGTCCGGCCACCAGACGGACGACACGGCTGGTCAGGATGATCCCGATGGAACTGGGAGATCATGTCCTTGTCCAAGATGTGACGTTCAGGGACCTATTGGCAATCTGTCAGGCCATAACTATCCCAGTCCACCAGGCACTGGACACATCGGCCCACTCTCTGAGAAGCAAGGAGCTGTTTGACGGTGCAGACAGAACCGCCATCCACGAGCCGGAGTGGAGGAGGAACCTCAGCAGCAGCATGAAGGGTGCTCACTCAGGCTTTAGCTTGCTCACATGAAACACTGGATAAACTTTCAGGGCACGAGGAGGATGCAGCTTCACGGCCACAGGGTTGATGATCCTGATGATGGTGAAGGGGCCAATGAAGCGAGGCTGCAGCTTCCTTCAGGATGATGTCCACCTTATCCACAAGGGGGAAGTTGTTTGTTGTCAACTGGCCACGGCCAAAAACCTCTCCTGGTTCGTCAGCAGCTGAATTCTGAACCTCCTCCAGGTGCGCTGACACCACCATGTGACTGCTGCAGGAACAGTTGTGAACGCCAACTCCTCCTGGTGGGGGAAGAGAGGAGCCTGATACCCATAAGCAGCCTGGAAGGGAGAGTGGAATTCACCAAGGAACTATGGGCCAACCCAGCCCAGAGCAGCTGAGTCGACCACGTGCTGGGGTTCCTGGGCACTCGGCTCGTAGGCTAGTCTCCAAGTCCTGATTGCAATGCTCTTTTGCAAACATTTTTACTTCTCTTTGCAGCTTCCAGACATCTAAATCTTTGGGAATGTTCGCATTTTTGTAATGAATTCATTTATTAGGATTGATTCATTTATAACAATCTATAATAGAAAGATAAAATGGTCAATTTGGACTATCTGTAGCTGCTGATGATTGATGAACGAAAGGCTATTTTAAAGAACTTGCTGTACGTCAAACTAAAATCTCTGTCCACTTTCAAACAAAAGGAACAACATGACTGTTGCAGTTATTGTGCACAAAATGAATCAGAACGAAAGTGGAAACCAAAGGTGAAGTTGCATCTAATGACAAAAAAGAGGAAATCGACCTCATTGGAAAAAATCTCTGCAGACATCACTGATGGTTTTTATTTAATAAAATATACAAAAATGTTTTCCTTTCATAATTGATGTTATTTATTTATAAAGTGCCATTTCACAAATGGGATCATCTCAAGTTAAAACATAAACATTTACAGGAAAAAAACTCCAAACCAAACAAAGGCAAAATTGTCAACATTTTAAAGCAGTTTCTTCTCAAATCTTCTACCTTTATGCTGGCAGCATCTTCATGTCTGCTGTTCTCTCAGTATTTCTCTTTTTCTCATCAGACTTTTCCTCTGAACACACTCCTGAATTTCTTCATTTCACAACCAAGTCTCTTTGTCTGCTTTTCTCATTTTTTTTACATTCATTCAAGCAGATCAAAGACCCGTTCAGATCTCTTTTTCAAGGGCGACGTGACCAAGGGGTTAGCAGAACATGTCGTAAAACAAAACAGTTTAACAATAGAGGGAAGACAAATAAAAAGACAGTAAAAAGAAAAACCATAAACGAAAGTCAAAATTGTGCATAAAACTGGCTTTTGGGAGTAGAAAAGCTAAGAAGCAGAAGACTAACAAATTAGAAACATAAGCAGTGTTCAAAGGACTTTCCTTTTTTACGATAATATGAGAAGAACTAAGAGGAATAAAATTCTACAGCTTCATCTCAGTTTCTGCAGCTTTCAAGGCAGAAGACGCAGCAGAACAAAATGCTTATTTCCTTAAATTGATCCTAACACAGTCCAATAAGAATAAAGAGCATCATGACCTCTTGACCTTTGCCGAGAAGAACTTTAAAAACTTGGAGAAAGACCCAAGAAGTCGTCCAGTGCGAATATGTTTGCGTTCCCAAAGAAGGACAATCTAGTGATGTGTGAGACCGCGTCCTTGTCTCAGAGCACAATGATACACATAGTTTAGAGACTGAAGGCATTCATGTTCAAAACACCACCATGATGGAAAAAAAGGTTGCAGATACCAGGAGTTTATGGGCTCTGAGGGAAAAGCTGGATTTATTTCTGTAACACAATTCAACCTTCACCCCCAACTTACAAACTAAATTAAGAGTTTGTGCCTGCAAAGATGAGTCTTTTTTAATTTACTCCGTTTATTTGACAGGGACCGCGCACAGGAGCATAAATCAAAGAAAAGAGGCTTTGTACCAGACCACAGTTTTAAAAAGCTCATTTCCATCTGCAGTTCCCAACACATACAAACACATGAATTAAAACTGAGCATGATACCATGCAATGCAATGCAATGCAATTACAGAAAAGTTACAACTAATTCATAATATCAAACAGAAATGGAGAGAAACTGTAAAACGTTTTTTTTTTTTTAAATAATACACATTAATTATTGTTGACACATCTGTTTTGTTAAAAATTATTGTTTCATTTCTGTGCTTGAAACATGTTTGAAGTTTTTGCCTGATTTAAAGTGTTTATTCCATTCAGTTACTGATTTAAAAGAGGAAGTTGATTGGCCCAGAGCAGTCTTTCTTTTAGGTAGACTACACTGACCATGAGATCTGGACCTTGTTGTTCTTCTCATTTATTTAACAGTGTAAATTTGCAGTTTGGATGTTTTCAAAGCTGAACATTGATGTTTGGTCAGTATTTTGTTGTGGTCTTCTATTTAGAATCCTAAGTGCGATTCCAGAGGCTTAAGACCAACAGGAAATATCAAATGTTAAATGGGACGTTTTGGCTTCTTGAGTTGTTAACGAGTTTCGTATGGACCAACACTCTTGAAAGTTAATGTTGAATCCAAAATGC
>BSAI01000005.1:2829616-2890679 GCA_036245035.1 Adrianichthys oophorus
CAAACCACCTTTCTCCGGTCGAGAACCATGGCCTCAGACTTACAAATTAAAACCCCAAAACGTCACATTAAAATTACCTGTAATGTTTTACATAATGACAACAAAAAAGACAAAACTATATGGGAGTGGGACAGGAGCGAGATTATTTTAAACGGGAGTGGGAGTCAGATTACCGGGAGCAAGACAGGACAGGATTATTTTTTAAATTTTGGTCCTGTAGCGGGACGGGACGAGACAGGAGTGAAAATCCACTCCTGTCTCGTCCTCTACTCCTGAGCAGGTGAATAGTTCACCATTTATTAACACAGTTAACCAGTGTGGTATGTGGATCTGTTTTCAACAGGTTCACAACAATTTGAACTTTTTTTCAAAGTTGTAACAGAACAGGATTTTGATTTTAAAATAGCATTATATAGGTCTTTTTTTTGTCCAACATTTCTAGTTTCTCTTGTGAAATAAATCAAAGGGAACACTCTTCAACACCCACTCCAATGTAAATGATGTTTTTTTCACTCTCATTTTCAATTCATTTTAACCCATTATATGTTTTTTTTTGTTGCTGAGCTAAAATAAACGTGGTCCCCTTTTAACCTCTGAGTTGGTTTGAAAGCAGCACAACTCATTACAATTATTTTGAGTCGTTAGTGTTAATTCTTATAGGCAGAGACTCGAGTCTTGACTTGAAGGACTTAAGCTTTGGAACTCTGTTCATCTTTGTTGTCTCTCTTCAGGACATCATTGTGAATCTAACGATGAAAGTTCCTTTGATGGATTTTTTTCTGGTGTTTTGATGGTGAATTAGAGCTGTTTCATGCAGGACTTTTGCACATTTTTACGCATTTTAAACATCCTGCAAATGAAAACTCTACTCTGCAGTACAATAAGCAAAAGCATTTTTTTAGAGTGAACTAATGCTTTGTAAATGAACCAAGTTAATTTATTATTGTACCCCCACTTTGTGACACCAGAACACTGACCTGAACTATGAGACCCAAGAGTTAAAGTCGGACTCCAATCCTCTTTTGATCTTTTGTAAAAGTGTTCCCAGAGGTCTTTTAGTTATGATGATGTAATTTTTGCCAAAACCTAAAAGCCTATGTTGTTTTCTAGGACATAGTTTCTGCAGAGCGGCAGAAGTTCATCAGAAATTTACCCCTGAGTTGTGGGTGGGACTGTTGGCACAGAGCAACCCTCACTTCCCATCATCCATCTATTTGGATGCTCTTCCACTAGCTCATATCCTCCAACCTAACATTAGTGGTGCAACAAAAACGGCAAGCAATATCGGAGTTATCCAATCAACCAACCAACCATGTTGATCCAGATTTCAGCTCGGATGAGAAAAAAAAGACGTACATCTATGGATCTATGTGTCTACAAGTGGATGCATCAGAATAGAGCAGAGCAGGAAGCTTGTGGCCTGTCAGTTGTACTTTCAACGTCAAACAGCATTTTTTTGCCTGCTCCTGATTCACAACAAGTTGAATAAAGAAATAATCAAAACTTACATTTTAATCTTAATTGTCATCATAAATATCCTCCATCATCATAAAAATGCAGCAAGAACATGTTAAAAACACCCAAACCATAATTTTCTTGGAGTGGGTCTTTAATGACATGACTGAGACTCGTAAAATGATAACAGGGCAGAGTTGGTCTACGTTTTGCACAATTGTACAAAAACTGCACAGGCTGAGGTAGATCAAAGCAGATGTAATCTAGTTCATGTGTGTTGCAGAGGGATTGCACATGATAAAGTAGGGGGGGGGATCCAGTCACATCCATGAAGCAGCAGAAGGGACTTCCTTTGGTCACAAACAGACAGAAAGCACACTGTAGATCCGGAAACACACCACCAAGAGAAAATCAGGGTTTTCCTTTTCGAAGTTAGAGACACAATCATGAATTTAACCCTTTGACTTTGTGTCTGCATTCTTTCGACTTTACAGCAGCGAAGTGTTTACGCAGTCAGCGGATTCAGGCTGATCGTATGAACTGTCAAGGAATTCTGCTATGTCTAGTGTGTTATGTAGATGCTTGGAAGGAGAACTCGGTCGTCTTTGCAGTTGTCCAGGGTTTGAACGAAACGTCTCTGAGTGTCTGACTGCACAATGTGGCAGCAACATCATGAGTTCAAACTACAACTAAACTACAGGATTTGTGTGGAAACTGTTCCAAATTATAAATAATGAAGAAAAAATAAGAAAAGTTGTGTTTGGTAGAAGATTTGCTTGTAACAATCCTTCTTGGCATGACAAATCATTTATTTTTATTTATTTTCTATTTCAAAACGCTGCCTCGTTTGTAAAGGAAGCTGAATTTGTGGGATGAGCAGCAGAGATGGATGTGGGCTGTGCAAACCAAAATTTGCCAAATCTTTTCTTCTGATGCCAAACATATTATTCTGGTATTTGGTGGATTGGACAATTGAAGCCTGAAAAATGAGAATAATTGCCCATTTTTGCAATTAAATAATGTAACAAGCAGGAGCCTGTGAAAAACAACAAAGTCACAAACATGATGCACTGTGAGTTTTGTTAAAGTAAGTCAAAATGGTTGTGTTGGTCACTCTGGAACAGGTAGCACCAGCCAACCTGATTCCACATGTGTTCAGCGGGACAAAGAGCAGCATCCGTATCCTTGGAAGAGTCATCTGACCAGCGTGACTGTCTGGAGGCGGTTTTTGGAGAACTGATGGTGAAATGAAATGGGCCTGCTACCACCTCCAGAATCTTCCTGTAGAATCCATTGAGATTGCTGCCCATAGTGACACACCTTCTTTTTCCAGTGAATGAGTATCCATCCACAGCCTGACGCTGCTTCACCAGGAGAAATATTTCCCTTTTCTGACCAAGTCAGACTCTAAAGTCTAGTTTCTGGAACCTGAACACCAGCGTGAAGAAATAAATGTTCTTCTAAGCCCACTTTGAGGTTTGACTCTGACGTCTTGATTTTAAAATGTCTGATAAATCCCTCTATAAATGGGACTGTAATACCACTATGTGGTATACCAGAACTATGAGGATTGAGTGGTTTAGTTTGGTTTTTGGTCATGGCTTCCTTCTTTTAGTCACACATAAACATTTAGGTTGTCACTTCTCCACAGCTGTCTTGATTTCCTTTCAATGATCCTCATGGCATTTAAGTCCCTGGTTTTCAGTTCTTTGTTGTCAGGTCATCTACTTTGTCTCTCCTTTTGTTTCTTCATGGTTTGTCATATCTCAGTTTAGTTATTAAATGCTTAAGTTTCTCCCACCAAACCTGGTCTCCTGTATATTGAGTAATTTAACCAGTTCCTGACAAGAGCAAATCATCCTAGATCAGTGTCAGCGCAGACAGACTGTCTTCAGCAGCAAGAGACATCTAATGCTACGTTCACGTTGGGCATTCTTTATTGTGCATTTAGACTATGGTGTTCACACTCAAGGGGGCTGCACGGTGGCGCAGTGGTTTGTGCTCCTGCCTCACAGCAAGAAGGTTCCCGGTTCAAGTCCTGGCTGGGGGACCTTTCTGTGTGGAGTTTGCATGTTCTCCCCGTGCATGCGTGGGTTTTCTCCGGGTACTCCGGCTTCCTCCCACCGTCCAAAAACATGCTTCACAGGTTAATGAGGTGTGAATATGAGTGTGTATGGGTGTGTGATTGTGGCCCCTGCGACAGACTGGCGACCAGTCCAGGGGTGTACCCTGCCTTCGCCCATGAGTAGCCGGGTTAGGCTCCGGCAACCCCGTGACCCCGAAAGGGATAAAGCGGATTGGAAAATGAATGAATGAATGAATGAATGTTCACACTCAGCTGCTGCTACAATTCTGCCGCCTACAGTTGGAAGAGGCTTGGTGCAACATCTCAAAGCGGTGCAAATCTGGTGATTCTTGCTTTTTGTTTCACGGCTCTATTTCGGTAAAAGACTTGGTGTCATGTAATTCCAGCTGGGCACAAAAAGCAATTATTAATTTCTCCTACATGCTCAATTTTCAAACATTTGGCTCTTATCTCTAATTAAAAGAGACGTCATCCAAATCCAAGTCCCCGATTGGTCAAACATTAACCTGGTTTAACTTTCAAAGTGTCTTCAGTCGCTGTGCGTTTTGTTTGTAGAGTCCAAAAACGGTCTTAAAAATGTGTAACGCTACGAGTGAACATGAGAGTTTTGAACATGGAAGCCCAAAACACACATGTACACCTGTTTATTTTTTTACTGAAAATGGCTGCTTGAACGTGCGTTGCCGAGGGCGGTGTGAACGAAGCTTGAGATGTTCCAGAGGGTCAACGAGATTCAGCAGCATCAGTAAAAAAACTGCAAAGAATCGTCCACAAACAAGCTGCTCTGATTGGATGATCTAAATCTGTGTCCACTCAATGCCCTTGTACTGCGTGGTTCTGGAGTCGACAAGCATTATTCTGTGAAAAAAAAATGACCCAAAATAGTAAAGAAGTAAAAAAGTAAAAAGAACATTGAAAAATTGCTGGTAATTCTTAACTTTCATTCAGTCAGCATTAGACTTCCATACATTTGAAAAAATCCCTTTCAGGGTCACAGGGTCGCTGGAGCCGATTCCAGCTTCAGTTGGTCAAAGGTAGGGTCCACTCCAAACAGGTCACCACTCTGTAGCAGGGACACAAAACCACATGCACACCTAGAGGTAATTTAGAGCCAGCAGTGAACCTATGAAGCGTCCTTTTGGCCTGACAAGACCTTACCACACCTGTTCCTCAGCTTCCGCTCCGTCAGGCCCGAGTCTGGACCGCCAGTCTCTAGTCCACACTGCAACACTGTCTTTGACCCAGCACAAGCAGGAAACTGGACCTTCAGGCGACTTTCTTTCCTCCACAAGTAAAGACTCCAGCGGTGGTGCTTTTAGGTTAAGCAGACACCCGTGGCAAACCCTTGCAGCCGTGACTGTCTTATTGCCATGAACTTGCCCCTCCCTAGGTGCGTGTGGTAACATGGCCGCCAGGTTTGTTTGCAGTGTTTACACACAACTGGACAATGGCTGGCATGTCACACGTCAACTGGGGAATGGTGAGCGTTCAGAGCGGCTGGTGACGTCACACAGTCATAACTGGGGAAAAGGTTGTGTAATACCTGCGTCATCCTGCATTAGGACAACAGCAGGTTGAAGCCGGCGGAACGGCCTCGAAACAACATCTGTCATGTGTGAGCTCAAGGCTGTAGTGTTGTGCCTCTGGTTATTCAGGGTCCAGCGATTATCACTGCAGTAAGACGTGGAAAGCACCAAACTATCCAGAAAGGTCTGATGGTACCTGGATGCACTTCAGACAGCCAAACATTGTGGTAGAATGTAAAAAGGGAGCAGCAGAGCTCCCACGTCTGCCTGTACGACTGTCCCACAAAGACAGCGATCAGTTCAGACTCATCTGAAACCAATGTTTGTGCTGTGTTCATTCAGGCTTCTGTGAGTCACTCAGGAACCCAAAGGGAGCCCAAAGCCCCAACCGAGCCTCTGACAGTTTAGATTTGTTAACAGAGTCTATAAAAAGGGCTGACATCCGCTTGCACAGTGGAGTTTCCCTCACTGCCCAGGTAGCACACCACCTGTCAGAACTTTATGACTAACACAAACAGCGTTTGGACATTTCCCCCTACCCTTATCAAAATATTGTTACGCCTTTATTGGTGTATCTTGTTCAGAGGCGAGTCATGATGTTCAGACATGTCGTATGACTCGCAGACTGTTCCACACACTGGGCCCCCAAAATGTGGGAGAAATGACTAAACGGTGCCACTGTGGAAGAATTTGATCAAAGTGACCAACAGCTGGCAGCTTCACTGACCTCTGGGCTGTAAACTTAGTCACAACCGTAATGGCGGCTGAAGGAAAACAAAAACAGTTTAGAAAAAAAATCCCATTGGATCTCTCAGAATGAGATATGTCACTTTGAGAGAGGGATGCAGGGTCAGCTGACAGCATTTGTGCACACCGCCCCCATGTGGTTTGAGCTTCACTCTCACAGCAACAACACTGAGACCTCAGTGCACGAGAAATAAAAATACACTATGCAAAAAAGAAATGATACGATATTAAAAAATTCCTGTTAAATACTGACGTTTTTCAATTTAAACTGAAAAAGAACCTTTAGTTTTTGTTTTATTCTACAAAAACAACCGATAAGTCAATAACTCTCTGTTAATGATAATCATTCATTCTGTCGTTCAATTCTTTTCAGCTCAGGTGAAAAATAGCCTCCATTTGACAGAACTTAACAAAAATAACACGTTTCAAACATCAAAAAGTCTATTGCTGGCAATTTATGAGTCGCCTTCAAGCACATTAGGAACAGGCTACCATCACAGGGTTCTGACAACAACAACAACCAGTGACTCCATAGCAAATATCTGTTAAGTTTTGGTGTAAAGACTGAAAATCATTTCTTTGTGTTTATATTCAAACTGACCAACGTTAGGACCTCGTTTCAATATTTTTAATGTTGTTCAAAGACAGCCATGTCCAAAGTCCGGCTGTGAAATTTCCTCTGGCCCACACGGCTCTCGTCATAACATCAATAAAATGTGCCCCCCCGAAGGGTCAAACGAGAAGAACAGATTTATTTGTGTCTGTGATCAAGACCTCACTGGTTTGTATATCTGAACAAGATAACTCATTAAATGAAGAAATAACTGATCTTTTAATAGTGAATAATATACAGCATTTCACATTAGCCCGGATTTTTCAGACTTTTTCTTTATTTTATTTCTGGTGAAATTCCAAGCAATTTTGCTCAAAAATGTATTTAAATATATATTACTATTGTATGTGAAGGAATGAAAAGTATATCCCATTGCAATAACAATTTCATTCAATTGTTTATTTGAATTTAATGTTGTAAGAGTTCAAAGAGTGCCGGCCGAACGGTTGTCCCTCAAACATTTTCACCAAATCTGGCCCTCTTTGCAAAAAGCTTGCTTAGCACCCGGTTCTAAGTTTAATTGTTTTGAATTTCAATCTCCTCCATTAACCTGTGTACCAGGGAGTGCTAAAAAAAACAAAAAACCATTTTGTGTCCTGGACAGAATTGTCTTTTTATTATTGAAATACTTTTAGAACAGATGTGTTTGATATGAGATTTCCAACTGATTTTATCATCAATATTTACTCCTAGAAATATAGTTTCATGATGAGCTATGTCCATGTTTACACATCTACTTGGGTTTAAAGCCACTATTCAGTCCTTCTTTCTTTTAAGTTCATGAAGCATCAAAAATACAAAGACATGGACTGAATACTGATAAATGTTGCAACTTTACATCTTC
Organism: Adrianichthys oophorus; assembly: GCA_036245035.1. NCBI lineage: Eukaryota > Metazoa > Chordata > Actinopteri > Beloniformes > Adrianichthyidae > Adrianichthys > Adrianichthys oophorus. Next base: position 2,836,888 of record BSAI01000005.1, read on the forward strand.
ATAAATGGAAGGGAGCAGTCTGATGAATACAATTCTTATTTATGTCTGCCCCTTACATAATCAAGTCAAATGATTTTTTTCTGTCTTGTATTGTCCAAAATCAGTGCTTGAATCAAATCAGATCAATCAATCAATATACATTTCTACACAAAGACATATCTTGAGATGGTCCGCCAATTCACGACCCACACGATGAAGGAAAAAAAAGACAAAAATATTCTGTTATGATTGAGATCATAAACATTCAGTTTCTGCTCCTGAAAAGTCAAATAGTCATTGTTTCTTCACCTGTGGACAGACATGCAATGAACTCCAGCTACCATCTCCAGTTTACAAATCAGAGTTAATATCAGCACTGATGCTATTTATTTCTCTGATGCTTCTTAGATATTATCAAACTAAATTGAAGTTGATCATTTAAAAGACTAAAAAAGTATTAAAAAACACAAAGAAAATGAACAAAAAGAGTTAGAAATCCCATCAATGTAAAGAAAGTCGTTTTTTTAAATGAAATTGCATTCTCCTTCCTTCCTTTTCTGTCTTTGTTAGAGGGTGAGCGTGTGAAGTTGGACAGCAATAAATGATCATTAAATGTAAATAAAACAAAGCCATTCATTTTTGTTAATCATGAAGAAAATGTTGAGCAACAGTTCTGCGTAAACAGAACACCAACTGAAAAAGTAAAAGAGAATAGGTTATTAGGACTAATAATTGATGCTAAACTTTCTTGGAAAACACACATCAGACAAAATGAGAATACAAATTTAAAAATTATGTATTTAAATAATAAATAAAGCAAAACATTTTCTTGATTACATTACACTGCGTATATTATATAGCTGCTTGGTGCTTATCAATAAAAATATGGGGGAATACCTATAAATCTTTATTAAAGCAATTATACATGTCACAAAAATTAGCCATCAGAATTATTCACAAAGTAGGATATTTGGAGCATCCATTAATTTACAATTTAAATGACTAAAATTACAGCTCCTAGTTTATTATCAAACATTACAAATGCTAGACAAAGCATATAATAATTCATTACCAAATAATACAGAACTCATTCATAGTCAAAGACAACTCTCATAAATGAAGAGGAATGGGAATGTTATGAACAACACGTAGAGGATTTGTGTGGAGTCAAACTGTGGAATAATTTGGAGCTGGAACCAAAGGAGTGTCAAAATGTATATGTGTTTAAAAATGTATTATGGAGAAATTCTCAGAATAATAACTTCACTGACTATATAATATAGGGAAAATTATTATCAAAAAACCAACAACAAATTCTTCTTATGGGTTTGAAGCTACTGTTGTTCATAATGTAGAGGATGATGGGTATCATTACATGATCTGAGGACAATTCCATCATTGATGTCTAAGGGGCAGGTATAAATAAACAATGCTTCTGCCGGCTCCCTTTCAAACATGATTGTGTTGTTGCTTTTGTTATTGACATCACTGTCTAGCCTGTTGTGTGAGACTGATTGTGCCGTTCTTTGAAACATGTTTGAAACTTGAGCTTTTATTTAAGAGAGTCAAGATTACAAAGTGGAGAGAGCCAAGAGACATTTATGAGTCAAATTAAACTGTCCAAAATATTCTAGAGGGCTCTATTTTAGCATTACTTCAACTCAAGTCATTTAGTCGTATTTTTCAGGGCTTTAATTACAATTATTTTAGTCACATCTGTGCCCAAAATGTTATCTGTGTGATTTCAAAATATTTGAAATCAACAAATGACTGTGGTGTGTGAGCAAAAGTCCTGACATCATCCTCTATGTTGGATCAGTTATACATTCAGTTGCAGCAGGTGGATTAAGAGACAGACGAAGATCTGACTATTCCGGGGAAAGGAAAGCAAACAGCCCAAGAGAGGGAAAATGATGGAGCTGCTGCAGCAACTCATCCCACTACAAGATTTGATTTACGTGACAAAGACACAGGGCCCAGACAGGTAAAGCTGAGGAGCTGCTCACATGATACTTTTGGTGCACAGAAGTGAGCATTTCACCGCAGCTGGCTAGAAACACCCAACTGGTAGGAATATTCAGTCAACCAGAATACAGCTTTCTGCTTCCCATGTAGTGTTTGTCAAAAGCAACAAACATGATAGTTTCGTCAGTAGTGGTTAAGAACTGGAAAATTAAAACTTGAGTTGTGTTTGGCAAGCGTGAGATGGCACAAACGCATAGGAACAGTGTTCTAGCATGGAAAAGCTACCAAGGAACAAGCAGATAAGGAAACAAGGAAACAGAAACTGCTAATGTGCTATGTTTGATCATATTGGGTGCATTTCTTGAGGGCTAAGCCCCCCTGTTCTTAAAACCTGGCAACGCCCCTGTAGAAAGATGTGTCTCATATTTCATATCTTGCAGCACTCCAGAATACAATTCTTCCCTTTTTTATTTGTATTTGATTTGTTCCCCTTGGTTTTGCCTGCCTGTGTGTCATGGATGAACACAGCAGTTACTCCTCTGCCTTTCATGTGTCCGCGCGTTCACAAGTGTTTGAGAAAGATGTGCTTCACGTTAAAAAGAAATGCTGCAGACGATCGCATCGCTTCAAAAGTATGAACACCGCTTAGCAAAACCAGTCAACGTTAGTATGAACTAGAACACGCCATTCTGGGTATGATTGACGCCATGAAGTATAAACAGGGCTTCCCACATTAGTGGTGCAATAAAAATGGCGAGTTCAGGCGAGGAAAATGAAGACATCAATGGATCAATTTTTCTGTAAGTGGATGCATCAGTACTAGAGCGGAGCTGGAAGAATTTGGCCCGTCCAGTCCAGTTACTGCATCACTACGGCGTGTTTTCATCTGTTCCTGATTCACTATGATTTAAATAAAGTTGTACTCAGAATTTCAATTTTAAGATGAATTTGCTTTCTATTTCTTTATATCTGGGATGTTTCATCCTGGATAGTGGCTTCCACACTCACTAGTCCTCAGCCTCCTTCCTTACAGCTAGCATACAGTCTGCTGGATTTGCAACCGTGGATTGTGCAACCGTTGCTTCCATGGTGGACATTTAGCAGTTGCCGTCTGTGGATGTTAGAACATTGAGATACTGGTTGTTAGCAGTTAGCCTTGATTGTGGTTTCTGAAGCATCCATTCACTCCACATTCTCTGCATGTTACCTCTCTGAGTAGGATTACTTGAGTAGCAGCATTCCAACAGAACCTTGTTTTCACATCTGATCCATTTCCGTCTTGTTCCAGCAGCCCTCTTTCCATAAAGATCCTCTGGTTCCCCAGAACCCGACGCAGACCATGTTTAGTTGGGCGATGCTGGAGCCTGCATGACGTGTTTCATTGTCTCTCATGTGTTCTGTGGTAGGCAGTAGCATTCCTTGCCCACAGGACCCTCACTGGTTTACGTTAATCAGCTCACCATTGTTATGTTAATGCCACATCAAGAGTCACATCACTTGCTCTTAGCCACTGGGAATCGAACTGTGCCAGTCAAATATATGTTTATATATATTCTTAAATCATTATTTAAGTTGTTTACCTGTTGATTTTTCCAGTTTGACAGTCAAATTCCTCTCTCAGGATAAACTTTTGACATTTTCTTTAGTGAGCACAAAAGAATTCCCCCTGACATTTGTCTTTACAGAAAGGAAGACAGAAACCAACCAACTCTTACTTTCTTAAGATTGATTTGTTTTGGAGTGTGTGAGTGTGTGACTTCCATCCTCACATTAATCTCATAGTCAACACATACAAGTCAAAACTTCCACAGGAAGTTAGTCATGATGTTAGTATCCTGGGGATTTTTCCCTCTCTGTGGCCTCATGAGTGGACAACGGTCGGCTGCTCTTCGCCGCGCGCTTGGATGTTCAGTTTCTGCTTTTTAAAGAAAACAAACCAAATGGGGTAGTAAAGTCCACCCAGTGATTCATCAGCTGCCTGAAACAGGAAGTGAAGGTGAAAGTGGCAAGAATAAAGCTGGAAAATACAAGGGGGGGCGGCATAAGATGAGAAGAAGCAAAAGTGAAAAGGCCGTTTCTGAACATTATGAGGAAGACAAGCGGATATTCTTACTCATTTATAGAACATTTATAAGGAAAAGTAAAGGTATGTTTTTTTGACCTGCTTCATTTACATAATCTTTAAAAAAGCTTCATTAAAGCTGCTTAACACCATGAGTCAATTAAAGTCATTTGATACCTTTACACATTCACACCAATATAAATAATGCACATTTCTAAGTTTGAGTAATGGATTGTTTAGGAATTGGCTCCTCCCCTGCAGACTAAACAACACTCACCTTTACCTGGCCAATAAAAGCCCTTCTTTCCCTTCAATCAGCGTCTGATCCATCTGCACTGCCTCTGTCTGTTATGATGCTGTAAACGCATTAGAATAGTGTGGACCCTCAGTAAAAAGCAGTCCAGCTGAAGTTTATTTTAGTATTAGCATATGTACAAGTATAGCAAATATACTACAGAGCCGTATGTGTAGTGTAGGAAGGATACTAACTGAATGTTTCTTCAGACTAAATTGGAACATTTGAAGTTTTCGATATAAAGATAGTATGTATTTTCTGTTTGTTTTTAAACTTTACTGAATGTAAACACATTTACAGAACATGCATACAAGTTAATCCAAAACACAACAATAACCCTCAAACTTTAACACAAAATGATTACAGCGAGGGACGAGTGAATATGAAATGTAAGTTTACAAACGGAGAAAAAGAAAGAAAAAGGGAGAAAAAACATTACTCATCAAACATAAAAATAAAAAGTTCCACTGTATGATGCGCTTTGAGAAAATGAATGTTTCATGTGTAAGTATTAGAAAATCTAGGAAGTTCAGGAATAAAACCCACAAAAATTAGGAATGTTCTTTCTTACTCTTTATTTATGTAAAGAAAAATTTGTTTGAAAAGTAGAAATTACAATATTTTCTTTAGTTTTAATATCAAAACCAAAATTGGTCATTATTTTCAAATGTTTGAGGCACTATTCATTTTTAATTTACTATTTATAAATCGTCCGGTTCCAGAGCTCAAAAGAAGATCCACAACTATAGAAAAGGTGGCGAACAGATTCAGATAATAACTACAGTTATAACCAATATTTGAAAATGTGTCTTTGAAATGTTTGTTGGATAAACATTGCAGAAGGGTTTAATGCATTTCTTTGACTTTATTAGTAATGCAAACCTTTTCAGGTAGCAACCATGCTTTATTCCAATTATGAAAACTAAAAAGATTGTTCCAGAAAGTGACACCTCAAGTCATGATGGTTCTTTTTTCACTCATTGTTTTACAATTACATTCATCATTGCAGTTTTTAGTGTTCCCAGTTTTGTTTGAGTTTGATATATCATTTGTGTATTACAAAACAACCACAAAAAATTCATTCTTACTTCCTTCATAGCAAAGTCATGAAGGAAGCTATGACGGACGTAAGTATGAATAAATGTCAGGACTCACCCAGATACTCCCTCCGGCCACCAGAGGGAGCCCTCTCTTGAGTTCTGACCTCTGAATCCGGTTCCTGTTTTCCCAGCTGATCCTCATTGTGGTCATCACCGGCACCAGTTATAAGCTTGGCTCTGCGGTCTGTTACTTGTGTAGTCTTGTATTAACTTCCTTGTTGTACGGTCTAAGCGGTTGTTTCCTTTTGCCTTCCTGTTACCGACTTTTCCTTTTTCCTCGTCTCCCGCCTTGCTCCAGTGTTTGACCCTGGTCTGTTCCTCATCTTCGTCTCTGCCTTTTCCTGTTTACCTTTAATTAAACGTTGCACATGGACCCCCACGCCTCAAACCTTTTAGCTGCCTCATTTTAAAGCCAGTTCAATGTAATGAAACAATATTCAGTGTATTGAGTTCAGCAGAATGATGGATTGATCATTTTTTGGTGGTGTAGGTCGATTCAATTTATTCATTTGGTTGGAGCTGGAAACCAGGCATTTCAGTGGGTTAAGAATATGGATGGATGGATGGATGGATGGACAGACGTCATCGCTCCAGTTCTCATATAGAGTGAATGGTTTGGCGACACCACATCGAGCCTGAAGATGGCAACAACTGTGGAGCTGAAAAACGAGCTTCAGTGGACTCGATATCAGTCAACAGGTCACCTTCCTGTTTTGTCAACGTGGCTTTAGAAATTTGCCTCTGAGTTGCTGAGAGCTCTCTGTTTACACGCTCTCCCACTGGCTTCAATATATATTTATGTCCTCCGTCATCAGAAAAGAACACATTTAAAACATTAAAAACACTATTTTCATTGGAGTGGGTCTTTCAGTGCAAGGAGGATGAGGATTAAACCAATCACGTTTACCCAAATCCATGATGATGCCTCAAAAGGAAACTGAGCACTCTTACAAATAAGAGATCAAGCGCCGAAGTGGAAATGTTATCTGTCAGAAAGCATGTTAACTGCAGCCATCCATTCATCAGACCTCAAATATTTTGTTTGCTGATTTAATGGTAGCCTTCCCTCATCTCACACACATTTCACACAAACCAGCACTTCCACTAATGACTATGATTTCCTTTTGGCAGCTGAAAGCGCTTGATGCTCTCAAACACAAATCCTGCCCTTCTCTGCATCCATTCCTGTTTGAAAATGTGGTTTCTCTGCCAACTTTGAAGTGAATCACTCTGTTTAAGACAAATGTGAAAGCAAAAAAGACAAGCTGAGTCACATATGTGACTAAGACACGGGGAATACACTTCAGGACTGAACTGCTGCTGACACCCTCCAAAAGTATGCAGATCAGATCAGCAGAGCAGAGCAGAGCAGAGCAGTGAGGCCGTCGGTGACAGTGCCACCTGCTGGTCACTCTGGCTCAACACAGTCACCATTCTGTCCTTTCACTCAGGACCTCTGCTCAGAACTTTTTATGACTGTGTGGTGGCCTCTGCGTTTCTTTGTCACTGATCCAGACAGGAAGAAAATGAATAAGCTGGTCAGGAGGGTCAGCTCTGTCCTGGGCTGCTCACTGGACTCTGTAGAAGAGATGGGTGAGAGGAAGATCCCTCGTGGACAACAGGTCTCACCCACTGTAGCCGACGGTGAAGAGACTGAGAACTTCTCTCTCCACCAGACTCCAGGTGCCATCACACACCACCCTGGGAGGGCAAGACACCAGAAGACCATGGTTGAAATCCCAGCTGGGACCTTTCCTTGTGCGTCATCTTTCCTTGGGTTTTCTCTGGACGCTCCGATTCGCTCCCACAGTTCAAAAACATGCGTCATGGGTTAATCGGTGTCTTGAAATTGCTCCTCGGTGTGCATGTGAGTGTGGCCCTACAACAGCAGCCGGCTTAGGGTCCAGCAACCCCATGAAAAGGGAATGCAGGGAATTCTGAAAATGGATGCATGGAAATGTCTCATCTTCTGCATAGCTTCAGTTGAAGTTTGAGGAATTTAAGTTTCATTTCTTTTACATCAGGACTGTCTTCATAATGATGTGAGGGTTTTCATCCACTTTAATTAAAATGCCATGAAATCACATTTGTTTTGAATGGTTGCTCGTGTCTTCATTCTATTTAGACTAAAGGCATTCTCACACAGTTTTAAAAATGCATTTTTTTATGATTCCACAGTCTCTTGAATGTCAAACCGAGGTTTGAAATGCATTAATCAAGGTGGAGTGAGTTTAACATCATAAAATCCTGTCTGGAATAAATTACTGCTTTGTCAGCAAAGTGAACTATCAAAGTAGTGAGTACCCACTACTTCCATGGAAGCAACCAGAATGAAGGAGAAATATTGAGGTTTTCCTCCTTTTAAGTTTTCATCTGAGATTACAGTTTCATCCGTTCTGTCTCTTGATTCATCCACAGTGAGGTTGTGGCTGCTAGTTCTTTTTATAGGGAGGCACAATGGGTTGCCATGAAGAAAACTTAACAATATGTTAAAGTTCATATGATAATCCCTTAAAAAACTTCGTGCATTCCTTGGGCTGACCAGGCTTGCTTCTCATGGGAGACACCCTGTGGCCAGTCGTCGTTTGCAAGCAGATTATTTGAGAGTTCAGGTGGATTTGAGTCCTGATCTGCTGCTGGAGCTAAATCAGAGCAACAATGAGCGCGGGCTCACACACGTTCTTGATTTTAACTGGTGGTGGAGATCTAGTGTGAGCTTTGGGGACATGCTGAAGTTTCCTTAGTCCGACTCTGTCTCCTGGCAGTAAAGGAGGCATGCGGGTGCTGTGTTTTCTGTCAGTATATCGCTGCACACTGGCTTAGTGATTCTGGACAGAATGACTCGCAGAAGTACTCAGCCGGGATTTGAAGTCACTCCTTCCAGACACTCTACCACAAGGCCACTAAGCTGGTTGACAAAAGGGGTAGAAATGAGAGATAAAATCTAGCTCTGACCATTTGAAGCAATAGTCTATGTTTATGACCTACAAGCAGAAATAGCTTCATCAAATGGTCCAACACCATTCAGACAAAGCTTGTCCATCTGACAACTGGACTCTTTGCAGAGACGCTGGGTGTGAACACAAACACAAAGGGCAATGGCAGAGCGGATCAGTGAGTCTATCTTTGGCCTCTACTCAAGATGCTCTTTAGTGCAAAGAATCCTTTGTTGCCTTTCACATGCAAGAGTTATTAGTGTCACAGTCGGAGTGGTGCAACCATCTGCTGCCCATGAAAACCTAGTTATCCTGGGTGGAAAGTTCAAGGCGCCATTCAGCTGTGAGTAAGCATCCTTGTATCTGACACAGACTGAACAGAAGCCGGTCGACCTCTAGCTGTCTATGCTGACAGTTCAGGACCTAAAAGTAGCATTTCCAGCTTAGTAAACCCATGAAGCAGTGATTGGTTCAAATCCACCTGAGGCATTGTTTCTATGGCAACCACTCTCACCAATCAGGAGTGAGCTTGTTAGAAGTCCATGCCCGTTCCACAGTAACTGGGTTACACCAAACCTGTCAATCAAATGTTTCAAATGTTGGACGTGGGGACCAGCAGGCCCCGCATGCAGGCGCCTCCAGTCCAAGATATGGTCCTGTATGGATTCTTAGGTTGGTTTTGTTTTTCTATTAACAATTCTCCAAAGTTTTGTTTATTCCAAATAAAAATGTGTAATCTGTAACTTCCCAGCTGTCCTCAGATGTCACTCCCACAGGGAAACAGAATTACTTTTTTTTATTAAAACGACAGAGTTCAGAGTGCTGAATATCTTCAAGGTGTTCACTGCAGCCTCCTGCGGCTGTCAGGCGTATGTCACTGGCAAGCCTGCATACAGTGAGTAACTGCATTCTCAGGGTTCCTTGTTAGCACAATTACTGTCATCCAACAAGAACACGCGTTACCGACCTGCAGTTGTGCCACCGTGAAGGATCAGGAAGCCCAGTTCTGTGGAGATGCTTCCACGTCACTTCACTTCTCTTGATGATCATTTGTCAGAGTTTTGAATACATGTAACTGAGTGGAGGCCCGGGCAGAGCAGCTGATGTTTCTACATGAGTGGAATGCATGAGCTCTGCCCCTCGGATCAATACCTCCAACTATTGCTTCATTTGTCTGCAGATGGTTTTTGTTTGGGTAGATTGGCATTGTTTTTTGTGGTTCGTCTGTCAGAGGATGTCGTTTCCAGGTCTCAGTCACTGTCACTCCAAGTTTCTGTGAGTTTAGGTGTTTTTTTCCTGGTGTGTTTTTGTCTCTAGCACCAAACCCGTCTCCTACATTCAGGTCCTAGAGAGTTAGCAGTGTTTTAGACACACTTTACAATGTTAGACGGTATTAAACTCTGGCTTTTCTGAATGAGAAAACGGCATGACCGTTTCATCTTGTGCAGTGATGTTGGCCCTGGTCTTCAGGCTCTGGTTTCTCACTTCAACAAGTCAACGTTGAAGCTTTGAACAGAACTTAAACGTTTCAAAACCTCATCCACCCTGGTAAAGCAACTTTTTTCCAACGTTGCCTTTCAGTCAAAGATAAGCCATGGGTAGAAAAATACTTCAAATCTATAAATAATAATGAATGTTTCTGCAGATCACTGACGGACACTTATGTCCAAGCATGTCACTCCTGTGCACCGTCTTTACTGGCTCACGGGATATTACAGGATCCATTTTCAAGAGCCTACACCACGCACAACCAAGTGTATCATGATATTCATTCCTCATGAAAAACAACTCCAAAGCAGCATTTTGATCCATTCACGCATTTCTGAGGATTCCTCCAAACGCTGCTCTCTGAATAACAGGTGGATCCTCACATTGTGACGCAGACGAGTGAGAACAACCCCTTCCAGGAAGAGTCTGCGCTGCCAGCTCCGCCCCATGGTGGTTTTATCTTATTTACACAAATGCACTTCCATCTTTGCAAAAGTTCACATGCTGTTTGTTTTCGGGCCAAATGTCAGTCTATATATTATTATATGTCGTTAGGAGAAACCTGAAGTGTAGTTCACACCATACACGAAACACTGCGGTCCTCCGCGGCCGGCTCGTGGCGTGATCGTTTCGGTGTCTGCTCAATTTTTTGCACCGGCTGCAAGTGAGCCGCGTCCGTTCTGGCAGAAGGTTACACCAAGACCCATCAGAAAATCTGGTCAATTTTCAAAACATAACCAAAAAAATACAGAAATTAAAAAATGCAATCATATTTTTGTATCTAAACAGACTGCAGAGATGAAAATGAACACACAACACAGACAGACAGGCACACACTCAGAAAGACACACACAGATCAACGTCGTGGGCCAACTACAGAGCAGGGGGGGGGTTAAAAACACAATCAATGAGAGAGATGAAGAGAGCAGTTGGCAAGTTGGACAGAAATATGGCGTAAATATTTTATGAGGTTATTTACTAATCCACAATGGCAAAAAAATCTCTAAATAACCACAGCTGAGCAGAAGCGCCTGTCAGGAAAAAATACGCATCACTGCCCTCCGGCGTGAACCAGGCGTTAGGCTCCGGCAGCCCCCTGACCCCAAAAGGGACAAAATGGGTTTAGAGAATGGGTGGATGTATTTCTCAGAGTATAAGTCATGTTTTTTATTCTCTCTTTTTTTTGATAGTTTGGGTGGGGGTGCGACTTATACTCAGGTGTGACGTGTGTGTGATTTGTGATTTTTGTTTGTTAAATGGCTCATTTGTTTACTTTCCCACTAACAGCCACTAGAGGGCACTGTAGGAGTTTATACCAGTATTTTCTACTGACAGCAACACAGCTCAGTCCTACGCCAAGTTTGGCGAAGCTGTTCAGAAACAACACGATTTTCTGCCAAAAGTGCGACTTCTATATGATTTTGTCCTTTTTTTTAATTTTTTTACACTTTTTCGGGGGAAGGGCTGCTGCAGCTTCTACTCTGGAGTGGTCTATGGTGTGGAAAACACAATACTTAAAAAGGTCTGAAACCCCGTGGGTCAGTCATGGTCTGTAGCTTGATGCGACAAGTGTTTCTGAGTTTTGGACCAGCTGCTGCTTAAAGGGCCCATATCATGCTATTCTTAAGCCTTTCAGCGTAAACTCTATCCATATATATGATATCACCGTTGGCACACAAAAGAACACGTTTTTCATTAAACAATTCAATTCGATTTTATTTTATTTCTATAGCCCAATATCACAGCCATAGCCGTCTCATTGGACTGATTATCAATATATTGCAAGAAGCAAAAAAAATTATTAAACATGTAAAAGTAAACAATAGCTGGTTGTTACACAGACTAAGCCGAACAAACATCTCTGCCCTTACACCCTCCTTCACGGTGAGGAAAAACTCATAAAAAAAACCCTCTCTCTTTTTTGGGGGGGGAAAAAAACTAAGAAACCTCATGGTTGCTCATATGAAGGAGAGATCCTCAACCCCGGACGGACAGGTGATGTGCTAAAACTATTAAAGAAAAGTGAGCTTCATTAATTCTATAACTACATGGTTGAATAACAAGTATATGTCTAATAAAAAAACAAGAGTTGTTTCCTTCGCAGAAGTAAGACGACTTGATCTCGGAGGTCCCGCCTTGTGGTGCCGTCTATTTCATGACATCGTCCGGGGTTTTATAACTCTTTCCTTCCCGTGATTTTGTCCTACCTACATCCACTGTGCATGCGCAGACCAAAATTATGTCATATTTTCTGATTTGGCTCATAATTCTGTCCTACCTTTGTAACCTCGTGGTTCCTATACAGTTATTTTTGCCGTTTTGTTACTTTAGGTTATATTTAATGCAGCTAACTTGCTACACTTGTCAACTTAGCTCTGGATTTTTAGCCTAGCTCACCACTTAACTTCTGGTGCTCGTGAATAGTTTTCACACAGCACCAGAACTCCATGGCAGATCCGTGTCTTCAGTTCCTTTCAGTCTGCCCGGTGAACGTTTCAAAATCGGTTCCACACTGCGCTTGCAGCATTTGGTTTGCAGATTTTGAAACATTCTGGATCCGTCGCAGATCCTCTGGTTGATCTTCACCCCCGTGAAACTGTTCTATCCTGCTGTGCTTACGACCTAGCATGAAAACGGTGCGTTTGTTCACATACCGGTAGCTAGGACTGTCTGGTAAAGTAGGACCATTTGGCCCACGAAAACAAACAACGTGAACTTTTACAAACATGGACGTCAAATAGTTCCTGACTAGAAATAAAGAGCAGCAGAAGTTAATGAAGACCTTTATGTTTATTGATGCAGATGACATTTCCAGGTAAGGTCTCTGTACAACGCTCACTCTTTAATATAGAAAACATACTTGGAGGGCCATGCTTTATGTCACAAGGCTCCTTAAAAAATTCATGGCAGACACTTTGGAGGAAAAAAAAAAGAAAGAATTCAATCAACAAATTTTTCAAGCAATAAATATGCATTTATAAATACTGTCAATGTACATCAGAATGAAAAGAAACTAACTCAATTCCCCTGTTTGTCCATGTGCAACTCCATTCTCTGTGGCTTCTGTGTTCACCTCCCTTAAGCTTAACTTAACAAAAGCTTAAGCTTAACAAAATACAGACTTTTGAGCAAACAAAATAAGCTTTTCAATGACTTTCAGAGGGCGGGGGTGTTTTAAGAACGCGTTGCTCATAGTTCACATTTTTATCTGGACTGAGGTGTCTAACATACAGAGGACCTGCTATGCTTGATCATCTCATGGAGCAAAGCTCTGCTGTCAGCAGACAAACATGACACAGTCGGTCCAATCAGTAGTCTCTGGTATCTTATGTACAAAACTTCAGTCTGTTATTTCTGTTTTGCTTTTACGAGTAGTTTGGTGAAGTCCAGCTGGGCCAGCAGTAGAACAGTCATGACGACAGGAGGTGAAGTCCCCCTCTGGTCCACCAGGGGGAGACATAGCGTTTAGGGCGGGTTGCATAGAAGAGCAGCTTTCACACAGCTGCCTTTTGGGATGGATACAGGACACAGTTGGAGGACTGTCACCTCACTTCCTGAATATCAGGAAACGCTTTACAGTTTTTGAGGAACGTCTGATCTCCTTTATCGAAGACGCTTTCTGACGAAGACGTCAGCGCCAAGAGGAAGAGGGCAGAGGGCTCGCCTGTGGAGAGGAAGCAGAGAACGCACGAGGTAGTTGAGTTTATGAAGACGCCCCTGCTTTGTTTGGAGCTTCGGCACCGGCCGCACACATTTAGAAAACTATGCGCTAATAGTGGCTTTCAATAAAAATAACACCAAAAACCCGAAAGCAAACACAGAAAAAATAAAATGGTTTCAGTTGCAATACTATGTTTTGCCTGAAATTTCTCAACACTTTCAGAGGAACAGATTGAAGGAGTTTAAAGTCTGTTTTTTTGCTCATCTTGTTCAATGTAACGTGTTTCCTGGTTGTATCATCGTCCACCTGTTTTGCAGCTTTTATTTTGTAAACTTTGCATGCTTGTTTTCAAAGAGCCCACTGCGTTCTTCGTCCTGACTGGCTGTTGATCAATCTCTTCTTGTGTGACGTTTTGCGTTCAGAGAAGTTCCGTTTGCCACTCAAACCTTCACACAAACTGTGAGTAAATTGTATTGTTGCTTCCCTACTATTTTTCTCAGTCAATGCTGCAGGTCCAGTGTGATCTGGTTTCTTCTTGCTCGCACATGCTCAGTAGGGGGAAACTTTTTTCCTTCTCGGTAAGGTTACAGGCGTCCCTCGCTATATCATGGTTCACCTTTCGCGGTCTCACTGTTTCGAGGGTTTTTTTTCAGTGCAATTTTTAATGCTTTTTTTTTTATGACAGTGTACCGTGTTCTGCATCCTGATTGGCTGTAGACCTTGTCAATCAATCTCCTTGGTGTCGTGTCTCCTGTATAAAAATGCGTTCATAATCAGATCTTTGTTTTCATTCTATAAAACCTGGACCTATTTTTCTAAAAGGTTGGAGCTTTGAGAGTTTAAACGAGAGAAAACGTCTGGGATCACTGCATGTTATTCAAATATGTTCGACCTGTGGCTGGGTGTGGTTGTGTCAGACACTTACTAGTGTGAACTGGTCATAAACCTGCATGAGGTCGCTGATCTTGTACTGCTCTAGCACCACAAAGTTGTCCAGGTTGGTGCTGGCCCTCCGCGCGCAGTCCTGGCAGTGAACAACGTAGGTTTTCCTGCTGTTGCTCTCGCTGGTCACAAAGAGCAGGTCGAACACCTCCACCTGAAACGCAGGAGCGGTGTGAGTGCAGCAGCGAGAACGCAGCAGCTGAGCATGCTCACAAGCGGGCTTTACTTCACAAACGCAGCAGTAATGCGCCGGCTCGCTCTGCGTCCTGCAGTGCCACACCAGCTCCTTCCCAGCAGCCAGCAGCATCTCCCTCTGCATCTGACACTGCTTCAGAGTCCGCAACAAGCAATACCTGACAAACAGACCAGACCTTTCAGCTCAGGACTGCACAGAGCACCAACAGGGTTCAAAGCCATAAAGTCCTCACTTGATCATCTCAAACAGCTTGTGGTCCGATACTTTGATGTTCCTCGCCATGTTCCAGGAGAGATGGATCATGGGAACAATTGATTTGACGCTCTGCAGCTTGTTCCACTCGTAGCGCTCCACTGCCAGCTTGTACTGATGCGCTGAGGATGAAAGAAAATCTCCATCAGCTTCCTGTTCTGAATGCCGTTCTGATCTCCTGCTTTTACCTGTGAGAGGTCCCACATTCCACGCGATGTTGTTGCACCAGCCGATGGCCTGAACCCAGTGAATGGCGCCTGTGTTGAGCCACACCAAATCCCCGGGCCGCTGGATGAAGCGGTAAACAGGCACGTCGGTCTCGTACAGGTCCTCTAGGTTGGGCCACCAGGAGCCCATCAGGAAATTGATATTGTTCCTGTGAAAAGGTTTCAGGAAACGTCAGCCACCAAGGACCGCTCAATTAAGTATGGTCATTTCTGCCGCCGTACCTTTCACAGAAGCTGTTGATGACGCCCCAGTACGCCTCAGGAACCACAAACCATTCGCAGTCACCAGGACCGATGTTGATGTTGACCGAGCAGAAGTTGTTGTTCTCTTGGTGGCCTACAAATACCGCAAAAGATCGGAATGAAGGCGCCAAAGGGACACAGGCGGGGAAAGAAGAAAGCAGAAGGACTACCTGGCGTCCTGCAGCCCGGCACCTTCATGTAAAGCTGGACGGTGTTCATGCCCAGGATGGTGTGTCCCACATGACTGAGCAAGTTACCGGCCGACACCACCCTGGCAAAGGCGGGCAGCTTGGTCAGCTCCTGCAGCTGCTGCTTCCACCTGGAAAACACAGTCATTAGCAAGAAGAAGAGGAAGACGTGGAGGGGGAAAAGCTGTGAACTTGCTCACTTCTTCTCGTCTGACAGGTCGATGTTGGTTCCAAACTTGATGTGTTTGAATGGACCCTTTCTTCTGCGCATCAAACTGAAAGAAAGCAAAGGCAGAGAAAGGTTGATAAAAACACACAATGAAACACCAAATCTGCAGATAAACATACAAAGTACCTCTCTGGGGAGCCTGCTTCTGCCTCCACCTCTTTCTTTTTCTCATTCTCCTCCTAAAGGATACAGAAGAACTGGTTATGTTTCAGCAAACTACTAACAATGCTGAGGACCTCAGAGGGTCTGTGAGGGAAGGATTGGAAGCGGCCTAACCCGCAGGGACTCCTGGAAGGATGAGGCCTGGTACTGGGCGTATTTGAGGATGGTGGTGTGGGAGCGGCTGCTCTCGCAGCGCCACATCTTCTTGGTGGTGCTGGGGTCCCAGTTTTCGTCGGCGGGCTGAGCGAGCTGGGTCCGCACCTCTACCTGATGTTCGGGGTTGGCCTCTACCAAAGTCTTTGTGGAGAACAGCCCTAAATCTGTGTTTACGAGGCAAAGAAACAGGAGGATGACCGGACGACTCGAAACCACTCAACCTGTTGACTAAAACACGTATTACATCATGAAAAGGAGGCATAGATGAGGTTCACACGCTTGAAAGTCCCACTCCGACCATTTTTATGATCCATTACAAAAATGTTCCCAGTGCTCTTTTCATTACGATTTGTTTTTAGCCAAAATCTAAAAACCTGTTTTGTTTTCCAGGACATAGTTTCTGCAGAGCGGCAGTAGTACATCAGAAATTCATGGGAGGGACTGCTGGCATGGAACAACTCCACCCCCTCTTCCCCTCCCCATTGCTGTGACCTCGGAGCAGAGAGCCCAGCGTGTTTTCTACGTTACAAATGTTTTAAATAAATAAATGCTCAGAAATATAATTTTATGTTAAATGTCCTCCATCATCAGAAAAAGGCAACTAGAAGATGTTAAAAACACTATTTTTTTGGAGTGGGTCAGGGACATCATCCTCTTGTCTAAGCAGAGGAGAAACCGAGACTATTGTGGGTTTTTTGAGGAAGAGGGTCCATTTAAGTGGTTCTAGTGAGATTTTCTGGATTTTGATTGCAACAAAAAAACTCAGCTCTGGATGGAGCTTGAGCACTGAGAGCCATCAGAGTGACAGAGTTCAAATATCTGAACTTTGGTAAAGAATGTGCATGGTGTCAGCCAATCAGGAACTCAACTCTGGCCTGTGACGTGTTGATGTAATCAGCGGGTGGAGTCCAAAACCAATGGAAGAATCTGATCGTTCTCCTGAAGAGGAGAGTCTGAATGATCTCATGAACCCAGACATGGAGACGAGATTACTGATGTCTTCAAAATAAATAAACCTGATCTCTCAACATCTTCTGTGTCTTCTATGTAGTGAAAACTTCTGTCAGTAGCTCCTCCCACACACAGCAAGAGCCTCAGGTTTTTGGACACATTTGATGCGACTTTGATGCGTGTCTAAACAGAGACGGCAGACGTAAAAAGCTTGGTGATGTTCAGTCATCTAAAGTATGAAATCTGTTGCTAAAACGATTAAAAGCTTTAAATGTAGGTGATTGATAGAAAAAGTCATTTGATTTAAATCCCTTTTTCCTAACTATCACTTCTTCTAGGTTTTCAGCTCAGATGAAGCCCTATGCTGTCCTGTAGATGTTAGTTACGTTTTTCTTCCTCCCGTCTTCAATCCAAGAACATTTCCCCCATCATAAAACAAGTTTTTTGCTTTATTTTTATTATGTGGTGTGAAGAAATGTTTGCACACCTTATAGAGCTGAAAGGAAGTTCAAATAAGTGAATTTCCTGAAGCGTCTCAGCCTACAGATGCTCCATTTTCATATTCCTAAGAAGCTGCGTGAAGCCCCCAAAAAAGACAGGCAGATTAGCACTCCGATCAAAACGGATAAAGTGTGAGGTGGGATCAGTAGTAAGTTTCACAGTGAACGATGCTTCTGGACCCGAACCTTTCCTGCTTTGTGGATGAAGTGGACTTCATGTTCAGCCAAAGTCAAACTGTTTCTCATCAGAACAATCAAAGGATTACCAAAAACAGCTCAAATTATTTTACAACAGCAAAGGAAAAACAAAAATGTTATATTATTTAAAAAAATCAAAGTATGTCACAGTAGTTGCAGCATAATTCGAATTGATCTGGAACAAATCTTTCTGCTGTTGTTGGTGGAAGGAGATTTAAGGACTTGAATGAGCCACAGACCTGTGGATGGAGAGAGTGCAGTAACACTTCTCACCTGCAGGTGGTGCTCCAGTCACAAGTGTAAGAAGTCATGCGAATGGAGAGTGTAGACTCCCGGGAGTCTACCTCTCACACAAACACCCACAATGCCATGGGAGAGCGGAGGTGGACCCCATGCTGCCCATCTAACGTGCGAGATGCTGATGGCATCTTACCCAGCTTGAGCGCTCCAGCCAGCCCTCTGATGACCGTCACCGGGTTGGCCGGGTTGGTGCAGAACTGGTGGAGGGGGGGGAAGAAGGCATCCCTCTTGTTTTCGAGCTGCATGTCAGGCAGGAGACAGAGGAGCATGAGTCAGGGAAGGAGGAGGCTGGAAAAGCCCACCATCACGGATATTTCTACGCTGCACTTACATAGATGCTGGGTGTGGGGGGGTTGAGCTTGTCTTTTGGGAGTGGAGGAGAGGGAGGAGCAGGAGGCTGTGGAGGGGGACACCTGTCCAGGAGGATGCTGCTGGTGGACAAGCCATTCTTTCCCAGATTCCTGCAGGGGCGTAAGCACGGCATTAGTCTCCAGGGCGGGACATTCCCACAGCCCCCCCTTTTCTTTTCTTCAGAACACTAAATATTTAAGCGTGGACCGAGGAACCCACGTTACAAAAGTCTGAGAGGTGAAAAGACGTCACACTGGGAAACAGAGGGAGTTTAGATTGGAAAAGTTTAATGCTTTGGAACTCCAGTAAAGCACTGAGCCATTATCCACAACTGGTAGAAAGGAAAAGGTTCTGCAAGAGTACAGGAACGGCTCAATAGAGAAGTCATAGGAGATTCCACAAGACTCAAAGATCTACCCTTTAGTTAGGGTCAGATGTTAAGACTCCACCTAAAGATAAAAACCACCTTTGAGGAAAACCATCGGAGCCTTTTCCCAGTTTCATCAAAAAACATTGATTTTCTGAGGCTTATTGGGAGTTGTAGTTTGTAGGTTTATCTGGTTCAATCATTGAACTGTCAATAGAAAACTGGACTGAGAGACTCTTCCCACCCTTGTGTCCCAAACAGGAAGTACCTGCTGGCTCCAAGAAGCCAAAATCCATTAGACTTCAATAGAGAAATAAAGTTACTCAGTCATTCTATTGGTCAGAATAACCATTCTTGCTCTGATACTTTGTTATAAACATGTTGTTACTGATAATCCTAAAATTTTGATATGTTTTCTTTTTCGCAAGTTATAGAAGTTATGATGTTTGAAACTGACCTCGCTTTCAAGTGTTAAATTACGGTCACACCGTCCTCTGCAGTTCAAGAGGCCACTTTCAGTAAAAAGCCTACATAAACACCCCCCCACACACACCCACCCACCCACACACACACACACACACACACACGTTGGGATTCTGCATTCAAAACTCCCACATTCACGATCAGCTTTGCAAATCTTTACGCCTCTTTTAAGACAAAATGCGCAACCATTGTATGCTTTTTAGTTCCTGGAGGCCAGACCATTTCAAAATTGATCATGGAAGAGAAGTTAGTAACTGCGGTTTGTGCCCGGCTGCAAGTCTTTTGTATATCGGAATAGAGCTGAGAAAGAAAAGACTGGAGCAAGATTTCTGAGGTTTACATCGCTATGACATTTCACAGCTAGCCTCTTCCAACTGTAGGTGGTGGATTGAACTAGATACCAGTAGAACAAGAAAAAGAAGAACAGCCCCTTCCTGCTTGTCCAGTGGATATGCAATGGATAAATGCACGTTTAGGAACACACATTTAGAGCATTCGAGAACACGCATCACACGCCCGGTGTGCCGTAGCTTTAGGGGTGTGTACTTCCAACAAGCTCAGTCCTGATTGGTAAGAGTGGTGGTCATAAAAGCGTTGACACAGAGCGACTCGGACCAATCACTGTTTATTGATGTCTGGTTCCAACATGGCGCCATCTGTGCTGCAAAAACTGGTGACTGAATTGACTTCATTTGGCTGAAGCCAGAAGAAAACCATTTTCAATAGGTGATGTCACAGTCGCTCAGTCCAGTTATTACACACCGCCTTAGAATACGGTGGTGGTAGTGTGATGGTCTGGGGCTGTTTTAAAACTTCAGGACCTGGAAGATTCACTGAAGTAAAATTAATTATGAATTTTGCCAAAACCAAAAAGTCATGTTGAAATTCATCAGCTGAAGTCTAAATGGATTTGTGAGTGCGGCTAGAGAAATGAAGTTCAGATCTTTAGAGATGTGATACACTACAGTTCATTGAGGTTTTACTTTGGTGATGTCCATTTTTTCACATTGGATTTTTATACACGTTTTCCCCTAAACACTAAACACCGCAAGCTAAAACATCTGCATGTTTTGCAAGTATGAGATGCAGACATTTTACAGAGAAACACAGTTCTAGTGTGCTGGAGAACAAACCAAACCTAAATTCCCCCAAACTTCACATCATCCTGCACCCATCTGCACATCAAACAGCATAAAGGCAATACTATAAACATACTATGCAAGAAAAACGATGGAATAAATGACTAAAAACAAGCAATTCTTGGAAATGGAAACATCTACTGAACGCTACATCTGAGCTTCTTACCTGCACACTTTGAGCACTTCACTGGAGCTGGGATAAATGGAAACCGAGGACCAGGGACTCAGAACAGAAGACTTTTTGTGAGTTCCCCAAGCCGGCTCCACCTTCAGTGGGCTTCGGGAGTCCTCCAGCCCTTTCCCGTTGAGAGCAGGCCCCTGACTGTTGATGCTGGATGAGCTGTTGGGGTCGGACAGGCCGTCAGGGGTGTGAGGGTCTGCTGAACATGGGGAGGCTGTGGTTGTGGCTGAGCACAGAGAGGACGATGCGCTGGCGTGCTCTGAGGACGACCCGGTGGCAGTGTGGTGGATGTTGTTGATTTTCTCTGAGGAAGACCCTCCGTGGGTACTGCAGTCAGCATTGTCTTTACTTGTTGTATTGGCTTTTCCCTTTAGCAAGGCTGAGAGTCGAGGATTGTCTGAACTTAGCATACTGGGGGCAGAAGAGCCCGGCTGAGGCAAGCTAGTGGAGCCGTCCATCTCCCCCGGCTGGATGTGATTAGCTAATCCCTCCATGGGGGTGGTGCTAGGACTGTGTGGAGCTTCTCCAGAGGGCCTGATGGTGGCCTCTGATCCTGACGCTAACATTGAAGCTCCACTGGTGCTGCCATTTTTGCCCCCTGAAGGTGCATTGTCTTTGGTGTGGACACCTGAGGTAGTAGCAAAGTGAGGAGGCGAGGACAAGTGGTTGGGGGTTGTCTGGGGGGAGGTGGGGGATAAAGAAGAGGCTGAGGAGGAGGCAGTGCAGGGCCCAGAACCATGTCCAACCTGATTCAGTATGCCGGTGGAGGAGGAAAGGGATGTCTGAAGGGGGGAGGAGGAAGAGGAAGGGGGTTCTCCATTAGGACCTGCCGAATGAGAACCTGGATCTTTCTGAAGCTCCTGGACAGAGCAGAAGTCAAAGGTCACCAAATGTTGAAAACAAACCAAAGTGAGAAGATGCAGGTTTGCAGAAAAACACACCTGAGTGGTGGTGTTGCGCTGCTGGCTCTTCCAGGTCTCGTCTGCATGGATGGGACTGCTGGTGGTGCTGCTGGTGGTGCTGGGATGACTGGCGGCTGCACAGGTGTGAGGTAGAGAGGTTTTCTGAGAGTAAGGCACATTTCCATTCACCGTGCTGCCACCTCCCAACCACAAGCTGGGACTTTTGTCCGGGTGCCCCTGCAGTCCTGCCGAAGGACTCATCGAACAGACCCCGTTGGCAGATGGGGGGCGGGTGCTTGTGTGATCCGACGGGGAGGAGAGGGGGTCACCTGACGGGCCGTTGGAGAGGCCGGGCCGTGGCGGGCCTCCGTCTGCTGCCAGTTGCCTCATCTGAAACACAGAGCAACTCAGGTTTCCATTTGTCGGGAACATCTGCAAACAGAGGAGGCTGCAGACGTACCTGCAGCTGATGCTGCTGCATGGCAGAGAACTGCTTCTCCAGCTGGTGAAGCATCTGCAGCTCTGGGGGCTTCAGGTTCGCTCGGTGGGCCCGCAAGTGATCCAGGTGCTACAAGTTACAGTGGAGATAAATGTCAAAGTGACCATGAAGGCGTCACAGACAGCAACATAAAAAACAAATATCTTTAAAGACTCACTCGGATGACAATGGTGTTTTTAAGATGGTCTTGTGGCATTTCTGCGTATTTCTTTATTTAAATTGTTGTGAATCAGGAGCAGATGAAAGTAAGAGCTTTTTTTTTCTGATACATTCTGATGCATCCGCTTGTCAACGACTAGAACCATGTACGTCTGGTCGCATCGCACTATTTTATCTAGTTGTCTGTAGTTCTACCATGAATATGTCACTTCCTGTGACGAAATCACCATTGAGCTATTACCTTAAGCTTCTGCGGAGTTAAATAGCAGCTGGACATCTGTGGTTGATTGGTGCTGATGGAGTCTCCAGCACTCTGTCAATGAGAGCACCAATAAGCAGAACTCTATAACGCCCACCTTTCAACAACGGTGAAGCCTAAAGTCTGTGCCGTACCTTCACTGGGCTGGCAGTTCGTTTCTTCTTGGCCAGACTAGCTTGTGGATCTGAGTCATTACTGGTAGATGGGGCTTCACCACCTTTACAGACCTGGAAATCCAACAAAGAGGCGGTCTGACATGAGACCAGTTCTGTGGTTACAGGCGAGTCCATAAGGGACAAACATGGATCCAACTGTTCAATATGAAGACAATATGAAGTCTGCAAAAACATGCATTTACTGAGAAGATGCAGTTTAGGGACATGTATTTCAAAGTAATACATCATGTTGTCCACATTTGGTTTACTGTCAAAGATGCTCAACAACATCAGTGTCAACGGAAATGCTGTGAATTAACTAAACAGATCTAATAGTGCAGGTGATGTACATGAATCACTGGGACATGACAGTCTAATAGATATGATCACCCAGAATGATGCTTTTAAAAGGAGAGTGTTTGAGTGAAACATCTGTTTAGACAGAGCAGATAAAAAAGTCTAAAAACATGTTAGAGACTGCAGCCCCACGCCAATGAAAATGGTGTTCTTGGTGTTTTTAACATGTTCTTGCAGCATATTCTCATGATGGAGGACATAGATTAAAAAAAAAAAATTTCTGAGTATTTCTTTATTCAAATCGTGTTGGATCGGAAGCAGATAATAACCCGCAGTTTGACAAAGTTGGGCGGGTCACAGTCTCCCCGCTGCACTACAATTCTGATCAATCCACTTCCAGACAAATAGATCCATTAACCTCTTCATTTTCTTCGTCTGAGCTGTCATCTGGGTCAAAACTGTACGACCAAGCTCAGAAAGTTCAGATATCGCTCGCTATTCCTGTTGCATCACTAATGTTAGCTTGGGGTTGTGAGGGAGAGTGTCTAAACAAAGGGCTGATGGGAAATTAGCAGAGGCTAACTTCTGCGCAATCAGTCCCACCCACCACTGAGGTGAATTTCTAATGTCTTAAAAAAACAACACAGGCTTTGATAAAGTGGTGGAAACCAGCATGAAAATGGGCTGTATGCACGACCTACCTCCGCGTTTGGTACTTGACTGCTCAATCATTTCCGGTTGGGCGAGTGGATCATTGTTTACATGGATATAACGGAGTAGGTGGAGTTTACAAGATGTCTTTTGGAGCTACCAAGAGTCACTATAAATGATGTTCATCTTTCTACCAAAACATCACAAAATAAAATGCAAAAAGGATTTAAATTGTATGTGTCATCCTACATAGCAAACTCCGGAGGTAATTTGCTAAGGCTGATATCAAAAACTGATGGAAATTCATGATGGCGACACCTAATATGTGCAGTCAAGATGCAGAATGCTGCATTGTCGCATGTATTTGAAGTGTATCATAGGCTAAATGTTCTGTTGAACAGCTTTGAAATGTTCTAACATCGCTCCGTTTCATCTCCAGAATTCATGTGATCATACGGTGCATGGGAGTGTTCTGTGAATCCTGGGTGCTTGGTCTTTCAGGAAGGCAAACTTTGCCTTTTTGGATTGTTAACATTGTTAACAAACAATGAAAAAATAACAAAAAATTAGACAACACCAGGAACAGTACAATGAAATTTGTCAAGTCGATGTATACAGTAGGCCACAACCGGAAGAAAAAACATCTTTTTTTAAAAACGGAAATGTTGTGTTTTCTGTCCTGCAGTTCATCATCGTTCCACTAGAGGCAGTATAGAAAGGCTGTTCTGATCATTTCAAAAATGGCTGCTCCCACGAAATCTCAAAAACACTTTGTGGGAAAAGTTTTGCTAATTTTCAACTTTATGTTGAGAATAACTCATCTATTCTTATTCATTTTTAAATGACTACTTGCTGTATTAAAATAATGAAAAACATTTTTTAAATATTTAATTGTTTATAACACAGTCCCACCATGTTAAAAATATGGCGAGGAGTTTTTTTTCCTGAACACTCATGTCAATATTTTTGCATTTTAAACTAACATTGTTGTGAGTAAAAACTTATCTAATCTAAATCTCATTTAAAAAATCATATTGCAACATTGTCTTGGATTTCATCAAACGGTTTAAAAAACATCTTAAAAAAAAACGTAATTTCCTTTCAATTCTTTAATATTCACGAGTCACAGTCAACCAAGTTCTGCTATACGGTTGATGACAGCTCAGCTAAGCCCAGCTTCTTTATTGGTGCTTTAAATGATAAAAACGAAAGAAGTAAAGCAGAACTTTCCTAAAGATATAACTTTAAATCAAAACATTTATTACAAGAATTCTAGCAGATGCTTGTTTGATCCAAGCCACTCCGTCCTGTTTTCCCCTTTAGCTCTAAGCTCATCCCTGGATCTCACCTGCTGTGCCTGTGCTGCATTCAGGGCCCCCTGCCTGGACGTGAGCTCAGCCGGGATGGGAAGGCTCCACGCCTCCTCAATACTAGGAAGCATTTTGCTCTTATTTTGCTGACTACCATGATGCAGGTTACACAACTGAGCCTGAAGCATGAAGACAAAAAGAAAACACATCAAAATTAATTATTATTCCAGAGTCACAATTCAAAACCACAGCAAGCACAACCTGCACTTCAAAAGCTAATCGTTTAGCAGTGCCCTGCCAAAATCCACCACACCGGCAAACATGGCAGCTGTATTAAGGCTGCGGCAGCAGCAGCCTTACCTGCAGGAGTTTGATGCGCTGAGTGAGCGCTGCGGTGTTCAGACAGGCCTTGCAGCGAGTGGAATTGATGTAACACTTCATGGCGTCGTGCAGCTGGCCACAGGACTCGTAAAGAGTGCCCAGGTCCATCCAGGCTGCGGAGTGGTTATGATCCAGTTGAACGGCGCAGATGTAGGCCTGAAGCGCATCCATAGGCTGGTTCTGCTGCTGGTACAGCACGCTGCAGGAAAAAACAGTTGATTTCTCAGAGACCCACCTGCGTGCATGGAAAGTTTCATGGGAAAACATTCTTCTTCTAAAATCTAAACAACTCTCCGTTATTGTAAGATCTTCTGATGAACCACACTGACCAGGTCAGTCATCTGAATCAAGCAATGTTGCAGTCCAGGCTGTGGTGTCGTGGAAACAAGATGTGTCTGCCAGATGATGCATATTCCCTCCTCCACTTTCCCTCAAGGCTCGTAAATATATTCTACACAGTATGCTCCAAATTATTTTGCAAACTGTATTTAAGTGTCAACAAGATACAAATATTTGTTTTTTAACTACACTAATGGATGGTATTGAATGATAGCTCTTTGGATCACTGACAAAATAAGGGTCCTATGTTCAAATGTAACTTGACCTTTTAAGATGTTTTTATTGGAATAGCTTTGATTTCAGTAAATATAAACTCCTGATGCAGCAAATTCAAGAAATGATCATTCTCAGTTCTTTAGAATCTATCAAATGCTGTGGAACTCTGTTGTGTGTAATAACGTGGAACAGTGCATTTGAAGGTTTTCATTTTAGAAAACAATGCTGTTATCTTTAGGAGGTTTGTTCATTTACATTTGATTTACATTTTTTAATGGTTGGTGACTGTCATTTACATTGAGTATTTAGAGAAATCATTGGAAAATTTAATTTGCATAATAATTTGGAACGGGCTGCAGGGAAAGCTAACAGGGATGTACTGTAAAATGTAGGACTTTGTAAGCAAAACACGTTCTGCTATCCTGCACTGTCTGACTGCAGCAGCTAGAGGATGAAGGCTTTCACAAACACTCCAATGATGGTGCTTTTGATGGTGGAGGACATATATAAAGAAAATGAAGAAGCTCAAAGCTGCATTTCTGAGTATTTCTTTATTCAAATCATTGTGAATTAGAAACAGACAGAAAAATGCTGCTGAAAAAAGCTTATGGTGACGTAGGAGCTTTATTGGTGGGCTGCAAGCTTTCTGCTCCACTCGATTCTGATGCATCCACGTGTAGACAAATAGATCCAGACAAACAGTCCCACCCACAACTGATAGATGAATTTCTAATGAACTCTTGCTGCTCTGCAAAAAGTATGTCCTAGTAAACGACGAGTTTTTATTTTGGCCAAAAATTGCATAACCCTAATTAAAAGACTTCTGGGAAGACTTTTACAATAGATCAAAAGACAACTGAAGTGGGTCTTCCTCATTGTCACATCAGTACAAAGACAACAAAAAATCAGACCAAAACAAAAAAATGAAGAGCGCAGCTCACAGGCTGCTCTTTCAGAGAACACTAAAGAGGTGCAGATGAGACGGGCAACAGGACTACAGGAGCAGACTGACCACTACAGCAGACCACTGTGTCTGCTCTACAGTATATCCACTTTGGGATACAGTCTTTATTCTGGGGCTTACATGCTAAAAATAACCCACAATAGGTGAAATCTGCTTTATAGGATTACAGATGTTCTAAGTATTGGTGACAAATGATTGTGTTAATTGTGATTAATTAATTACAGACAAATTTATCTCATTTTTACTGTATGACCAAAAATAGAAAACAAAGGTCCTACCGTTTACTAGCATGAACCTTTTATTGAACTCAGCTGAAAATAAGTCTTCCATCACTCTCAGTGCAGGTCTCGGTGTCACTGTATGCAGCTGTGACATCATCAACATGCGTCTTTGTAGTTCTTAACAAAACTATGGCAACATGTATCATGGGATTAGTAAGAAATTGATGTTCAATATTTTGTGGACTGGTCAGAACTCTGTTCCTACTGTTTTGATGTGTTAAATTAGAGCACCCTGGACCTGATTTGTTCTTGCTTTTTTGTTGTTTTGTTTCTTAATTGTTTGAGATGAAGTGAGGTGGTGTAAAAGTAAAGGTTGGAGCTCGGTTATAGTAAAAACTTAATAAAGCCACTTTTTTAGTCACATTCTGATCTTTTACTGCGCCACAATGTCACAAATTTAATTGAAAATACCTCAAAATGAGGCTTTTCAATGATTATGTTAGATTAAAATGGATAGTTTGATTAATTCATTAATTGCACACATAAAAATGAATCGCAGCACTAATTTTAAGGCTGTAAAACTCCTGAATACACACTTTTGACCCTTTTCTCAGACAGGCATGAACATTTTCCCACTGTTCTCTCAAAGTTTCAACCTTCATAGAAAAATAAGTCCAGTTTTATAGAATGAAAACACAGATCTGATCGCAATCAAATATGTCTGTAGAAGCTGACTGCATTCTGCACAGAAGACACCTCAAGGAGGAGGTTGATTAACAAGGTCTACAGCCAATCAGGACGCAGAACACAGTGCATTGTCAATTTTAAAAAAGCATGCAAAATTGCACTGAAAAAATCTGCAAAACAATGAGACTGCAAAAGGTGAAGTGCAACGTAAAGAGGGAGTGCTGTAACGCTCAGCTTCAAGCAGAGGCATTTAGGCTGCTGCAGGAACCAGATGAAGATGAAGAACAACAGTCAGGTGTTGCACAGAAAAAACGGATCCAGGAGAGGTTCTTCTTACCCTATGGAGCACCAGGTATCAGCACTGGCTTCTGACTTGTCAATGGACTGACGGTATGAGATGAAGGCATCCTGCACCTTCCCAATACTGGAGTAGCACCTGGAGGACAAAACGTTACAACCAGTCACTTCACGCTACAGAAACGCATCCTTTACTGGAATGTACAGCTTATAGGTTGCTGTCTTTGCTCGTGCTTCAGTCTGCTTTCTTTGCATTTCATTTTTTTCTGTTTTTCTTTTGATTTACAGATCTGAGCTGCTCAGGTTAACTAACAACCAACTTTTTTTTGATAAGACAATAAATGTGGCCCCTAATCTCAAACACTGATTGGAGTATTTTTTGAAGAGAAACTACACTGAAGCTGAGAAACTTTGCACCAATACTTTTTTAGAAATTGTTTAATTATTTTTCATGCCACAAAGTTGAGAACTGTAATTAAAGTTTTGCATGAATGGATTTTTCTTGCAGGAAAAAGCTGTCAAAACAAGAAGAGAGCTCCAAAACCCAATCAGCATCCAGAAAAACTCTTCTGAACTGATAGATCATCAACTGCCCTACCTGCCAAGTAGGTACCAGGACTGGCCAGAGTTTGGGTCTGCTTCCAGGGACTTCTGCAGACACTGGATGGCGTAGCTGTCCTTGGTGCCTTTGTCTCCAAGCTGATCCACTGTGTGATGCATCCAGCCTAAACAGCAGAACCAAATGTGACAATCCAGCCATAAGGGTTCAGTCCCTGTAAGTAAGCAGCCTGCATGGCTTCTTCCATAATTTACTTATGATTGCAGAAGCAGTCTCCAAAACAAACACATAAAACCAGTCCACACAAACAGTGATGGACAATTACCACCAACCAGCAAAATAGGAAACCATGAAACCATTCGTCAAAAGTAAACCAAAACTGTACAGCGTCTTTGATGGAAATATTCTGGGTTTTTTTTTCATTATCGATCTGCCTCCAGAGGTGGTTTCAGAGGCAGAATGGGGGCAGCATGAAAGACATTTGTGCAACACCACAATGACAGACAACACTATGAGCAGCTTCTGCTGAAAAATGCAGTTTGATTGTCTGGTAAAATGATAAATGTGCTGTGTGTGCAACTGCAGAGCTTTAAAGGGAACGTGAACCGAAAATAACCTTTGAGTTTGACTTCAAAGATAACAAAGTTCTTTAATACCTCGATAAAAACGTTTTTGAAAAACTACACAAGGAAGTTGTGTCAGTGCTCCCAGCACTGTGTGATCAAAAACAACCAACAGAAGGCTTCCATTCATGCAGTACAGACATCAAATCAGCCCAACCCAATTAGAACGTTTTTCTCCAGTTTTTCCTCATTATTTCCACGTTTCGCCCATACGCAGTAAAGTGGTTTACTGCATCGTGTTTTTAGCTTGGAGGCCTATTTATTTCTGTTGGTTGGTTACATTAAAGCTGGATAATTACCAGAGTTAATTCTGTTTCTGGTGACCTCCTTAAGCCGACCTCCTTGATATTTTTATTTATTTTTTTTTGTTTTTGTTGAAAAAAAAAAAAGTATGTGTAGCAAAAGCAAAGCTCTTTCTTTAAGGACTTGTTCTAGATGTTACCGTCCATCATTAAAGATAGGTATAAGCACAATTTAATTATTTTTTTGAAAACCTGATGTGATGTCTAAGTCTTCAAAGAGATTTGTAATTGTGCGCGTCGCATTGCTCATCGGAACGGAATCACCCCAATAGCTAGGAAATGTCACACCTGCTGATGACATCATCCGCCCATAGTACAATTGCGTGCAAACGGCGCCATTTAAACAGAACTTATTTTGAGCGATTAGAGTACGCGTTCACAGAGCAAACTCTGTTCAGAAAAATGTCCGTTTCACACTGAAAATGATGAAAACTTTAGGAAGTTAGGAAATGCCGAACTTCACACACATACAGAGAAAGAGAGAGGGACAGATAGAGAGAACAGACAACTAGATAGAAAATAGAGCAAGTTATTGGAAAGATATATCTTATATATCATTTCTTGCACTAGAAAGTGCAAATCGCCTCTGCTGTGTCCAGCAGAATTGCCTGCTTCTGTTTAGTGGACGAACACACCACACTCCTCTGCCTCCTCGTGTACCTGCGTGTTCACAGACACTGCAAGTAAACGAGCAGGATGTCGACCATGCTAACAAAAAACGCTACAGACAATCACATCGTTTGAAATGCATAAACACCACTCATCACAGTTATCGCACAGCTGAACCTGTTAACATTAGTATGCATCAATGAGCCTTGTCTTTTATATAACAAGCCTAGTGGCACATCTCTGAGCATAAGAATTTGAATGACACTAAAAGGCCTGTTATTTCACATTAGATGCTTTTTTAAAAAATATGTCCACAGTGATTGCTCATCAAAAGCTGGCAACAGTTTGTTGTTCTGTTGCAAGTAATGACAAAAAGAACAGCAGCATTTACAAAGGAAGGCATCTCTAGGAGAAGAGAAAGCTTAATTGCACCTATACCAGGTTGCGTGCACAAAATTTTAAGATCCTAGACTGCTCAGTGAAACCGTAAAAAAAAAAAGTTCAATAGCATTTTTTCTGCGGGCATGCTGCGAGCGACAGGTCGCAGTCGTGTTTCTATGAAGCTACAGAAGTGGAGAACCATAAAAGAATTACAGACACCACACAAGTGATAACATTCTAATGGCACAAATTAGATTCTGTATTCTCAAAAAGAAGCACAAGCAACACTTCTCTGTGACTTCTTTACTAAAATAGAAAGATAAAAATGAAAAAATCCATTTCAGTTCATCAGAGTATGTGCAGCTTTACAGCAAAGACACGTACCTAGTTGTTGTAGTGTGGTTGCCTTCACCTGAGCAGGAAGATTTTCTGTCTGCAACAGACTCTCGTAGGCCTCTTTCGCTGCTCGGTACTTCTTCTGCAGAGATAAAACCCAGAGGTTGAAGAGAAGATGAGACCGTGGAAGCTGTTGGAACCAAAGAAGTTCATGGTTTTCCTCAGATGGACGCAACACCACTGAAGGCCTCCTAACTTGATGACCGGTCAGATACACAAAGAAACAGAGCTGGTGTGGAAGAGAGGCCAGACTCCACCCGTCTGTGTGTGTTTGCATTTGAATGTTGTGGGTGCTGATTGCTGCGCATGTTTGTCCTTTGCGGAAACCTGAGCTGCCAGACTCTTTAGTCTGTGACCTTCATGGACTTGCATGTGAATCCCTCAGCCTAAATAAATGCAGCTCTATTCATCAATGAGAACGCTGAGCTCTGAAGGTTTGGAAGCTACAAAGATCACTGTAGATCTCGACTAGTCTGGTCTGCAAACAATAGAAAAACCTTAGAATGAGCATGAGCTTGTTGGTGCAGTGGAAAGGGCAGTTGGCCTACGATCGAAGGATTGCAGGTTTGATTCCCGCCTTGCCCGCCCATGTGTCAAAGTGTCCTTGGGCAAGACACTGAACCCCACGTTGCCTCTGATGGGAGGTTGGCGCCAGTGTTCTGCAGCAGAGCCGCCATCAGTGTGTGAATGTGTGTGTGTGAATGGGTGAACGGGACCGTGACTGTAAAGCGCTTTGGGCCTTCAGTGAAGGTAGAAAAACGCTATATAAGTAAACGCCATTTACCATCAACTGAAGTGAGAGGAGTATTTAATGTGGGTTTTTTGGCTTCAACACCTAAATAATTCAGAGCATAGTTTAATCTTAATCTTTGTTTAAAAATACTAGAAAAAAACACAATGATCATGCTGCTAGTTTTATTTGAAAGATGGAAAAATGCAAACAAAAGCAGTCCAATGGTTAATTCCAGTAAAACAGAAAGTGATTAGATGATTCCTGCATCTAACTTCTCTCCAAAGCTTTCATACAGAGTCTAGCTGACATTAATGTGTATAAATGACAGAGAAGAGCTTCATAAAAGCAGCTAATTTGCAGGAAACATGGACGTCTAAAGCTGCTGCCCTGTCTGCTTTGCAGCTATCCATAAAAGGAGTCAGAATCTGGAACTAGATGGGGTTTGAATAATTAAACGTTAAGAAACAGTAAGCAAGACAGTAACTGAAAAAAGAATGGCTTGATAAAAAAAAAAACCTGCTTTGATTTGTTTATACCAAAGGATCAAAGTAAAAAAAAAACGTTTTAATAGGAGACATAAATAAAGAATACCTAGATAATATAATATGTGAAAAATGTTTCTTACGTCAGTTTTTAATCCAGGAAAGCCAACTATAAGACCCACTACGATCCTCGTTTGATCCATTTTCAAAGTGATTATGATTATGCTGGTTTTAGATAAGAAAAAAAAACCTGTATCGTTTTCTAGGACATAGTTTCTTGCTGAGCGGCACTAGTTTGTTAGAAAACTGCCTCTGAGTGGTGGGCGTGGTTAGCACCAAAGCGACCCGACCCCTCGTCTCCTCCTTCTGTTTACACGATCTCCCACAGATCCTCACACCCCAAACCTAACATCACTGCCGCCACAAAAACGATGAGCAACATCAGAGCTATCCAGCCATCCAGTTTTGATCCAGATGCAGCTCAGACGGGAAAAACAAACAGACACGGATCTAGCTATCTACAAGTAGCTTGGTCATTGTATTTTCTACTAAACAACTACGATCTTTTTCAAACTTCATTCTTCCGTCTGCTCCTGATTCACAACGATTTGAATAGAGATAATCAGAAATGCAGATTTAAGCTGAATATTTCTGTATGAAGGTCCTCCATCATCAGAGAGACCTGTTAAAAACATCAAAAACATTGTTTTTATTGGAGTGGGTCTTTAACTAGCCTCAACTATGACTATGACTATCTTAAACCCAGATTTGATCACAAAAGAGCGAGTGAGTAATCTTGTAGTATCAGTGATTACCTTTGGGACCACGAATTTGATGACAGGGCCATGAAACTGAGCTTGAAGAAGACATTTACATTCAATATACTGGTAGTTCTCCTTATATTACCGGTAGTTAATAACAGCATTTTTTTGGTTCTCCATGTGTTACTTCAAACTGCTTGTTTTCCAAATATTCCTGACGTAGTAGCTGCTGATCACCTGCATCAGGATAGTTTCTCTAATGAGGTTTTTTAAAAAGAAGCTAGAGAGCAGCTGCTTCTGAAAGTGTGACCATGTCAAACTAACATTGCACCCCAAAAACCTAAAGAAATATATATATATATATATATATATATATATATATATATATATATATATTGCATTTATTCTGCTAAAATGAGCAAAACTAGAAAAATAAAAAAGCAGAACACTATTTGGTAAGAAGATTTCAACATTCAGGGATCATCTGAATAGATGGATAAATCCACATGATCATAGAATGCAGCAAGTACCCATCTAAAACGTTAATATTATATGCAAACCACCAGCTTACCTGAATTTCATACAAATGAGCGATATGGAACTGAACTGTGAGGAGAGAGCAGAGAACAAACAGACAAAACAGGATTAGCTTTCAAGAAAAGAAAAATAACAGATGACAAATTTGAAGTCCCACCCACAATCCTCCTCTGATGCAGACCGCTAAAATGATGGAACACAGATGGTTTTGGAAGTGGGTCAATCTTTTTCACAGCCTAAACATAATTTTAAGCCAGTGTGTGTGTGTGTGTGTGTGTGTTCATATTTTGTTAGCAAGCTCCTGCAGCTCCCGCCCCTTTGTTAGTTTCCATGGCAACACCAATCTTGGCAGTCGGCAAGGAAACGACAGCAGAAGGGAAAATGACTCTTCAGAAATATTCTTGGCCCCCCCTGAGCCCCAGAAATCCACTGAAATGGCCGCGTACCCCTCACAGCTGTAGTAATGACAACATGCTCTACTTACTTTCAGCCTTGGACAACGTGCAGAGATTGGAGTCAATCAATGCCAGCTGAAAATGCTGCAGAGAAGAAAAACAGAGATATTATTTTTATTAGTTTATGCTTGAACAGCATCTGTGACTTTCTACATGTTCAGATGTGCACAGTTCCTTCTTTAATGTCAAAAGGATTGACATGACAGTCTGTCAAGGGTTCTGCACTGGTCCTCAATAATCAATCTAAATTGGCATCGTATCATTTTACTGTAAGCTGTTACCAGCTAACCAGAAAAATTTCCTTCAAGCCACAATAGAAACGTCTGGAGTTGAAGTCTGCAGACAACACCTCCCACACAGTGATCACTGAAGGAGCCCAACTGTGAGGCGGGGCTTTGAAGACCCACTCCGATCTTCCTTTGAGCTTTTTGAACTGTCCCAATGGGGATGCTACAATTCCAAACCGTGCGTTTCACCATTAAACCAAATGGTGTAGACAGTGAATTGTTGTGCCCCTGCAGCAAACCAGTATGTTCCTGATGAAAGTGTTAAACACGCAAAGTGCTAAATTTAAGAAGAGATTAGTATTTATTGTTTTATTAAATTACACTAGGCTCAGCATAAACCAATTGAAAAGTGGCTTATTGGAACATTTTTAATTTTCTAATTTAGAATTTTACTTTTTTTTGTTGTTGTTATTTCGTAAAACAAATCATAAATCGAACCGAAACAAAACTGTGACTCAAAAATCACATGTTGCTGAGAGCTCCACGTTTACCGTCCTTCTCGCTCTCCTTTAGTCCCTCACACCCCCAACCTAACATTAGCGGTGCAACTAAAACGGTGAGCAATGTTGGCGCCATCATGCCGTAGAGTTTTGATACCAGCTTAAACAACAAAAACTAAGACGTACACGGATCTAGTCGTGTACGTGTGGATGCATCAGAATGGAGCAGAGCAGGGAGCTTTGTATTTTCTATGTCACAAATGCAATCTTTTTAAACTGCATTTCCTCATCTGTTCCTGGTTCATTTGAATAAAGGAATTCACTTACACAATTTTCTTGAAATGTCTCTTCCATCATCAGAAAAATGCCACAAGAACATGATTAAAAAAAACAAAACCCCCTTTTTCATAGGAATGGGTCTTTAAACAAAGTGCAGTGATGTAAGGTTGAAAAGTGAAAGCACATATCCATTAGGATACATGCTTACTTATCCCAGGATCCAAGTGAAAGTCAGGATTGCCTTAACCTTGGAGCAAGGAGCAGCAAACAACTGATCAATATCTCCATCCCACAAACATCTGCAGAGACAGCGCTGTGAGGGATTTCTCACACTTAGAAAGAAAAAAGTTGCAAACATGTCAAACATTAAAAAAAAAAAAACGACTGGACAATATAAAGAAACACCCAACCAAATAATAGAGACGCAAACGTTTAAAATGACTTATCCTGCAACACTGTAAAAGAGCTCCCAAGGTGGAGCCGTCACCTTCACAGGTTGGACTGCAGCTGCTCTCTTCCTGAACGAGGTAACGCTCTCATCCCACTCACTCCGGAGCACAGAAGCCTCCTGAGACTACAGCCACAGCAGCAGGAGCGCAACACACACACAAACTGCCAATCCCCCGGTCTACGGACCGCTTCTGTCCACCACAACTGTCTGACAAAGACAACAGCAGCAACACAAAAGCTATAAATAGGAGTCCACAGGAACCCAACGGCAGTGACATAGATGTTTACTGTCTGAAAGGGAAAAAAATCTATCAGAGGAGGAGGCTTCACCCGCGCACACACACACAGCACTGCTAAGAATAAACTAGCCTAAAAAGCAGAGCCACACGATCCAACTCACACACTCCTTAAATCCATTACCTTGGCTTCAACATCCCAGCATCTTCCTGTACGTCTTTTCTATCTCTCTTCGTCTCTTTTCCCTGTTCACCCTTTCCCTGCCACCACAATGCAGCAGCACTGTCATTTTGGCATTCCACCTCTGTCCTCATGTCTCCTTCTCCTCGCTCCTCATCACTCTCTCAGCAGCCTCTTTTACTCTCCCTCACTGCCCCTCCTTCCTCTACCCGTGTCACTGATTACTATTCAGCCGACGGCTGCAGTGGAGAGTGCAGAGACGACACACAATCCCGGTGAGCAGGAAGGAGGAGGCGCGTGCCACCTCTCCTGTTTCTCACCGTCCAAGGCTCCTCTGTATGGCTGCAGGTCTGAGCATCATCTCAGTACTCCTCCTCCTCCTCCTCCTCTCCTAATGGCTGAATTAGTAACCACTAATGGAGTGGAGTCTATACGTTCAATTACGAGCATCTGTCTAATTGCAGCTCAAATCTGAGTGTGTAAATGGGACTGAGGACGAAGCATCAGAGAGCACATCAGTCTGCAGAAAGCTGATCTTCTTTCTGTTTTCTTTCACGTTTCTCTCGGCCCTGGTCTGGATGAGTGCACACTCCTCCCCCTGCAAACCCGGGGGAACAAGTGAGCACTGCTGCAGCTGGGAGAGCAGTCACACCAAGAGTGCATCATCCGGGAGAAAATATCCCCTTTTCTCTGACACATCCCAAGCATCACCACATGCATCCAACCCCATTTTGATTGATGCTAATATGCAGTCCACAGTGAGGAGTCATGAGGACAAATGTAATCCAAATTGTTGAAAAAAGGCACACTAGAGGTCCTCATTTCAAAAATACAGTGTTAACACTTTCATCAGAACATAGCTCAATCATTTTTAAAAGCTCAGTGCAGAACATCATTACGTTTCATTGGGGTGTTGAAGACACACTTCAATGAAAATGGTGTTTTAATTGTTTTTAACATGTTCTTGTAACATTTTCTCATGATGGAGGACATACATAAAGATTAAAACTGTATTTCTGAGTATTTCTTTATCCAAATCATGATGGATCAGGATCAGGGGACAATGAAAACTCCAGGTTTGAAAAAGCTCGGGTTTGTGGTGCAACAATTGAACGGAGCGGGCCAAAGTCTCCCTGCTCCGCTACAATTCTGATGCATCCACTGATGCAGACAAACAGATCCATTAACGTCTTCATTTTCCTTGTCTGAGCTGGTACCTGGCTCAAAACTGTGCAGCTGGATAGCTCTAATACTGCTTGCTGTTCTTTTGCTACGCTAATAATAGCTTGCGGTTGTGAGGAGCTGTAAGCTAACGGTAGGGTGTAAACAAAGGCATGATGGGATATCAACGTAGGGCTACTTCTGTGCCGACAGAACCCAGACGTGAAATTCTAATGTGCTGCTGCTGGGTTCCAGAAAATATTTCTTTAAAAAAAACGACAGCTTTTTTTTAGATTTCATCAAAAAACAGCAGAATTATAATGAAAAGACCACCTGGAGCGATTTTACAATCGATCCAAAGATGATCAGAGTGGGACTGCTACCACAACAATGTACACAATGACATAAGCATTGTTTGGAGCTTTACATTTTCTGACAAGAGTTCTGCACGCAGTGTGAAGTTCTGTGCAGCTGCAGTGATGATGGTTGACTGCTTTAGTCTCTCCATCAAACCAAGCATTCATACATACCTTCAAGCTGGACTCGTAGTCCGTGTTGACTTTAAACATAAGTCCCAGTCTCAGGTGAATCTCTTTAGCTCTTGAGAAGCTGGGGTCAATGTAAAGCACCTCCTGGAAGGCTTTGATGGCCCTACAGAAAACAGCAGCAACAAAAACATGTACAATCAGAGGATCGATGTGGCTTTTTCACAAAAAATGATTCCATTTCAGACCTGCAACCATAACCGGGTTGCAAACAACATCAAGATACTTTCTGTCCGCCATGCCGGAGGGCAAGTAAACTTTCACAATTGCCAGGAACACATCAACATGCTGTTCACAGAGTTAATTCTTTTCAATTTGAGCCACAAAACTGGTCAATACCGGTGGTGTTTATGTTTGCAGCAACCAGAAAAACTGAGAATCAGATCGTGGATATTATACAGAACCATTAGTCCAAGAGGAAAAGAAAAAAATAAATAAATTGAACAACGGGAGGATGGCTTGTGAGCAAACTGGAAGGACATGACTAAAACAATTCTGGCTAATCTGTGAGTTTGATGGGACCTTTTGCCAAAGGTCAACGATAAAAAAGGATGGCTATTTTTCTTTTCAGGCACAGCAGACAGCACCATGTAAAAGTAGTCCAACTCTACCGTTTGAGTCCCTTGTTTGTACACATCTCCTGCATTGTGTAAACCGGGTTCAGTGACAGAAGCAGGTCAAGATACTTTTTTCCTGGCAAAGCAGCCGGTTCCACCACGGATTCAATTTAAATTCTATTTCTTGAAAAAGTAAGGATTATTTCAAAATGTACATGTTAGTCATACAGAATGATTGAAGATGGCTTTCACTGAATTCTTTATTTTTCAAAACATTTTATAAACTTAGGAGTTCAACAAAGTCTTAAAACTTTGGACTTTTGTGTCTGGATTATTTTTCACCCACAGTAAATGACTTGTTTCTGGCTCCAATGAAATTAAGTAAATTTAGCCGTCATTTAGCAGGAACATGTATTAACAAAAAAAAAAGAGGCAGAGAAAAAAATTGTTATTCTGACAAATAGAATGATTGAGTAGATGTGCATTTCTCTTTAGAGGTCTTTGGGATTTTGTCTTATTGGAGCCAGTGTACTTCCTGTTTGGAATGCCGGGGATTGGGGGGTGTCACTCAGTCCAGTTCTCTTTAAAAGTCAATGGGACACCCACAGCTGCTGTGTCGTTCAGAGCGGATATGGAGAAAGCCATTACTGCACATGGAGGAACATTTGGTGGGGCTGTAACCATAAAGAAACATCAGTCTCTTTGGACTAATGAGGCGAATCATTGACTCTTCTCCCACTCTATGAACCATGGTTTAAGAGGAAAGTTGACTTCCTTTAAAATCAAATCTTTTTTCATTAAATTCCTCCATCACACTTGATCCATGTATCAGCATACATGCCGTTTTACCTCCATCATTTTCATTAACATCTGCTAGAAAAGAGTTTCCCATGAATAACGTAATGGAAGTTCAATAGAACTGCATAAAATCAACCTCTTTAGCATCAATCATGACATGATTGATGAAAAGATGTAAAAAAAATTTTTTTTTAAAACTAAAAACGACAGCTTCCATCTAAACCTCAAAGATTTCTGAAAGCAGGTTCTATTGTGTAAGGAATCTTTCACAAAGAAATGTAATCATAAAGACAGTATTAATTTGTGCAGAACTTCAGAAAAATATGAATACAACGTTTAGTTTAACATTTACTATGTCTGTATTGAATTCCATTTGTCTGTTTTAAATAGGACTCTTCTTTGTGTTTAATACAAAATTCCCTGTTAACTCACTGTCAAAAATATGTCACGGGATCACAGGGGTACACAGAGAGTCCCTAAACATCGATAGTTGAAATTGCGCATCCGTATTCTTGAGGTTAATTTAATAAACAAAAATGAGAACTTTTTTGGACGTTATTGATCCTGTAACGGGAACATAATCTTGATAGCCATTGCATTGTTGAAAATGGAATGAAACAGATCACATTACAGCGATCTCTGGCGGCATTTTTTGGTTGTCAGGCGACAGCGGCTGATTGTGTAAACAATGCACCAGCAGATCTTTTCAGACCCAGGAGTGGTGGCAAACTGCCCACAAAGGAGTAGCAGACATACCACTCCACTCAAAGGGTGTAAACAAAAACAACAGATAAGCTAAGCTAACTCGGAGATAAAGCATGCTAACTTGCAGCAGACTGATGCGGCAAAACAAAACAAAAGGAGAATAGCCAACCTTTCTTTTTCTGATTTCTCTTTTTAACTACTGCCACTGTCGGCTGCCAGTTAGCATACTTTAGTTCAGAGTTAGCTTAGCTGTTATTCTCCATCCATCTTCTTAACCCGCTATCCCTGTTGGAGTTTTTGAAAGATTCCTTACCCCATAAGGTTCTGCTTGAAATGCTTGAGACAGTTTGCTGAAGAACTTCATAGAGCTGAGAGTTTTACATCAATAAGTAGCCACAGTTATAGAGTAAAACACCATTCATGAGCTTTGTTTCAAATCATTTTTGCTTACTCGTTTTTTCCCCAAGAGCTTTTTACTGTGTTAAGTGTTAAAAAGAGCACAGATGTGAGGTATAAAAAAAACTTGAGCTCTGTTTATGCCTTGAAATGAGATGATTAAGCTTTTTTGAAAAAGCAAACAGCTTTCTACAATGTACTTTTGCATATAAACAGTTCTGTTGGAACCGTCTTGTAGTTGTTGAAGGGACTCCATTAGAACAGGTTGAAGCCAGGCACAGAAGCAAAACAATCCAGCAGGTGTTTGAAGGCTACGTTTGCTCCCAAACGCATGAGCTGTAGCCTCCTCACACAAAAACATATCCATGTTCTCTGTTTATAAACAGGTAGTCTTACACAGCTAAGCTAAGACAACCTGGAATGACTCAGTCTTCAGGGTTAACACGTTCAAACACCAAAAACAAAGGTTTCCAATGGAAGGAGCTCACTGCGTTGCCATAACAACAATAGCTACTGCATGTCAGCATGAAGCGCTCCTGCTGTATGAGCCAACAGAGCTGTCTGCAGGACACACAAACACACCCACAGTGGAATGAACTCCGTGACCCCTCTACTGCTTTCTCCTCGCTCTGCTCTGCACTCATACTCTCCTCCCTCAGTGGCAACAGCCAAACTAAAGCTCCTCAGCAATACGCTGTAAAACAGGACAACATTTCCTGAACAGAACTCAAACAGCACTTTTCCACCGATGACCCTGTGACTGACAGCTTTTTCTGACATGTTACTGGACTTTGTAAGCTAGAGCTGTAACGATTACTCGACTTAAGCAATGCATCGGTTGCTATTCCTAAAATCCAACCAGATGGATCTGTCTGAGGCAAGTTGTTCATCGAATCAAACAATACCATTGTAAAACAAATCTAAAAAAAAAATCTAATTGATTATGGAAAATACCGTTTGGATTGAGGGGCGGTATGTTTGCTTTACAACAAGCAGACAATACACATGGGATGCTGTAAATAAAGATCAGCCATCATTCCTGTCCAATGTGTGGAAACACTTTGAATTTCATAAAGATGTGATCGCACAGTGTGGTAGAATGTTCTAATAATGTATTATTTTGGTGTAAAAAACAACAGTGGGGTGAACTTAAACCAATCAAAGTAAAAATGTGAATGGATCTGACATTCATTCTTGTTTGTTTGTACACTTCTACTACTCCCCTATTTTAAGCACTATGGTATACAAATATACTTGTAAAGGATTCCTTTGGACTTTGGGATAAAGTTCCATATTTTGAGAGTCCACTCTGAACCAACATATCTGATGTCAGCCAGGTGCTTGCATTTGGATTCTCCACTACCTTTCCCTGCACGTCACAGGCTATTACAGTATTTGCTATATTTGATTCATTGCTTTTTTCATTATCTGATGCTTTTTTTTACCGTCATAGAGCTGCAATTGAGTAAAAGAAATATCATAAAAAGGAGTTTTATTGTAAAAACCTAAATGTGAAACTCAAATAGACTGGTTTGCTGCACTGTTTTTATATGAAATTAAATGTAGACATGTTCAACGTGTTCTTGTGGCATTTTTCTGATGATAGAGGACACAGACTAAGAAATGAAGCTTTAAACTCAATTTCTGAGTATTTTTTTTCAATCAAATCTTTGTGAATCAGGAGCAGACAAAAATATGCAGCTGGTAAAAATCGTAATTGTGACATCACAAATACAATGGGCGGGCCACAAGCTCCCTGCAGAGGGGAGGGGAAGGGGGCCAGGTAGTTCTGCATTAACCCTTCCGCCCACAACTCTGAGGCAAATTTCTAATGAACTACTGCCGCTCTACAGAAACTATGTCCGAGGAAACCGATGGGTTTTTGGATTCTGTATAGAAACGACATTAGCTTAAATTAAAGACCGCTGGGAACACTTTCACAATGGATCAAATGATTGGGTCTTTAAAATTAATCAAATTCAAGGCGCAAACATGGTGGAGTAGTCATTTTGTATTTTCCATTTGAAAGTGATGTAATAATTAGAACGAAGTGACTTATGCTCAACTTTTTGAAAGCCATATCCCCTCCCACTCTTGCTGCATTCAAAAAACCCTTTCCTTCAGCCACCATAATGCACAATGACAATGTGCAGCAGTGAAGGTAACGCCCCTCGACGTCATAACCATCTAATTCCAGGACAAGTGCACAATTTCAAATATGTACTAAACATTTGTTAAGATCATCCAATGAAAACTCACAAACTGTTCCCCTGTCTTTAGAAACGTCAGATTAAATGTCCTTACCTTTGAGTCGGCTCTTTTAATTCTCAACGCTTTGATTTTTGAAATGCTATGTTAAAACAGAAAGTCCGTTTTATTTTTTTCCAGGAAAGATTTTTTTAGACCTGAGAACATTTGTAACCCGAGTCACACAATGCAGACAGTAATGGGTTCACTTTTCATAGAGCATTAAAAACACTTACCACTGAAATGCGTTGTAATGGAAATAAACCATTCCAAGGCCGTACAAAAAGGCAGCATTCTGGGGAAAAACAGGAAAACATCAACATCGGAGAGTACTGTGTATGACTTTGCAGTTAGCTGAAGGATCTCATTTATCCGGGTGATTTTGTTTTTAAGTTGAATCATCACATCCTTTATACTGCCTCAGTTTTTATGTAAAGCATCATTTTTTCTGACTCATTCCAGTTTGTTCCCAAGTCTTCCTAATTTTACAGTCACAGTGTACCACAAGGCCCTGTACTTAGCCCAATTCTGTTTTCTCTTTTCATGCCCCCGTTAGGTAACATTACTAGAATGTAAATCATACATTCCCATTATCATCAACTGTTTCTTTTCTCACTATTGATGTATAAAAGTGTGATTTGTAAGAGATAATGCCCAACAAGGTGCCCACTTCAGAAATTAATGGACAAGGAACCGTTCTTCATTGCTTCTGCAAAGTCTAATAATGTATGATAATAGACATATCAAGTATTATCTTGCCGTAGTAACTTACAAAAGAAATAAACATGAAATTATTAGCACTTTATTATTTTTAATGTTTAAACTGTTTTTCACATTTCAAATTACTTGATAAGCAGTGTGATGCGTTGTCATGGTAACGGCTACAGAACTTGCTCCTTGCCCTACTGTAGCTTGTCTGTGAAAACAAACCAGCGGAGGAAAGAGATACATACGTTAAACGTGTGATCCAAAGCATAATTACAGAGGGAAAGTTCACCTCTTACTGCTTGTTTCTGTCCAGGTCATGAAGCTTAAATTTGTTACAAAGAAACAAAGTCCATGATTAGTTTCCTGCATCACTTTTATTGCAAAACAACTATTGTGTATTTGTGTTTGCTCTGTCCTCATCCTATGTTTCAAGGGTCTGTTGTTCCGGTTACCAGTGCAGTAATAAAGAACATTCAGGCTTTTTGACCGGAACTTCTTTTTTAGATGTCCAGCATCCTTTTATAATGGACACTGCAGCCAATCAGAATTGAGTATTGACCCTGGTCGTGGAATAATTAGCTATACTCATCTAATAAACTGGGAAATGTCTCACAGTTTACAAGACTTCAAATATGTTTTATAAATTTAAAGAACCAAATGACTTCTAAGTTGTTTTTCAATACATTCAAATTAAACAAAGATTGCAGCTTTTGGGCTTCAAAGTTTCAGGGATAACAATATAATGACACTGGATAGCGTGTTCTTGAAGTTTCAAAGCTACATTCATGTGGTAAGATAGAATTGTATATGTTTGAGCAAATATAAAGAACTAAAACATTTATAACGTTGGTCTATTGTGAATGGCAGACACGCTAACAGACCTGACACTGATCTGTCACTGACAC
Source organism: Adrianichthys oophorus (assembly GCA_036245035.1). Taxonomy (NCBI): domain Eukaryota; kingdom Metazoa; phylum Chordata; class Actinopteri; order Beloniformes; family Adrianichthyidae; genus Adrianichthys; species Adrianichthys oophorus. The sequence goes on from BSAI01000005.1 coordinate 2,880,509, forward strand.
AGGGCCGAAGTGAAATAAATGCAGTGTTACATCACAGCAGAATCTGGGCTGTTGTTGAAGTTTGGACAAAGCCGTGTATAGACAATGAAAACCAAAATCTGGACCAATCTCAGGTGAAAAGTGGTCCAGATCAGGACATTAGTTCTCCACCTCTGTTTTCCATCAACACTCAACCAGGTCAGTTCTACCTCATCTGATGTTACTGCTTTAACTCTGAAATTAAACGCTGAATAAAAGTCATGTTTATCTACCTTTGTAAAAAGTTCTCCCACAGCTGGAACAGCATAAAATATGTATAATAATGTACAATAATGTAAATGTTAAAGAGTTTTTTTTTTGGTTGAAACAACTTTAACTTTTTATATGATCATTAAAAAATATGAAGAACAAAACAAAAAAAAAAGGATAACGGACTTATTGAGTCAAGATCATTTTCACTAATATTTATATCTGAGTTTTAACTGAAGATTCTCTGAAATATTTTTGGTCATCAGTGAAGTCCCACTCAGATCATATTCTGATTTATGGTAAAATAGTTTCCAGTGGTCTTTTAATCATGGTTTTGCCATTTAGCCAAAATGTTAAAAACTGTGTTGTTCTCAAGGACATATTTTCTGCAGAGCAGCAGTAGGTCATTAGAAGTTCACCTCTGACTTGTGGGCGGGATTGTTAGAGAGAAGTAGCCCACCCTCACTTCCCATCACCAATCTGTTTACACAACTTCCTGCTAGCTTACAGCACCTCACACCCCCAAACTAACATCAGCGGTGAAAACATAAATGGCGAGAAATATTGGAGCCTTCCAGCTGTACAGTTTTAATCCAGATTCCAGCTCAGATGAGGAGAACAAAGACAAACGTGGGTCTATTTGTCTACAAGTGGATGCATTAGAATGAAGCGGAGCGCATTGCATGTCCAGTGTATTTTCTACATCACAAAAACAAGCTTTTTCACAAGTCATTTTTTTGTCTACTCCTGAGTCACAATTGCAAAAAAAAAAAAAATGCAGTTTTAATCTCAATTGTCTGGATATATATGGATGTGTGATGGACTGGCAACATGTCCGGCGGCCCCCGCAAGAGATATGACAGGTTAAGAAAACGGACGGAGGGATGGATTTTCTTTATATATGTCCTCCACCATAAGAAATTCCAACAAGTACATTTTTTCAAAACCATCAAAAACAATTTTCTTCTGAGTGGGTCTTTAATAAGTTAAAAGAAGGCGGGGTTAAAAAATGTTTGTTTTTTTATGATGAAGGAAAATTGTGTTTCGTACAGTGAGCTCAAGTAAACTGGGGGTATTGGGAAATACATGAGCTTCAGAACAAGACATACCGTTAAAGAGAAGCATGTTTTTCTGACTGGTTGTGGAAACTCACCTTCCAGTAGTCCGACTGTAAACTGAAGTACCTCTGGTATGCAGATAATGCTGGAAATGAATAGAAAATTGGTAAAAATGATGCAAAGATAGAACAGATAGACTGCTGTAGGCTCTGTAATGGTGCATTCACACCTGATGCAATTCGTACGGCAGGAGCGTCAGGTTTCAACGTTCAGTCAATGTAAAGACGCGGTTTAAGGCGTCGGGCAAAGTGCAACGCGCCAGTCAATCAGGGACTCAGCTTTGGGCCCTTGACAATTTCAATAACTCGATCAAAGGGCAGAAAAAAAAGAGTAAAAATGGCTGCTCAATGCCAGGATTTTCATCCTGAACTTTCACCCATTTCCTAAACCCGCTGGAGCTGCGGGTTTGCCGGAGACTGTCCCCATTACTGTTGGGCGAAGGTGGGGAAACACCATGGTCACCAGTCTGTCACAGAACCCATGGAAATGAAGCGATCGAGCCAGCTACGCTAGCTAGTTGACGTTGACAGCCCTAGCTCTAATACAAAAGCTACTGAACTTCTGAGGAAAATATGACAGAAATTAAACTAAAGTTCCCAGTGTGGTACAAACATACAAAAATAACTAAACGTTTTACAAACAAGAAAATGTCACATTTTCAAATAAAAACGCTTAATGTAAAAACAAATTTAAACAGGACAGTTAAAAAAAGTGACACCCACCTTTTTGATAGTCTTCAAGCAGGAGATTGAAGTGTCCGAGCTGGCAGAAAACACCAGGGTCTACTTTCCCCTCTGCCTTCAGAATCAGGGCTTCCAAGCAGCTTACAGCCTGAAAGACCAGCAGCAGCTAAGAGTTAAAAATGACTGCAAAAAACACAGGTAAAGCCAAGAGAAATGCTGTCTATTTAGACCGTGTAAACTAAATGGTTTGCTAATCCTATCTATTCTTCCTTCAGGAGCTGAGATTTGTGAAATGAATCGACCAACAGCTGACTCACACTACCAGTACTAACATCACTACAAAGTGATGCTTTTTTCTTTAATTTAGACCCAATTGACCTGAGTAGTTGTACGTTCTGCGGATCCTTAAAAAAAGCTAAATAATTTAGTGCAAAAAAAAAAAAAAAAACTTAGTTCAGTTCAAATTTCACTAGAAATGTCACTTTTATAGCATTAGAGACTGAGGAGTGAGTCCGGATTTGAATGCTCAATAAATTACACGACTGATCTGTAAATTGGTATTTCAGTGTTCAGCCAAATGACAATACAGCAGCATTATCTGTGTCTGCTGGAGCAGCAACACAGTGAGGGAGAGGAGCAATCTGGGTGAGATCATCAAATAGTCGATTCTTCAACAGCATCATTGTGACATCAAACCCAGTGACTGCGAGAGGAATCCGGGTCACTGAAGGCATCGCAGTTCTAACAGCAAATAGAAACAGGATGATAAAATTGTCGTATTTGTGAAACTATAAATTAATGCAACCAGGGGGCACAATCGAATGCTTCTAGTGCCAGTCCAGATAGACGCAAAGGGTTGTGTCATGAAGGGATCAGAGGGGGGTCCGGTTTAAATACAACCGCCACTGGTGCTGTTGAGCTGCATGGTACTGATGGAAATTGGTCTCCTGGTGGTAAAAGAAAGAAGATGAAAGTGTGTTTGTTTGCAAAGTGAGAAAAGGAAAGACAGGATTAGGGGTGTGACAATTGATGAATTGATTTCTATTCCTACGATCCAACCAGATCAATCTGTCTGCGGCGAGTTGCTGATCAAATCAAAAGACACCATTAAAAACCGTTTAAAATTTAGATTCCGATTGGAAACAATCTGGAGACCACCTTGAAAGATAGGTCAGAGCCCGGCTCCTGGTCTTGTGCTGTGGTCACCTTTGTGCTTGATTATAAGGGTTTTGCCACAAGGTAGTCTTTCCTGCAAAAGGGTTCAAAAACGTATGTCCCTCAATGAAATGCAAGCAAATTTATTTAAAAAAAATATATCGTTAAAGACCCAATACAATAAAAACTATGATTGTAGGGTTTTTGACATGCTCTTGTAGCATTTTTCTCATGATGGAGAACATTCATAAAGAAATTAAGATTACAATTGAATTTCTGAGTATTTCTATATTCAAATTGTTGTGGATCGGGAGCAGACATAAAAATGCAGTTGGAAAAGCAGTGACATAGGTGCTACAATCAGCAGGTCACAAGCTCCGTGCTCCCTTCCATTCTGATGCATTCACTTGCAGACAAACAGATCTGTGTTTTTCCTCATCCGAGTTGCCATTTGGCTCAAAGCTGTACGGCTGGATAGCTCCAGTATTGCTGGATATTTTTGCACAATTAATGTTACAGTTAGGGGTGTGAGGGGCCGGCAGGAGAGCATATAAACAAAGGGGTGATGGGAAATGAGGGCAGGATTACTCTATGCCAAAGGCCCCTCCCACAATTTAGAGATGAATTTCTAATGAACTTCTGCCACTTTGCAGAAACTATATTTCTATTCGGTTATTTAAGTGGACAAACCTACAAAATCCTCCACACAACGGAGGAGACAGTAGAGTTGTAAGTGGGGGTGGGGTCCACGTGGTATAAACAGAAAGTTAGCTAAATGTGACAGCCCTCTGAAAGACCCCCCAACTCCAGAGCCACATGTTGAAGTCACACATGAAGAACAGTCCTAAAGCAGCAACTGCAGCACATGACCACGGTCATTGTCTGAACACCAATGACAGTACCGTTTTTGGTACGGTACACGTTTCGCATAAACACTGACCAACTCCGTTTTCATTTATTAGAGGCTAGCATAGCCTGTTACAAAAGTTAGCTAAAGAACCACTTTGCGTTTCGCTTCGTCTCCACCTTACTGGGCCAGACCAAACACTTTGCTCATTTTTTGTATTACGTTTTAGTTTACGCTTCTTCACGCATAGCCCCCGTCTTGCATCTATACTGACCCCTAAATGGTGTACAGTCCCGTCTAGATGCTAGCATAGGGAGGAGTACACCGCTGGACACTTAGCCGCTATACATGCTAGCTGGACGAGCTGACGCACGAGCCAACTCCAGTTCCAGAGGATGGGACAGACTTCTCACGCAGACTTTGCGTTAACATGTTAGTTTTAGTAAAAACAGTGTCGTTATTCGGTGAGCTGTAAGTTTGCAGGGCAATCGTTATGGCTAAAAGTCGAAGCATTTCTCACTTTAATGTTCAACTTTAAATAGCTGTTTAAAAATACCTAAAAAGGGGCTTTTGTGCTGCTAAAAGTATAAATAAGCATGTGTAGTGTGTAAGGAGCACTTGAACGCATCAGTGTGAGGTTCGCATAGTGTCTTCAAAACAGTAACACTTCTCTCTGGGCAGAGAAGCAATTTCACAAAGTTGTGTATCGACTGCTCCATGAGTGTTGGACATCTAGAAAATGACAGAATCACGCCGCTCGTTCTGTGCCTCAGAGTCCCACATGGGTTGACTTTAATAGCGGCTTCTTTTCGAAGCCCGCCGCTGCACAGCCGTAGAGGTTGTGTGGGGAGGCGGGCGCGCGGCTAGGCTAGTCGGGGGGTCTGTACCACTCGTTTCAGGCGGGATGTGTGCTCATCACAGGAGACAACGGGCAGACGTGGCTTTGGTCCCGTTCAGTGGCATACCTTTAACAACAAGGCCTTCGTTCTGGCGCCATCTTCTTGAAGCCCATGAAATCCAAACAGTGAACTGCAAGTAGAGGACAGACAACGCACAGGCGGTTCCGTGTTACTTGGGGGAGGCGGGGGGGCAACAATCGCATTTGTTGTTTTTTTTCTTTTTACGTTTCTCTCCATTTGACCGTGCAAAACAATTATTAATCCCACAATTGGTCAATTGAGACTATAGATAACAACAAAGCAGACGTCTCTAACCTGTCTATTCCGGTCAGGCAGTCTTTCTCTTGTGCTGTTAGCTTCGGAAAGTCCTTTTCGATTTCAGTCGCATTTGCCGACGCCATTTTCTCGTCGTCATTCCCAGCAGCGCTGATACTCCGGGCGGCGGCGGGGAGCGAAACTCCGCACGATTTCATGGAGTAGAAACAGGAAGAGCAGCGGGGCTGATGGATTCCAACAGAAAGCAGGAACACTGACACCGCTGCACACCTATCCAGGATTAAAACGGGGCGTAGCGTAATTCTTGCCAGGTCCTCAAGGAAATGATCCTTTCAAGTTCTCTCCCACACTCCTTGTTGTGCATCAGAACAGCGTGTGTATTCTAGCTCCATGTTTGCAGGAAGGTACTATATTGTTGGGTTGTAGGACATAGTGTTATTTGTGAATAAAGCAAACTTCCCCAACCAGCGGCTCAAAGTTGTTGTAATTGTGTCACACAGGCAAACGCACGCCGCCACTGTTGGCACGCCCTCGGCTTCTCCTGACCAATCACCGGGTCCCTTCTGCGGTCACATGACCAATGGGTCGCGCACGTGCGCGCGCACCGACACCTAAAATGTGCTCTTAAGTCCCGCCCAGCACCCTCCGATTGGGTCACCAGGTTGTATCATGATTACGTAAGCTCGGTTTGCGAAAATCTATTGGTCAAAAGAGAACTCGCTCCTGTCAAGTGGATTTGCTGCAAAGTAAATATATATTTAGAACATTTGAAATGTTTTAAAACACTTACTAGTACGACTAACATATCAATCAAACTTTATTTGTTGAGCGCTATCATGTTTATTTCTACAACCCAAAGTGCTTTACAAGTTAAAGAAAAAAAAACAGTAAAATACACAAAACTAAGAACAGAAGTAACTATTTCATCTGGATATTTCAGGAGACATTGGGTATTAAAGGAAACATATAATGTATGTATAGAGATGTGTATTAGAAACATGAAATCAATAAAATATAGAGTAAAACAATAATTAACATCATTAAAAACTAAAAACACAATAAAAAGTCTAAAAGGTGCAAAGTGTGTTACTGAAAAGCTAAATTAAAAAGGTATGAGGCTCTCAGATCCTCAGGTAAGCTACTCCACAGACGGGCACCAAGCTTCACTGGCTCTGCTTCAGGAGATAAAAAGGTTTCCAGGTTTAGAGGAACATGCCTTCTGCACAATTTGCAGAGCACGTTGCTGTTTTTTGTCGGATTTCAAATAACTAAAATACTTCCACACAGGGCACAAAATTTTATTTTTGAAACATTGGCCAAGTTGGCCGGTTGAATATAAAAATCTACCGGCCAAACATATACTTAATCAGCCAAATTCTAATACTACTTTACACCGAAATGCCTTAGGCACTTTACTTTAATCACATTTTTCTGATTTTTCTTTAAGAAAATGAAATATATATGGTATTAACACATCCTTACTGTCGTCTAACTGTAAACTCAAATTCAAACGTGAGAAAACAGAACAAATTTATTAGAGATTAGAGATCCTAATTCTGCCTCCAGGTGATCACATTTTATATGGAATCATAACAAAAAGGCCTGAAAACAGTATACAGTTGTATTGGGTGCCGTCTGTAAATCTGTGCAGAAAAATTTTAACAGCAATATTTTTGGCTACTTAGCTTGTTTTATATATATATATAAAAAAAAAAGAGGTTTTGTTTTTCAAATGTGTTTTTTCACCTTTTAATTCTTTTATTGATAAAATTGTACATTTACTAGCTAAATGATTAATTTTAAGTTGAATACTTATTTTAAAATGATATAGGTTAGCTATTGGAGCTAAATATTTGGGTTCGAGCTAAATGTTTAGCTTGAATGCAAATTAACTAGCTGATAAGCGGAAGCTGACTACCAAAATAAAAGATGGATTTTGCTCTATCTCTCAACTGATTTGTGCCAGAGTTGCCACCCATGTTCTTTTATGGATTCAAGACATGTCCCACCTTTTTGCTAGAAACACTGGATGAGCCGCTCTAATGGCTATCCAGACATTTGAGATTGGATCAACAGCAACAGCCTCCGCCACAGAGGCTGGCTAGGTCAATGCAGATGTAAGTAGAATGCTTAAATATTTAGCTTGCTAACTAATTATTTAGCTAGTAAATGTAACATTTATAAATACAAAAATGAAAAAACACATTTGAAAAAATGAAACCCATCATTGTTTTCTTATAAAACAGGCTAAATAACCAAAAATATTGCTGTTAAAATTTTACTACACAGATTTACAAATGGCACTCGATAGCTTTGGGTTATTGTCATTATATATCATTATTTAAATTAAAGCTGCAGCTTTAAGGAGCCGGGAGGACTGACCACAACATTTCATATGCTAGTTTTCAGTGTAACACAGGCTGTGTCCAAATTCGGGTACTGTGTCCTTCCTGGGCTGGATTTATCGGCCGGTGATGTGACAGCGCCGCGACAAGTGCTGTCCAAATTTAGCGGCTGCTTCAAATTCGGCCTTCTTTTTCCCAATTTCAAGGATTGTTCTGGTGTATCCTTCTATGCTCTTTGTTTCTTAAAGCAATGGCGGACTTTGAAGCAGGACGTGGAGTTCAAGATAATTTCACTTTTAAATGTAAGTTAACACTTTAAACTGATGAGTTTATGTTTTTGATCTTTAATATAAAGCATTTTAACGTTATTTTAGTCCAAAATTATACAATAAATGTCATTTTATAGAAGTCTCGGCTTGTATGCTCGATCCTGCAGTTGTTTCTCATTTTTTTATTTTTTATTTTACTTGGTAATGAAAACGTAACAAAAAAATAAATAAATAAACATAATTTAAAATCTTTATAGGGACCAAAGACCAGACTGCAACTTTTATAAAGCTCAGGGAGGAGAACGACCATCTTTTTACTGGAGCCAAATTTTTGACTGCTGTGGCATGGAGGTAAAGCAACCATTTTTACATGCTTTCGTCTCATTACACTTTAGCGCCTTTTGTGTTTGAATGCAAAACATATTTTGAGAGGAATTAACCCTGTTATTTCTCCCTCTTGTGTTTTTCAGGACAATCCTGGAGAAAATGGGACTTCAGGAGAAGGTTTCCCCCATTCAGGCCAAAAAGAATTGGGACAACTTAAAAAAAATACAAAGTAAGTTCATGTGTGGTGAATACTATAGCATCTTTGATGTTAAATATACATGTTATAAAAGGTTTGTATCTTTTCTTTTTAAATGTCGCGAGTTCAGGACTGTAAGTACCCAGCATCAGGAGAGGGTGTTAGTGGGAAGGCCACTGCAGCTACTTGGCCCTGGTTTGACCTCATGGATGAGGTATCAGGACAGAGACCGTCTTGTCCTCCTGTCCTAATTTCCTCTATCCCTGAGGAAACTCCAGGGACAAGTACAGCAGCGGGGGAAAGAGACAAGACTGAAGAAAGTGAGGAAGTAAGGAGTGAACCACCTGCTGGAAGAAAAAGAAGAAGGCACAGCGAAGAGAGCAAACCCACGGGTCACCACCTCCTCAGTGACTCTGTGGACGATGCAGTGGACATTGGAACAAGGCATCCCAAATACTCTTGAGACCATCCTGTAAGATGCTCCGCTCGCCAACCAGAAAAGAAACACCAGGGTCTCAATTACTGCATCCCATCCATGTCGCCGATCCTGGTCAAGGAGGTTGAGGAGGACTGCTAGAGACTCCCTGGTCACTTTAAAGTCTGGTTTTGGAAGACTCACGTTAGCCTTGCAGTACAGATGTCTAGTCTGGTTAAAAAGAAATACACAAAAAATACATTTTTAGTATAAATATGTGGTTTTACGTCTTTTTATGAGACTTAAAAACATTATCATACTTAGGTAAATATGAGAAAGACAAAATACTTAAGTACTACTTTCACTGATTCCAAATAAGAGTAGTGTAAACATTGTTAAGATGAATTTCTGCAATAAAAGAAGTCAGAAGATGAAATGAACATGTAACACTATTGTTTTCTGATTAACAACATATTTAAAATAGTTTGTAGTTATTATGTCGAGGTTTTTTATGCTCAGAAGAAGGTACGTACTTTTACTCAGTTACATTAACTGTAATAAATTCTGAGAAATTAGCAAACAAAAAAAGAGTATTTCAAAAATACTAAATACTATTTATGTATGGTTAATACTAAACCATTTTGGGTACACTACAAACCCACACATTTGCTGCAGTAATTTAATATTTTACAATAGTGAAGTTTCCAAAAATATTTGTCCATAAAACTAGCTTAAGTTAATATGTAATTCCAAAGAGCTCGTAGAGGTTGTTTTTCTTCTTCTGAGCTTGTTTACAGTACCTGCATATCGATGCGTCTCAGCCTGTAATTCAGCATGTGCCTGCGACGGCGATGCAACTCATCCAACTCCTCCAAGATTTAAATTTAAAGCAAAAGACTCAGAAAACTCGGACTTCTTCTCCGTTTGCTCCTCACGGTTGCTAGGCGACAGAACATTCGCCGACGTAATGTAAAGTCACGTGTGCTAGGTGACAGGAAATTATCTGATGTAACGTCCGGAATTATCTGAAGGCTAGACCGTCCAAATTCACAACAGTTACCATACGGTCTATCAGCTTTACGAAGGACCCGGCCACCGTCAACCGCGAAGGCCGCGGCCATGGAAGGGTGTAGCACCCGAATTTGGACACACCCATATACTCTTATGCTACACAGACGCTGCTAAACTAGTGAATTCAATTCTGTTATTGTTTAGAAAATACATTTTTTACGAATGTCATATGAATTGATCTTGTTGTATTTATCCGCCGCGTCTTAAAGGCCGGTCCATGAAAATACTGTCTGACTTTAAACCGGTCCGTGATCACACAGGACACACAGAACAGCTTGTTAGCACCATAGTATTAGCGGCTAACAAGCTAGCATCATAACATTAGCGGCTAACAAGCTAGCA
>BSAI01000005.1:2890689-2901939 GCA_036245035.1 Adrianichthys oophorus
GCGGCTAACAAGCTAGCATCATAACATTAGCGGCTAACAAGCTAGCACCATAACATTAGCGGCTAACAAGCTAGCATCATAACATTAGCGGCTAGCATCAGTGTCTAACAACAACGCTGTCTCCAAATCAACACATTTTAGCAATCTGTCTGTTGCTGCTTTAAGTAAAGCAGCTTTATCCTCCAGTTCTGACTGATCCTGTTATAAATTTCCACATGTTCCACTGAGTCATGAGCCAAACTAAACGCTGCACAGGTTAAGTGACCGTGAGGGTGGAGTGTTGTGTTTCGCGTCACATGCGTTTTATTTACCTCGCAAGCAGATGGTAGATGAGAAGAGCACAAAATAAATTAACCTAAAGAAGAGCTAATAAACGTGACTAAGCTTACACAAACATTTACTTTCTTTCCAACCCCCTAACTTTTACTGCCAAAGGGAAGAAGATGCTTGCGACTGGAAAGTGTTCATTTCGGACCCTTCAAAATTAAAGTCCATCCCGAAAGATTCATTTTACTTTTGAGAAAAAGTACTATTGCGATATCTAAAGCATTGTTTTATCGCTTAGCCCTAACTCTAATTTATATATTTTCTAATTTAACTAAATAGTTGCTGTGATTCATGGCATTGTAGCGCAGTAATAGATCAAAATACAACAACAAAAAAAGCGGCTTCATGAAGTTTTCTTATTATGACAGACTTTCGGAAAAAATAACTAGGCGCTAATTTGTCTGTAACTGACTGAAAACAATTAACTGCTTTCAGAAACTGCTGATCTACCGGGATTTTCACCCACAACCATCTCTGGAGTTTACAGAGAACTGTTAAAGAGAGAGAGAGAGAAAGTATTCAGTGAGCGGAGATTCTGTGGGCAGAAATGCCTGGTTGATGCCAGAGGTTAAAGGACAATGGTCAATCTGGTTCCAGGTGATAGAAAGGCAACAGTAACATAACTGGTTGCAACCGAGGTCTGCAGAAGAGCATCTCTGAACGCACAACACATCCAACCTTGAGGCAGATGGGCTAAGAACAGAAAACTGAGGCTGCAATTCACACAAGATCACCAAAACTGGACAATAGAAGATTGGAAGAACAGTCTCTGGTCTAATGAGTCTCCATTTCTACTGAACATTGTATAATGGTAGGGTCAGAACTTTGAGTCAACAACATGAAAGCATGGATCCACCCTGCCTTGTATCAATGGGTCAGGCTGGTGGTGGTGGTGTAATGGTGTGGGGGATATTTTCTTGGCACACTTTGGGCTCCATAGTACTAATTTAGTTTTTCATTTTTTAACTAAAACGTGTTTTAAAAATGTTAATAGTATAGTGCTTTCAACATAGCATTCAACATAGTGTGTTGAAAATTGGTCAGTTTAAAAAAACATACTTGGTTATTAAAATACATTAAAAAAATCATACGAATGTAAATATTTTTAGGTGTTTTTTTTAATTCAACATAGATTCTTACTTTGAAATTGTATTTGGGATCCAGTGACTTTCTGCAAGATGAATGTATGATATTTCAACGTGAATTACAGTTATGTATGTATTGTCAAAACAACATGCAGACAGAAAACCCTAACCCGTCTGATTCTTGTCTGTTTCTTTTAATTTTCCCGTTAAATGTATGCAAATGACGGAGGACGTGCTGGAGCTCCGAGCTGGAGCTTCAAAATGGCGAATCGCAGTAAAGGTAAGGAGGCCTGGATACGCGCTGAACATAAGAAAAGGTTTTATTTGGATTCTAAAGCGTCTTCCCTCCAGGGAAAGACTCGGACACTCCTTATGCTCTTCAAAAAGACTCTGCCGTTCGTAAATGTTTGCATGTCTTTCTGCTCCTTCAGAAACGCCTCGTTTTTAAATCTCAGTGTTAACTTTTTCAGAGTTAGCTTCAGCGGTGTGCTGCTAACTCATGAGAACTTGACCAAGTTTCGCATCCAGATAGTAACGGGATACTAACCTGTCATTTCTTAAAGAAATTCTTTTGATGACACTAGTAAATGGTGGCGCTGGTGAACATCAGTTGACATTTGTTATCCTTTCTTCAGATTGTGACATTAGCCGTCTTGAAGTTTTAGCTAGTAAAGCTAACTGGTTTTTGCCGTATTCTGTTTGTTTTTTTGTTTTTTTTTACTAAGAATTGGAAGACGAGATTTACGACAAGGTCGTCGATCTGACTGAGTATGCCAAACGACAGCGATGGTGGAACCGTCTGTTCGGGAAGAACTCTGGTCCCATAGCAGAAAAGTATTCTGTCGCCACGCAGATTGCCATTGGAGGAGCGAGCGGATGGTAAATATACAGAACCGTGAACGCATCGTGTTGCCTTTAAGGGCTTCACGACAGGATACTTTGGTCTTTACAAGATAATCACACGGCTGGTGGTTCGATTCCTGATTAAAGAGTTGACAGTGCTGATGTGTCCATGAGCTGCATGTTGATTGCAGTGTGAAAATCCTAACAATATCACGAAGTGACAGTAATAATGACTGTAAACAGTAAGTGAACAGAGATGACTGGGACATTATATGGCAAAATTTTCCTTTTTGAGAATCAAAATACCACCAGTACAGTGGTACACACAGTACTGTAGTGTTTTAGAAAAAATATTTTGTGAGTCTTTAAATTGTGCCATTTGTGATTGTCAAATGTCCCATTTTGTGTCATTCAACGTTATGTCTTATGTGTGAATTTTAACTTTCAAACTCCAAAGAAAATGGTGTATTTGGTGTTCATAACATGTTCTTGTGTCATTTTTCTCATGATGGAGAACATGTATAAAGAAAATTAAGCTCAAAATTGCATTTCTGAGTATTTCTTTATTCAAGAATTCCTGAATCAGGAGCAGACATAAACATGCCGTTTAAAAAGAGCTTATATGTTACATAGAAATGATTCTGATTGGGCCACAAGCTCTGCTCTGTTCTGATGCATTCACTTGTAGACGAACAATATTTGCAGCATCTTTTTGTTGTTCGTAATTTTTACTTTGGACTCTTAAACAGTTTTTTTCCTCGTGTTTTTTGCAGTTTTTATGCTTGTTTGCCTGTTTTTCTAGAAAAGATAAGAACATATGTTGCTGTAACTCAGCAAGTTTTTGCAGGTTGGCAGAAGTTCATTAGAAATTCACCTGTGAGTTGTGAGCAGGACCTTTGGCGCAGAGTAAGCCTGCTGCCGATTTGGCCCAAACCAAAAAGTATATTTACTTTCAATGTTAGTTTCGGGAAGTAAACAAGCAAGAGCAAATGTGTGTGATTTATGTAAATGTTTTTTCCTTTAGTTTATTTGTATGTGTGTGTGTTGTTTTGTTCATTTTGCCATGAATAAGTAATGCCTCTGTCATTAAATGTAGGTGTGCAGGCTACCTCTTCCAGAAGGTTGGAAAAGTGGCAGCTACAGCTGTAGGAGGAGGTCTGCTGCTGCTCCAGGTAAGTTTAAACAATCAGCAACTTGTTTGGTTTAATTGATGCTTCAATGATCTGCCTCTTTCCAGATTGCTAACAACAGCGGCTACATCCAGGTGGACTGGAAAAGAGTGGAGAAGGATGTCAGCAAAGCCAAAAAGCACATGAAACAGGGAACGGACAAAGAGCTCAACACGTTTTTTGAAAAGGTAACTATGTTAGGCAAATGTGCGATTCCTTTACTTATCATATATATATTTTTTTTATCATTTTCACCTTTTTATTCATTAAATAACGAATGAATAAATAAATAATGACTGGGTTGTGTTTACTAATAAATGTAGATACTGTCCTGAAAACTAAACTAAAATAAGCTAACCAAAACAGTCAGAGAAGTTCACCTTTATTCATGCGTATCTCTCACAATGCTCCTGACTGCAATACCCATAATGCTCCAACAATCCATCAGGCGGTGAGGCTTTGTAGTTTACCACTGTCAAAGTAAAACCTTCGGACAGATTTTTGAGCCCCATATATGGCGGAGCTTCTGTTTTTGAAACAATAATTAAAGGTGGTTGATTTGAATGAGTTAGGTTTATGCATTTATCTCTGAGGTGCGCCAACAAATATGAACTCTGTGCAGGGTTTTTTATTTTTTAAATAATTGCTGACATTATGCTACCTACTAATATATTTGCTACAGTGAGATGATCCTATGTGTCTTTTATTTTGAAAGGAAGTCACGTGAACCTCTGTGAAAAGTCAATATTCAACAATGTCATATCAGAAAAAAGTATGTTCTCTTTATGTTTTATTAATGCCAAAAAACATGAGTTTATTTATATTTTTCGTAATATCGAGCTCGCTTTCAAGTGGTAGGGGTGTGGGCTTCCAAAAAACTCCCTCCTGATTGGTGAGAGTGGTTGTCGTAGATGTCGTCTGGCTCAGACATGGTGACATCTCTATCGCAAATAATGGTGACTGAATTGATTTCATTTGGTTGAAACTGAAAGTAAACCATTTTCTATGGATTACATCACACTTACTCAGTCCAGTTCTCATATACAGTCAAAAGTTGTTCCTGAAACTGTTCTCTGAAAGGTATTGAAAACGAAAAACCACAACTCCGTCATCCTTTGGTCAAAAACACTAAAATCATTCAGAAAGTGCAATAAGAAGCTCAGAAAATGCAAGTTTGGGTTTTACCATGAAGACCATGCTTACTGTTAATGCCCTAACATTATAGACAGTGTTTAGCTAAAGAGAAACTGCAGGACAAGCCCTTCACCAACAACGTTACTAAATACTTGGATGAGTCAGCTTGTTAACCTCATTATTTAGCAGAAAGCATCACTTTGTTTGGAGTATGAAGGAAAGTCCTGTGAGTTTCATCAGGCGACTTCCAGAATTAAAATTGTCTTTTCAGTCCACAGAGTTTGTGAAGAAAAACATCGTGGTCACCAGCGGCTTTGTTGGAGGCTTCCTGCTGGGCCTGGCATCATAGGCCGATCTTACCAACTCCCAATCAGCGCCGGGGAGTTGTGACTGCAAGCAGCCACTTCCACTTCAGTTTTTGTTTTCTACGGTTCATGTCAAAAGGAACAGCGAATCCACCACCGTGTAAAGGTGTCTCACAGGCAGGGGTTGCTTTACAAAGTAAAATAATGCCGTTTTTTTTCTTTTCTTTGAATCATATAAGCACTAAATGTGGTGAAAGCTAAAAGACTGAGTTTGATTTATGAAGGCTTTTATTTTTAACCAAGTTATGTTCTCCATTATCTCTGATGGTTGATATTTTTACCACAGGAAAGATGTGTAAAAGAAGGAATCTGTTTAGACCCTCCAAACTGTTCCTGACTAAAGGATTCCACTCACGCAGACTTCATTTTAAAATCAGAGTCAACCAGAATGTTTTCTCTTTATTTATTTGTACCAAACTTGTATTATTCCAAATGTTTGCACTCCGTTTCTGCTGTTGGCAGTGAGTGGCAGAGACCCTTTCCCCTCACCACGATCTCAGTCATTGGATCTGCAGCCATCACCGTCAGCTTGCGAGTTGACGCTTGAATGTTCATATGAAGTGCTACATGGGCCACGTCTGCCTGCTCTGCCTCTTGTGTTTGCCATTATGGTGAATAAATGAAGAAAGTGGTAACCCCATGAATCTAAATAAAAATAAAACTCTCTTTTCTTTCAAGTCTCTCATTCCTGAATGTTTTGAACAGATCCGCTCTAATGAAAATGGTTCCTGTGGCATTTTTATTTGTCGCATTTTTGCCTTATGGATACAACATTAAGAAAAAATGCACGTGTTTATGAAAATATTTTAAATACAATGTAATTAAAAACAATTATAAACACAACAGCATCTGTTCAACATTAGTTGCTGGTTTCCATAGATCCTCCCAATCAGACAAATGTGAGTTTTCCCATTTTTATGCACATTTAAAAATCCCATCATTATGTGACACGGCTGCAGTTTCAGTTGACGTTTCTGTTATCCAAATAATACCTCCTTCAATATTTTATTTCATTCTGGAAGGATAGGAACACCAGCTGTTCCTTTTACAACAATCAAGTAGAAACCTTTACACATTTGTTTTAGACTTTCATACTTCAACAGTCCGCTCTGGCGTTTGAAATCTGCTGGCAGAACATTTCTCCAATGTTCCTTTCCATTTAAACCTACTGTTCGGGGTTTTTTGAACAGACGGAAGACAACAGCTTGTATATTTGCTTAATTTATTGCTAAATATTCCATTCATAAATATACTGTCAAACCCTTCTTGTCCATTTTTATCTGTGAAATTAAAACGACCATATTTGAAAAAAGCAAAATTTGAATAATGGTGTTGCCAATCCTTTTTCACTTTCTGATTAACGGTAATATGCTGTCATTTCTTTCATTTGTTGCTTTCTTCCTTTGTTCTAATGTGTCTGTCTTTGTATGATTCTATGGAGCGCTTGTCAATTTTGTTAATAAAGTTTTTTGGGGGAGAAAAAAAAAAAAGAGTTGACGTTTCCATAGCAACCGGTAACAACAGACAGCAGGCTTCTGTTTCCAGAAGCTTCGTTCATGCCTCGGTCATGTCGTCTCTACCGTTTCTTCCCGGGAATTCCTTCAGCGTTCATGTAAGTCTGAAAGCTCCGAGTCAAACATGACGATTTAACACAATTACTACCATGACCGTGGCCGCCATTGGGACTGCTTCACATTATCTGCTTATCATTTGGGTTATACGGAAAAAAGAGAAAAACTTTGAGTAAAACACATCAGGACACTAAATGAAAACTAGAATCATTCATTACAGCCTATTTATTTTGATTTCATCTTTTCAAGCATTGTCTGGAACTGTCTTTTTTAACTTTAACTTGAGCAGGAGAAAGATCAGGAAAATGTAGCTGTAATAGTCCTGTAAGGACTATTAGCCAGGCATGCTGGGTAATAGAGGTTAAATAAATAGACTAAAAATATATTTTCTTGGTTAAAATATTTACTTTTTTTGCACGTTTTGCTCAAAACAGGGAAATGACAAAATCACCCAAAGAAAAGAAGATCTTTGACACATGAGGCACATTGGTGGTTGAAGGGTTAAATATGTGGCCCTCTGGAGGGTTGCTGGTTCGAGGTCTTGCAGGGTCCACTGCGGTGACGTGACGTTGGAACACACCCTCTGGTCCACAACCCCTGTCTGCCAGTCCAGTTCCCGTCAGACAGGCAACGCTGCAGGCCTGTCAGCCAAGACACTCCCACAGCATCCACAGACTTGAGGCACTCGGGGAGAATCTCATCATCGACCTCGGTGACTTCAACTGGGGTGGTGGACTGCCCCACCCCGGCGTCCTCGGCCGCTACCTCCTCAGGAGGAAGCATTTCCGCAGGATTGAGGAGATCCTTAAAGTATTCTCTCCATCACCCGATCGTTTCCCCGGTCGAAGGCAGCCGCTCCCCCCTGCACTGAGAACGGTGCCTGCAGAAAACTGCTGTCCCCTCCTGAGGCGCTGGACGGTTTGGCAAACTCGCTTAGACTGCCGGTTCCTGTCAGCTGAGTCCCACAAGCCAGCGATTACATGGATTTATGAATAAAACAAAGACTTTCTTCACATTTCTCTGCAGAATCTGAGCGGCCCTCTCTTTCTGTCCACCAGCTCTGCGGTGTCTGTGGTGGATGTTTGGAGATGACTTGTTTTTTTGGTGTTGCACAGCTGGGGAAGGAGAGGTTCCACAAATCCCAACACTTTTCCCTTGTTGAGGGTTTGCCAAAGCTGGTGGGGCAGGAGAAGCCAGGGATTGGAGGAGAGCCTTTACCAGGCCAGAAGATGAGAGCGGGGCGTTCGGTGTATCCCAAAACAGATGGCGGTCACATCCCGGCATGGTTGGCCTTCGACAAACAGGTAGTTTACTAAATTATTTCTGACTCTCTGTGAGAAAACAGGATCATTTGAAACAGTTGTGCATTTGTGTGTCTGTATAGGTTCTTTGTTTCGAGGCTTACTTTCGGGAGGAGGAGCCATACCAAATTAGAAAGTGTAAAATCTACTTTTATCCAGAAGATGATACAATCAAAGTGGTGGAGCCAGTGTCTAAGAACAGCGGCATCCCTCAAGGTGTCGGTGGAGTCATCTGGATCAGATTTGAAATGCCTCAATGACACACTGCGATAACAGAAGCTTCCCTGCATCTGTCACACTGCAGGAACACTCATTTCTCGCCGCCGCATTCCCCTCCCGCCTCCGAATGATGACCAGTTCTACAAGTTGTTCCATTTCAACGTCAACCAGCAGGTGGTGCTCTACTCACGGACCTTCACCCTGACCAACTGTGACACCTTCACGAGGAACTTCCTCACCAGACTTGGGGTGCGGCTGAACGATCCTGCTCCAGTTCCAGATGACCCACACAGCAAACACAGAGTGCAGGTCAACCGCCATACATCAACAGAAACGTTACAAGATCATTTAAAGCTTCAGGACAGGGACCAACATCAGTCATTAATGTCAAACTACACTCTCTAGACGTCCATCTTTAGATCTTTTTTCTCTGAGTTCTTGATCTTGGTCAAAGCTGCTTTCAAGTTTGTTTTTTGACCTTACCTGGAACTGTGTCTCAAACAGAATATGAACCCACTTCGCCCAAATGAGAAAAACAACAAGCGGAGGCAGTTCCTGGATTGTGACCGTCAAGTCCTTCGCTTTTACTGCCTCTGGAATGACCAGGAAGACCCTGCTGCAGAACCACGAGAACTCGTTCTGCACTACTTCCTGTTTGACGACACCATTCAGATCCACGAGGTGACTTCAGCAAAGGCGGGAAAAAAATCTGCTGCCAAATTCCTGCAGCGCAGGAAACTGCCCAAGGTGATAAGAGGATGAAGATGCACGGTGAAGAGCGACTGTCTGCGTTTCATTCATTTCCTGTGTTTGATGTTCATATTGCTCAATGTTTTGACCTCAGACGGTCTGGGGAATCGCGTCATGGCAGACAGGTTTCAAGTAGGTCGGCCTTAAACTCAGAACACTATGTTTTTTGAGCAGTCAATCCACAGGTGACCTTAAAGACAGAAGCTTTAAGTCTGCTGCTGAATTCAACTTCTCTATTTCTGTGGTTTTTACAGTATTTTTCATCCATCCATCCCTTTCTCCGTGCATGCATGCATCTATCAATACGTCCTCCTTCCCATTTTGCCCCTTATAGGAGAACAGGCTTGCTGGAGCCTATCCCAATCACGGTTCAGCAAAGGCAGGGTACCCCCGGTACAGTTCGCCAGCCCCTCACAGAGCCACACACGCACACACACAGAGAGATTCACTACTAAGTGAATTTCAGTGTTATTGGTGAACTTCTCTTCTTCCACATCAATGTCTTTTAGATAGAAAGTGCTTCTTTTTCTTTAATGAGTTTGGGGGACCTCTTGACTATTTTTACTTCTTTCTGAACAAAGCCCATCAAATTCTGTTTTCCAAGGTCTGAAATCCTCTCGGCTGTTGTTTTGTTTGTTGTTTTTTCATTCATTCATTTTCCAAACCGCTTTTCCCTTTCGGGGTCACGGGGTTGCCAGAGCCTAACCCGGCTACTCATGGGCAAAGGCAGGGGATACCGCTGGACTGGTCGCCAGTCTGTTGCAGGGGCCACAATCACACACCCATGCACACTCACATTCACACCTGTTTGTTGTTTTCAAATCTGAAAAGAAAAATGAGAAATTTGAATTGAGTTTATTTACAAAGACACAGTTCAAGACTTTTGACATCTCAAGCTGCCACTCAAAGAACACAGGAAACATCTACAACTGTTGTAACTCAATTCACCACAGACATCAGATCTTTTTTGTCTAAAGACTTTTAGTTCATCTGAATAATTCCAAATTCTCTTTACTGTATGTTGATATGGTCTGGATCAAAGTCATTCAAACGAATAAATCAAAGAGTTTTAGGTATATTGCTATATGTACTGGGGAAGTGAGTGGGCGGATGTGGAGATGAACCGCCTATAAATAGATGAAGAAACTAGAATCAGGGCAGGTGGCCATCTACATTGACCTGTTGGAGTAAAAAATAACCAATGACCTTGACCCGTCTTTGCCCCGCTCCCTTCCTGCAGACTGGAGCTGTAAAGCAGGACTCTTACAAGGACTGTGACCTCCGTATTGGTGGGGAAGTGAATGTGTGGGGCAGAAGAGTTATCATCGCTGACTGTGATGAATTCACCAAACAATACTATCGCTCCAGATACGGCATAGGTGAGACTCCTGCGGCCAGAGAGGTTGGGAAGCTCGATTTCTACCAAAGCTAACAAAATCTTTACATTAACTCTGTGGCTTTGAAATAATTAAGTTATAAAAGCTTAATTATCATTTATTTTTGATTTGTTCTTGAAATAAATGACTGCAGTTTTCATCATGCACTGCTTTTTCTGAACACCAGGGGGCGGTAACATCCCGCATTACCATCTCAAACGCTTGAGAATAGTGTGAGAGAACACAGGAGGCATGCATGTCTGTAAATGTTTTATGTGCTCTCTGCAGGTCAGAATAAAACAATGAAAGTCTGTTAGAGGAACAGATTCTCCCTTTGCTTCAGTTTTTTTTATTGCATCTCTCTTCTTTCTCTTAGAGGATTTCACCCCAGTCAAGTACAAATTGCCCCTAACCCCCAAGCCTCCAAAGACTTTACCCCCCTACAATGGCTTTGGCTCAGAGGAAGACTCCTTGAGCTCCTGTTATGGTGTACAGCTGCGACGCCCCAAGAAAGATCTGCAAACCTTTTTGGAAAAAGACAGGTTTGATGGGTCACAGTTGCTATTATCTCGCCCATGTAAATGTTTGTGTTTGCGTGTGAGTGCCAGCAGTAACCCCCCACCCTCACCGTGGATGTGTCTCCATGCTTCTGGCCTGAGCAGCGTTGTCCTGACGTTCCAAGCCAAGATGATGACCGATGACGATGATGAAAGGAAAAGGACATTCGTCATCTCCTTCTACCCCTGCGATGATACCATCAGTGTTTACGAACTCCCGCAGAAGAACTCAGGTACCACAGTCTGGAGAACAGCTGCTCCACAAACACTTTGAGAGCCCTGAGCATCGCTGTGACATACAGTCCAGCTGCAGAACCCAGAACCTGCAGAAACAGACTAACTTTGGATTACATACAGTTGTGCTCATAAGTTTACATACCTGAAAGAAATGATGAATTCTTGGTCATTTTTCAGAGAATATAAATGAAAACACAAAACATTTTTCCACTTAGAGGCTAGTGGTTGGGTGAAGCCATTTTTTGTCCAGAACCTTCTCCTTAGTCTGTTGGAACCAATGATAGATGACCTTGTGTTTGGATTGTTGTCATGTTGA
>BSAI01000005.1:2928710-2966092 GCA_036245035.1 Adrianichthys oophorus
CGCTCCTGTCTTTGGCCGTGACCTCGCCTTTGGCTCTTCCCGCTCCTGTCTTTGGCCGTGACCTCGCCTTTGACTCTTCCCGCTCCTGTCTTTGGCCGTGACCTCGCCTTTTGCTCTTCCCGCTCCTGTCTTTGACCGTGACCTCGCCTTGGCTCTTCCAGCAACCCCAGCTGTTTCCACAACTCCTACTGGATGAAGTCCATCTGCTACACTATTCAAACATGTTTTTGTTTATTTAATACTTAGCTTTTATCTTAACTTGTAGCTGTTTATCTAGACGTGTTTGTTTATTAGACATATAATTGTTATTCAACCATGTAATTATAGAATGAATTAAGCTCACTTTTCTTTAATAGTTTTAGCACATCACCTGTCCCTCCGGGGTTGAGGATCCCTTCTTCATGTGGACAACCCTGAGGTTTCTTAGTTTTTCCCCCAAAAAGAGATAGGCTTTTTTATGAGTTTTTCCTCACCGAGAACGAGGGTGTAAGGGCAGAGATGTTTGTTCAGCTTAGTCTGTTTAACAACCAGCTATTGTTTACATTTTCATGTTTGACTTTTAGTTCTTGCAATATACTGATGTCACTCCAATGAGACGTCTATAGCTGTGATATTGGGCTATAGAAATAAAATATAATTGAATTTCATTGTCCCTTTGGACATTTCAGGTTGAAGGTGAATGGTGGACATCCTCACACTTCACAGGGCCACCCCAGGTACACATTAAACGTTTATGTTTCCTTGCTATTCCTTATCTCTCTGTCTGTTTGCTTGATTCTAATCCAGTCTTTTCAAGAATGATTTTACCTGTTCAATTTCCAATGCTGTGAATCCATCTGTTGCTCTTTGTAACCCTAGCTCTATTCAACAGCCCCAAATTTGATCTCATCTTTCAGCGTTTCTTCTGTTTTTCATCCTGACCTCCATTAGCAGATCTGCTATGCTCATCAAACATCAGTTGTCTTTGGCAACTGCTGCAATACAGCTTTACCTGGTCGAGAAAAGAGGAAACAATTCTACACATGCTTTAAATTACAGCTATGGGACTACTTTGTCAGATGTTTGGCTCCCAGTGGAGACAATTTTCAAGGCAAAGATGCCTTTTTTGGCATGAATTTCCAAGACAGATATAAAAACAATCTTACTTGGTTTTACATATATCAGCATTTTTCCACGTAGCTTAAAATAAGGCAAAAATCTATCTCAAAAGAAGACTGACGATGTGTGTACGTCAACAACGTTACACTTTTTGTAAATGTAGCATCCTTTTATGGGGATTTGTTTATTTCAAGCAAAGTGAATAAAAATAAAAAAACTAAAAACTAAAAAGACAAACAAAGGAAATAAATATCTATATATAGACATCAACTTTGATTTGGATAATTAGTCATGAAATGATTGGTGAAAAAAAAATTAAAGTTAAAGACGATTAAGAAACACATACGAGCAAAAAACAAGTGCAAATTCTTTAACAAATAGGTACGAATAGGGATGGGTATCGTTAAGATTTTATCAACACTACTCCATTACGCCTCTTATTGATACTGCTTATCAAGACAGTATCTTATTGGTATTCTTATTGATACGTTTCTGTGTGAAAACAAGGAGGAGATATGAAGTTTTGTTGCTGAAGTAGGATCTGTCTGTAAATGTTTTGTGTGAGGAGTCTGTGCTTGGGTTTTGGTCATGTTCTGTTTTGAATTGTCCCCTCAGTCACACCAGTTTTAGGTTCATGACCCTCAGCCTTTGTCTCTCAGTCTGGTCTTCAGTTATTCCTTGTAAGGTCATCTGCTCTGCTTTGTTTTGTCACTGCTTTCTTTCTACGTGGTTATTTTCCATGTTTCAGTTGAGTTCACTCTTTGCATTTTGGGTCCTCCACCACCATTCCTTCACAGTTTTGTACTTGTTGAAAACATTCGCCCGCCTGTAACGTGACATTTTACACACAGACCAATCATTACGGACGGACCGTTTTTTTCTACAACTTCAAAACATTTGTACACACACACAAATTTATTTTTACAGTCAAAAAACTTTTTCATTCACACACAGTTTTTTTCTACAAGTACAAAATCCTTTTACAGACACAACTCTCTTACTACAAGTACAAAACTTTTTCACAAACTGACAAAACTTTTGGAACAAATCCAACGTTGACCAATCAGCAGCCTTTTACTGTCAGCCCATCGATGCGCTTGTTTGGACCTGCCAATCAGATGCTAGACATTCATAAAGGAAAGAAAAGCAAAACCTTTCTTAACCTTTTGTTTGTTGGAGATGCTGTTTTAAAAGTTTTTATACCTTGATGTTTTCTTTAAAAAATCGGAACATAAATCCTGGATTTCCTTTTTACACATGAACATTTTAAACGTTTCTCCAAAGATGACCGCCATTGACACCCTTGCTCTGCTGTGGGAAATCTCTTAAATGTCCTTTTAGCAAGGCTCTACAAATTAGCAACTTTATTTGATTGACTCTTCATTCTCTGTGAAATGTTTTCAGCTGCTTTAAACGCAGACTTTGTGATGAAGATTTTCCCTTTAACGTCAGAGTGGATGCTAACAACCGCACGCTAACGTTAGTCAAGTCTGATTTTTTTAAGGTAGGATGGATGAACAAATCTAATGTGCATCATTTTATTTGCTTAATGTATCCATCCCGCCTTAAAAGTCAGACTTGGCTAAAGTTGGCAGGCTGAAAGAGGAGATATAATGTTGGGCTGTTGAATAGAACTAGGGTTACAAAGAATTTTATCTTTGGAGGTGGTCTCAGTTTGTTTCCAATCGGACTGAGCTTCGGTTCAGTCTCAGATTCCTCAGTCTGAATACAATTTGCTCCTGGAACGGAAAAACAGGACCAAAAAGGCCATCACAGGCTGTAGTCACATGATATAAACAGAGTGGGAATAACGCAACGGATGAGCCGCGGACAAATGTAAAGCAACAGAGCAACAACTCCTTACTAGTTAGAACGTTTATTTGAACACAACTAAAAATACTTCTTTACATACTTTTCTGTGTCTCATTTCTGTGCCTGCCGCTGCTGTGACGTCATCCCAAAAACCACCTTGTGGTTCCTTAACAGAATTCTCTGAAAAGCAATGCTATAACAACGCGACAACTCATTGAAATGTTGCTGGATGAATGCAGGTTCTTAAAAAAATCTGTTAACATGATATACATTGCTTCTCACTGCTTTACAGACAATCTGTATGTCCTACAGACGTATCCTATCTTCATAGCTGTTGTCTTGCCAGTAACCATCTTTCAGCATGCCTCCACTGTACCAGAGTAGCAGTAAAAAGTGTTGTACCTGACAATGACACAGACGTTTAAAATCGGTCAACAAAATATAAAGTTAAAAAAATCTGTGAAATAACCCGACAAGGATTCCAAAGTGCATAACTTCCATTGTTTCCGCCTGCTGCTTTACCACGCACTTTTTGCCCAGACATGAGTCTGAGTGAGAAATTCCTCAGTGAGGAATAAAGGAAGAGATGCCAAGTTTTTTTAAGCCACGTCAAAACAAAGAAGTGCACGTCGTATCTGCTCTGTTGCTCAACTACATCGGTTACGTTAACTTATCGGAAAAACTTATCAGTCCTTATCGAAACTGCCATGACATGGCATCGGTACCAAACAATACCTGTTTCCATACCGCATCCCTTGGTATAATAATATCAAATAACAAAGTAAAAAAAAAAGATTATTTCATTATTTCAGAATTCTTAATCACTATTATTGCTATAATTTACAGTGCTCAGTATAAATGAGTTCACCCCTTTACATTTTTCAGGAAACCTTTAGTATCCTTTCAGAATCAATATTTCTATGAGATAATATTTTACAAAATACTCTCAAATGTGGGTCATTGATTGCAATCAAGTTTTGTTAATTTGCAAACACAAAAAAGTGATTTTCCCAAATAATTCCTTCAAGCCCGTGTTGCAAAAATGAGTACACCCAAAGTATAGTCTGAGGAGAAAAACCACATTTAAGACTACAAAATTCTAATGAACAGGTAATCAACCACAGGTGAGTCTAATGATTCATTAAAGATGTGTCTAGGACACAGGTGACTATAAAAGAGCTTTACTGAACAAAGAAAAGCCCTCCCCATTTCATGCTGTCAGAGATGGCTTCTCATGGAAGAGAAATGTCACAAAATCTGAGAAAAGAAATCATTTCTTTCCACAAAAAGGTGAGGGCTACAAGAAGATCAGCAAAGCTTTACATATCAGTCAAAATACTGCAGCAAAAGTGATCCAAAGCACACATGGAAAGTCACTGTTGCATTTCTGAAGAAGAACAGGGTGAAGGGGATTGAATGGTCAAGTATGTCTCCTGATCTGAATCCAATCCAACACCTGTGAGGAATTCTGAAGCAACAAGTGGAGCATCACTCTCCATCCAGCATCCAGGCCCTAAAAGAGGTTATTCTGGAAGAATGGAAAAAGATAGATGTTCATTCCATGTCTAGCAGACTTGGTGCTGTCCTTCAAAATCCTGCTGCTCATACATAACACTAGATGTAGTAGTTTTTGATGCAGGGTGGATTCATTTCTGCTAATTTCTTACCAATTTGAGTAAAACTGAAGATTGTGTGATCTAAGATACATTATTCCCCTTCATTTCATGTTTTGGAGTTAGATAAGTGATTATTTAAGTGATTGACTGATTGTCAGTCAGTCAGACTTTGTTCTCAGTTACTCTGTAACTTGATTGACACACTGCACTTAGCCATGTTAGCCGCATTAGCCACGTTAGAGCATTCACTATACCTGTGGCTCAAAACCTTGTTTGCAACATTTAAAAAAACAGACAGATACTGCTAAAACAAATGCTACTGTGACTACGCTAACTCCCAACTTTGTTAGTAACACGAAAAACAATCATCGTCTGACAGTGCTGCATCTTAGCAGCATTAGGGTATTTACAATAACACCGAACCTTGTTGGTGACCCGTGAGAAAAAGAGACTGACGTCTTGACGGAGCACCGTGTACGTCTCAAAACTGCTTCAACGTCATCACACTCAACCAGAATTTATCCATGAATAGGACTCTCTGTATTGTTGTTTTTTCATCTTCTACTGCTGTTCAGAGACAAGCTACAGAAGCTAAAAGAGAATTTGTCAGAAAACGGCTTTTCTGGCACTTTGTCATC
The DNA here is from genome assembly GCA_036245035.1 of Adrianichthys oophorus. Lineage (NCBI taxonomy): Eukaryota > Metazoa > Chordata > Actinopteri > Beloniformes > Adrianichthyidae > Adrianichthys > Adrianichthys oophorus. The sequence continues at coordinate 2,933,875 of BSAI01000005.1, forward strand.
TCAGTGAATCTCAGGCTTTTTTCTCAATATATCTAGTCGCTTGTTCTTCCTCTCGTGGCCTCTCACCCATCCCTCCTCTCTCTGCATATGGGATTCACATTTGGCTTCACTGAGCGTTTTTTTAATGTGATATTATGATACATTATCTGAAGCCAGTTACTCCCTGTCACCACCTCTGGTGTGGACTCAGGCTCACTAAGCTGCAGAGGGGATGTTAGTTTCTGTCCAGGTGAAATATAGGAATTTAGTTTAAGGCCGTTCACATCGGTGACCGTTTACAACGCCTAAAAGTGTTATCAAAATATAAAGTGTGCTTGTGTGGGTCTCATGCTCTTTCTCCCTGGAAGCTTGTTTGTGGTTTGGAGTTCCCTCCTGCTGCTGGCTGTACATTGTTTCTGTTGAAGTGTACATGTGTGCATGTCCGTGTGCTGATGAAGGGAACAAGAGGTGAGAAATTTGCAGGTCAGCTGAGGTCTTTCAGGTAATTGCGCTTCTTAAACTTTTGACCCCCTAAGCCTTACTTAGTGAGATGCAGTTTGCTCCCTTATTTTCCCCAGAGAGCTCTGACTCTGCATACCTGTGTGTGAGTGTGTGTGCAGTCCAGTGAGAGTATGAACATCAGCTTCACACAGCCCTCTTTCTTTGCATTGCACTCATCATTATTCCCTCTTTGTCTTTTCTTTGTTTAGTCAGGTGATGAAAACAGAAGTTTGTCTGGTTGTTTGGTTGCGGTTCACCTAGAACAGAAACAATGTGTTCTCAGAATTCAGGAGCTTCACCAAGTGACTAATTTGTCTGGCCGTTTTCTTATTTTCCAAAGACTGTTCCCTATTCCTTAGTTAGGGGATTATTATGGAAGAAATTGTAGCCCCAGTTTAAGAAAAAAAGATTGCAATGGAGTTTAGGTAATATGAGAAATATATTTATTTATAGAATGGCGCAGTGGTTAGCGCTCCTGCCTCACAGCAAGAAGGTTCCCGGTTCAAGTCCTGGCTGGGGGACCTTTCTGTGTGGAGTTTGCATGTTCTCCCCGTGCATGCGTGGGTTTTCTCCGGGTACTCCGGCTTCCTCCCACCGTCCAAAAACATGCTTCACAGGTTAATTGGTTACTCTAAATTGTCCCTAGGTGTGAATGTGCGTGTGTATGGGTGTGTGATTGTGGCCCCTGTGACAGACTGGCGACCAGTCCAGGGGTGTACCCTGCCTTCGCCCATGAGTAGCCGGGTTAGGCTCCGGCAACCCCCTTACCCCGAAAGGGATAAAGCGGATTGGAAAATGAATGAATGATATTTCTTTATGATTTTAAACTGACAGTAAATTAAAATGGGTTTATTCCATCCATCTCTTTTGTAAAGCACCTTTCGTCGACATACGTAGAACATAATTCTGAAGTTTAACCCTCCAGTTGGAAAATCTTTGAGAAATAATTACTGCGTGGAATCTACGGAGCCCCTAAAGGGACATTGAAGCACTCTATTGTTATAGTAAATGTGTGTCACATGTTTTAATTGGCAATAATAATGACACGTTTTTGTGGCATAAAGATGATCTAACATCATGGACACACACACACACAGACTATTGAAGGATTCCCTCAGCAGCCATTCTGATATGGTCACTCGACTGAACGCCCTCCACTTTTGACCAAAATCCTGTTGTGCAATGTTTGTTGGTCCTTTCCTCTGTCCTGAGGTCTGTGGTTACAGCGTCATAGTATGTAAAATAACGTAAAACCAAAAAAAAAAAAAAAACCCAAAGTCTGCCAGTTTAGAAAATGGAGATAAAATGCTGTTAAAAATAGTAGACTAAGGCTGAATCCCAATGTCTTCCCTATTCCTGTGGCTCCTCCCTATTGCTCACTCCAATCGTAGGGGTGTTTGGAGCTGTAGAGGTGTCAGAAAGTTGTTTATTGTAAGGAGGAGCCATAGGGATTTAGGGCTAGCTATCCCTCAGGATGATCCACTTCCCGCATTTCTCCACATGGGTGTGCTCTGAAGCACAGAAGTTGAGGTTTTTCATTAATCAATGTGACACTTTAATGAGTCTTGGTTTTTGCAGGACTTTTTAAAGTTATAAAAGCCACGTTTATTTTCCGAGTGCTGGCAGCTACACGCTAACGTAGATGACCGATGACATCATCAAGTGGTAGTAATGTCCGTATTTGAAGACACTATTTTTCTATTATTTTAACTCTCCATTTGGAGGGCTAAATAAAGGGGTAGGGAGAAGTGGAGGGGTTGTTAACCAATCCGGATTTAACCTGGATCGTAGGGTTATACAACACAACCTATAGTTACAATTTTTGTAAACAAAAAAAGTGCAGACGGAGCTCCTCCGTAACCAGCCATTTTATTTTGTCATATCCCCCCCGCTATACCAGATGGGAAACAGTTCGTTCATGAGACAAAATGTCTTCCACCTGCACATTACTCCCGTATTTGGCAGCAACGTCCAGCAGCTCTTGTGCCAGGTTGGTGAAACTTTTTCCCACCACGACAGCAAAGGGTCTGAGGTTTTGGCTGCACAGCACATGCAAGCCGATGCCGGATTCTGTTTGATATAAGGCGAGATGCTTGGCTGAGTCTTTCCAATCTTTGCCTCTTCAGACCACTCGTCCTGGAATTGCTGGTACTTCATGATGCTAAGGCATGCGTTGCAAGCTGCATACGACGTGGTTTCACCATCGTAACGAACTCTCATGAATTAGTTTAATACCTCAGACTTTCCCAAAAGCTCTTTAAACTTAATAGACGTGTTTTTACGTCTTAGTCTTTGCTGGATGTCAGTTTTCCTTGCAACAAATTCGGCGTAGATTGCAGTTCCCTCCATCACTGCACTCTTAAGTTCCGGTGGGAGAAACTGTGAATTTAAGCACTGGGGGCTTCTGGGTAATGCTGTTCTTAGTCAATTGTGTCACATTATAGCCATATTATGAGAACACTACAAAATATTCTGCCGTTACTGTTTAGTTGTCTTTCATAGTGGTTGGTTTCCACTCCCGTCTTCTTCAGCTTGAACTTTTTTCGGTACCGTCCTTATCCCGTGATCAGTGGAACACATGACTCCTATCCCACGGGAATACCGCGGGAATACCACGGGAGTCCAGTGACCCGTGGGATTCCTGAAAAAACGTCAGCCTCTAGTTGGCAAAAAAACACCCAATTCAACATTGACAGATGTTGTGCATTAAGATTTTTACAGAGAACTTTCACAGAAGAAGACTGAAGATGAGATAAAGCTGTGACAGTTCGTTTGAAAAACACTCACAATTTGTCAACATAGTTGACTCAGCCAATGAAAAATATCCTTAACTACCAATGGCTGTAATTTCAATCACAATATATAGCGTACATCATGTCTACTTTGAAGACCCACTCCGATCATCCTTCATTTTCTTTATATGTGTCCTATCATCGGAAAATGGCACAAGAACGAGTGAAAAACATCATTTTCATTTAATCAAGACTTTCAAAATGGCTGCTCACATGTATCCATTTAGCATCAAACGTGATTCTGTGAATTCCATCAATTCCATCTATCAGTATCCTGCTGCAAGAACTGTGATACAGATCTGCTTTCTTTTTATGAGAGAGTTTAGAAAAATCTGAAATCATGCAAAAAGAACTAAAAGAGTTGTGTCACTTATTTATGAGCTCAGGCAATCACTGGCACCTCACATCTCTGAAAACTGTTGAACCAGAGCTTCAGACTGTCCATGACTTCAACTCCAAAACCACAAAAGACACTAGAGAGACTGATGTAACGCAGTGAATTGGAGCGATTTGGCAGCTGGTGTAAGCCTCGTGACAACACGGACTTTCAAAGTTTTATTAGCTTTTTTGAGAGCGGTTCGGTGTTCGTCTGTTGATCTGTGCAGGAATACTGGATGAAGAGGAGCAGGTAGAAGCTGTTGTTATTGTCATTTCCACAAACATGCATCCTGCAGGGTGTGTCGCAGATCCTGACATTACAAATAGTCTTACATTCACTCACACGGATGACCTGAGGATTGTTTTCTGCGCTGCGTTTGATAAAGTAAGCCAACTTTGTTTGAGATTTGAAACTTTGGACCCATTTCTTGTTGAGTAAAGCCCGATATGACGTCTTTATTATTACTGATGGGGCATTGCAGCTCTACCAGCAAAACTGTCCACACCGAGTAGGAAGTTCTGGGGTGACTCCCATTTAACTTCTGTCCTCCCAAACGAACCTTTCGTTTCCTTTTTGTGGAAGAAGAGAATGATGAGGAGGGCTGCAAGCACCCGTTTTTTTCATAAACTAAATCTGTTAACACTTTTATAACCCTGACCTCGTAAAACTCACTGCAGCTCTTGGTCAGCCTTCCCCCTGATGGGACGCTCAGGGCTTCCAGGCCCCGAATTCCCATTTGCCTTGGCGGAGCGTGTCGATGCATCAGCTGCCGGGAGAAGGGGAGAGAAAGGGAGCATGATAAATGACTGCTGTGTCACTATCCACATGTGATGACCATCCTCACGAGCAGAGCATCCGGGCTGCTGCCTTGTTCTGGTGATTTCCCTGTTGACGAAGGAGAAGCGAGGCCGTGTGTGTGTGTGGGGTGGGGGGGTGGGGTGGGGGTGGGGGGGTGACAGAGGAGAGGGAGGAGGTGAGAGTGAGACAGAGGGAGGAGAGAGCCGTTCTCAGATGACCAGACTGTGTGAGAGGGGTAGAAACAGGAGGACCTGACTGGGAAACAATAGAAGAACAAATCCACTGTTGGGTTCAGGATCTCTGCCACTCTGCTGTGTCTCCGCTGAAGGTAGGACCTCAGGTGTTTTTCACCTGGATCAGCACCCCTGCACCCTCAATACAGCTAACATGTTTTCACGTCTGCATTACAAGCACCACGTGAAAGTATGACGTTTTCAAGAAAATGACAATTCTCCTTACGCCTCACGTTAGCCCAGGAGCTGCAAGTGTTTGTCATTAGGATGCAGTGGGACGTAATGAGAGGAAACATGTTTGTGTTGGTGCCGCTGGCTTTGCTGAAGGAGGCATTGACAGAGAGCTTGTACAGTAGGGAGTGTGTGGATGAAAATGTGTTTCACAGCTCTGTTATGTCCTTGAGTGAATGACTGACTTGGCCTGTGGTGTTGGGGCCTGAAGCCGCTGACTTATAGTAGAAGGAGCACGATGACAGATAGAATACAACTCTGTGGTAGGTCGAAGGAGGAGACGACCACGACTTCCTTTAAGATGAAAAACAGAGGTGTGTGTGTGTGTGTGTGTGTGTGTGTGTGTAGGGCTAGAAAAGGAGAAAGTGTTTAGATGAAAAATTAACTGACTATGACGGTTTGGTTGATAATCTCGGACCCAGAGGAACCAGTGAGTGAAAGGAAGAATCCGAGTCAGAACAAACATAATGAAGAGGAGAAACCAAATGAAACTGAGATGTGTGAGAGAGGTGGGAAAAGCAGTGGAGGAGGAAAGAGACTGAGCCCAAGTGATGCAAACATCCCTGCAGACATCTCTGTACGTCTGGCAACACCAGAGCAGAAACAATTTTTAGAGTCATGAAATCACAGTGGAACTGTTTGGAGAAGAGCAATGAGAGCGAAGCAGGAAGAAGGTGTGTTTGAAACATTGCTGCCAGGTGCAGATGGACAGCAATGCTCTGGCACAGCAAAGCTTCACTTTCAGGAGCTCTCATGTTTCGCAGTCACACACACCAGAGTCCTCTTTGAGTGCATTTGTTTAGACAATGCTGAAGCTCTCATAGGAAGTTCACAGTGTCGCTGTAGGAATGCGCCTCTGACAAATGGATGCTCTGCACGAACTGCAGGCTATCGACAAGCTCCTTAAAGACCCACTCTAAAGAGGAAAAAGGGGTTATCAACGTGTTCTCGTGGCATTTTTCGGATGGTGTGGGACAAATACAAATAAGATTCTTTGTTCAAATCAAGCTGACTCAAGAACAGACACAAACAAGCAGCTCGAAAAAGCTTGAAGCAGCGATGCAGACACTACAATTAGCAACCCACAAGCTTCTTCCTCTGCTCCGTTCTGATGCATCCTCTAGCAGACAAATAGATCCATGCTCGTCTTTGTTTTCCTCGTCTGAGCTGGAATCAAAACTGTACGACTGCATAGCTGCGGTATTGCTCGTCATTTTTGTTGTGCTGGTAAAGTTAAGCTGGGGTTGTGATGTAAACAGATGGATGACAGGAAGTGGAGGTGGGCTTACTCCACACCAACAGTCCTGCCCACAACTCACAGGTGAGTTTCTATTGAAGTATTACCGCTCTGTAGAAACTATGTCCCAGAAAACAACAGACTTTTATTATGATGAAGAGACCATGGGAACACTTTTACAAAAGATGAAACGTCACCCTGACCAACAACTGTGTGACACATCTGCTTGATCCAGAATGATAGAAATGCAGCCCCTTCCCTTGTTCAGACCTCAGGCTAAAGGCTTAATGAGAATTGATCCTGTTTCACACATTGTTTTTAGCCTGCAGCTCCGACATTCCCTGGAATTTTTCCTTTTTTTTTTTTTCTCTCAGTCAGGAAAGTAGGTGTGTGTGAGGTGTTTGTGACCCAGAAAGATTAGGAGGATCTTCCCTTCATTCTGCCGCAAGAAAATGTCTCTCTGTTCCAACCTCTCTGATGTTTTTGGAACCTTTTTCGGTAAAGCCAACACGAGCTCAGCTCTGGATCACATGGCTGCCTGTTCCCGGCTTTCCAAATCCAAACTGTTTGTCTTATCTTTACCGAAGGGGATATATTTAGTGGGGAGCTTAGCTTTTAGGAGGTCGGCGCGTGGAGAGAATAGGAGAGTACCACAGAGGAAGTTTGTGTGTGTTTGTGTGTGTGTTTCAGGCATTGGCGTCAGTAGACGGTGGAAGAGCTTGGCACTCTGCATGCCAAACTGTGTTTGTGCATATTCTGTGAGTGTGTGTTTGTGTGTGCACGGCTGGAGGACAGGTCTGCGCCCCCCCTCTCCCCACACTGCAGTCAGGAATCTGCCCTTTAGTTTATTAAAAGCTGGTGAAACAATAGAGGGGATGAGACTGGGGATGAGGGCAGGTGGGGAGGTAAAACTGTGACGTCACCTCTGGGCACAGAGGAGCAAAGTGTTGGGCGTCTGCTCTCAGCGTGCAGGCAGACTCAACCCTGTGTGCTCACAGAGCAGATGTTCCCTCTGAACATCTGGCCCAGCGGCGTTCCGACAGGACTTTAAAAAAGCTCTCTGCGCCCGTATGAGTGGGAAAACTGAACACATACGTTAGATGGGCAGAAGATATAAATAGATGCACCCCGCTGAGGAGAACCAAACACCTTGGTGATGGTTGAGGTGTTATACTTTACACAACATATGGCTGCCACAGAGGGGAGGCTCAACAGATCCTAAGATTTAAAAATTTTTCTGCACTTTGGTAAAAGTCTCCCCCAAGAAGACACAGTCTGGAAACTCTTGACCACTTCGTATGCTCGGACAGTGAATGCTCTACCGTCTCTGCCGATACTCGAGTCCTTTATCAGACATACTCTGAATGAAACTGCTATGTCAAGTTGTGCTATGAAGTCACAATCTGAGAAATCTTCAGGATGGCAGATGTGGGGCTGTGTTTGGAATTCACCAGAACAATGGGCACAGCCAAAACCACAGGGGTACAGATTCTCTGATTTCTGACTGTCAGCAGACAGACAGCACTAAACAATAGGAGGAGAATAATTCACAACATGTGCAGAGATCTCACATCTCAAAACAGTTCAACTTTTCTTCACTCATTCACAGTTGACTGCAGTCGCAGAGATGCTCCAACAGTCTATCAGGTCGTGCGTCTTTGTATTTTACTGAGGTCATACTAAAAGAATTAGACAGATTTGTAAGGACTGTGTACCGCACAGGGTTGTTACTGGGTTGTTGTTGGAGAGAAATCTCTGTGGACTTTAATCCAAACTCTCCTGAGCCGTCAGGGTATGAATAATAACGACTGATGAATTAATGCATTTGATGGGGGGGAGAGTGGGATAAGTGGTGCCAAGGGGCCACCCCATAAAAATTCCATGATCAAAGCTTTTTCATTGCAGCGTTTGAATAGTATAGACAACTTTGAAACAGTTCACACGTGTTTTTCACAACTTTATCACAACTTTATGCAGTTAGCGTGATGCTAGCTTAAAACAGCGGGGGTGGGGTGGGGGGGTGGGGGGGGCATTCTTTTCCAAATGTGGACTTGGGGTAAGTTGTGCTAAAGGGTGTGGTGGAAATTGTGTCACTGGCACATCTTTTGTTGCACATGTACCCGCTTTAGCCCGTGTGGTTCTGGGATTTTTGATCACCGTGCGTGTGGTCATTTTGACCCCATGGGGTGAGATCTTGGGGGAAACCCAGATTGAGGGAGATTATTAGTGTCTTCTATTTTCTAATGATTGCTCCCACAGTTGATTTCTTCACACCACGCTGCTTACCTATTGCAGGTTCAGTCTTCCCGGCCTTGTGCAGGTCCACAGTTTTGTTTCTGGTGTCCTGAGACAGCTCTTTGGTCTTGGCCATGTTGGAGTTCAGAGCGTGGCTGTTTGAGGTTGTGGACAGGTGTCTTTTACAGAGAAACGAATTCAAACAGGTGCCATTAATACAGAGGGGCCTCTTACAGAAGAAGTTACAGGTCCATGAGAGCCAGAAATCTTGCTTGACCAAATACTTTCCACCATAATTTACAAAACATAAGAATGTGATTTTCTGGATGTTTTTTCTCATTTTGTTTCTCAAAATTGAGGAATACTATGATGAAAACCACAGGCCTCTCTCATCTTTTTAAGTGGGAGAACTTGCCCAATTGGTGGCTGACTAAATCCTTTTTTGCCCCTCTGTCCATTTTCTATTGATTTTTTCCCCTGCTTTTATACAGCATAATCATTTGTGAGATTTAGAAGATCTGTTTTATTTCAAATATCAAAGGCACAATTTACCACAGAGTAATTTCTCTAATGAAAACAAAAAAACTTGACTGCTCCAAAAGTTTATTTGAGATCCAAAGTGATTATGTCCAGCGATGCACGAGATCCTAAACTATATATGTACATAATGTACTTGGGGGCGTTACCGTAGTTCCCTTGCTTTAGAGGCACTTGAAGTAAAAATTGGAACTACTTACCCCGCTCTCCCCAGAAGGAGTCAAACTTTTGTCTTTTAAAATAAAAATCTTGGTAAACATTTCAAAAGGAACTTTTACTCATATGAGCGATGACTTTACAGAGCAGGACATGTTTTATCAGAGATCAAAACATGGATTCAGGCTCTCTTCACCCTCTGATGATGTCATATTCAGAAACGTATCAGAGTTGTATCAATGTGATGACAAAACTGTCCCACGTTTTCTGGAGTCATCCAGATTTAAGATGAACTCATTCATTCATGTTTGAACCCTTTTGAGCTCGTCCCAAGCGGACCCGGGTCTGGGACCAGGAACCATCTGCATGTCTTGCAGCGATGGCTCAGTGACGTCAGGAGTTGTCATGCATGATTTAGAGTCGTACTAGTTTTGTTGTGTTTGTTTCTTCAAATGTTTGTGGGTTCTTCTTCACTCCTCGCCGTGGGGCTGTGCTTTAAACGCTCAAAGCAGAGAAAAACATGGACAAAGCAAACAAGAGTCACTAACACATCAACAGTTGTGACAAGGGACACATCTGGAATCCATTAACATTTTTACCATGTTTCCCATGTTTAAAAAGGCCAATAAAAAATGTTGCCAAAAGCAACGGTCTTAATGAGCTTATGAAAATTCTCTGAGTTTTTTTAGTTGGGTCTTAACTCCTGAAGTCAAATCAGCAACAAAGAAACAATAATGTGATTGTTGGCCAATAACAAATTACTGTAATTGAATTCCTTTTGTCAGGAACGTAACAAATTACAGTTCACATTTCAGTAACTAAATTGAAAATACTAGACTATATAAACCCTCATTACTTTATTACTTACATTTTAGAGCAGTAAAAGTGTCTCTTGGTTGAACAAAACAAAACGGATATGAATAAAATAAAAGAACAAAGTTACTGACTCATGCACTCATGCAAGCACGTCCCTGCAGAGTTGGAGTTGGGTCAAAGTAAGATGATAAGAGCAGAAACAGGGACATGGATGAACTGGTGCAGATATTCAAATCATTTCCAATTTGTTGAAAACATTTTAGTTACGTCCTGGAGATGAACTGTTTTCCACTGCCATCGTGTCAATGAGCAATGTACATTCTCTCATGTTCCTGGGTTGAAATTCTGAGGTGGCGCTAAAACAACCTGATTGTCCTTGTGTTGCCTCTGTTTTATTTTGTGGGTTTTTCAAAGGTGCTAGCTTTATTTTGTTAAGAACTTCTGTGTGAGTGAACAAATTTAAAAGTAGTGACATTTAAATTGGGTATTGATTAATTTAATTACAATTTCATCCAGTAACTAAAGTTCAGTAATCGATTACTCTTTAAAAGTAATGTACCCAACACTGTTGTTGACACACAGAGATCAGGGCAGGAGGCTGGTTTCCCATCATGGCTTCAAAGAAATTTATCATCAAAACATCTACATAGCGTAGTTTTTAAGCCGTCAATCAATATTCCATAAGTCCACAAATCCAGAATCCCTCAGACCAAAGCCAGGCCAGAACCAGAGGGCTGGGTTGTAACGGAGCTGGAGCATTCAATCAAAACCAATCGGCCTAAACGTTTCTCTGCAGACCTGAGGTGGATTTGCTTTGCTTTATTGGGTTTGTTGGAATGTGACATAAACGTTAAAGCTAATAACAGCAGACCGACAGCTTATTTTGAGTGTAAATAAAAGGATCTGGTGCGTCACTTTACAGAGGAGTCAGCTTTGAATCTACGAGCAAAAAGTACAAACAAAAAGAAGATTTAGAATTTAAAAGAGAAGCTCAGTTTCCTTGAGGTAAAACAGAGGGGAGACTGCCTCAACTCCATGACAGGTTTTTAGCTACACGTTCTCCCACACGCTTACAGCCCCTCACAGCCTAACATTACCCGTTCAACAAAGAAGGCAAGCAGAATGGAGCGGAGCAGGGAGCTCAACAGCGCTTTAGTGTCTGCTCCTGATTCATCACAATTAGAATAAAGAAATATTTAGAAATGCACTTTGAAGCTCAGTTTTCTTTCTGTAGGTTTTTCCTCATTAGAAAAATGCCACAAGAACATGTTAAAAACTTCATTTTCATCAGTCTTCAAGCATTTTTTGTAATAAACGATATAAACGTGGACAATCTTATCAACATACACGTTAGACAGTGAAACTAGAGGAATATTTTTTATTTGTGGTATAGGGAAAAAAGAAGTCATTTTTCAATAGATACCAGAAAGGAGTTTGTATTCCAGTGTCATTTGGGCAAATATTCCTGGAATTTGGATGGACGAGCAGCTTAGTGACATGTGCTGACAGGTGCTTGACCAAAAGATGTCCCAAAAATATCCATTTTATTGATGTTTATTTGGCTAAAAAAGCAGCACAGGAAAGAATCAAGGAAACCCGGATGGGAGAATGAGCGGGGAGGTATTTGAATTTGATCTCAGATGATCTTCAGAATAAAGATTCACCCAAGAGTCTGCTGGAATATGAAACAATGGGAGTGGTGTTTGCAGCTCAGGCTGGCTGTTTCCATGGGTTTTCCTGCACTTAACTTGACTTCTATTTTTAGAGAAACTCCAGAACAGATCAAACCTTTCATGACGGTTTTTGTTGGTTGTAGTTTTCTAAGTAGAAACACAAACAGAGTTTTATAATCTAATATACTGAAGATGAATTGGAACAGATCCACCTCTACGCCTTGAGTCAGAAGAGCGGCCCGTCATCTGAAAGGCGCCTGTCACAAGTTGGTCTGATTGTTTGAACCCAGTTGTTGAGATTTCCTCCGTCTGGTGTGTCGTGCTTCACAAACATACGCTGATTCCAGCCAACTGACTTTTAGCCTGAAAATCTGGCAGACTGTAGCCGTGTGAAAGGACGGGAAATGGAGAACCGAAGATGCTTGAGAACTTGTTGGAGGTTTTTATAACCGTTCCAGCCTGTGTCTCTTCGTGACCTGGAGCCTCCTGAGGGACGGAGAACATTCTTTGGGTTTCCACTGGAAGGCAACTAATCTGTTCAGCTTCAGCCCCAGAACATGTCTGTTTATTCAAGTTAAACGTTTATAAATGCGTTTCAATTAGAGAACAAAAGAAATGCACAAAAAAAAAAACCAAACCCATTCCTATCAACATCAAAGTGGAAAAAATGCCCGTCTCTGTGGTGGTTTATTGGATGGAGTCTGGCCCTGCGGCCCCTGTTTACTTTAATAGGGGCTCGTGGGTAATTCCGAATTAATGACTTGTTGTATTTTGTGGGCTTTGCTGCCAGAAAAGCTGTGTTTTATAATGAAAACAACTCAAGGTGACACAGTGAGTCACCGTTACTGAAGCTTCGAGCTCCGCTAAGGCAGACTAAGGGGCACGACTGCTTGGCGCTGACTCAGGGATGACAGAGGAGGTGATGGACAATGGCGAGAGGAGGGGCTCAGACCGAAGGGTATATGATGAATGAAACGTTGAACACAATGACAGTTTATTGTTGTAATCACAGAGATCAGTGTGGATGGAATGGAGGATTCTAAACATCAGCACAGAGAACAAAGCTCAGGATGTGCTGGTCATTCTTGGACGTCCAGGGGGGGGTGATGAAGTGGTTGAGAGGATCCAGCTGCTTCTTGTAAACCAGAGATGTCCAGACTTTTTGGAAAGAAGGTAAAGAGAAAATGTTCAACCATTCATTTACGGTATAATAGCATTAACCCTGTAAAGTCCACTACTTTTTCACACTTTTTTTAAATGAAGATGTTCTTTAAATGCTTTGATAAAATCCACAAAGGAAAAAAAAAAGCTATATTCTTGTTTTATGAGATAGTATCACTTATAAAATGTTGGTTTGGTAAGTTTTTGCTCACAGCAATGTTAGTTTAAGATGTAAAAATATTGACGAGTGTTCAGGAAAAAGCACAGCACTGCCTGATCCACACATTAACATGCTATTACCGTAAAGAGTTTATTACGTTCTTTCAATACAGCAATTAGCCAACTTAAAAAAAATTAACAACATTGCATGAGTTATTTTTAACATAAAGTTCTGCAAATTAGAAAAACTTTTTCCTGCCAAAAGTGTTTTGGAGATTTCATGGAAGCAGCCATTTTGAAATGATCAGGAAAAGCTCTTCCGCTGCCCCTAGTGGACTGATGATGAACTACAGGGCAGAACACATCCACCAGGTCACATACATGGATTTACTAAAGGCCTGTAGCACGCAAAATCAACTATTTAAGTGAGTTATAATGTTCATTCATCCTGCAAACAACTCCAAAGCAGTATTTTGATCCATTCACACATCTCTGAGGATTCCCCTAAAACCCTGTGCTCTGAGCACCAGCCCCCCCAACCCACAGAAATGAGGGAGTTTTCACATTGTGTCGTAGACAGGTGAGAACAGCCCCCTCCAGCAAGAGTCTGCCCTGCCAGCACCGCCACCAGGCTAACACACTCACCTCAACTGCAAAGCTAGCAGCGGTCAGCAAAACGCTTTCTTTTTTTATGTACAATACCGGATATCTCTTAATAGTAGTGCCGATGTTTATTCCTAAACTTTGGCAGCAGGCCCGGCGTTTGTTAGAGACAGGAGGTTATTCCAACACAGACAGAATGGTGATGGTTAATGGGTTCATTTTGAGGTGAAATTTGGTCACAAAATGCAGAAAACAACAGATGAAGATTTCAGGATTTATTGAAAGGATGAGAACATTGTATCATGTTCTGATGAGCACTTTTCTCCCTGAAACATCAATCTCTGAATCAAAATCTTTCCAATCTTTTTCCTGGAGACACGCACACCTTTACGCTCTTTGCTCAATAATCCATGTTCAAACCAGCTCTTCTAATTTGATGCTAATTTTGTCGGGAAGATAAGCGGATCCTAAAAGAGCCCGGCTACTATTAGAGACCGGCATCTAACAGTAACGAACACCTGCTCAGAGATAAAGGATGTGCACACGTTCATCTTCACAAAAACTTGGATGATGACTGTTTTTGTGTTTTAAGGAAAGTGAGGATCACACTAAGGAGATGGGGTTGCAGAAATGTTTGTTTCAAATATGATACGAATGCTTTTTCAAAGGATACTTTTAATTTCTTCACATAACAAGAATACATTTTAATGGTTTTTTACCAGAATGACTGTGAATTTCAAATTGGAAGACCAGAAATAAATCGTAAAATAAAAAATGTTCCAACATTAAATCTGTGTTCAAATGAAATATTACATATGATTTAATGTTAAATACTAACTGTAAACTTCTATATTTGAATCATGCATACAGTAAAATAGCACAAACAGATTTCGAGTCAGTACAAACCACTGATGTTTAGATCAAACAAACAAATAAATCTCTCCTTCTAGTTTGGCCCTCAAGGGTCAAAGGTCAAACAGCCGCAGGTTATTACCATAGGTTTACAATGGTTTCTAACATCACAATCAACAAATCATGCACACAGTTCTTAGAAAGTGTTGTGGATTTTAGGCAGGAGCCTGCAGGCCCGGAGACATTTGAACACCAGAAGCATTTGGCCCACGGGCCGGACTTTGGACATGCCTGTTGTTAACTGTCAGGATGTCTGAGTGGAGCAGATAAGAATGAACTCAGGAAGAGGAGCTCACGCTGAACTTCCCAAACCCTCTGACATTGTTTACCCCTTTCCTATGGCATTTACATAAATGTGTACTTCCTCCCCCTCACTGTTGAGGAATGAACTCATTTACTGGGCTGCACAGTCCATCCCTCATCCTAAGAGACCCCATCATCTGTCAGTCACGGTTATGGTGCTGATATCCAGGCTTTCAGAGCTCCAGTCTGAGCTGTCAGAGCAGACCGTCATAATGATGTGTAGCCACTTCATCAAGAGCAATGTCTCCTCTGCAGTTGAGAATGAGCTGACGGTATCACAGCAGACAACAATCAGCAGGAGAGGAGGGAAGGTCCTGCGCCATTGATTGCTCACAGTTACAGCATTTCCGTTAAGTGGGGGTTTATTTGGTTTGTGCTGGTTTTAGTGAGGCAGTCCACGGCTGCCAGTGTCTTTGCTTCTCCTCATGGTAAGGCCAGGACCTGTTGTCTGTTTAACAGAAACACATGTTCTATAGGAGAACTCTGACTTATGGGGAAACGCCAAAGATATTTACTTTGCTGTACCACACGGTCCCATTTCATTTAACACAATTTCATATATTTTTGCTATGAAATCCATTCGGGGGTGTTCTGCAATCTCACATGCACATTGCCCTCATGCACAGCAGAGCGCCGTGGAACTAAAGCTGGAAAAGCTTCCAGCTCCTAAACTCAATCCACATGTAGATTCTCCAGAAAGCTTTCAGGCTAAAGTCAGAGGTGTGATTCTGCTCTGGCCTCAGTGCTCATTCATCTGTTCATCATATTACACACATCTCAAATCTAAAAAGCAACATTTTGTTTCTTTTCGGTTGTCATCTTTTGTGACAGTCCAGCTCTGATCATCTGCTGGGCCATTTGAAAGGGTTTTCCATTTCGATTCTGCCCTTTTTAAAACGGTTGTTTTCTACGACGTAGTTTCTGCAGAGTGACAGAAGTTCAGCAAAAATTCACCTTTGAGTTGTGGGCGGGAGCCCCCCCACACTCCCCTGTTGCTGAGAGCTCAGAGCAAAGAGCTTCAGGAACGTTTCTCACATCACATGTAGCCTCATGTTGTTGATGCCAAATTCTGATCCAAACGTGGAAGAACAAATGGAGACAGTTTTCCAGTCTGCTATGGTCCAGTTTTGGTGAACCTGTGTGAACTGTCACCGACCGGATTTTTTGTCTTTTCAAACAAGTCTCTAGAAACTCTAGAGACAATTGTGGGTGAAAACAGGATTTAAGAAAATCATGGCGTAGTCCCTTTAATGGAGCCCGGTCACTAACATGGGCTAACCGCTGTTTATTTCTCTGTAGAACTCATTAACATGTTTGGACCACCGGTAAAGATAAGGATTAGTTTTAACCCTGTTAATGTAATATAAATATGTTGAATGTTAAATAAAGTGGATTTAATGGCTTGTTCTGAATAGATTCAGAGATTCAGTCCTGGAAGACCCACGGTTCGGGTTGGTTAGGTCAAATCTGGTCCCATCATTTTTTAATGTATATCTTTTAATTTTTTTGGCTGCTGTTTTTTGCTGCTTTCCAAAATGAGGAAGCAAAAACCAAATGTCTTATTAACTTTAAAAGCCCTGAAGAAAATAGCTGTTGGGTTCTCCAGGGTTAAAAGGTCCCTTCAGTCATTTTATTGACTTTCACTTTCAGGTGTGTCACCTCTAAAAGGTGATTTTTATTTCCTGTCAGCCTCATGTTCACCTGCACAGGTACAGGGGATTTGTTTTCTTAAACGTTAGATTAAAGGGTGCACTAGAACACAATCACTGGGACTGTGGCAAGTGTTCAGGAACGCGCTGACCGGGGGTTCCTCAGTGCTCATTTAACCTGTATTCTTCAGACAGGACGAGGAGGGCGGGGCTTCTTTTTTTTCTTTTGGAAGTGTTGAAAAGCGCATGTCCGCCACTTGCAGTTTGTGTGAAATGTCAAAGTGGTCCAACTCTGGTGAATCTGGCTCCAAACTTTTCCTTTCACACATGAGAGACTTGGTCTTTCCAAACACAAAACGCAATTATTCTTTTTTCCTTCATGGTTAATTTTTCATCTAAAAAGGATGCCATCCATTCATCACTGCTGAATCCGAGTCCCTGATTGCCTCAAAGTTCGACCTGGTTTGGCTTTCGACACCCATTCTATGGCCATGCATTTTAATACGTTTTGGAGGTGGAAGCCCAAAACGCTCAAGTGGCTGCTTGAACACGCGTTACCGGGGCCAGTGTCACCGTAGTCGTAGCCCCGCCCAGGATCTACTGTTGTGTTGGCCATCAGACGTGACTGAAATTTTCTAACATGAACTGTCAGAATAAACCTCACTTGCAGCAACAGGAAACACATCTGTCCAAAACAAACATAAATCCATTTGGGTCAAGTCCAGGTACGTCAGACACACCAAAAGGACAGGAATGGAGAAAGGCAGCTGACAGTACAAGAGCTTTAAAAGGAAGTAGCATTCATGTACAAAGCTGAAAAAGTCTGATTTAATTCAGGATCTGTCAGTTACAGGAGATCCCCTCATCATCAGCTGATGATCTGGTCTTGATGTTAGGAGAGCCAAACATGACCAGGCCTGAGATTGAGTTCTGTGTTCTTTAGAAATTCTGTCTTTTTTTAAGGAGGATGTAGATGTTTGACTCCCAGCCTGTTTCGGTAAAATTCTGATTTGGGATAAAGCTTTCATGAAGTGACTTTGTTTGATCCTCTGTAAAGGGATGATCTGGGGGAGCAGACAAAAGCTGGCTGCATGCGAGAGCGTCCCAGAAATCTGCTGTGTAAACCCTGCGGGACATATGTGATGGGCCATTGAAACATCCCCACAAGTATTTATTTAAATCATCCCAGTTATATCCCAGTTCATCCCAGGAGGAATGCTAACAGTAAACGATTAGAAAGAAAACATCATGGCTCACATTTGATGTTGCTGAGTGGCCTAAGACCACTAAACAGCTGTACGTCATACGGACGGGAAACTTACAGTATCTTCACTGAAAGAAACGCTTACCACGCACACGACAATGGTATGTTCCATTTCCTGATGTCTTTGCAGGTGGATGTACGAGCCTCAAGGAACCTGCAGGACACACCTGCGCTCAACTTTAGATGCTCCCTACAGTCCTGCATGGGTCTGGACAACCCAAAAACCTGCAGCGCCGATAAGGGTCAGCCCCTGTACGGGTGATGAAGGCTTTATGAGGATTGTTCCTGTTTTGGTTTCACCGTTTAGGTTTGCCTCTGGTTTCCCTTTTCCATCACAGCTGCAGTCAGCTGACTGTCTGTCCGAGTCTGCTTCTCAGGTCGTCTTTGTCAGCTCCTGTCCCACCACCTTATTCTAGTTTCTCATTGGAAGTTTTTCCCAGTTTGAGGTTAATGTTTTGATAATGTTTCTGCTTCCGAGGCAGTCTATGGTCTTTAGGTCCCCCACAACCAGCACCTTGAGAATGTAAAGCTTTGGAGAGTATTTCAGCGAGATGCCTAAAGAATCATGTTGTGAGTAGATAGATCTTGATATGTGTACTTGTACAAAAGGAGGTTTTACATCAGTTCAATATTGGAAGTTCTTGGTATTTCAGGGGCATTTGATCCCGTTAGTCATGAAAAAATGATTCCTAAACTGTGGGAACGTGAGCTTCCCAGATTCCTCACTGAGTGACATTGCATCAGGGTGCCAGAAATAGCATTTGTTAGAGGGTCTATACATGGAAAGAAAGAAGTACTTGTTAAGGTGGTGTGGTGGGGACATGGCCTGTCGATGTGGTGGTTATTTCTTTTGTCCGTGTTGTGCTGGCGTGCAGCAGTCGCTGAGGCTCTGTACTCAGTGCAGCACAGATTCAACGCTCATAGGAAGAGCTGGGATGTGTGTAACAGACGGTGGATTTGTGAGGGCCCTGAGTTGTGTTTGTGCTCTTTCTGAAGTTTGCATTATCTGACCGAGGACATAGATGTTCACAGGATACATCACATCTTTCAGGAAAACGTGTTGTGCTGTGGTCAACACCAGCAGCTTTCTGCATTTCTTTCCTACACAGTTCAGCTGTGGTGTGGTGTGATAGTTGTGTTGTGCCAGACTATAAGCCTGACTCCTGAAAGTTCTGAAAGTCTCCTCTGATGTCTTGATAGATTATCTTTTTTAACCTTCACTTCAATTCCAAATGAAACTGAGGATTCCCCAGGGATGAATTAGAAGCAGCTGAAATGACGAGGCCCTGGTGAGAGAGGGCGCGCCTTTCAACACGCCCTCAAGTCTGTTCAGTTAACAAACGCAAACGCTGACTTTAACTTTAAGCCCTGGTCACACAGCACTTTACGGCTTAATCACGGCCAAAACCCGTCAAAAAGTGGTCTCCCATGAAGCGGACGATGTTGTTCGTGGTGATGTCCAGTTTATGACGAGCTACAGTTGATTTATAGACGCGGCAGGGCGCGAGGAAAAAGTTCTGAACTGCTCAAAACTTTAGCCCATGGACAACCACGGGCGGCACACTTGGTAAAGACGTGCAACACGCGGGAAACTCACCTGATAATCTGTGTTCTGGCAGTGATTAAGACTTGGGGAGACGCAGAAAGACGTAAAAGTTTAGCGGTCTGTCACGGGCAGAGCTCAGTCATCAGACGGGTGTTACAAGTCTCAAACAAGTTCTAAATATGATTGATCACTGCCTAATCACTTCTGTATCACCTCTGATTTGCGGCATAGAAATACCGTCATTTTCTGGGACCTCAGCACTTGCAGTCTAGATGAACCGTCAGAGCCGTGATGTCCTCATCTTCATGCTCCAGCACCAACAGAACCAACTGATGCAGGCCCAACATATCCTTCCGGAGAGACGAAGACGAAGAAGAAGAAGAAGGAGGAGGAGGAGGAGGAGGAGGGGGGAGGAGGAGGAGGAATAGGGGGAGGAGGAGTGGTACGGAACATCTGGGTGCATAGCTGATAGGTGAGGAGGCTGACACCTAGACTTACACGTGGCTTGATGTGGTTGGCAGTGCTTAACCCCATACAAAGCACGGAAAAAGCCAAAATTGACCAAAAATGACCACTGACGACCACGTCCACCAGATTTTCAGAACTTTTTGGCTGTGATTAAGCCGTAAAGCGCTGTGTGACTGCGGCTTTAGATCAACGCCTGACTTCCTGAAGAAAGTAATTAAAAAAACGACATTTTCCTAAATAAATGCAGGAATCATAAGTAATAAATGTTTCACTTTACTGTCGGTCCCTCCTCCTAATGAGACCAAACACAATGAAAGATACAGCTCAGAGTCATTTATGATCATCATTTTAAATGCAAAGTTGAGAGTTCTCTGTCTGCATGCTTCCCAGCCCTCACACCCCCAACCTAGCATTATCAGTGCCACAGAATCGGGAGCGATGTTGGAGCTCTCCAGCAGTAGAGTTTCGAGCCAGATGCCAGCTCTGCCGATCATGCAGCTTTTAGAAGCTCTCAAAGCAACAAGCAGCTTTCCTGCAGATGGAGAATGACGTCTCAATTCTGAAAACACAGACATCCAGGAGACTCAACAGACTCTCGTTCACGCCGGTCCATCTCAGACATCACGTCAAAAGTAAACCGGACTCGTTTCCCTTTTTTTCACAAAAATTCCAGCTCTAAATGTGAGGGGATTTGTTTGAATGTTGATCTAAATCAAAGCAGCAACTGGAGAAACATTTCCTAACTTGTCAAATCTCAACAGAGGTGTGACTGGATCAGCTGGAGACTTAGATGAGCTTTCGGAAAACCTGATAAGAAAGAGTGATGATGATCAAGAATTGATGAATGAAAAGGGTTTTTTTAATTTAGCATGATGTAGCACATGAGACAAGGCAGACTTTAGTTTTAGGTAAACATACAGTGTAGATGTGAAACAAACTAACAACTCCAACCATTTTTGTCTTTCTTTTTTTCTATATTTGAAACCTTTGATTGACAAATCTTCTGAAGTATAGATGTGGACTTCCAAGTTCACTCCTGATTGGTGCGAGTGGTTTACACTGATTTGGACCAATCACTGCTCACTGACATTGTCTGGCTCCAACATGGCGGCGTCTGTATTGCAAAAAAATGGCGACTGAATTCACTTCCTTTTGATTGGAGCCATTTTCTGCGGATGACATCACACTGAAAGAACATCTCCCTTTAATTTAAAATGCTCTCATAGCATTTTTCTCACGATGGAGGACATACATGAAAGGGTTTAAGAATGAAATTGTGTTTCTGAGTATTTTTTTACTCAACTTGTGTTGAATCAGGAGCAGAAAAACACCAGCAGTTTGGAAAAGCTCAGATTGGAAGGTGCACGATGCTGAGTCATCAAAGTCTTCCTTCTCCACTCCAGTTCTAAATCATCCACGTGCAAACATTTACCGGTAGATCCATGTGCATCCTGGTTTTCCTCGCCTGAGCTGGCTCAAAACTGTAAAGCTGAATAGCTCCAATATTGCTCTCCATTTTCTTGCGACACTAATCTTAGTCTGGGGTTGTAAGGTACTTTATCTTTAAGCCATTGGGGCTGTAAGCTAACGGGAGAGACTGGGATATCAATGTAGGGTTGCTTTGCGCCAACAGTGCCGCAGTCCCATTCCCGGATATATTTCAGTCGTTCATGTGTGATGTATTCACAGGTTTTTCTTGCGTTCTTCATTTGTTGATGTGCTCAGATGTCCATCGAAGGTCACGGCCGACGGGAATTCTTTATGTGAATCATGTTTGGAGAAATTTTTGGTCGGTTAAGAAGTTTTTGGGTATTTTATGTAGTTTCTATGCTCTTGTTCAGTAACTCATTGTAATTGTGTGCGATTCTTGCCAGATGAATGTGCAAATTGACCGTTCCACATATGGGACATATGTACCACCGATGTTTAACTTTTATACCGCGTATACGGCACACATTTTACATTAAAATTACCTAACTGGCGAATCACTAATGAATTGCATATAAACAGCACAATAATCACACGCGGTTCATGCACGACTCCCGTATTGTGTGATGGGGATATAAATCGGTTGATGTTTCACCCCTCCATCAGTCTCTACCGATTGAGG
This sequence comes from Adrianichthys oophorus, assembly GCA_036245035.1. Lineage (NCBI taxonomy): Eukaryota > Metazoa > Chordata > Actinopteri > Beloniformes > Adrianichthyidae > Adrianichthys > Adrianichthys oophorus. The sequence goes on from BSAI01000005.1 coordinate 2,955,617, forward strand.
GTTTCCCCACTGGGAGACCGGCTCCCCCCGTCCGTCTCGTCTGAGCGGGAGGGTACGGCGGGCGCGGCTGCGACTCTGCATCGGCGTCGGTCGGGCCCTCCCAGGCTGCAGCTCCCCCATGTCAGCAGGTGCTGACCATGGTGCTGACGCGATGTGAATTCTGCACAGCGTCAAAGCAAAGAAATTTAAGGAAGCGCAGGTTTACGTGTTCTGTGCGTGGTTTATCCATACTTCTTGCGAGGTTTTTTACGTGGTTCATTCGTAATACATCTGTGAAAAATTTCACGTACAAGACCCCAACTTTTCTCAATTTTTCCATCCATCCATCATGACCCAATTAGCACCCATTTAAATATGTGCAAATGGTAGCAGCAGTGTGACATGGCCTTAGGGCATTAGTTGCTCCAGTTCTCATACAGTCTATGGTAGAGCCACATCTCTCCATCTTAGCAACCATCAAGAACAGCAAAAAATATCCACACATCACCTAAACACTCATATTTTCACTTTCTAGATGTAGAATCATATAAATATCTACAAACTATTTACAAATATTGATTATTGTCTGTGTAGCGGTCTTTCATAGTGTTTTTTACTTTCTGATTGAGTTCTTATAATGACATTTTTAGCAAAGACCCTCTGCTCCTCTGTCTCTCCACCGGTACCCCCCTTTCTCAATAATTCACAACACATTACAGCAAAGCCGCATTGGCCAGCAACAAACACCCCTGAACACAAACCCTACTGTCAGGAGGACTATAAATGCATGCAATGGAAAAAAGAGGGGAGGAAAAACAAAAATACCTGTGAAAATATGCTCCAGGACTGGCGGAGCCATGAGATGCTTGTTGGGAGAGCGATTTGTTTTAATGAAAAACTTGTTCCTGTGGAGGGGAAAGAGCCTGGCTGCAGGCTGTTTGTGCATGGCTTAAGTTTCACCTCTGTAATAAAAAAAAGCAGAACTTGTGTTCCTGCATGTGTGCATCAGCGTGTGGGTGTTGACCGTGGTGATTATGGATTACAGGAGACAATGTCAGCAGCCAGCTTTAAACAGACATGCACTCAGACAGTCAATCACACAGAGGCTAAGATTTCTATTGGAGCATCCTGGATGTTGCTGCGTTTTTTCACTCACCTGATTGAATGACAAATCGACAAAACACATCTCCAGCACACAAATGATGTACTTATCCTTCCTGATTTTGCTGCTCGGATTCTGTTTGTCTTTTTTCAGAAAGTGATGGATTAACAAGTTGGGGAATGGAGCCACCCTGCTGCCAAACTTCTGCCTGCAAGTTCTTGAGTTTAAAACCTCTGCAGAACACGTGGGAACGAAGACTAGTCTAAAAGATCTGCGCCGTGAGAAACCTGAGTGCATTCTGTGGCTTCGAGGTGTGAGACTTTGGTGCTGGACATCCTGTGATCAGGATCAGGAGCCTGAGGGCGTCCCGATCATGAAACCTGCCATCTCAGTGGGTCCTCCCTCTGGCCTCCTGCTGGTCCTGATGTGTTTACCCCTGCTGGGTCTGGTCCAGTCTGCCAGAAGCAACAAAGCCAGTGACAACGGACACCCGCACCTGGGCGACCCAGACCCAGAGCGCTGCATGAGGCACCACTTTGTGGAAACCATCACGCACCCGATTTACAAATGCAACTCCAAGGTAAAATGCAGAAGAGCACAGTACTCTAGCATGCACGTTCACTGAGTTAAGTTCAGGAAATGTTCAGATGTTTCAGGAAAACCTTCTGTTCCAGGAGAAGTCTAAGGGTGGATTCCGACTGGACACAAATGGTCCGTTCAAAGTGAACCAGAAACAAAGTTTCAGTCTGAATACACCCAAGCGGATCTGGGTTTGGGCCTTCTTCTTCTTTTCAACTGTTTCCTAGTGAATAACCACCATCTATGACTGGAAGAGGTTTGGTGTAAAACGTCAAAGCGGTGCAAATCTGGTGAATCTTGCTGCAGGCTTTTTATTTCACAGATCTGTTCTGATATATGACAGACTTGGAGTCGTAGAAATCCAGCCGGACACAAACCGCAATGATATTTCTGCCTTCTTGACCAATTTTCCAACGTTGGCATTTCCAACGGCATTTCCGTGAATTAAAAGGGAGGCCATTTATATGTCACTGCCAAATCCGAGTCCCTTATTGGTCAAAGTTTGACCTGGTTTTACTTTCAGCATGTGTTCAATGGCCGCGGCTTTTGCACCGTCGTAGAAAGACGCGTAGTGACATGTGAACGTGGGAGTTTGAAATGTGAAAGTTTATTTCGACTTTTTGTTGGACGTGGTCGCTTGAATGCACATTGCAGAGAGTGGAGTGAACCTAGCTTCAAAAGGACTAAGAAAATCAGGGAATGCTGGTCTAAAAACTCCCTTTATTCCGACCTCCCTCTGCTTAACTGGTCGTGTCTCCATCTCTCCATCCTTCTCTCACGTCATGCTTCATTTCTGTGTGTGTGGTTCTGGACGTGGGCCATGTAGCAAACACACCGAGTTTCTCAGCCGGCATTGGTTTTCCATCAAAGTGAACGGTCAGCTGTCAGCCTGCTGTCTACTGTCCCATTTAGGGGCCCAAGGAGGAGAGGAAGCAGAGAAAAGGAAGAGTGTGGAGTGAAGGATGATATGGAGGTGCAGTGTTCACTGTGGGAAGTTTCAGTCAACTGGGGGACAGCCAGTCGATAGAAAAAAAAGGGACACCTATCCATACGGAGGTCCAGAAGAGACTAAATGAAATAAATATATGTACTATGAAATATTTAATAAATGTTTCATTCATTATTTTCAAATTGGCTATCCTGCTCTCCTTGCGTGTATCCAACACAATTCAGCAGTAAGCCTAACTCCTTCTGGAAACATGAGCAGAGTCAGGATGTAGCCTCCATTGCTCCAAATTCATTGCTCCCAAATTGTCTCCAAAACAAGAGTAAAAAACTGTAAACAGAAAATAAACCTGTCCTTAGAACAGTCAAAATATGAACAAAATTAGCTTGCAAACAATCAGAATGCACATGGGCTAGTCACAGTATGATGCTTAATCCACCATCATTCAAATATCTAGTAGTCAACAAATATACATTTTCCATGAACGTTTTTACACAAATAAAGATTCAGCATTGCAGTTCTATTGGAAATACAGCAACTTACAGACAATGATGACAAAAGCTTGAACACAAAAGGCAGATGTCAGAGGATGAACTAAGTCCATGTGCTTGCTGAGAGAAAAGAATAAGATGGAACACTTCCGGTAACAACATCCTGTCTTAACAGTGTTATCAAAATAAAAGACCGTAAAAATGCAGAATACAACGTATATAAATTACTACTCTGGAAATAAAGGATAGAACATTGGCATTAAATAAATCAAATTAGAAATCAATAAATAAATGTTTTAAATATATGTAGTGAGTTAGCTCCTCGACACCCAACCCCCCCCCCCCCCCACACACACACACTGCAGCCAGGGATAATTGGCAAGTCCTGCTTCAGGGCCAGACAAGCGCCAAACCTCCACGAGGAAGTAGGTGTCGCCGCGGAGTTCCTGAGGACGTGGATGGATAAGGAACTGTGTGTGAGGTCCCAGACAAAACCTGAGATGAGATCAGCAGTCCTGTGCCGCAATGAGATTCAAACCACGCAAGAGCAATGGACTCCAGATGATCCGAGTTAGCCACGCCCTCTGAGTTTGATGGGACAGTTTGACAGATAACGTAATGAAATGCTGCAAACGGGACCATGAAACATATCATTAAATAGATACATGCTTCTTAAATCCTTCACAATTGAATTTTAACGACATATAAACACATTCAATGACACGTTTAATGATTTACTTCCAATTTTAATTAATTAATGACACTTTGATTTAACAATTCAATGGTGTATGTATTTATTTTATATCGTCTGCTCTGGACCTCTATAAATGAACTGCATCAGGCTTGACAGAGAATTGTAGAAAGGAGCTGTGGGTTTCCTGATTTTCTTGTGTTTTGAGCCAGAGCCCTGGCTCCCCGAGCATCACCCATCTTTTCTTTGGTCTGCTTTGACGTCGGGACTCTGAGTTCGCTGAGCAGGCAGCTCAGATGGAGCGAGGCCTGCCTGCACAGCCTGAACCGTTCTTTCTGTCCCGGTGCTCTGAGCTGACGTTTCACGCCTCAGCCTGAACATGTTCACACCAAATCCACCTGCAGCAGGACGTGCTCACTCTTCAGTGAGCGGGCTTATTGAGGAAGTGTGAAGGGAAACTGCTCTCCTCCCGCTTCAGTCAGAACCTGTTTCCTACTCTAGGAAATTGTCCAGATTTACACTGAAGCTCCTATGAAGTTTCAGATGTTGGATAAAACTTTCTTCCTCGTGGAGAGCGTTCTCACTCAAGCTGTCAACCTGTTGTGCAGGTGAAGGCTCGTTTGAATCCTGGTGCTGGTCCTTTCAGTCTGAATGCAAACGTCTCATTCAGCAAAGAGAGGGTATGAAGTCACACCAGCGCTCTCCTTCAGAGACAGCCGCTCCACTCTTTGACCCTCCACAGCCCAAAAACCGGCAGAACCTATACAGGTCGAGCCCCCCCATGTGGGTGCACGTGACTAAGGCCTTATTTACCATTGCTCCTGACATACTCTCATCTACAAACCCTTTCCTGAACGCTGCAGTATGCTCGCTTTTATTCAGAGAACCTGAAGAATTAGCAGGTTATTGCAGGCTTCAACACGCAACAACAATGGTTGACCCACTGTTGGAGCTTACACACAAGCATGGTTCCATGAAGTTTCTGGCTCCAGAATTGAAAAATCCCATCAGCCCATTGGTGGTTTGGAATTTTGCTACAGCACTGTGAAATCAAGAACAATATTGTGAATGAAAAACCGTTCTGTTTTTGTTTCCTAGCGGCAAAATTTGAATTTGTCATAATTTTGTCACATTTCACAAATTTTTCTCTTCTGCTTGAAACGCGTTTTTGACCCAGTCAGTAAATTTCTTTACTCAAAACTCCAGAACTTTATCAGACTTTAAAAACAAAAGCTCAAACCAAATACTAGTCATTTGTTTGAATGTTACTGGAACTAATTTTCCATTCTGTGAAGCGTACGGTACACAGTCCTCTCATGTTTTTAAAAGATAGGAATGCTAATCCGCTTGAATGGAAGGGGGGGCCAGAAAAGGAAGAGAACAGAAGAGAGGGGGCGTTTGATAGCCTGATCCCCGGCCAGGTCAAAGACAAATGGTCTTAAAGTGGCGACGACCCTCCTCACATGCATGTGTGTGTCACCCCCCCACGGCCCCAGACAGGCTTTTGTCAAAGTGGGTACACGGGTGGCGACACAGCAGCTGACAGAAGGACACGACACAGGAGGCTGTTTAGGGAGCAGCAGGAATGTTGTGACTCGCAGAGGAATGCCCATCGGATGGTCACGACACTAATCAGCTCGGCGTTTTGCGTGCACGGGTTCATGTGAGCGCACGGGTCCCACTTGGAGAAGACTGGAGGCTTTGATCTTCCCTTCAAATGCTACAGAACGGCTGACCCTGAAACTCAGCAGATGCAGGAATGTTCTCTGTTCTCGCTGCTATCTCTCAGTGTTGCAGGTGCAAGGTCACGGCGGGCAGCCTGACACGGTCAGAACCTCTTCTCATGCCAGAGAAAGATCGAGGCTGACGACCATCTTCTGCCTCTCTTTGTTTGCAGATGGTGCTGCTGGCGCGCTGCGAGGGCCACTGCAGCCACACCACGCGCTCCGATCCCCTCATCTCCTTCAGCTCCGTGCTCAAGCAGCCCTTCAAGAGCTCCTGCTCCTGCTGCCGACCACACACGTCCAAGTTGAAGGCGGTGAGGCTGCGCTGCTCCGGGGGGACGCGTATCACGGCCACTTACAGATACATCCTGGCCTGCAACTGTGAGGAGTGCAGCTGAGCAGGCGGCAGATCCTTCCCCGACCATCCAGACTCTCAAGCATTTTTTCCCAAAAGCATCCAGAGTGATCATTAGATGAGGAAAACCGCACCAGAGATTCTAGCTTAGGAAGTTTTGAGGAATCCTGAGTTGAGATTGAGCGGCAGCTTTTGGGACTAACCATCCAAAGCGCATTTCTCTGAAGGTTAGAAGCTGCTTTCACAGAGCTGAGCGACACTCTGTAACTCATTACTCACTCTGTCACAGTAAGTCACAGTGAGCTCCATCAAACACCCACCACGCCTCTGACAACCAAACAACACGCCTCATTAAAAAGTGGCATGGGAAAGGACGAGCGGGCGGCGAGGGCCCAGGCATATGGTGGACTCATAGAAGAGCAGAACATCTCATTCAGTCCCTCCTGACGTCCCTTCATTTGGCTGTAAAACATGACAGGAGAGCGTATTCCTCCAGAGACAGCTCTGAGAAGGATTGACAGGTGAGCCGTCTCCTCTGGGTGATGAGGACTGTCATTAAAGAGGTTCATTTAAACTATAATCGGTTTGAATCTTCATGATGTCATAGTAACTGCAGCTGCTTTCAAGCAGGACTGATCTCACTGCTGCTGCTGCTGTGTACTCTTGTTAAAACACATCTACAGTATTATAACCCCGTAAAACGTCATCTCTCATGCCGTTCCTTCTGTCTGTGTCTCCTCCAGAAGATGTTGTAAGTCTGTTTGAAAATGAAATGTGTCAGCTCTGTGGTCCATGTACATTAAATCTTTCAAACCACAACAGTTTGACATTTCTTGCTGTTTTTCTTGGAAGCAGAGGAATGACCTCACCTGAACTCTTTCCTTTGCTGGTGTTCGTTCGCCTGTAAACACATCCGTCAGGATTTACTGAAATGTGGAGGCTTGTTAAGGCCAGAAAAATCCCAATCTACCAAAGAACTGAGGCGCTTATGCCAAAACACACAATCTAAATGATTGGATTAGTTGGAAGTGAGACAGTTGATAATGAGTGATGTCAAGCAAAGCAAATGATGCTAATGAAGTGTTGAAAGCAGTTTGAAACGTATCAGAATTTAAAAAGCATCTTAGTATTCCTGACCAATGATAACTATTACACAATTGCTGTACTGTACTGCACTCCAAGTGTCTAATTTCAACAGTCAGGCTGCACGCATGGCGTGCGCCATGGCTGGTAAGGAGCACGAACTCCTCACCTGAAAGCACTGACAGGCCCCTTGCTAAGTGCGCAGGGTTTGGAGGGAGGACCTGTGCCTCGCCTACTTCACCCTTACTTGTCCTTACATGTTGTTTAAGTGTTCACTCCAAGCATTCCCATAGAAAAAAATTATGCACGAACATTTTTCCTCTATGGACTCTTTCGTTTGCGTCTTGGCTCAAAATTGCACCGCACCGTTAATGCTCATCGTTTTAATTGTTCTGCTGGTGTTAGCTTGGGGTTGTGAGTCTAAACAAAGGGATGATGGGAAATGACGACACTATTACCAACTCAAAGGTGAATTTCTGATAAACCCCTGCCACTCTGCAGAAACGATGTCTGAAAAAAATGACACCCGTTCTATTACTTTGCCTAAAAACTGCATAATCACAATCGAGTCCGCCGGAAGCGCCTTTAAAATAGATCCAAATGTGATCGGAGTGGGACTTTAAACGAGGGGGAACAAAGAGAAAGCAATCCCATCTGACCCGCAGAATAACACACACCTCTGGGACACAGAGAAGCCCCCTTTGCCTTTGGATCTTTCTGTTCTTTAGACCTGCTGGGGGATCTGTGGCAGAAAATGAACAGGAAAATCTGCAGTTTCACACAGACATCTCACAGGACTTATGTTAAATATCAAAAGGCTCAAAGTAGAACTAATCCCAAGCAAATTAGGCTCAGAACAGTTTCATTCTGACAGTGTAAACATTTGCATTACCTTGTGTTTAACTTCAAAACATTAACCAACATTCTTTTGACAAACTGGTTTCCGGTTCAAAGCCTCGTCCTAGACGGAGTCAGTCGTCCATTATGAGCTCCAGCGATCGGCCACATTTTCATTCCTCGATTCAGACTTCAAAGAGGAGAAAGTTAAGCTTGAACATCTGATCTGCTGAAGGATCATTTCTGCAGACGGAAAGATTGGACGTGACCTGTGTTCACAGCTCACCTGCTTTCTCTCAGAAAAAAAACAACCCAAAACGGAATGCAAAGTCAAAAGTTTTGATGCAATCAGTGGTGTGAAAAAGGGTTTTATTTACCTTCATCTAGGCTCTGAAACAGCTGTAGGGAAGTGAAAGTGAACGGCGAAGCTCACATCAAAGGCAAATTAGGAAGAGTAATGCCGGATGCACGCTCGTTCCCAAAGCTGGGCTGAGCATGTGAAGGACGTCTGAATCCGGTCCAGGAGCTTTACAAACCAGCTTTACGTGTGGCCCAGTTACATCATGTGAATACTGGAGTGGCCTGTCATTAACGGTATCAGACACAGAGTCTAATGTTCTGAGGAAACAGCCATAATGAAGCTTTTGCTCAAAGTATTATGTTTTACCTCAGACTTTCCAGCTAAAAGTGTTTTTCTTCAATGATACGAAGCAGATCCTGTTGAGATTGTAGCTGCTCTGTAACCTTTCATGGAAAACCAGATTGTGAATTTCTAGTTTTTGGCTCAGCTAAACTTCTATGGCAGAGTATTAATGCAGGCTGGAGGGTGGCAGGGTGGTTGGACAGACTGATTTCAGGAGCCCTGTCACTAATGGATGGAGTAAATAAGCCTTTTTGCATGATCAGAGGATCAAATTAGTTCATTTTTCTTCCAAAATATGCTAAAAATGTTCATTTGGGCACAACCGGGACAGAGCTCCAGAACCCTCAGGTTCTGTGGTTTTCATCTGGACTCACACGCTCCGTGCACAGATGTTCCTGTGGTCATCCGAGCTGCAGTCTTCCCTCACTCTGAGAAATAGAGTGTTCTGTGGACGTTTCAATCCAGACTACAACTGACAGCGGGCCTGTCTGCTCCACACATGATCCTAATGAAATCCTTTTTTCCTCCGACTCTGGAGATTAATCTGCCTCTCCGTGCTGTCTCCTCTCACTGAGCCTCTCCTTCATCAACAGAGCTGGAGTTGAGAAGAGGCATTTCCTCGCTCTGGGCAGAGAGGGGGTAATTAAGCAGGTAAGGAGTGTGACAGTGACATTATAATGGCTTTTGAGCTGATCTGAGCTGCTGAAAGGAAAACGCAAAGATCTGGACTCTCGGAAAAAAGAGGAGAAAATGTGATCCGAAACATATTTAATGTCTTTGCCTCCCTCCAGGTGTGAGGCAGCCTGGCTGGCAGATGTGGTCTTTTTTTATTTCCCTTCACATGAGCAAACGCACTATTCCTTCTAGATGCTAATCATTATGACCAGCATTTAGTAAAACTCATAGAGAGGCCAAATATCAGTGGACTGCACTAGAGGTGCCTGCTCATTAAGCAAAAGTCACGTCTGTGTGTTTATTATCCCATCATAATCCCAGACATGGACCACAGCCATGAGCTGGAGGCCTCACAATGTGGCCATTGAGTGTTTTTCACCTCCACCGCTGTGAGGTCTGTGATCATGCTGCTCGCACACTTCGCTGGGAAATAATCATAACAGTTATGAAGCACTAAAAGTTCAGGTTTGCAGTTTTTCCAAGTCTGCCTTAAAACAATAATCATGTGCCAAAACGAACAGAGAAATGACTTTCGCTTGCTGCACTGGTTTATTTATTCATTTATTTTAATGATGGTGCTCCATCAACTGAAAAAGGAGAAGTACGCCAGCCAGAATTCTCCCTGAACGTTGACTTTCAGGTATTAAACCTTCCAGTTCTCACAGGGGCACCTGAGTGTTCGCCTTTACGGTGCAAACTGGTTGCTCAAAGTCGGCTTATTTTAATGCCATTGTTCACAGTTTTGAACCAAAGACATGTACAGTTGTGCTCAAAATTTACCCTGAAAGAACTTATTGTTTGGTTGAAACCAAACCACAATAACAAAGATTTCTGCCACAACTGCCAGAAAAATCATTAAGGATGCAAAGAAAAACCCACAAATAACTTCAGCTGAGACCCAGGACTCTGAAAACTGTACTGTGGATGCTTCAATACAATAAGGAGCACCTGAAGAAAAATGGGCTGCATGGACGAGTCGCCAGAAGAAAAAGCTTTTTGCTCAAACGCCACAAAAGAGCCAAACAGCACAGAGACAAGCCTCCAAACTCCTGGACCAAAGTCATTTGGAGTGATGAGACCAAACTGAACTTGTTGGCCACAACCATAAACGCCACATTTGGAGAGGAGTCAACAAGGCCTTTGATGAAAAGAACACTCTTCCTAATGGGAAACACGGAGGAGGATCGCTGATGGTTTGGGATGTGTGAGCTTCAAAGACACAGGAAACTCTGTCAAAGTTGATGGTAAGATGAATGCAGCACGTTATCAGAAGATCCTGGAGGAAAACCTTTACTCTTCAGCTCTGAGGCTGTGCATGGACATTTCAACATGACAACAATCCAAACACAAGGTCATCTATCATTGGTTCCA
>BSAI01000005.1:2971092-3000309 GCA_036245035.1 Adrianichthys oophorus
GTAGGACACTGGCCCTCAAGACCCAGAGTCTGACACCCCTGATCAAGGGTTTAAGCTTAGATTTGGACATCGTATTGGTCAGAATGTTTAGCTTCATAAGACCCTAAATGTAACAGCCATTCTCAGTCTCATTAGGTCAGACTGCTCAGTCATTGTTTACTTCTTTTGATTTTTGTGACATCCACTCTAGTCTTTGGGAAAGTGTGAGTGTTCAGGCTGCTGCTGCTCTCTGCTGGCCAGTCACATGACATGCAGTAATGGACACATTTTTTCATGCATTTATTTTATTAGCTTTTATAGTTTGAGGTGTTGCACACCTAATGAGGAACTATTCTTTAGTGCTAAATGGACAGGCCAGTCACTAAAAAGCTGTAAAGATGTGTGAGAGAATTATCCTTCACAATGAAAGAGCTGAATGAAGGCACAGCCAGGGGAAAGCCAAGACATCAAAGTCATATAAGTTCCTGATTGTTGTTGGCCTTTGAACAGCAACTAGACTGTTTACCATCATTTTGCTCAGTTATATGATGTGTGAATTTTGGAGGAAATGCTTCTTGATTTAGTGCAATGTCAGCTGCGCTTTAAAAAAAAAAAAAAGTTAATTTTTTCCTTACGTAACATTCCCTCCGATTAAAAATCTAAACATAGGTGACCAAACTTAACAAAAATATTTATTCAAACTGTTAGTATTTTCCTTCAAAACCAAAGAGCCTCATTGGAAGGATGCAAGAGCCAGCTGTGGCTCCAAAGCCTTTGGTTGCTGACCCCTGTTCTAGTGAGTTCAAGTGACTGACAGCCTCTAAAATAGGGCAAAAGGTGATTAAAATATTATTTTGGAGGTTTGTGGATTGTTTAAAGTTCCTGCAGGAAGAACAGGTCCAAAATGTAATTTAGCTCCATTTGAGAAGGAATAACACAAAGTTAATGTAAGATGCTGTGAAAGGTTTTTGAACAGCAAACCTAAACTCCTAAACCAAACTAACCAAACTAGTTCAAATGACACGATGAAAACTCAAACCATTGAAATTGTGATGAAACAGCATTAATGCTGGTTATTTTCAGGTTACGATGTGTGGATTTGTATGTCAACAAGTCTGTCTCCAGACACTGGGCGGCTGTGTGGATTTTCTCTCCTTCTACACTCCTTTTCATAGTGTCACTAAGGGGATGAGGAGATGCTAGCATAGAGCTTTAGCACCTTATTCTATAAATGAGGATTAGGATTAACTACAACCATGGTCAGATTAACCCTAAGGGGAGCAATACCATAAAACCAATTTAAAGTCCCACTCAAACTACAGTTTTTACTATTGTGTCAGCATTCCCTCTGCGCTTTGTTTTTGTTAAAATTATGTAGTTTTTACCCAAAATCAAAACACCTGCGTCCTTTTTTCTTCATTGTTTCAGTACTTTGTTAGGAATTCATTCCTAAACTGATGGCGAGACCGTTGCTGCAGAAGTAACCCTCAGATGATATCCCACTATCCCTTTGTTTGCACTCTCTCCCACTAGCTTACAACCAACTACAACCCCATGCTAACTTTAAGAAAAATGGCAAGCTATCCACCTGTGCAGTTTTAAGGCCAAATAATATATTTTGTTCCTGTGTATGTAAGTATGCAGGCTTTGAGTTATTAGGAACAGTGCTTGAAGGGGGTGGGGGGGCTTCGTCCAGTGTTTCGCCCAGGATGCCAAACTAGCCAGGACCACCTCTGACCCTCACATGAGGATGGGCACAGAAACTCTGTACCAAGTCGATACCGGTGCTGTTTAAAAAACCTGGATTTTGTGGCTTTGTTTCGAACGAGTCAGTCGTTTGTTTTTTTTATTCAGTTTTGCTGTACAATTCTAGCCAATCATTTTACCTTTCCAGCATTTGTGGGTGGGATCATATATAAATGGGTGTGGTCATAAGGGTGCACATTGCTTTTAGTCCAAAAGGGTGAATCAAAGGAAAGTGAGCAGTGAAACAGGTGATCACTTCAGCCTGTATGAAGACAGAGATGCAGAACTGCAGTGACTGTCAGAAAGAAAGAAGCAAAACACCTTAAGCACTCACAAAGAGCAGTGTACCGGTTTTGTAAACTTCTTCATTCTGCTGACTGGTTTATTCATAGGATGTTTATCAAAATGTCAAACTCTCAAATTTAACTGGTGTTTCTTTGAGCCCATGATGTCCTACTAAAGTAAAGGAAGCTTCATGAAGCATTGCACTGGAGTGAACCTAAATGAATGCTCCATGAAGCTTCATCTGCTCATCACTAATACAGGAAACCATTCTTGGTGTAAGAAACATTTAATAAGGGAAGTTAAACATGACAAAACCAATAGTGAAAAAAAAGATGACAAAGCAGATGACCTGACAACAAATAACCAAAAAAACAGACACCACTGAGTGTATATTCTATGATGATATATGTCAATGGCAGACACTGATAATCACTGAGGGTCTTCATAGACTGCTGCGGATGATCATTGATCAACCTGAACTTGGTGTGACGGTGACAGGAGGACAACTCAAAACAGAACACCAACAAATATCACTACAATAATAAAAGCAATTCTGACAAATGAATCTTGAAGTTGAACAATGTGTTAAATAAAAGCATGACGGACAAACAGCAAATCAATTATAAAGTATCAGATATAGAATCAATCAGCTTCCAACACTAAAATGAGGCTTTCTTTTAATTTCAGTGAGGAATCATTTGTGAAACTTATTTCATGCGAGCATTTTATGGATTGGTTGTAATGAATTGGTGAAATAAAAATGAAGATTTGTCAGCACACCTCAACCCCACAAACAATTTATGCAGAAATCTGAGAATCCACAAACAGCCACAAGAGGGAAACAAAAACTGCATAATGAAAGAAGAAAGGAAACACGTGAGCCTGAGAGCTATAGATTTTGGTTACTGTGTTAGGGGAGGACAGCTATAAAACCTCATCAGATTGTTTAGTTCTCATCTCCAATTGCCCTTCAATTCATTCCTTATTTTCCTTTTCTTGTTAAATCCTAGAGCTCTGATCAGCTCTATCCCAACAGGTTGGCAATCATTATTGCTGATTAGACTCATCAGTCCATCAAACCTGCCTTCATGCCATTTTTGAGCCAGACATTCTCTGAAGCCATAAATACATCTGATTTTTAAAATGATATTTTTTTTCACTTCCACAGTGCAAGAATCGGGAAGTGTGAGGATAGATGCATTAGTTCAGTTTTCCTGGTTTTGTTCCTTAGGTTATTTTTCTGTTTTGTTTCCCACCCCCTTATGGTTGGCACTACTGAAACCCACCTCGAGATGAACCATAATTAATCTCTTGGTTCTTTAAAATACTAAACATACTTCCATCATCTGTCTAGAATCCTTTGTTTTCTTTCCATCAAAAACATTGCATTTCCATCCGTCCGTCCATCCAGTTTCTAAACATGCTGAATCCTTTTCAGGCTCATGGGGTTGCTGGATCTTATCCCAGCTACTGTTTAGCGAAGGTGAGTTACACCCATTGACTGTATAAGAGAACTGGAATAAGTGAGTGTGACATCACCCATAGAAGCGGGTTTACTTCTGGGTCTGACCAAATGAAGTCAATTCAGTCGCCATTCTTTCACGGTCGCCATATTGGAACCAAATGACGCCAGTAAGCAGTGGTATGATTTCTATGGTAACTTGTTGGAAGGCTTCACCCCTACTATTTCAAAGTGAGCAACACAAAATATGTCAAATGTTTCAAATTTTTGATATAAGAGCACAAACTTTTATTGAGGCATCTAATTGCTTAGTTTATTACTTGAATAACTTGGACTACTGAAAAAATATGATGAAAAATGACTAATCTCTATTCTGGTCCTGTTAGATCTTAGCGCAGCCTTTGACACTATAGACCACAGCATCTTACTCCAGAGACTAGAGCATGACATAGGGATCAGAGGATCTGCCCTTCAATGGTTTGAATCCTATTTATCTGATAGGTACCAGTTTGTTCATTTAAATAGACATTCCTCTCATTGCAGTCGAGTTAGCTATGGAGTCCCACAGGGCTCAGTTCTAGGACCCATCCTGTTTATGCTTTACATCCTGCCTCTAGGGAATATAATCAGGAAACACAGGATTAATTTTCACTGTAATGCGGCTGATACACAGTTGTATTTATCCATTAAACATGACCAGAATGAGCATACAGAGAAACGTAATGCCTGCATTAGTGACATCAAGATTTGGATGACAGTTAATGACCTCCTCCTAAACCCAGAAAAAACTGAGGTCATTATAATAGGTCCAAAATACCTGAGAGATGCCCTATCTGTTCAGATGGTCTCCCTGGATGGTGTAAATATAGCCTCCATTTCCACAGTTAGAAACCTGGGGGTTTTATTTGACCAGGATTTATTATTAAAGGATCACATATCACAGGCTTGTAAAACTGTTTTTTTTTTTTTTTTTTTACCAATGCAATAGGATCAGAAACATATTATCTAGAAGTGATGCTGAAAAACTCATCCATGTATTTGTTACGTCTAGGCTGGATTATTGTAACTCTTTGCTTGCAGCGTGTCCTGAAAGTTCTTTAAAAATTCTTCAGCTTGTTCAAACACTGTAACAGGGCTAACAGGGCATTTCTACCATCTACTGTACTGGAACAAGGGACACTGTAAGATCACACTCATTTTTAATAGACAGTGGAAAAAAGTATTTTCCCATCACAGGTTCTGCTCTGAAACCAGGAGTGTATGATCCAAATGGCAGGGAACCAGCTTTTCTGGCAGGAACTTCAAACTTCAATAAATGAACTCAAAGCATGACAAGCATGTGTGAAAAAGGAAGTGGGAAAAAATCTGAGAGGGAAACAAGGTGGGATGAAACTAAAAACGAGACATTTAAATAAACTGAACAGGATTTCTTAAACTTGGACAGCTGTTGATACTTTTCAAATGAAACCAGGTGAGACAGTGGCAGAGAAAAACACAAGCCTGAAAGTAGAACATTACAAGAAACAAGAAAACACAACTGAAAACAAACCAAGACAAAGGACACAATCCTCTGATATTCACATCTCTAAAATGCAAAAAATATTGAAAAATTATAAAAAAGAATCTAAATTATTTTTTACAGTGCCTCTTTACCTCAAAAACGACAATATAATCTCACATTGTTACTTCTTCTCACTTAATAAATACCTTAAACTGAATTAAAATCCTTTTTTACCACCAATTGAAACACATTAAATGTAGATCTGTTTCTTTTCCTGTAATCACACAAACCTGAAACATTTTTTTTTTAAATCAAATACTGTATTTTGTTCCAGCCTGTGTGTCTTAGTCTCATCTTTGCTGTAATTCCACTGTTTTCTGTGCCCTCTCCTCTCCAGATCACACCTGGTTTAAGTCATCTCTGTGTTCACTTCATTAGTGTCCTTGATGTGTTTAGATCAGAGGACTGCTGTTCACAGATGATGTGAGTTTCTGTTTCCCAGCCTCTCCTCTCTGACACCACATGGCTGAATACAGCGACTTGAACTTGACGTTGCAAGTTTCTCCTGATTGGATGCTCTCTTCTGTTGCTCCAGGAACATTCATTATATTTAACAATTTCTTTTCTCAGGAAAATTTTCTGCATTACATGTGACTGCACTGTAAGCTTAAGTACATTAAAATGACAGAAGAATAAATGTAATACAACAACCAGGAGATGTCTATGTCTATTAGACAACTAAAAGAAATGTCTCCTGGACATCTCAGACAACTCTATTTTGTTACTCTAGTAGCTGTCTACCAAGAAGTCTCCTGCAGATCTACCTGTAAACATCTAATCATTGAATATTTTTAGATGTCTATTGGAGAACTTTTTAAACCTTACCTAGAATTAAAATAGAAAAGCCAAGTCAAACACATCTCTATCATTGTGGTTTTGGTGTGCTGTCATCCTTTCACTCCTTTTACTATCAAAAATAAACATGACAACATTGGTGTTGAGTCCACTTCTTGACCAACAGATTAAAGCTTTTTTCCGTCATTTTGTTTAGTTCTGTGACAAGTTAAAAATCTTAACAGAAACACAAATGTTGGATCGCTGTTTTGATGCAGGTTTATGTGACCTTTAATTCCAGGTACATTTCAGTAGAAATGTTTCTTTTTGAGGTGCATTCACACTGAACACAATTTGCATGGCCAATTCGCATGGCCTGTCCCTTTCTCGCCACGTGGAGAATTCGCTGCTCGCCACATGGCCAAAAATGTATTCCTTGAGCTCGTCGCCTTGTTCACGTGTGGGAGGAGCTAGCTGCTAATGTCTGTAGCCTGATTGCTACTTGGAGCTGCGTCTGTTTCTCTCATTTACAATGCATGGGAGTCACAGATGATGTTTAGAGATCAGATTTATTCATTCTGAAAAGCTCTACAAAAACATCAGCGATCACGTTTCCATGTTTGGGTTTATAAGAACATTTATTCTCCCTTTAGCTCCTGTGAGTTTCTCTCCTGCTGCTGTGTCTGATTGACAGCTGCTTCTGCTGTGCTTGCATCAGTCTCTGACAGAGTTCAAATGCTTACTGTTGCGCGTTAACATGAGAGGGCATAAATAAAAACAAGAATAAAATGAGGGGACCTTTTTTATTGTTGTCTCATTGAAAATAAGAAAACATCATAAAGTTCAGGAGGCCTGAGCAGACTCCTTTACCATCAGCAGCAGCCCTCTGTCTGGGAGCCGGCATAGTGAGCGTGTCCACTGCAGCTCCATAGGTGCTGCGACAGACTCTCTAGAGTGTACCCGCCTTCACCCAACAGTAAAATCTGGAAACCCTGCTGCTCAGAAAGGGATACAGCGGGTTAAGAAAATGATTGGAAGTTCAGGAGAACTATGAATCAATCCACCATATTGGATGTTTTTTCCCCGCTGTCACTGAAAACGTCACATGCCCAAAGTTGATTCCCTGATTTGTTGAGGAGGCTCAACCACCTCCCCAGAGTTCAGATTTGTTTTAAACTCTGGCCAGCCATGCATAGCGGCTGCTAAAGAAGCTCAATTCCATTGACTTTACATTGAAGCTATCCGCGTCTGCCATGCGAATCGTGTTAGGTGTGTAGGCACCATTAGACTGTAGAACTTTGTGATCACTAGTTGGTGGTAAACATAGAGGCTGCACAGTGGGTAAGTGGTCAGCTCCTTTACCTTGCAGCGAGAAGAACTGCAAAATTTTTTAATTTTTATTTTGAAAGTACAACAAAAGTTTTTTTTTTTTTTTTAAATAAACCTGCACCTGATTACAGTTTCTCCGGCTGCAAACATGGCAGAGACGATGTAAACATTCTGATGGATTAATGAGTGTTTATTTATTTATGCCAGCGCAAGAGAGACAGACTGTTGCAGACAGACCCATTGAAATCAGCCTGCATAGCATGTAAACAGATCTCTCAGCAATGGGGAGAGGGCGGGGGTTGCTCCGCCCATAGTCCCGCCCACAACGCAGAGGGGAAATTCCAATGAACTCCTGCCGCTCTGCAGAAGCTATGTTGATTTTAGCTCCGCCTCCCCTGCAAAGGCAGCTTTAAGTATTTTCATTAGGCGACAGAAAATAAAGAAATAGATTTAAATTTGACAAAATGAACTGAAATTGTGATTGGAAAAAATACTGCAAGGGGTGAAGTAAGAGTGTGAGCTCCCAGAGCCTTTGAGACTTCCCTGGAAGGTGAGAGTTCATGAATATGTCTGTGATAAGCAAACAGCCTTATCATCCCTACAGGGAATAGGCGACATGCAGGACTATAGGTGAAATTAATCTCTGCTGTAATCCTCCAAATCTACAGAGCTGCGCCGCTTTACTATGAGTGGGCGGAGCCTGGGGCGGGAGTGGGTGTGGCCGCCCGGCGCCTTTAACGCAGATGCGCTCCTGCGTTCAGCGGCGAGCAAACACGGTCTCACGGATCTGCGAGCACCATGACTTCCCCCAGCAACACCTACGACGTCATCGTGGTCGGCGCCGGCATTTCAGGTAGGCCCCATCTCCCAGAAACTTCTGCAAAAAGTGCGCGCAGACGCAGACGCTTCCTGGAAGCATCCGCGGCGCGGATGCGCCTCCAGAGTCTGACCGGATCACCGGACAACTGTTGCTCAAGCGGCGGTTGTTGACCGGGGCGGAGGTTCACGGCTGTTCTCCGTCCGTCAGTCTGCCCCCCCCACACACACACACACACAGATGCTCTGTGTTAAATAACAGCTAATCGGCCAGCACACTTTGGATGACATAACAGGAAGCAGGGGGGCATCAATCATCTGTTTGTGTTCGGGGAGCCTGGATGAGGTGGAAATGACAGCAGCCAATGAGCTTCATGTCAAGCAGCTGGGATGCAGACGGGGAACTGCTGGGTCTGGATCACTTGTTTGGAAGGAAAGTAAAGGTGATGTGGGGAGGAGGTTGTTTCCTTCCAAACAATGGAGCTTATGCAGCTTCAGGTTGAAGCAAAATGCTTTTTTATTGTTTAGGTTTTATGTGTTTGAAACTCCTAATGCAAGGTTTTGCTGAAGCACAGTAGAAAGACATGGTCAGAATGCTACAACCAAACTTTGAGGGGTTTGGGGATGGATTAGGTGGTTTTTCTGCTTAACTTCAAGGCTGTTTTCACACTGCACACATCTGGTTCGCTTAAAGTAATCAGAGTTCGTTTCCCTGATAATCCGGAACAAATTCAAGGTTCCAAGTGGATCCTGGTCCAGGAACCGCTCTCTGACCCAACTTTCAAGGTGGTGTCAGTTAGTTTCCAAAGGGACTGAGCTCCGGTTTGATCTGTTTCTCTTTGATCTGGACTGGACCAAGGGGCCACCGTAGCCGGGCATTATGGAATAGAAACACAGTAGGAAGCAGCAGACAAGCATGGAACAACAATGAGACACAACAACTCATTGAAATGTGGTTGGATGAATGCAGGCTCATGAAAACAAAGTTTAATGTGACACACATTGCTTCTCGCTGTTTTCCCAACAATCCCTATGTCATAAACACTTATCAGTGTACATTCTTTGTTGTCTCCTTAGTAACCGTCTTACAGCAGTAAAAAGTGTGATGCCTGACGTTGATACAGACGTTTAAAATTGTGAAATATCAAGTTTGAATCAGTGAACTATCCTGGCAAGGATTGCAAAGCATAAAACTTCCATTAATATTTCTCTCGATGCTTTGCCCCGCCCTCGTACTTCCTGGCCAATGACTGGAGATCTTTAGTCATGTGAT
Source organism: Adrianichthys oophorus (assembly GCA_036245035.1). Classification (NCBI taxonomy): domain Eukaryota; kingdom Metazoa; phylum Chordata; class Actinopteri; order Beloniformes; family Adrianichthyidae; genus Adrianichthys; species Adrianichthys oophorus. Next base: position 2,980,318 of record BSAI01000005.1, read on the forward strand.
TTTTTTTTTTTAATAGAAGATTTGGTTCAAAACTAGTGCTGTCAATCAATTAAAAAAAATCAATCAGATTAATCACAATGTTCTTTTGAATAAAAAAAAGGACAGTAAAGACTTAATTGTCCGCAGTATAACTCCAAAAAAAAAAAAAAAACCCAAAAAGACGCGGATATACAAACAGTCTGTTTCTGCACTTTAAATGGTCAGGGTGAATACTCAAATCTGATTGGCTGCTGGGTGTTCTGGAAGAAGTTCTGGTCACAATGTTCTATACGTGCAAAACAAGCGGTCAGAGTGAACTTTCTCTGATCTGATGCTTCATTGAACCCATTGTGATGATCAGGACATACCGTAAATCGCTTTCCTTTGCTGCTGCAGTTGAGGCCCAGCGACGTATTGTGTTACCGCGACAACGGGCCGCATTACGAATCAAAAAGCCCACCTTTTGTCAAAAAGTGATCTAAACCTAAAAAATACAAATGAATATTTATTTCTTTTGTAAGTGACCGTGTAATAAGCAGAAGTGTGCAGTGTGAAGCCTGAACCGGTGAAAGACGGTTGCTTCGCGGACTGGAATTAATCAGTGTTAATAAATAAAAGCACGTTAATTTTTTCTGATTAATCGTGTGCGTTAACGTAGACAGCCCTGTTCAAGCATAGATGTCTGGTTGACAGCAGCCTGAATACAGACCAAACTCAAAATTCAGGACTCGATCTGGACCAAATAAAGCGGACTCTGTCTGGACCAATGGACTTTTCCAGTCTGAGTGCATCCATAGTTTGTAAAGCATTTGCAGGCCATGGTTTGTCTTCTAAAGATTCTGAAAAAGTTTGAGATCCATGTTACAGATTAATACTCAGCAAGACTGCACAGTGGGGTAGTGGTTAGTTTTCTCGCCTCACAGAAAGATGGATGTGGTTCAAATCCCGGCTGGGACCCTTTCTGTGGGGAGTTTGCATGTGTGGGTTTCCTGTGGGCGCTGCGGTTTCCTCCCACGGGTCAGAACATGCTTCATACGTTGATTGGTGACTAAATCATTGGTGTGAGTGTGACCTGTTCAGGATGTAGACGTTTCTTTTACAATTACAGTCATTCCAGTACTCATTGTGTTTGGGGTGATTGTGCTAAAGGAGGGGGAGCACACTTTTTTGGTTAGTTTGTTTGTTTTCCATGTGAAGCTCTTTGAGCCGCTTAAAGCATGAAGAACACGTTTTTTAAAAAAATATTTAAATAAAGTTTGATTTGATTTAATCGTCCAACAGAGGCTGGACAGGCTCCAGCAACCTAAAAGGCATTCAGACAATGGATGGTTGTTGAAGGAAATGTCCATATCCTCTTTCTCTGCGTTTTTAAGGCGTGTAGGTTGCACATCCAGGAAACTCCAATTTCTTCCTGTCACATTTCTCAATCATTCCACCTTAAAGAAACTCAGTTTGCAGTTTGCAAGACAAAATTCCTATTTTCATTGACAGAAATGTTGTGTAGTTGATGTGGTTTCTTCTCTTTACAGACTGTCAGCTCTATTTTTTCTTTACAATGAGTGAAGCTTGTTCTTCTGTTTTACTGCTGGAGCGGCGCCCTGTCTTAAAAATATGAAGGTCACTGTCAGGTCAAATACTGGTCAAAAAGAAAACAAAATCTAAATGTTAATTTAATAACATCCGGAGACCCTGGCTGGCTGCTGCTCTGCCTACCTTTCGCTTGTGTCAAATTAGTCTGGTCATTACACAATTTGTTTATCCTGTTGCCCTTTACCGGCATCCACCAAGGCCCACATATAACAATCACTGTAGAGAAAATGGACAGATCTCCCTTTTCACACCTCCCTGTTTGTGAGAGCGCATTGTTCCACCTGCACTTTCTGAGAAAACCTTACAGGCCTGTGACAGGCGACTTTCAAAGCAGCTGAAGAGGAGGTCAGAGGAGCGGAAATGATGGGAGGCAAGGAACACCTCTTCCTGGTTTACGTGAGAAAATAATGTCATCGATCACAAAGGAGAACAAGAGACAGGAACATCTGAAAAACCTCGAAACAAAAGACGGAAATGAGAGTCGATAAGCAGAGTAAACAAGGAAACGGGTTTGTCCTTCTGATCAAAGCATTTCATACGTGGAGTTAAATTAAAACTAACAGACTTTATATCGTAAGCTTATTCAAATATACTGGTCAACTTTGATTTGAACATTTCTATTTGTTTAAAGGGTCTCAATACATGAGTATTACAAAAATATTTGCAGAAAACCATTTTAAAATCGTCTTTTAGAATCAGTGACGCCCAAATGTCATGAGTGCATGCAAATTCCATTATCCTTATGAGAACATTTTTAGTCTGCTCCTGTCTACAGACCCTCACAAGCCAACAACCTGCAGCACCCTTAATGGTCAAACCCCGTACAGGTGCATGTGACAACGGCCGAATGAAGGACGAAATCTAGTGCTAGATCCGCTAAAAGGAAAATTTTCTATTTTTTTGTTTGTGCAGAGTCACATCTTATCCTCATGTTAAATATCCTCTTGAGTTTGGGATCTCCGCTGTGTTCAGGGAGCATGGGATCTTTGAAATCTGATCGCTTCTTTTATGTGAATGTCTCACCCTGTGGATCAATACAGAACCCATTGTATCTTATGGGGTAAGATAGCTGTCAGTCAGAAATGGATCCATAAAGACCAAGTTGTGCACAAATTAATTCTTTGTGCACAACTTTTTCAGAAAAATATGAAAACAACATTTAGTTTTGCATTTGACATGACAAACAATAATAACACAATAATACTGTCTTGAATACGGATTTACTGTTGACTGGAACTGATACTGGAGCATCCATTCGACTGAGTGCGCCTGCGCATTGTGACTCAAACGACAATGGAATTCAACTTTTTAGAATGTTATTGAGGAAAATGATCTGTGATACCGTAGCTCTGCTGAGAAAGAAAGATATTTACAGCCATTTGTTTGTTTATTTGTTGTTGTTTTTGCCAGGCTATAGGGTCAAATGAAAGTCCTAACTAATGTCCATGAAAAATCATTTCCTTCATCTCCTGACTGCAGCTCAATGTTTTCTTTTCACTTGTATTTGGCTGTTTCAGTTGTAGCTCGTTTCCCAGCTGTAACAGTTTACATGCAGTCAGCCAAAAAAACCAAAGACGTTTTGTAAAAACACCAACTCTATCTTCAGGAGCATGGTTTATACAGTAGAAAGGAAGCTGTAAACAAAACACAATTTCTGTCAACACAAACTCTTCTGAAGTTACAGTAACTCATCATCAGTCATGCTTCTAAAACAGATGCTGAAAAGCAAACAACTTCTTGGTTTTTCCCAAAGAAATCAGCAGCAAAAGGCCGTTGTAGTTTTGGTGTAATGCCTGGTGTTTGGCATAAATCGAAAATAAAGAAAATACTCAGAAATTCAATTTTAATCTTAATTGTCTTAACATACGTCCTCCATCATCAGAAAAATGCCACAAGAACGTGTTAAAAATACTAAAAACACAATTTTCATTGAAGTGGTTCTTTAAACTTTATCCATGACTGATTTGATCACAGAGCTCCAACAGCAGAACACACACAGGCAGGTTGTTTCTTCCCTCAGTCTTAACAATTACAGTTGTCAAGGTAACTGCGTCCGCCCCGTACGTCTCCTTCATTTGCAGCAGACGGGGAATGAGGAGGAGCAATCATGTGTGCATGTGTGTCCATGCTTTGAACACAAACAGACACGTTGCTGAACAGTTTGTGTGTGATCCAGCCAGCACAGCTGCATCCATTCAGCCGCTCTGAGGTCTTTAAGGCTGGTAGGTCAGCTGAGGCCTCGTGGAGCTGCAGGACACAAGAAGAACTGTGGAAAAAGGAAGAGTAGGCCTAGCTGCAAAAGTCAACAACAAAGAAAACTGTTTGACTTTTAGGCAGTTAGTGCTTGTATTTAGTATTCCAATTTAAAAACAAATTACAATGCATTTAATCTTTAATGAATATAAACACTTGTTAAAGTTTCTTGCTTGAGCATGAAGAGAACTGGCTGTGAACGTCACTGCGATGGGCTGTAGGTTTGCCGTGCACTGATGAAGCGGTGGAACACCGGCTGTCACAGATGAGGACAGATGCCCTTTAAGGTGGCCGCACCCGATAGATATCAGCGTGCTTTAAATCAGTTAGAGCACAGCCTCTCACAGCCGGAGCTCACACTATCAAGAAGAGAGGAGGAAACATCTCCGTTTATTTCTCTTTAGCGTTTGATTCCCTTCAAACATCGACACTGTCCCTCCGTTTAAACACCCGTATGCTAAATGATATGATACATATACGATAAACGAAGAAAAGGCATGCATTTGTTAGGGACCAGACTTTCTGTTGACACATCCATGTATCTGCATTTTTAAAATACTTTGCATTTACATAAATCTGAACATGCTAGCTGATTAAAAGGCATGCTAGCAGAGCAGGCGCACAGCAGGAACAAAGTTGTAAAAATCTGTATTTGATGAACCAGCTGCCATGAGGCTGAAGTGGATGTTTACTGATGGAAAAGTTGTTTTTTTTAATATAAAAATAAATTATCCTAATCCTCAGATAATGGAGAAAAGTGGCAAAACTCGTTTTTAGATTTAATTTAACGTATTTGTAAAATAGTAGTCTGTTAACGTAGTTGATATTGTTCGTCATGTTTGGTCTAAGGCAGGGAGAGGCAACTCCAGGCCTCGAGGGCCGCAGTGTCTGCGGATATCCAAGCCCTACTCGTGTCTGGTTACCTGCTTCAGGTGTGTCCAACCAATTAGAACATGCCAGAGCATGTGTGCTGGAAAACATGCAGGAATGCGGCCCTCGAGGCCTGGAGTTGTCCATCCCTGCTCTAATGTGTTCCTTTATTGCATTTACTAAGGATGCACCAAAATGAAAATTCTTGACCAACACCAAACAAAAATGAAAACTGAATAATTACTGAATAATTACTCAATATTAAATGTTGAATTTTCCAGTATTTTTCAAATATTGCATAAAGAGCCTACACTGCATTGTAGACATGTTTGTCAAATGAAGTTAAGTAAATATTAGAAGCATTTCCAGTAAGTGTGCCATTGTTTTCCATTTACATCAGGCGAGGCCTGTCCGAAGCCTGGTTCTTTGGGTCAGATTTGGTCTATGTGTGCAGAGGTACTTAAGGTTTTAGCGGATGAACCCCCTCTCTATCATTTGATTCTTCATTTGAATAAAGGCTCAATAGGAACAACGGAAGCAAAAGAGAATTGTGGGATATAAACAGAGTAATGAAGCAACCATGAGACACAGCAACTCACTGAAATGCGGTTGGGTGATTGCAGGCTCAATGAAAGGCTCATTTGCCCCGCCCTCATGTTTCCTGGCCAATGACTGAAGAGACCTTTAGTCACGTGGTTTTGTTTACAAGCTTTGGTTCAAAACAGAAATGTCCCGTTGATGGCAGTCTGAATACAGACCAAGCACCACGTTCAGGACTCGATCCGGACCAACGGACCTTTCCAGTCTGAACACGCCCTGAAACCCATCTGCACTGCTGCCACTTTAAAGAAGGCGCAGAATCATCGCTGCACATCCATTAACAAGCTTTGATTGCATCATCTTGTCACACGTCACTTTTCGGCCTTACTTGAACTCCCTCGCACTGAAGGCTGAACGTGGCTTTGTTTGTTTTCCACATTTACGTTTTGATCACATTTCACTACAGAGACTGAACAGAAACGTGTACACGTTCCGTGTCACGCTTTGGTGGGATTTAGTCACTTTGAAGCAAAGTACAAAGGATTTTAAGAGGATTTTGCTCTGAAACGTCACCTTTTAATAATTTCCAGTAAGGATGCAGGAATTTCCGATTTTTGAAGTTTCCAGTGAAACACAAATTCTGCTTTTGAAAAAGGCTTTTGTTAAATGTTGATGTGAACAGTGGTGATTGCTTGGTTTGATTGCTTGTGTGTGGATAACAATGCTCGCATTGATAAATGGTGCAAAAGTGCATTGTGGGTCCACTGTGATAATATTCCAGTCCATATTTCACAAGAGTTGTGTTTTTCCAACCTCTGGTGTGCGCTCCACTCTTTGGAATTTCAGCTGTTGCTGACTCTCAGTGGACGCTCCGCTCAGCAACAGTTTGAGTCGTTGAGATTTCCATTCCTGTTCCCGCCATGGCCTGGGAGTGAATTTAAAAGTGGAGAAATGCTCAGCATGTACCCTTTGAAGGGGATTGCTTCAGAAAAACAGGAAGAGAAGAAAGTGAAACCTCAATTACAGTGAAGAAGCTCTCAGATCAAAGCATTATACTTATAGGAAACAAGTTTTTTCAGTAATAGCTGTAGGCGACCGGCTCACAGTCGGCCTTTGTTTTCAAAGACAGAAATTGACCTTTTGAGCTCCAAGCAGGTAATAGCATCAATTTAATGGCGGAAGATTTGTGAGCCTGCTCTGTTCAGGGATAATGCACCCTGCAAAGCCTGGCAGGCTGGATGTGTTTGTGCAGGGAGTGGAAGCTGAGGGGAGATAACACACAAGAAACTATGCTTAAACTTACATAAGCCGGCTGGTTTCAACACGACTTAGCAGGCTTTGGGAAGTACGAGTTAAGGGGGACGGAAAAGGGGAATCTGTCTCTAAGGACAGTGGGGAGACAATAGCAGAGATGTGAACTCCTGCTCAGAGAGCACTCATGATATCAATGGTCATGTGCCTCGCTTCGTTACCTCCTGGTTTCATGCTCAAGTTCCCGGTTAAATGAAGCAACATCAGAAAGAGGAAAACAGCCTTTACAGTGATGCAGCTTCATTACTGAAGACGAGCTACATGTCACAAAAAGTGGATAGAAACCAGGAAAGCACAACATAAAAAACACAACAAAGAATATTTGACCTGCTGTTCTTTTTAAAGTTTGCAGGTTTCCAGAAGACATGGCCTGCAGGTCATTTGGTCAGTCTAGTTGTGAGTGTGAGTGAAGGCCCCTGCAACAGACTGGAGACGTTTCCAGAATGTACCCCGCCCTCACCCAGCAGTAGGTGGGATAGGCTCCAGCAACCCAATGACCCCAAAAGGGATTCCGTGCGTTCTAAAGATGAATGAATGTAGCGGTTGCCTGACATGATCAAATGTGCTGTGTGACAGTGATGTGACGATTGTGCTGCCTCCTTTCAGCTGTTCAATAAATCATCATCATCTACAGGAAATGTCAAACTATGACGAGGACGTGTTTGCTGTGTTAACATTGTTGCATTTAAGGGAAAGTTTTCCATCATGTAGCGTCTCATATTTCATGTGGGCACCATTGTTTCCAGTTTCTGGAGTTTCTGTGTTGGACTTTGGTCCCATGCTTGCCTGATGTCCTGTAGGTTTCCAGATGCTGAGTTATGTGTCATTTTGAGTGTGTTTAGTGAATTACACTTCAGAAAATTAAAAATACCATGCTCCAAGAAATCCATCATGTCCTTATTCAGGCTGTTCTTTTGGAAACAGCAAAACAAATCAGTGTAGCCATGCCTGCTCCTCGTCTTCCACTGGGGTTACATGGGTTTGTGCTTCATCGCTGCTGTTTCTGCTGTTGCACGCTACAGGTAACCTCTGCACGGGCGTGCGCGTCCGGCTTCATGTGTGTTGCGCTTTGTTAGGTTAAGCTGATGACAGGGTTGGCCCGAGGTCAGTGTGTGCAATAGACTTTGTGAACATGCTGTGTGGTTTGCTCTGTCTCACATGATCTGCAGATCAGCTGACTTTCTGTCTCTGCCGTCTCCCTCTGTCGCTGCTGTACCACTCATTTCTGCAGATCTCTGAATTTCAGCAGCAAAACTGGCCTAAAACAGGCCTGCAAAGTGACAAAGTTTCAACTGAAAAAAACATGTCAATGAGAAGAATGCTTGAAAACAGCTTCTTCAAAGGGAAATGAGGGATTTCCGCTCTGCAGATCTGGTAGGTTGACACACAAACTGTGATAGAGAGGATCTCCACTCATCTCTCTGTTTGTAGGTTTGAGTGCGGCCAAACTGCTGAAAGCCAGCGGGCTGAATCCTGTGGTGCTCGAGGCCAGGAACCGGGTCGGTGGTCGTACCTTCACTGTGCGGGTAAGACCAGGAATGACAACAGAACAGCAGACAGTGATGAAGGTTCTCAGTAAAACTGATTCTAAAGGTTAACTTTACAAGCCCTTTAGTTTGCATCCCTTTAGCATCATTATTTAACAAATGGCTGTATAAAGAACTTGTTTCTATCCTAATCACTCAGGTGGTGTGAGTACTCCATGGGAAAGCTGCTGCTGTTCCTCGAATGCAGCTAAAGAATCAAACTTTATGAGTGTGTACATTAAAACCTAAACAAAACAGGATTAAAAAAAACTCAGAAGTTTTGCAAGTTCCACAAACTCAAGTCAATAATGTTTCGTTTTCCCAACTTTGAGGCTCTTTTAACATATTTCTGTAAAACCTGCTTTTTTTAATGCATATTTTCAGATAAAAGATCAGAAAACTCAACCCCTCAGATTAAAAAAAATCTTTGTGCAGAAATCCAAACCCTCTAGCGTCTGCTGCGACCTGTCACTCGCAGCACGCCCGTTAAAAAAAGCGATTAAAAGGATGCTATCCATACGTCACTACAAAATCGGAGTCCCTGACAGATCAAAGTTTCAAATCAAATTTAACGTCTCTAACGTTGTTGGAAGGTAACATTTTCATTAAGAGCGAGAACCTGCATGGATTTGCCTAAGCAAAGACACAAAGCGTTTTCCGTTTTAGGATGTTTAAACACTTTTCATTTTGAGTTGTGTCTTTGATGTCTTTCAGAACAAGGAAACTAAATGGGTGGATCTGGGCGGGGCGTACGTTGGACCGACTCAGAACCGCATCTTTCGGTTAGCCAAAGAGTACGGCATCAAGACCTACAAAGTCAACGAGCAGGAGAGCCTGGTCCATCATGTCAATGTAAGTTGTGTGTGTTTTTCTGCAGATGTTCCCTTCAGTTCATTTAGTGCCGAAGCACCGACACTTCCCAGAAGCAACCACAGTCGGTCCATCTTAGAGAACAGAACAGAAGAATCTCAGAGTCATCACTGACTCTTCATCTGCGAGGAATCCTTTCCACTGTTGTGCTTCTGGTTTGTATAAGGAAGCCTTGAGCTGTCGCAGTATCTGCAGGACAAATATTCTACATGGAATTTCCAGAGGAAAGTTCTATTTAATCACATTTTTGACAAAGCCAGGATAGTTACCAGCCAAAAGAGAAATGAAATACACCAAGAGAGATCTTCTAGAATATGAACAGATTAATATGTGACAGATCTGTTTTTTTTTAAGGACATTTGTCTCGTTTGAGGTTGAGATCTTCAGAAATAAGGTTGGGATGGCAGAAGAATCAATGTTAATCTCTTGCTGTGAGGAGATCTAATCTGAAATTCTGTCTAAGCCAAAACCATCTTTCCAAAGTAAGGAGGCATTGGAGTGTAAAGCAGGAGGGCAGCCGTGGAAGTTCTGACATCAAACCAGTAAAGACAAGGATGTTTGTGTTGGATAAACTGAACAACACAAAAGCAAAGTAACAAATACATATGATATTGGTGGAAGCGTTCTACATAGTTTGTGTTTCTGTTGTTTCCTGTGATGATCAGCATCACAGCGCCAGCCGCCCTCTCCTGTGCAGCATCAGCGACTGGAGATGCTGATCTCTGCCTGGGGGGCTTTCTGTAATGCACTTTCTCGTTTGTCTGAGTGGTTTAAAGGGAAACAAAGAGACACCTGAGTTATTTCTCTTTTTTCCTGCTATTCTTTTCTCCATATCTCATTCGCGTGCACGCAGTGCTGCCTTGAACACGGCACTGCTCCTGCACCTGATTTGATTTTCCTGTGTATCCTGCCCCAGCTAGCACAGTTGTAAATCTAGAGTTGTGTGTGTGTGTGTGTGTGTGTGTGTGTGGAGCTTATCTCGACTTCTGAGGTGGACTTTAAGCTTTTTCTCTTGGGGGAGTGGACACAAGCACATGCAAACACTATTTCATCACCTTTTTGGGGGCGTTGTACCAACATCCACCCAACACTCGCGCTGGAAGACCTCAGCGACTTTTCACTTAGTGTACATATTAGATTTATCGCAGAGCTGTACAGAGGTTATCGCTGGCGTGCCATAAAAAATGTCACCTTCGTGTGATCTAGACTTTCTCCTATTCTTATGAAGTTATGTAACTGTTGTGTCACAGAAGATGCTGATTCAGACGGGGGTAAACTTCCAACTCATCATCCAGCAGTCCGATCCCCCACCGTTCAACAGATTTTGTATCTATGAAATGGAGTCAAGGATGAACAAGTCGTGAGAATTGGCAGAGTGAACCTGACGATGACGTGTCTTAAGCTAGCCGAAGAGTTAGATCCACAGAAAAAACGGCCACTTTGAAGTAAACGTGTCTTCTTTATCAGATGATTCAAGGATTTCTGCTTCGCTTCCTAATTTGAGTTTTTTTAAATGGAATTACACGTTTCCAGGATATTACCATTTTGTTGGAAAGGGTCTTCAAATCAATTGGTAAAAAAATCCGAGAACTTCAGTTTTGTAGGACAAGGTTAATCCTTTCAAGGCTATTTCCTGTGTTACTTCAGACAAATATTTACTGGGATTTTTTAACTTTCGTTTTGGATGTTTTTAAACTGTTTTGTGAAAAAAAATCAGATGAACTTCATTTTAGCATAAAAATTTGACCAATAATTCCACCTTTAGTCCAATTGAAAACCTTGAACATGTGAATTCAAATTTTAGTATTTTGGCAAAACAAACTTCAGCTCTTATTTTAAACCTTAGAGGCGATGCTTGAGAGCTCCACATCCTTTATTTGATACGGTTGGGGGTGTGGCAATGAGCTTTCACAGTACACTCGTTGATGTGGACTGTTGACAGAGTTTGACCGAGTTTTATATGTTCTAACATATTTGGCAGGTCGCTGCAGCGCATAATTCAAAAGTAGTTTTAATTTATGATCACGTTTTGTGGTGGTGTCACACTTTGACTCAAGGTGGCGCCCTTCACACGAGTCAGAGGTCATGTTGATGTAAATCCTTTCCTTTTTTAACGTGGTAAACACCTGCTCTAGACTATATTGTTTTTGTTAACGTTTATCCATTTAAATGCAGTGATAGTTGCTATAGAAACAGCCTCTGGGATAGTAAGTCAATGCCTGTACAGCACTTTAACAAAGATCTGTAGGTTTTTGGCAATCAAACGAAAGATTTCTACGTTTTTGAAGTTGTTTGTGTTTTTTTAAAGCAGGAGGACGAGGGGGCCTTCTCCTCCTGTGACGAATCAAGTCACATGACTTACATTTAGTAAAGCTCTTTGGGGTGTCTCGCTGGACTTTCTGTTTTGAGTTCCTTTGCCGTTTGTGCTTCTGTGATTACCAATAAGCAGCGAGTCCTCTGTATTGGTAGCACCAGTGTTCTATTGACCTAGTTGAGCAGTGCTGTGAAATGTCAGCAGGAAAGCGCCAGGCAGAGGCGTACAGCTGTCAGCTCTGAATGCTTACTCTCTGGTAGTGGGTTTGAGCCTGGAGGGAGCGATGGTCCTGAGCAAATGTGTCTCCTTGACTACTATCTTTATAAGATCCACTGAAAATCTGCACACGGCCCAAAGCTTCCATCACCCCTGTAGCTTCCTGGCTGGTTTCCATGGCAACATGCAGACTCTGGATCTGACATGCAGACGTGATGAGGTGTTTCTTCGAGCGCTGAGGGAAGATCTGACCGACCTGAAGGGTTTTCATTTGACCTAACTGAGCCCATATTGGAAGAGAGTCTTCCCACAATTCCATGTGTACTGTCTACTGTGGTTAAACACATTTACGGTATTTTTGGTCGTCATCAACGCGCGTTCAAGCGGCCTCTTCCAATGAAAAGTCATGTAAAGGCATGTCCGGCTTCAGCATTCAAAATGTTCACAAACTGCGTAGCTACACACGTTTCTACCACTGTTTTCAGGCTCTGCGTACAAAACGCGCGGCCACTGAACGCACGTTAAAAGTTCAGCCTTTTAATTTGATCGATCAGAGACTCGAATTATTTACTGATGTTTGGATGGCATCCCTTTTGTTTCACAGGAGAGCCAAGTGTTTCAAATTTGATCAAGGAGGAGAAATGAATAAGAGTGGCTCGTGCCCGGCGGGGATTTTATGAGCCCATTTGGCTTTCTTTTATTGGAATAGATCTGTCAAAGACAAAGCCTGAAACACTCGATCTGCACCACTACGACACTTCGCACCAAGTCTTCTCTAACTGCCGGTGGACATGCGCTAGTAACAGTAGAAAAAGAAGAAGAAGCTCCTCCCTGCTTGTTCTGTTTGAACCCCTAAATACGCGCTTAAGAACCCATGTTTAGCGTGTTCTTGAATGCGTGTAACATGCCAGCCAGGTGTAGCTTTGGAACAACTGCTTTAACATCAGAAGGGGATGAAAGACCATGTTTTTGTCACATTGATTCCTATCTTTAAATCCTCAGAATCTCTGGAAACTGCAAACACTGCTGAAACATTTAGTGTGAAAGACTCTATGCCTCTCCTGATGTTGCCATGGCAACACATCGATTGATCAATCAGTTGAGCTGCAGAAACTTTACTCTCTACTTTTTTATTTCAAACAAAAACCAGAGGAAAACGCGTTTGAACTGCACATACAGTTGGTAAGAACAGCTGCAGACGTATCGTCCCTCTTAAATCAGAGGCGTGACAGTCTGACTTTAGCACGGCTGAAACTAAACTCTGTTACTCTGGTTTTATCCCTGGTGTGGGATTGCAGGCTCCTGGCTGGTAGTTATTAGAAAGCTCCTTCTCCTCATTAAGAGCTCATGATAAATCAACACATTACATGAAATTCAGCCCTTAAGCTTTCACACTTGTATATTTGTAGTGTATTACAGCCCTGTTTGATTATAAGTAGCTTTGGATGAGCAAAAGGAGCCGTTCAAAGGAACACCTTTGGCCACAAAGTGAAAACTGAAGATGTCAGCATGGATCAAACAGGAAAATGTCTTCAGTTTAGCTCTATATGACGGTCTCTGCTGTACTTTTTGTAGTCATGCAGGCGTGATTGAGGTTAGCTTTCCAACCAGCTAATCAGCTTTTGTGTGGCAGATTTTAATCCAAAAGGCCAGAGCTGGCTTCGCTTCTCAGCTCGGTCCTGCTTACAGGTGCTGCAGATATCTGGAGTGGATTTGTTAATGAGTTATGGCTGTCAGAGAAGCTGAGGAACAATCTTCTCTGCTATCAGATTGTGAAAGAGCGAGGGATTGCCAGGTCCTGCAGCGTGGAGATAGTGCACGTTTGCAAAAGTAGTGCTGACGGTCAGCTCCAGCAATGAGGAGGAAAGCTCTTTAAAATGGCAGTTTCTTAGTTATTTCAAACCAGTCTCTGCTTCATGTGTCCAGATCATGACAGAAACACCAGGGTGACCGTGCTTTTTCTGTTGCTGTCACAGTTCTAAAATAGCATTCCTGCAGAACTGTATATGACATCAGACCTAATCAGTGAAAAACGTCAGCTACCTTTTTAGAATTGTTCAGTCTTTTACTCGTTTTGCTGAGTTTGGATCTGTCTTTATGTATTTTATTGCTTTTTATCATTTTATGTTCTTGTTTAAACATCTCTTTCTAATTTGCTGAATTAAAAATGTTATTTTTATCTCTCTTTTCATTGTAAGGCACTTTGAAATCCTGATGGCGTTGTAAAGCGCTATATCAATGAAGTTTCATTCATTCATTCATTCACTCATTCATTCATTCATTCATTCATTTCAACTTTGACCTACACACTGTGAGTAAAAAGCTGAGCTCTAAAAATGAAATATTTCTGTCAATAATTTTCAGATCAATTATTTCAAGTATTTTTAGAAACAGGAGAATGAGAGTTTGGATTTTTATTCCCGAATATGAACAAAGACGTTCCTACATAAAGTTTTTAAGCAATATTTTTTGATCAAGTATTCGGGCCATAGTAAAAAAATAATAATTTTCGTAATTTTATGAGAAAAAAGTCGGTGTTAAACAAGGAAAAAGACATGCTTTTTCAAAAATATAGTTGGCCGTGTAAGCCTCCACCCAATTACATGCTGACTAAATGCATCAGTGCTGCCATGCTATATTTTATGGTAGGAATCTACTGTATGTCCCATAATGCATTTGGCTTAAAATCCACTTCTTGTTAAGAATCTTCTTCTTAAGGGGCACAGCTTCCTGTAAATTCTTTTCAATGTCTTTTTACTTTGCTTACAATGAGTCAACACTGACTCACTAAAAGACTTTAGTGATTTCCTTTTTCGTGGAAGCAGTGCTGAATGAAGGACGATGTGCTCTACGTCTCTCAGACTGAAATACAGTATTGGTTCCTGTTTAGTTGTTGTTTATTTTTTCTAGGTAAACAAACTATTGCTTCATAAATTACTTTAATCAAGTAAATTATCAACCTAGTAATTATAAAATAATAACTTTATTATAAGGGGCTGCACGGTGGCGCAGTGGTTAGCGCTCCTGCCTCACAGCAAGAAGGTTCCCGGTTCAAGTCCTGGCTGGGGGACCTTTCTGTGTGGAGTTTGCATGTTCTCCCCGTGCATGCGTGGGTTTTCTCCGGGTACTCCGGCTTCCTCCCACCGTCCAAAAACATGCTTCATAGGTTAATTGGTTACTCTAAATTGTCCGTAGGTGTGCATGTGAGTGTGCATGGGTGTGTGTTTGTGGCCCCTGCGACAGACTGGCGACCAGTCCAGGGGTGTACCCTGCCTTCGCCCATGAGTAGCCGGGTTAGGCTCCGGCAACCCCGTGACCCCGAAAGGGATAAAGCGGATTGGAAAATGAATGAATGAATGAACTTTATTATAATAAAATATGGACTCCTTTACTCATAATTGTATGAGTTTATTTTGGTAAATTTCGACTTTTTTTCTTTTAATTTTCTTTTACTTTATTCTTATAAATATGTTAATTTATTTTTTACTTTTATTTTGGCCCAATCGTAGGTCTTCACTTAACCGCCCTTCCTAATGAAATGCAGCCTGTCAAAAGACATTGATGCTCGTCAGCTCAACGTGAATTCAACGCTATGCCAGCTATGAAGTTGGATTTTTATTTGAAGGTTTTAGAAACAGTTGCTGAAAGTTGAAGGCACTGAAGTATGATGTGGGATGTCTGTAATCCGGCCAGTTTTTCACACAATTCTCAAATGTGTATCTGTTCAGACACGTAAGCAGACCGTGATCGGGATTTCTGCACTTTAGGAGCCGTTGCTGGACACAAAACGATGATCCCTGCAGAACCGTGCCCTCCAACTGGCCTGCTCCTCCTCCACGAGTAAACACAACAATGGTTCATTCACTAAAACCTCACATAGATTATGAGGGTTTTTTACTGGGCTTAATAAATGAACCAGTGATAAGATATTGCATAAGGTCTTCCTCTACTGTCCAAACAATTCTTGGAATCTTGTTCATTCAGTCTGACTAAGCAAATTGGAATTCAGCGGGAGAGCTTTGGGAGTTTTATTGATGATGTGATTCTTTTACTTATTTCTTCTCCAGCTGTTTGTGCAAATCTCCAAAACGTTGGTGCCAAAATGCAAACAGAATTTTCCAGGAAGCTCCTGGCTTGTCTCTGTAGCAGGGCTTTCAGTTTCTTCCTGGGAGTCTCTGTGTCTCATCCTGGTTTTGCCGGGATTCAGAGGATACTAGAGCTTTAGTGTTAGGGATGTTTTTCACAGAAATGTACATTTCTGTAGAGTTTTAGCCCAAACTGTGCAACATTCAAACTAGTGGTTCCATGTAAAAAAAAAAACTTCAAACTTGAATTTCTGGTGGGTTTATGCCTCCTGCTGGATAAGCTCTTTCTTGTGATCCGATTTATATCCACAGTAATTATAAACATTTTCCTTTTTGTGCACTTTTCCGGAAGGAAAGTGCTTAAAAAAAACCAAACAATGGATAAAAGTTCGATTAGGACAGAAAGATAAAAGTTTCACAGAATCAATGGCGTCGAGGGTTGTCCCTAAAGAAGGCTCCCACAGTGACAGGTTTGGTTCTGGGGTGGGGTCAGAGCGTAGTCTGGGCGGTGAAATGATGCACTGTAAAAACAATCCCCTTAAAAATTAGTCAAAAATTCGTCAAATTTGAGAAAGTTTCTTCAAATCAGCAAAATATGTACCAATGAGGTAGAAAAATACCAAACATTGTTATTTTTAGAAAAAAAAATCTCAAGTCACTAAGACATGTTTACTTAAAATAAACTTATTTTGCTGTTGAAAAACGTCCTCGATAAGATTATTTTTCATGTGAGACGGAAAGGACAGTTCTCTGTTTTCTTTCTTAAGATTCAGTTTTTGCAGTGTGGGAGAGGAAGGTGTTCAACGCCTCCAGAGGCTAGGACCCTGTGAAGTGATGGAAGGATGAATGTGATGGGCTCATAACGCAGACGGTTAGGTTGATATTTCAGACAAATCATGCATTTTGAGGTACAAGCACCACATTTGTCTTGGATGTTCTGTAGGATCCCGTCTTTCAGAAAAACACGTTAGTCACGAGAAAAATCAAAATCCATTTGTACAGAGGGCTGCATCATGACAAATCGATCTTTGACTCAACAGGGAAAGTCTTACCCGTTCAAAGGCTCCTTCCCTCCCATGTGGAACCCCATCGTCATGCTGGATTTCAACAACCTCTTCAGAACTATGGATGAGATGGGAAAGGAGGTGAGCCAACACAAGTCGTTTCTTTAGCCCGGGTTCGATTCTTCATGTTACTAAAATGTCGGCCTGTGTTTCAGATTCCACAAGAAGCCCCGTGGAGAGCCCCCCACGCTGAGGAGTGGGACAAGATGAGCATGCAACAGCTCTTTGAGAAGATCTGCTGGACCAGGTATCACACCAAGAAAATGTCTTTAGAAACTTTATACTTTGG
Source organism: Adrianichthys oophorus (assembly GCA_036245035.1). Classification (NCBI taxonomy): domain Eukaryota; kingdom Metazoa; phylum Chordata; class Actinopteri; order Beloniformes; family Adrianichthyidae; genus Adrianichthys; species Adrianichthys oophorus. Next base: position 2,997,225 of record BSAI01000005.1, read on the forward strand.
GATACAAGACTGAGACCATTTTCAATGTTTGGAAAAAAAAGAAGCTCCAACAGAAGAGGAAGAGGTTTTTTTGTCATTTACTCATTTGGCGACACTTTACCAATCCAAGTATTAATGATTAGCAGAGAGTGCACCATTGACTGTATATGAGAACTGGACTGAGTGAGTGTGACGTCACCCATTAAAAATGGTTCACTTCCAGTGACATGAAGTCAATTCAGTCACTGTTTTTTTGCAATTTAGGCACCACCATTTTGGAACCAAATGTTAATGGTAAGCAGGGATTGGTCCAAGTTGGTCTGAGTCTTCGTTTCTATGGCAACCACTCTGACCCCACCCCTACCATTTGAAAGCAGGTTTGAGAGAATCTGTCAATCAAACGTTTTAAACATTAGATATGAGACCACATACTTTTACTGAGGCATCTGATTGGTCAGTTTATAACTTGAATAAATTCTACGACAGAAAAAATATCATGAAATAAAGAGGATTATCAAGAACATGTAAAAAAAAGGGATTTGATCAAGAATGGTTATTCTGACATAGAATGAGTAACAATTGTTTACTTTTTTTTAGAAGTCTATGGGATTTTAGCTGCTTGGAACCAGCAGTTACTTCCTGTTTGGAACGGCAGGGGGGAGGAGTCACTCAGTCCGTTTCTCATATACAGTCAGTGGTGCGTGCACAGTAAAAGTTCGGGGATGTGGCATATGTCGGTTTGCTTGTCACTTTTTGGATGTTTACCTTGCTTCAGTCAGCTCTGAGGTCTGCTAACAGCTAACATGGATCATTGCATCAACTTGATGCTCAGACAAACTAAACATACCGTTTCAGGATTCACGGTGCTTTAAATGCTGTTGAGGGTCTTCAGAGAGTCGCTTCAATCACTCTCATCTTCATGGAGTGGTCAGCAGAACTGGCAGAATCTTTTGGAGACTCTCCACCTCTGTCAGACAGTAATGACCATTTCCTTTCCCAGTGCTGTTCGCCGCTTCGCCACACTGTTTGTCAACGTGAATGTGACGTCCGAGCCCCATGAAGTGTCTGCTTTGTGGTTCCTTTGGTACGTCAAACAGTGTGGAGGAACCATGAGGATCTTCTCAACTACAAATGGAGGCCAGGTGAGTTTCTAAGCCAAGTATTTTGATTTTGTCCAAACTAACCTCCAGAGCACAACCAAACCATGAGCAGCATTTGACAAGAACCCAGCAGTCTCAGACTTGTAGCTGAGCAGAGAGAGCAGAGGGAAGAGGCCGAAAGAGAAGTGGAACCTTTTCTGCTGCATTAAAACCTTCATTCATGCAGAGCCAAAAGCTTCGCCTCAGCTAAAGCTCTGAAATCAGCCTCAGTATTTCTGCATGGACAGCATGTCTATGAGCCGGACACGCAAAAAAAAACTGATTTGTTGTGGTGCCGGCAGCCCCCATTCTGCAACAGTGACCCTGTTGCCATAGCAACTGGGAACTGGGCTTGTGTATGTGTAAACACATGACAGTGCAGCCAGCTCTGGTAGCATTTCCTGTTTTGCATGGAGCTGTGCACGGGCGTGCGCGCTCATCTATGCAGGGCTGGTTTGACATGTGTTGGAAATGATGCGGCGCGTTCAGATGCCCGTTTGGTTTCAGGGCATTCCTTCCAGCCAGAGCGCAAAAATAAACCCGAACAAGCGCATGCTCGATTTCTAAATCTGTCCTGGCAGACTTTTCCATCCAAATGCCACAGTGAAATGTGCACAATGTCTTTGCAATCACAGAGAACAGAGAGATGTTGACACGAACCATACGGAGAAGGTCACTGGTAATTTATTTTGTGTATCAAAACCTTGGCGGTGCCTAATCTCCCCTCTCAGTCTGTTTATCGCTCTGCTCGGTGCAAACATCAACTGCAGTGAAGGAGGAAGCGAACTGTTGAGATTTGAAGCTTCTTAGACCAGAGGAGTCATCTGTCTTTGATGCTTCCACACTAACTTGACATGTCTAAGTAGAAAAAATAGATTTTATTGCACTTCACTTGTATGGATTCTTAAAGCTAATGTTTCTAAGGCCTCTCTTTGCTGCTCTGTGGGGAAAAACACCCTTTCACGTTAGTTCCAAGGACCCATTCTGATGAAAAACTGGGTTTTTGTGGTATTTTTCTCATGATGGTGGACACACCTAAAGACAAATCAGCTTAAAATTGCATTTCTGAGTTTTAATTAAGTCAGTGTGAATCAGGAGTAGAAAAACATGCGGTTTGAAAAAGAACGCATTTATGATGTAGAAAATACGCTAGGCGGACCACAACCCCCATGCTCCGCCCCTTTCTGATGCGCTTGTAAACGAATAGATCCACGAACGTCTTTGGTTTCCTCGTCTGAGCTGGCATCTGGCTGGATAGCTCAGATATTGCTCACCATCAAAGTCGCACCGGTAAAGTTACGTTGGGCATGTGAGGGGCTAGTGAGAGGGAGAGTGTAAACAGAGAGCTCTCAGCAACAGGGCGGGGGTGGGGTTGCTTAATGCCAACAGTACTGCTCACAATTCAGAGGTGAATTTCTAATGAACAGCTGCGGCTCTGCAGAAACGCTGTCCCAGACAGATTTTAATCCTAAGGGAACGCTTTTCCAATAAATCAAAAGATGATCGGAGTGGGGCTTTAGGACAAACATGAAGTGATTTAATGCAAATCATTAGTTATTTCAAAAGCTCTTTATGTAGAAAGTAGATCAATACTGAAACAAGTGATGACTGTGAATCAGATCCGTTCTGAAGTTTGGCTCCGTTTGACACTTTTCTCTCTCTGAAGGAGAGGAAGTTCCTGGGCGGATCTGGTCAGATCAGCGAGGGCATGGCCAAGGAGCTGGGTGACCGGGTGAAGCTGGAGTCGCCGGTTTACAGAATCGACCAGACTGGAGACATGGTGGTGGTGGAGACGGTGAACAAAGAGACCTACATGGTGAGTAGGTAGGAGTGAGTGTTGAATGATCCCAGAGCCAGCTTGCTTTGCTCGGTCTCCACCAGCGGTGAGGCATTCATCTCCACCTCTGGGATGGACCAGAGGACAGACCAGAGGAGAGACCAGAAGAGAGACCAGAGGAGACAGACCA
>BSAI01000005.1:3000709-3030484 GCA_036245035.1 Adrianichthys oophorus
GCCAGTGTTTGGTTAGGTAGAGAAGCGCTATAGAAGTAAACGCCATTTACCATGTCACGTTTAAAGTCACTTCAATGACCTTTCTTCCTCATTCTGATGCTTTGCAGATCGCATTGACCATGTCTACATATCTAAATGCATTGATTGGCTGATTAGAAATTTGAGTTAACAAGCAGTTGAACAGGTGTACCTAATAAAGTGGCTGATGAGAGTATCTCAGCATATCACTACCAGCAGTGAAGCTTTATCATTTTCTATCCCAATTATATCCAGGCACCTCACTTTTAATAATGTAGTAGCACCTGTTCCCCTTCACCTGTAATCCACCCATCCATCTTCCATTCCAGATTCATCCTGTGTAGGATGACGGGGTTGCTGGAGCAAATCCCAGCTACTGTATGTGATCATTTAAATAGCTGTAATAAACTTGTTTTGTTTCTCCTATTTTTTAACTTTATTTCATAAATGCAGGTATTTTTGCTTTGAATGCGATGCTGCTTCTTCATAACACTGCTGTTTGTTGGCAGACCACAATAATCACATCCGTGATGGACCCATCCAGGGTCTGTAAATAACAGTCATTTCAATCACCTGTTGAAACACAGCCACTTGTTTTAAGGTCAATGCATGGTCCCTGAACAAATATGTTTGAAAACTAAAACTAAAATATTGTACCGCTGTACAATGACAGTATAGTTTGTTCTGTTGTATTGATGTGTAAACACAGGACTCCAAACAACTGTTAAAGCTAACTTATATCAAGAATGAAAGCCAGTTTTGATGCACAGTGTCTTTGTTGTCTGAAAGAGGTGTTCTTCTTAAAGGTCCTTTTTTCTTCTGGTTGCTAGGCAACTCACCGAATTATTTCAGGTGTTGTGCACAAGCTAAAGAACCGGCTTTTCCCTCTGTCTTTGTCTGTAGGCCAGGTATGTCATTGTGGCGACTCCTCCTGGTCTGAACCTGAAGATGCACTTTAACCCCGAGCTGCCACCGCTCAGAAACCAGCTAATTCACCGCGTGCCCATGGGCTCCGTCATCAAGTGCATGGTGTACTACAAAGAGAACTTCTGGAGGAAAAAGGGTACAGGGGAAATGGACAGTGGGAGGAGCCAGAATGCGGTGCTGGTTCTAATGTTGTGTCTTCAGGTTACTGTGGAACCATGGTGATCGAGGAAGAGGGTGCTCCAATTGGGCTGACACTAGACGACACGAAGCCGGATGGGACTGTGCCTGCTATTATGGGGTAGGTCTAGAACTATCATGGGTCTGGATCATTGAGTGTATCTAAGAAATGGACTGAATGAGTGTGACGTCATCCATATAAAAGGGTTTACTTCCGGATCCATCCAAATGAAATCAATTCTGTCACCATTTTTATGCTATAAGGCCGCCATGTTGGAAGCAGAACTTGCCATACGCTCTCGGACCCATTTTTCAAGGTGTTCTCGGTTCATTTCCAATCGGACTGAGCTCCAGTCCGCTCTGAGTTTTCTCAGTCTGAATATGCTCCGTGCTTGGAGTGAAACAACTGGACCAAAACAGCCACCGTACCTAGGCGGCAAGTTACGGTGGCTAGAAAGGAGTAGAAAGGATCTTGTGAGAATAGAAAGGAAGCCATCGATCAGCGTGCCTTCTTAGCCGTCGTCTCCTCAGTAACCGCCTTACAGCATGTCTCCACCGTACCAAAGCAGCAGTGTTGAGTGCTGCACTTGACGTTGATACAGACGTTCAAAATGTTTCTGTGAAGTAAAAGGTTTAAGTGAACTATCTCGACAAGGATTTCTCTAGTTGCTTTGCTCCGCCCTCGTAATTCCTGGCCAATGACTAAAGAGATCTTCAGTAACTTGGGTTTGAAGCAGAAATATCTGGTTGACGGCAGTCTGAATACAGACCAAACGCAAGGTTCAGGGCTTGATCCAGACCAAATTAAGCGGACTCGGTGCGGACCAACGGACTTTTCCAGACTGAATATGCCCTAAAGTTGTGTTTGCACTGAACGGAATTTGCGCATCAATAGCTGCTTCTCCTTTGTGTGGGAAGAGTTACTGCCAAATGTTATCAGCCTGATTTCTACATGGAGCGGTGTCTGTGTACACAATGATGAACGACACAGAAAATGTTTAGAGATCAGTTTTGTTTATTTTGAAGATCTCTACAAATGCATTGGTACTCATGTCTCCATGTCTGGGTTCATGAGATCATTCAGTGAGCTGCAGGAGCTGAGTCTGAATGGCGGCCGCCTCCGCGGTCTTTCCATCTCTCTGTGACCCAGTGGGAAGGCTTGCTGTCCCGCATTAGTCTGAAAAGAGAAATAAAAAGAGGTTGAAATTATAGTCCCTTTTCATAATTGTCTCCATGCAAAGTAAGAAAAATACCATAAAGTGTAGGAGGCCCGAACAGTCTCCCCAATGACGCAGCGACCCCGGATTGCCCACCAGCCAGCTGCCCAAGGTCCGGCGTAGCAGGATACACCCAGGTGACCTATCCAGGGTGTTCCACTTTTGCCCAACAGTAACTCAGACTAACATTGAAACTGCTCGCCCCGACACGTGAATCGCCTTGGGTGTGACCGCAGCTTTAGAAACAGAGACGAAACTGAAGCAGTAACTGATCATTTGGTTTTCCTTAAACTTAAGCAGTCACTGTTAAAGTCACATTGATGCTAAGTCTGTTACTTTGAGTTGTGATTTTTGCCAGACGTCCATAGAAACAGCTGAATTCGGTCTTTCATAGCCGGATGTCCTCTTTGCCTGAAACTTTTAGAAGAGTTAGGACCATGTGATTGCTTATTAAATCTCCCTTCTGTTCCAGCTTCATTCTGGCTCGCAAAAGCAGGAAGCTGGTTAGCCTGTCTAAAGAAGAAAGGTAAAAAACTTAACAAAGACACAGCAGAAATACTATCCCTTATGTGCAAAAGGTTCAATCCAACTCCTGTGTTGTGCTTAGGTTGAAGAGGATCTGTGAGATCTACTCCCGAGTGCTGGGATCAGAGGAGGCTCTGGCTGTGAGTCTGGATCTTAACCGCAGCTGAACATCCAGAGTTCAGCGGCAGCTTTAAACTCGCCATGCTTGCACTCTTGTGTCTTTCAGCCGGTTCATTATGAGGAGAAGAACTGGTGTGAGGAGGAGTACTCTGGGGGCTGCTACACTGCTTATTTCCCTCCTGGAATCCTCACCCAGTTTGGCAAGTAAGTCACAAAAGAAAAGATCAATTTCAGGCCTTATTTTAAAAAAAATACTTTTTCAGATCAAAAATTACACTTGTGCATGAAGATCATGTTCTGATATTCTGCTGTGATGTAACTGAAACTTCTTATGATTTTATCTCAATGGTTTCCGTATTCAGTCATCTGCCTTTACACACACACATTCAGGTTCCATTGGTTTAATGCTATGTTCACTCCGGGCATGTGACACGTGTTCAAAAACTCGCTAAATACGGGATCTTTAGCCCACGGTGTTTACACTGGACAAGCAGGGAGGGGCTTCTTTTTCTACTGTTTACTAGCACATGTCCGCCACCTGCAGTTGGAAGAGGCCTGGTGTAAATTGTTGTACCGGTTCAGATCTTGTGAATCTTGCTCCAGGCTTTTCCTTTCACATCTCTATTCCGATATATGAGAGATTTGGTGTCATAGAATTCCGGCCGGACACAAACCGCAATTATTTCTTTCTCCTTCTTGATCAATTTTCTAACAGTTATCATTCAACATTCTATCCATCCATTTGATCCATTATGGGGTACAATGTGTGCTTTCAAGATTAAATTTAAGATTTTACTTTTTTGATCAAATTTACAATCTGGTTTGCCGTTCATGCAAGCTGATCCTGATTTGATCCCGTAGACACGTTTATGGTTCTGATAAGATGATGGGAATTTTTGGTTTAGTAAAGTGGACTGTTTGATCCTACTGTTCATGAGGTCTTTCTAACGGTAAGGCCTAAGCAGCAAAAGAAGCAGAAAAATGTTAGGACACTTTAAACAGACAGTACTGATGTGTTAGAGGTACTGCAGCTGTGTGAACCCCTGACAAACTGCCTGCTACACTTAGCCTGTGAAAGCTGAATGTTTTTCATGGATTTCTACAGGCTAAAAACATTGAATCTATTCATTAATCTACACTCAAAACAAGTAAACAATTGCACTTCGTTCTCACAGGTTTTTCTAACTTTCTACAGCTGAAGAACAAATAAAGCAACAAATCCTTAATCATCATCTCTGTCTCCTTCATTCTGTAGAGTTCTGAGGGAGCCGGTGGGCAGGTTGTTCTTCGCCGGCACAGAGACGGCCACAGAGTGGAGCGGATACATGGAGGGGGCCGTTCAAGCAGGAGAGAGGGCAGCCAGAGAGGTCAGGGCGCCTCACCCAAACCCAGAGCGCACGCTGCTCTGTTCACACGCTGCTCTCAGGAATTTATGAACGTACATATGAGTAACGTTTATGTTTAAAACCGGCATCAGGGGGTGAAAGTGTGTGACTGTAACAGTAAAGCGCTATAAAAGCATAACATTCCTTTGTTATATCGCGGTTCACCTTTCACAGTCTTGCTGTTTTTCAGCACAGCATTGCATGCTTCATTTTTTCAATGCAGTGTTCTGCATCCCCATTGGCTGTTGAACTTGTTACTCAGTTTTTTGCATACCGTGTCCGCCGTACTGAGACCACTGAGACAGCACGTTCAGTTCACCAGTTACATAAAAGTTTGATCACGATCAACCTTTGTTTTCATTCTTTAAAGCTGGACTTATTTTTCTTTGAAGGTTTGAGCTTATTTAAAGACCCACTCCAACAAAAATGGTGTTTTTAACACGTTCTCATTGCATTTTCTGATGATGGAGGACAAATGTAAAATTATTCAAATTTTTTTTTTTTATCCGCTTTTTCCCTTTCGGGGTCACGGGGTTGCCGGAACCTAACCCGGCTACTCATGGGCGAAGGCAGGGGATACCCCTGGACTGGTCGCCAGTCTGTCGCAGGGGCCACAATCACACATCCATGCACACTCACATTCACACCTACGGACAATTTAGAGGAACCAATTAACCTGTGAAGCATGTTTTTGGACGGTGGGAGGAAGCCGGAGTACCCGGAGAAAACCCACGCATGCACGGGGAGAACATGCAAACTCCACACAGAAAGGTCCCCCAGCCAGGACTTGAACCGGGAACCTTCTTGCTGTGAGGCAAGAGCGCTAACCACTGCGCCACCATGCAGCCCTTGCCCATGTAAAATGATTTAAGATTAAAACGGCCTTTTTGAGTATTTCTTTACTTAAATCGCATTGGATCCGGAGCAGAAGAAAACCAGTGGTTTGACAAAGCTCGGGTTTGTGACGCAGCATCTGCCGTGGGCGGGTCAAGGTCTCCCTCCTCCGCTTCATGTCCGACGCATCCGCTTGCAGACAAAAAGATCCATTAACGTCTTCATTTTCATCAGCAAAGCTAACTTGTGCGCATGACCCAAATGAGAATTTCTGATGAACTCCTGCTGCTCTGCAGACAATATGCATTATTATTAATTCTCTGTTGTGGATTTCATCTACTGCAGGTTTTTTATGGAATGTATTGCCTGCGATAAACAAGGCAACACTGTTTACACCGTTTACCATTCATTCAAAGCAATATGGACATTTATTTAAACACAAGACTCGCGCCAATGAAATTCTTCAAAAAGTTGATTGTCAGTTGTCCATAATGTGCTTGATGATGATTTAATTTTCATTTTATCAAATTTAAATCCTCCACTTTCAGTCACTCCGTGAATGTTTGGATAATAAATTGCATAAACATTACAGCTCTCACTAAACCACATACGCAAACTGTCCTGTTTTAAAAGTACTTTAAAGCATACCATACTAAGGTCCAACCTGTTGGGCTGTACTTGTAGTTTCTGATTCCTTCCATAATAAATAGTGCCTCTTCTCCTCAAAAGCTACAATTTTTCGTTATTTACGAGATGTGATTTTCTCATACTTTGTGTGTAAAAACTAGAAATCTAAAAAACTTTCTTAAATTTTTTTATTTTCAAATGTCCTAAATGCCTTTTAGAAAAAATTTAAACTCTTTAGATGTTTTTCAATTGATGTCAATGTTTGTCTTTGTGTATATTCAATTTACGTTTATGATGGTTTAACATTGAGGAAGAATATTGTCTAAAATGTATGTTTTTAAAAACATCTTTTTAACAGAAACACATTATAAGAATGTGAGAGATTTTGACCCTTTTTTTCAAATGTGAAACCAGACACTCAAAGCTACATGGCTGTTCCAGTTTGATTTAACTGAAAAATTTACATGTTTTTACAGATCATGTGCGCGATGGGTAAAATCCACCAGAATCAGATCTGGCAGCCGGAGCCTGAGAGCATGGTAAGGATGAGACGTGTGGCTGCTGGCTCCTCCAGCAGCTCCTGCTGGAGATAAGAGGATTCATGATGCAGACGACTGTGCTTGGCAATTAACCGCCAGTGTTTGACCGACTTCATGTGATCTCTGTTTGTAAGCTACGCTTACAAAAGTCCACTCTTTCACTTGAATACACTTTTCTTTTTTTAGTTTCATCTTTGACAGTGCTGTAAAACCTTCACTTTTTCTGATCTTCTCATGCAGGACGTCCCAGCACTCCCATTCCACACCACCTTCTGGGAAAGGAATTTGCCTTCAGTGGGCGGTCTGCTGAAGTTCATGGGGGTCTCCAGCTTCCTGTCTGTGGCCGCAGCAGCTGGCTTTGTGGCCTACAAGAAAGGCCTTCTCCCCCGCAGTTAAACCCTCAGCAGCCATTCTCTCAGTCCTCTGCGTCTTAAGCGGACAGAGCTCAGTAGAGACTGTATTCTCACCTCTCGGGTGCACTACTTTGAAGCCGGGGCTACAAAGTAGTGAAAAATGTCAAGTTTAGGAGGATTTGTTTTCCATTTTTCATGAGAGATGCAGCTCAGCTGATGCAAAAACATCTGTGTACACTGAGTTTGAGGAGAGAGACGAGAAGTGGTGGGCTGAGATGACACAGAATCGGAGCGAAATAGACAAAAGTTAATCAAAAAGTCAAATTTGGAAACATATAAAGGAAGAAACCCCAGCAGTGTAGGAAGAATAAAGAGAAGCTACTTTCTATAAAATGCCAGTGGCATTTATGTATTTCCTGTCCGTTTCTGATCTTGTCTTGCTGTGTAAGTGTTGGCTTTGACTGTACGCACACATTGATGCTCCTGCTCTGGATGTGTGTTTGTCCAAAAAGATGCACACAAAGTTTGTGTTCATGCTTAGCTCTGCAGAAATGAGCTGTTTTTAGGCTTCAGACAAAAGGCCGTAGGTGTTTGACCCCAAACAGGAACATCAGTTTCATTAAAGCCTCGTGGCTGCCTGACCTGCAATCACAACAGAGGCTAACCCAAGAACATGACATGTTTGGTCAGTCTGTCAACAAACACTGTCACTCAAAAAGCAGAAAGCATTTCTCCATGAGGCCGTAAGCCAGTCAGAACATCGGTGACTTGGTTTCACTGCTGTTAAACATGCTGACAGGAACAATAACACGGCTGTGTCACGAGACTAACTTTATTTTCCTGAACTGTTTTAATTCAGGCTTTGTCTGAATCCGTGTTTGTCATTTCAGCTGCAGATTTCTAATAGGCCCAGAAGACAGAAAACTAAAAATCCATTATGAGTGAGTTCTTCATTGATAACCTATGATTAGCCTAAATTCATGTTAAATGTGTACTTATTTACATTTGTTAATTAGTGTGTCATAGTTTACTTAAAAGTGTTGACATTTTGCAGTTTTCTACAAATAACAGTTTCTTGAATCAAATTATAGCTTCACCTAAAGATGAGCTTGAGGTATTGAGAATTTTAACGAAACAGCTTTCTGTTTTTTGAATGTAAGTGCACACGTTCACTTACAGAATTTGTAGCTAGCGGATAGCAGCAGCACACATTAGCTGTAGCAAGTTGCTAGCTTGTGCACATCTGTGTCTACAAATGACACAAAATCCTGTCCAACTAAAAGCTCGAGGGCTTTTCTTTGACAGGATTTTGTCTCCGTTTGACTCATGGAAAGGTTTTTTTTTTTACTAAAAATGTTTGTGTTTTCCAATATAACATTTAAAATGTATCAATTACCATAAGGATTTTATAATATGGCCACATATGAAGTCAAGAAAGAGTGAGAAAAGGCTTTTAAAAGATCAAATTCAAGGGTTTGTTCAGGAATTTTCAAGTTTTCCACTTTTATTCAAAATCTTGGCAAAGAATAAAATAATTTTGTTAAAAGTAAACAATGGTATGGTAAGTAATGGTATTTGTGGACGCCAACTCTTCGAATCCTCAAAAAATAAAAATTCTTTTTTTTCAGTTGTAGCTGGAGCTGATGTAATGCAGTTATGTGACGAGTGGCTAATGAATGCACTTTTGGAAACTTGCCTTTAGTTTTCATGGGATTCGTTTACAATGATAAAAAAATAAATACAATTTGCTGTTTAATAAGTAAAATCTCTGTTTAGATATAAAGAAATAGTGCTTGGTAGCTGATTTGTATGTTTGTTTTTTGGTGTTTGTTATGTTGAAAGCTTTCATCAGAATAAATCACACATTTTAAATTGGTAAATTAGTTTTTTTTTTGACATATTTTTCTTTTTAAATGTTTTCTCATAGCATTTTTAGCTGTTTAATTTTTACTATATTAACCTTTCAACACTTTATAAAACATTACTTTGCACAGTGAGAAGGCACTATACTGATAAGCACGTCGACACTAATGCTTTACTTTTCATAAAAAGCTATTTCAGGACAATCTATTCTATAACTTTTATTAATATAGTAGATGTAAATGCTATTCCTATTGTGATTTTTTTTCTTGTTTTGTTGACTAATAAAAAGATCTAAGCTGTTTCTTCCAATAGGATGTAACTTTTGTAAAAGATCCTGAATGTTATTGTCCCTGAGAAAGTGCAAAGTGATGCAACAAAGCTTAACTTTAATCTCATCAAAGCCACCAAACAGCCTGTTCTTTGATGTTCACTGTCAGCCGCTGTTGTAGAAATATTTCTGTGTGACGGTAAAATGATTTTGGGGACAGTTTTGTCCGGAGATCTGTACACTGATTGTGCGTCTCTGTGTTCTCATGGAGAGAATCTGTTTTTGTCCCAAAGACTGGTCTTTGTGACTGTAGTGTTTGTGTTGTGCCTTTATGGACATCATGGTGTTTGGTCATTTTTCTCAAGTGCCTGTGTTACGCTCACACTGTCCATCCTGCTGTCTCTGCCCAGATAAAGCAAGTCAGTAGTTTAAGGCTTTTGATGTGACTCGGTGCATGGGGGACGCCTGACCTCTGACCCTCCCGGTGAGTCCAGGAGCTTCATTTCTGGATGTCCCCTCTGTTACCTGAGTTAAATCCTCTCCATAAAACCAACTCAGGTAAAACCAGGCTTCAAAACTCCTCGCTGACCAGGAGTAACAGAGTTTTGACTGTTAGAGTGATCAAATACTCATCTCCCTTGCATGGTATCGTGACTGCAGTGCATCTCTCCTTGTTGTGCAGCTCTCGTGCATCTTTCCGGGTAACTTCAGCGCGTCTCTTTAGATGTTAAACCTTTCCTTACTCACACTGGCTTGTCTGCTCTTTCCAGCTGACTCCCAGTTTAGACGGTGAGTTCAGTCACAGTCTAGAACATCAGTAAGTGGGTCCTTGTTTGGGATACTTTCCAGTGTTCCTGTTTGTTTATGAGCCTCCATCACTTTTGCTGTGACCTGTTCTTTGACGTCTTTGACCCCCACAACAAAGCTGGTGATGTGTACAAGAAGAACATGTGAAATAAACCCTTTTAACCCTATGTCTGTTTTTTGACTCATTTTGTTCATTTGAAAGTAGTGGAAACTGCAAACATGTGAGCTTCTCCACAAAACCTATAACTCTAACTTTAAGGAAATGTCTGCTGTAGAACAAATATCAAAAGGAAATGCTGGACAAAGACATTCATACAGTATCTTTGAAAAATGAGATTTGAGTTAGCAAACCAATTCCTGCTGCAGTACCACACACCAACACAGGAGGGCGGATTACAACCATCAAAGCAGTGAAAAATAAAGAAAGCGTGTCATTCAGACTCTTTTTGTCTGGGTCCTGGTGCTCTGGTCTGTAGAATGAAGGGGGAGCTGTCACACTCATCCACAGCTGGGGTTAGTCATGTTGTCTCGGGGCTGCTGTTGCTGGTTGACATATGGCACTCATGTTGCTGTCATCGCTGCCTGTGTGAGCTGTGCCAGAGGCTCGTCCAATCCCAGATTGACGTACCGGGTACAGTCGCTTTTCAATCCCTGCTGCATAGCTGCACAGAGGTTGTGTAAGAAGGAAAGGCTGCAGCGGGGAGGGCAGCATCCTCACACACTGGTGCTGATGTTGCTGCTCGTATTATCTGGGTGTTAACACACATGAAGGCAGCTGCTATTGAGAGTGTTACACATTTGTTGTTGGTTCTCTTTGCCCCCCCCCCCAACCCGAATGTGGTTTGAATTTGGTCAGTTTGCTTCCCAATCTGTCAACCTGTTCTGGACTGTGAAGCTTGTGTTATGTGGACTTGTGTCCATAAACAGCTGCTGAATTTTAAGAAAGCAAACCTTTACAAAAGAAAATATATATCAAGAGATATATTGTTTTCCTGTTTTCTCTTTGGATGTCAGTTGCATTGCTTTAAAGACCCACTCCCATGAAAATTGGGTTTTTGGTGTTTTTCACAGGTTCTTGGATAATGGGATATCAGCGCAGGCTCACTCTGCGTCAACAGTCCCGCCCAGTTTCTGAAATATATACATTAATATATTTATTAAACTGTCGTTGTGATCTTCATGATGTTTTTGAGTGATCTGTTAATGCGGTTTGAACTTCAGGGTCACCATAGTTCATCTTTTAACACCAGTAATGTCACAGCAACACCTAAATTGTTATCTAAACAGACTTTTTGACATAAAGTAAATCTCCAGTCGTTCAAACAATCCCTGTGAATCAGCAGATTGTGAAAAAAGCATCTTTTCTTGGTGGGTTTGGATTGATATACAACACACAGTGCTGCAGCGCAAACCCGCTTTTCTCCACAGCAGAATCTGCTGATAAACATTAATGACGTAAACACTTCACAACTGCACAGCGCTGCATTTCAACAGCATGAGGCTGCTTTTCTCCACTACAGACTCTGCTAGAATGACGTTAATTAACGTTAACGGGTGAAAAGTTACAGTAGACGAAGGAATGTAAAGACTGGAGCTAAAGCCCTGATTAAAGAGTTTAAAAAGAGTTTCTATGAGGTAAGATAGCTGTCAAAAAGAAACCTTTTCATAAAGACAAAGTTGTGCACAACTTTGTAGAAAAAATAAGAATACAACCTTTGGTTTTAGGTTTCACACGTCTGTTTTGAATACGATTTGTCTTTGTCTTAAATACGAATTTCTCCTGTTAAATCACTGTCAAAAATACGTCACGGGGTCAAAGGCATAAACATTGAGTCCCGGAACATCGATTCTTCCAACTGCGCATGTGTGTTAAAGTTTATTTATTAAAATAAATAGAACTTTTAGGAATTGTATTGATCCCATAATGAGAAAATTATCTTGATAGCCATAGCTCTGTAGAAAATTGATAAAATAGATCAAAAAACAGCGATCTCCAGCCGCATTTTCTTGTTTTCAGGCTACAACCGGCGATGGTGTAACCAATGCAGCAGAGGCTCGTTTTAGAACCAGAAGTGGAAAAAAGCCTAGAAAGACGTAGCAGACGTACCACTGCACTCATTCAGTGTAAAATAAAAACATGTCTGCTGAAATTAGTTGATAATCAGAGGATAAAGAAACCAAAACGGCTAAGCTAACTGGAAGCTAAAGTATGCTAACGGGCAGCCGACTGTTGCGGCAGTAAAATCAAACAAAAAAAGAAAATTTAAAAAGCAGCAGCAGAGAGACAGGGATCCCTCCGCTGCCTGCTCGGGCGTTTTTATTTTCTTTAATCATTCTTTTATTAATTTCTCTTTTTTTGCCACCACTTCCGGGTCCGTTTCATTGTTTTTACGCTCCACTGATGTTGCCTGGCAAAGAAAAAAAAAAAAAAATTTAAAAAGCAGCAGGACTTTTGGCTGTTTATCTCTTTTTTTCCAGCGTAGCAACAGTATCAAGATCATTTTCCTGCCAGGGGATGAATAACATTCTATAAAGTTTCATTCTATCATGCTCATTCTGATGAATCGAAGTTCCGGGACTCCATGTTTATGCCTGCGACCTTGTGACGTATTTTTGACAATTATTTAACAGGAGAAATTCATATTCCGACAAGCAAGAGTCGTATTCAAAACAAAGACAAATCGTATTCAAAACAGACATGTGAAACGTAAAACTAAAGGTTGTTTTCATATGTTGAGCACAAAATATAAATTTGTGCACAACTTTGTCTTTATGAATACGTCTCTTATTGATAGTTTCCTTATCTCGTATTTTTCACCCGCTCCAACTGCTGGCAGCACCGGGTGCGTGTTCACAGGGCGTGTGTGCACGGACCCAAACTGAACGATTAACATTCTCTTTAAGAAAAACATTTTCTAATTTGAGGAATGTTACTGGAATAAGACTTTCAAAGTCGCTGAAATTATGTTTTTTATTTTCTCAAAAGGGCTGGGTGCACCAGTGCGACCATGGATTTTTGTAGACGCACCATTGGAAAATCCAATCGCACTCTAGAGCCCTGTCTAGAGCGACCAGAGCTGCAGTGAACCCAGAGAAACCTCTGACTAAACTCATCTGTGTCACTGTGTGGAGCTTAGTCATATATGATTCACTTCATGGAGCCAGTTGTAACAGAAATGTTTACAATATTTATTTTATAACTATCCTACCTAATTGTATTCACTTTCCTCTCTTAGATTGTTCACAAATCAAAATACTAATTTGAACAATCCTCCAAAATTTGAGATTCTGTTGAAAATATCCACCTTTATTTATGCAGATATTGTTCCAATGGTTTATATTTTGCCTGATGTTATTTGCATGTATTTTAAGTGCGACCAAGCACAAAAACTGATGGTATTCATGTTGGCCACACGTGATACATGCAGCAGACATAGCTGCATGTCCGCATGTATTTTAATGTGCACAAGACTAAATTTAGTTGTTGTTTTAAGGGATATTTGTCGTTTTACAGGGTATTTTAAGGGATAATTGCAAATACAGGAATGTTTAACAAGTGACACAACAAATATTTTAAGTGCAGCTTTTATGCCACATATCTTCAACTTTCAAAATAAGAGAAGCTAAGAAGAAAGTTCAGCACTGGCCACACGTTTTAGAAATTAGGATTTGGAAATCCTTTAAAATATTCTTTTGCTCTGTTTTCAGTGATTTTGTGAACATGGAAATTTAAGCAACTTAACTTGTCTATCTTGAACTGGGTTGTAAGAGAGAAATGATCCACGACTGGTTTAAAATTGTTCCTATGAGCCTGGGGAAGCAGCTGTGTGGGATTCTGCAGGCAGGATTACTGACATGCATTTGTGATCGATCTAAGAGAGGAAAAATTGCAGTTAGGTAGGACATTTATAAAATAAAAATCACACCGTTTTTTGTTACAGTTAGTAAGGTTACCTTTGATTATTTATGTAGAATGGTGTTAAACAGTTGTCAGCTTTGCCGGTCTAAACCCTTCGACCGGAAGTAACGTTACACAGTATTCAATTCAATTCTATTGATATAGCCCAAAATCACAACCATAGCCGTCTCAATGGTTTATGCTCAGATTCAAAAGAACATAAAGTCTTTCATAAAATATCAACAATAGCTGGTTCTAAACTAAAATGACATTCCTGCCCTTAGACCCTCCTTATCAGTGACACAGTAGCGGCGATGTCGCCATTTGCCTGACGTCACATGAAGAGAGTCTGTTAGGCGTGCTTGTGAAACCTGAAATCTTGCTTAACAGCTCTGGGTTATCTGACCCGGGGTCTGGGAGGGTAGATGTGTGACCAGTTGTTTGACCAGGTAACACCCCGCTCTGTTTATAATCACTGTGTTTAAAGGTGTGTTGTTGTCGCTGCACTGATAGCTCTGCACGACATTGATCCCATCTTTCCTTAAAAGGGATCATTTTTTAGGGAGGTGTCTAAGGAAACACCTAACCAACATCCAGGTATCTGCGCATTTCCAACTGTTCTTCCACTTTCAGCTCAACCTATTTCTGCGTCTTGTCATCATTCCTTTTGCACATGTAAGGCAGCAGATTGACTCTTGGTTCTTTGTCTTTCTCTGTCCCTCAACAGTGACAGAAACCTCATGGCATTTCTGAGGAGGAAACTCTGAGTTTGGGTACGCTCGCTGGGGTGCTTTTCTGCTGTCGGAGACCTTCTGCACCTTACAGCCTCAAAAAAAACGCTCCGACAGGAAGTGAAGAATTCTGGTGGCTGTGAAGACGTCTACCTGTGGTAGATACCGGGGCTCAACAGTGCAGACTGACTGTAGAGAAGTCATAGCACACGAGCAGTCAGCAGATTCCAGCAGGTTCTGAGTAGTTTTCAGTGACTGCCTTCCGTGTCTCCAGGGCTGCCACCATGTGAGATAACTGGTTAACTTTTCTTTAGTCACGTCGGCCTCAGATAGGTTGGAAAAAATGTGTGTTTCAGATGAGTCATGAGTAAAAAGGTTTTCTTTAGATTTGTTGGATTTGAACGGCCTTTAGTTGAAGTCAGCAGGCGAAATCACCACTTCACTTTCTGTTCAGAAAGGTTAAAAAAACCAAGGCAAAAAACATGGTAAAAAGCTAATATGAAAGACATAAGGGGATTAAACTAATATCAGGGGTTGTAGTGCAGAGTCAGTGAGCTTTGTCTGTGCTCATTTCCAATCCTTGTTTTGCGTAATCCAAGCTCAGCAACTATTTAGCATCAACAGAGAAGCAATCTTTTCATCCGCACATCAAGGGGGGAGTTTAAGTACATTTTCAAACAGCAGCTTTTGTTTAGGTCTCTTTCTGTCATTAAAGACCTTTTGTAGCATTTTTTACTATTTTACTTTTGTCCAATAATTCATCTTGAAAACAGCTTTTGTAACAATGTTTGAAATCCATCTTTTTTGTTGAATTCCAACCTCTTTTCCACAGATCTTTTTTCATGATATTACACAAAAATACCAGATTAAAAAGGTTGAAATTGAAAGGGATCAAAGCGGGTTTAGGACATGGATGGATGGATGGATGGCAGGTCAGTGTCATTCTTATGCAGTGGTGGAGCTAGAACATTCTATTTGGGAGGGGTGCAGCAAATGACAAGAGCAGAGTGGACGGCCAGTACAAATGCAAGGATCAAAAATCCCTATTCAAACTGTTTCATTATTCTAACTGTTATAATATAAAGCAAGCTGAGGTGCTATTCTTAATCTAAAACAGCAACAAGAAATACAAATTATGCAGACATTCTTGAAAGCAGAGATGGGCCAGCACAATACAGGGGCGTAACAGTTTCAGGGGCTCAAAGTTTCCTGTAAAAATATAACATATGTTATTTAAGGAATGCTTGAAAAAGCTTGTACTGATGATTTCTTAGTCTTTGTCAATAACAATACTAATATTGACTCAAATGGGGGGGCAAAGCTTTGTGCAGGGGGAAGTCCCCCCCCTTTAATCCTGCCCCTGTCCCTACATCATTGTAAACAACCAACACGCCGGTGAGTGCAGGGACTACTGAGGGTTGTTGGATATTCACTTAGTTCTGAAAGGGTCAAAATTATTCTTTTTTGTAAACCAAATATTTTTTTACTGATAAAAAACAGACTTGGTTGAGTTTTGCTGCTTTTCTTGTTCCATTAGAGTACATTTCCACCACCGTCAGCAGCCTGTGAAACCTATGGCTCGCAGGGAAACGCTAAATTGAAAGCAATGGACTAATCACTAGCTCTTGTTCCCCACTGGCTCTGACAGCAGGCCTGTGGGTGAACCAGAGAGGAGCCAGGATGGAGCAATCCCACCTCATCTCAGCTGGTCATGCTCAGAGCCGCTCGTCCGCACAGAGCTGCAGGCTCTGGAACTTATTGTTCTGGGCTGATGGGACTTTGGCGAGATTTACTGCCAGATTCTTGACTGATTACAGCTTCAGCTCTTGTAAGACATTTGACTTTGGCTGGATGAGAGCACCGGGCTTCCAACATATCTGCCTTAGTTTCCATTTGTTTGCATGACAGGGGGAAAAAACAAAGTTAAGCTAGGCTAGAAAGAGTTTTACTGTCGCGTTTCTGCAGCCTTTTCATGTCAAACCAGATAAAATCCTGGAGCGCTCCAGCCGTAGTGAGTGGATGTATCAGCCTGAAGCGGAGCGGGAAGCTCGTCCCCGCCCAGCATACTTTCTACATCACAAATGAGACATTTTTTAAACAGCATTTTTCATCTGCTCCTGATTCACAACAATTTGAGTAACAATTTGAAACTCAGAAATGCAATTTAAATCATACTTTTCTTTATGTCCGCCATCAGCAGAAAAATGCCACAAGAACATGTTAAAAACGCCATTTTTATTGGCGTGAGTCTTTAAAATGTTGGGTAAGGAGTTTCCAGCTGGATTGACTTAAGGACACAGTTTGTTTTCTGTTCTTTGGGCTTTCTTTTGCGTAGACATTTTTCTGTACAAAAAAGTGAAAAAAACGTACATTCAGGCAGCAAATGAAGTTGAAAAATGACATCCTTTTAATCTGAACAAACCAGGCCATTACCATCCAGCCTATTGATATTTCTATTTTAAAGTTACACAGAATTTCCTGCCCTTGCTCTGGAGCATTAGCTGACAAATGACTTCTGGTGGCTTTGACAGAACACAGAGGAGTCATCAGAGCTTAGTAATGACCTGCATCAGTCACTTTGTCAAAGCTCTCACACAGGGAGGAAAAACAGAGGGGAGAGGATCTTTGAAGGTGCAGAGGGTACATGACACTGGACTGTGGGGGTGGGTTCTGCTCAGAGAGAACCCGGGACGGTTCTGACTGTCATCTTTACCCTCTGAAACGTGGCGACCAAACTTGGGACTGTAAAGCGCTTTGGGCCTTAAAGCGAGATAGTAAAGTGCTAAATAAGTACATAAGCAGTGGTTGGTCAATCCAACTTGCTTCCCAACCCCTACAGCTTCTCCCTATCCCTACATTTATCCCTCCAACTGGAGAGATGTGGAAAAAATGGTGCCTCAATGATGTCATCTGCGTAGCTGCCAGCGATCAGAAAATACATAATAGCATCAGTTTTCTAACTTTAAAAAGTCACATAAGAACAAAAAAATCATTACTTATGTTTAAATGTAAACTGCTGTGCCTCAGAGCACACTCACATGAAGAAATGCGTTTGTCCTCGGTGACGCGGATCATCCTACCGCGGCAGAAGGATACCCAGCCTTAAGGCGCTACAACTCCCCCTAAAAAAAACACCACCACAGCTTTAAATACCTCTATAGTTGGAGGGGTAGGGAGGAGCCAAAGGGCAAGGAAGCAGTTTGGCCGCTCAGTCTACCAAACTTTTATATGTTTTAGGTGACGGTAGGCAAGCCTTACAATCACTCCCAGGATTAAAAGTAGTTTCAGATTCAGGCCAGTGATTTCATGAGACTAGAAACACTGAAAATCCTGGTGCTGTGTGAACGGCGCAGGCGCCTGACTGATCACTGATAGTGTATACCAAGTGTGAACACCTAAACATGAGACTTCATTACAAAACCAACGGAGCAGAATTCAACGGGCCAGAGCGTGACGCTACACTGATATGAAACGCTCTCAGACATTATGATCAAATACTGGAGAAATAACAAACTCTCAGATCCTCCCATCTAACCCTTCTAAAGGACTTACGTTTATACCATGCCCTACTTTCTAGCAAAATAATAAGGCTGTATTTGTTTTTTGCTTTTTTTATGCTGAATTCACAGATTCAGTGGCGGATCTGGTTCCCTACATGATGTCACTCCTGGACAGATTTCTCCAAATGCTGTGGCTTCATAGTGAAGGACATGGACCGCTGACTGGACGGCTGCTGATTGAAATCCTGGTGCCAACATGGTTAAGCTTGGTTGGAAGACATGCTCCACGTAACAATACCTGACATATAAACAATGTTCTGTTCATGAGAGGCATTATTTACGATGGCACAACTCAAAAATGATCAACTTCATGTCACTGGAATCTGAAACATTTCAGCTTTCAATAAAACTCTGGTGAAGGAGGCATTTTCCTTTTTCTGCATTAAAGACCAACTTCAGTGAAAATTGTGTTTTTGACATGCTGTCATAGCATTTTTCTCATGGTGGAGGGCATGAGAATTTAAGGTTAGAACTGTCTTTCTGAGTATGTCTTTATTCAAATCATCTTGGATCAGGAGCAGATGAAAAAATATGGTTTGAAAAAGCTCAGGTTTGTGAGCGTTGAACGGGCAAAGGTCTCACTGCTCTGCTCCAATTCTGCAGCATCCCCGTGTGGACTAACAGATCCATTAGCGTCTTCATTTTCCTCTTCTGAGCTGGCATCAGGCTCATGTATGGCTGGGTAGCTCCCTTTTTTTATTTTATTTTTGCTAGGCTCACATTAGCTTGGGGTTGTAAGGGTCTGTAAGCTAGCAGGAGAGAGTGTAAACAAATGAGTTATGGAATATCAACCTATGGTGACTTCCGTGCCAACAGTCTCACCCACACCTCAGAGTAAAATTTCTAATGAGCTCCAGCTGCTCTGCAGTCATCTTAAAAAACAAAACAGGCTCCTTCGGTTGTAACCGTGGTTATTTGAGTTACTGTCGCCTCAGCTGTAACCAGTCTGGCCATTGCCCTTTGACCTGGCATTTCCGTCCACAGAACTTTCTCTCATTGGATATTTTCTATTTTTTCTGACCATTCTCTATAAACCCTAGAGATGGTTGTGGGTGAAAATCCCAGTTTGCCCATCTGGCACTAACAATCCCATTTTAAGTCACTTCAATCTCCTTTCTTCCTCATTCTGATGCTTTGATCTGCAGCACATCGCATTGACCATGTCTACATATCTAAATGCATTGAGTTGCTGCCATGTGATTGGCTGATTAAGTTCAGTACGTCTCCTATAAAAAGGGAAAGAGTATACACAGAAAGACACAGCATCTTGAAGGATGAGTGAGTGCTGTGACACATGCAGAAACAGGATTTGCAGACTGCTCAAACCTGTGCTTGTAAGTGAACTTCATACGTCTCTCCTCATGTGCAAAAATCTCCGTGACTTTAGCCCAATAGTCCTCCTTTTCTGCTTTTTGATTCTATTTTGATTAAAAGTCAAACTTTGAAACATTTTCAAATATTACATCCACCATTTTTGTAGCCAGTAAGCTACAAAACATTACATTTTCAGCATATGCTGACTTAAAGGCGAAACAACCCAGTTTGTAGGGGACTGTGCAGATTAACACCAGATTGACAAAACATCAAACAATGCAATGTCTAAAAAACTCTTTCAGTGATTCTCTTTTGGTAAACTTTTAAGTTTAAAACGGCTCAGGCCAACACTGACACATTAAAGACAGGTGTGGTATTTAATGGGAAAGACAGTCAAACCACACTTACTTCAAATTTAGAGTTGGTCACTCAGTACTCACACAAGTCTTCCCAACACTGCAGGATTGACAAAACTGAGGTAAACATGGTGGAGTAGGAGAGGAGAGTGAAAAGAAGCTTTCTGAATCCTAATCCTTCCATCTGAACTGACGGCAAAAGCAAAGCCCTGCGGGGAAACGGAAATCTCCTTTTCTTGTAAACTATCCTCGTTTCCTCTGTGTGCACAGTAAAAACTGTCCTCTGAGTCTGCTGTCTGTGCAGGTCCATTACAATGAAGGCGAAGTAAAGCACTGTTCAAGTGCCAGCTGGTGGAGGGGATCCATTCAAACACACGAGACCTTAGAAGGTGAAAAATGCTAATCTCAGTTCATTCTAAATTAGTCTCTACAAACGGCAACCTGGCTAAATCACATCGTATCAAACCTGAGCACGCAGAGTGTTATTAGATTATTCCACTTCATTGCAGAGCCAGTGAGGGAACTCATCTGCAGGGGGAGATGGAAACCTGTGTGTGCATGTGTGGGTGTGTGTGTGTGTGTGTGTGTGCACAGAGACACATGGTAGAAATGAAAGGCAGCATCACATCTGCTAACCTGTTGAGTCAGCTCTTTTCAGTAAAATGGATTTGTAAAATTAAATCACAACAGTCAAAAAAGAGTGAATACCTGTATGCTGTTATGGATGAACTGACATGCTGAGCTCTCAGGGATGTGTTAAAGAACGTAGGAGCCACCTTTTTTTTTATTTTAAAAGTGTTCATGAAATATACAGCTTTAAAATGACAGTCGTCAAACTGAAACTCGGAGGATAGAAAGAATTCTCTAAAGGCCGTGCACAAACACAAACTTTCTGAGAGTCTTTACATACTTGATCATGTTCTCCATCTTCCTGGGGTGTTCTTCATTCTCCATCATTGATTTTCCTGGTTGGAGTTGACTGTGGTGAACTAAACATGACAGGTAGATGGGCCAGAGGAGATTTTTTTTTTACCGCTACAGAGTGGACAGGTTTTGTGTTCGTTTCTTTTTTTTAATAGTTGAATCAGAGTAAAGAATCAGAATAATTTCCAAGCTCATGGGCTCACAGTTCCTTTCAGCAGCAACCACATAGACAGTGTGCTTTTTCCTTTTATAAAATGCAGATTTCATTTCTTCATGTTAAAAGTAAAAATCTCTGTGAATTGCTAAAAACGGTTGCCTGCTATTTGGTTAACAAAACATGGTCAAACATTGGTCATTTTTAGTTTAATTGTTTTGGTTTAGTAGATTTAGTATTTTTCTGTTTAGGAGTTTGAGTTTAGGGTTGGGTTTTCTTTTGGTCAAACTCGTTTAGTAGATGTGGGCTTTTGGTTTGGCGTGTTTAGTAATCACAGTTTTAGCTCTTTTGGTTTTATATTTTCTGTAGTCACAGGTTTAGTACTTGTGGTTTAGCGTGACATGCATTGTGATATATACTCGTACCAATACACACTCCTACTTTTTTAACACATTCTTAACAATCTTAATTTTTTTACATTATAGTTTTTTCCTGTAGTGCAAGTTATTCAAGTTATAAACTGACCAATCAGGTGCCTCAACAAAAGCAAGTGATCTTACCTTGAATGTTTGACTGACAGATTTTCCCAAGCTCGCTTTCAGGAGGAAGGGGTGTGGACTTTCAAAAAGCTTTCTCCTGAGAGTGGTTGCCATAGTAATGTTGACTCAGACCAACTCGAACAATCACTGCTTACTGACGTCGTCTGGTTACAGCACGGCGACATCCTTATCTAAAAAAAAGACGACTGAATTGATCAATTGGTTGAAGCTGGAAGTATAAAATTTTCTATGAATGACGTCACACTCACTCGGTCCGGTTCACCTATACAGTCAACGGTCCAGATACTGTGGTAGGATGTGTCCCATATATTCAAGCGTCCCAAACCTCCACCAGGAGTCAGACGACAGTAAGAACAGGAAACAACTCTAAAAGTACTTGAAAGGGAATTCTTTTTTTAAGTTACCAAAAAATGAAAAAGGGAATTGTAAATCCATCTAACCAACAGGTCTGACATTAGTAGAGTCGAGGAGCAGGTACAGGAATATATGTGTGCAACAACACGGGGCTTAAAAAACCTCAGCAGAGAGAACATACAGGAGGAGATCTGCTGAGTGAAACCTATTTAAATAGGCAGCAAAACAGGTTGGAAAGCATGGGGCCAATTACCTGAAGGTGCTGCAGGCAGTGAGTGGTGCAGGATCACCACGATCTACAGTCAAAGCTGGAATTCATCTGATTCTGTCCACTCAAACTAGTTGTGAGCTGAGTTGAAAGATTTGATTGTCAGTGTGCAAGTTTATACAGCGAGTTACACTCTTTGTGAAAGGCAAAAGAGGAAATAAAACATGCTACATTAAAATTCCAGTCTGCAGGGTTAAAATCTGAAAGATGCAAAAACCTTTCTCAGACTTGCACGTTTAGATTTGAATTCATTTTCTTCTAAGCCCTGAAGTAAAAACCCCAAATAAGGAAGGAGCTCCAAGCAATTCAAAGTTCTGCACCAGAACTAAAAATATCAGGATATTTGTATCAAAGATCACAGCATAAGAAAGCTGGAGTCTTGCATTTTTTATGTAAGTTTCATCAGGCTTATCCGAATGAAGGGGAAAGAGAAATCTGTTGCCATGGCTACAAGTAGCTTCTACCGCTGTTCCATAATGCTGCCCTGTGGCCTCTGCTTATCACTGAACCCTGTCATGTCTGGCTCCCTTCTGTTCTTCTAACCTTGCAGAGGCAGTTATTGCCGACCTTCAGCCATCACTTGATCACAAATCCACCCACACACCTCTAACCCGACAGAACATCATGAACTCTGCACTTTTGCCTGCTCTCACTACTGTCTTTAACAACTGAAACAACAGAGAACGTTGTTTGTAGTACTAATACTAAAGAAAGCTAATTATGATGCAGAACGTCAATGATAGCATGACTAGAGGGCTGTCTGAAATGGCCTACATTAGACTTATCAAAGGTGAAACTAAAGATGTGTAGTTTAGCCACACAGTTTGGGTGAAAACTAAGACTTAATTGAGTTTCTGCTCCGTGAACGGAAATCAAGCTCCGCTTAAACAAGGAACTATGATGGGGGCAGCAAAATCTCTAAACTTAAGGAGGGACATATTTATTCTATTTTCTGTGGTATAGAAAGCAACTAAAAGCCTTAATGATTTATACAAAATAAAAACCAGGATCCCGTATAACCCAGAGTGTTACTGATATGGAGCGATTCTGTGGGGTATTTGGCACTGGTTGCAAACATGGTTGGGTGTTGTTAGTATGCTTACACGGCTAATGTGTAGCATTGTAGCATTTAAAGTGTTACTAATAGGTATGGGTATCTGAATTTAAAGCTGGGGATAAGACTTTATCAATCCTCCTCTTACTGATAATGCTCGATCCGATACTTTTCTGTGTGAAAACAAGGAAAGGAGAAGACAAATAAACTATGTACATGAAACATTTAACTTGAAACAAATTAAAACACTTTCCTAACTTAACATTGTTTGCACTGCAAAATAAAATTATCAATAAATACTAAGATGTTTTTGTAATAATAAGATACTTTTTAGGGCAACTACCTAAATAAACAGTACAATTTAGAACCAACATGCAGAGAATGTCAAATAGCTCCTCACTTCAAAGAACAACAACAGTGGAAATAAAAATATACTAAGTTGTATTTTATTTAATTTTACATTCAAATCGGAAAATGTATTAATTCATGAGGAACAATTTGAACTTTCAGCCTGCGATCATTGTTTTTTACAGTGCTGGTAGCCGTATTCATTTTCCCCTTCTTTTTATTCAAATTTCCTGCACTATATTTTTGATAAACAACACTTTAGTCACGTTCTCCACGTGTTGTGCTAGCATACACACCTGTTGAAACTGTAGCGGTGTTAGAAGTCTCACTTGGACGCTGTGTCAAACGCTGTGCATCTTTCAACTAGAATTTGGTGTATTTCAGCGCATTGTTTGGACAAGTTACCGGTGTCACCGTCCTTACAGCCATGTTTTTGTTACATTTGAGACAGCACTCTCTGCATCTACTTTGAAAAAATACAGACACACTTTGGACCTATTGGCTCACGGCCACGCTTGTTCATTCTGTCAGTGGAGGAATATGTGGGTGAGAGCGCATGAGCAGCATTCCCCCGCACGCACACACACAAACACACACACACGCACGCACGCACGCACATACACACACACACACACACACACACACACACACACACACTGGAGCAGGCAAAGCAGTCAGGAAAGACAGAGAGATGCCTGCTTTTTTGAAGCGCAGTAAAACAAAGTAGTGCACACCGTGTCCACGCTGTTGCCACATGGCTATGCTAGCACCGTTAAGCAATACCGATTGGCTGAAATGTATCAGTCTGGTTACTAATTGAAGACACAGAACCGCTCCCAAACGGTACCAATTTCGGTACCGCATCCCTAGTTCCTCCTTCAGTTGAGAGTTAGTGTAGTCACAGTAATGTTTGTCTCAGTGGAATCGGAGTCTGTTTTTTTATGCTTCACTTTCATTGTTGATTCATTGTCTTACAGGTATTGTGAAACCGCTAACACGGTTAATGCTGTGTCATGTCATCGTGTGATCTGATGAAGCGGTACTTTATTTCAACAAGTTTGCATCTTTATCTTTTAGCTGGGTTTTTGGCTAAGACTAGAGTTGCTAGGTTGTCTTCATCCCCCTTTGGGAATGCATATGGCTGTTTGTCCATTCCCTCTTACAGTTGGGTTAGACACAAACATTCCTGAATGGTTGCTGCCAGGGCTATGTACTCTGTCTCACAGGTGGGTAGTGCCACAATGGGCTACTTTTTTGTTTTCCAGGACACTAGTGTTCCCTCTTCACTGAGGCTTAAACGGTATCATGTTCTACTGAGTCTGTTTTGTACATCAGAAGCCCAATCAGCATCACTATAAGCTCGGATACTGAGCTCTTATCACTAGTACTCTTCAGATATCGCAAAGCATGTTTTACTGTGGGCTTACTGAAAGGCTGTGAGAATGTGCTGACAACAAAACTGAAATCAGGTCTGGTACACAGTGAGGTAAATGTGGCTCCTTGCTGCCTCCGTGTACTTGGTAACATCACCCAGTGCTTCATCATCTGTGTAGTCTCATTTCTGTTCACATGCTGTGGACCTTGGCTTACAGTCATGCGTTTTAAACCTCTCCAGGGTTTGTCCAGCATATCTTTTCGGTGACACCTTTGAACCTTGCTGTAATCATGTTCTTCACAACATTCTATACATATTCATCTCTTTCCACAATGATGACATCATCCACCCAAATCTATTCTGCTCTATTCTGATCCTGCAAATTACATCTATTTGCAGGATCTGGTTCTCCTGAACAGCTTTTTGCATCAGCGCTCTAACACTGGTCAGGCTGGCCATAGGAGAAAATGTCTCCTCATAATCTATTCCCTTCTTCTGGCCATATCCTTTAGCAACGTATTGAGCCTCATACCTCTGTTCAGCTTCATCTTCAGTCAGAGTTGTAGTTATTTTACAGTCATTGCACTTTGTTAGTGTCGGGAAAATAAACAACGTACGCAGGACTGTTTTATCAGAACCCGAGGTGTGAAAACACAATTTTCACACCTCGGGTCTAGTTTACTTTTGTCTTGTGCCAAACTTAGCCATCCTGGACAGATTAGGCCGTCTACCTGTCAGTGCCTCAGCTGGTGTCTGCTTTGTCCGTTTATTAAAACATCTGTTTCTTGTTACCGCAGCAGTCTGGACTGTGCAGGTCCACAGCTGTTTGGGCAGATCACTTTCAATCACCATGCATCCAGCCATTTCAAAAATGGTGTGGCGAGCTGATGTCACATGTGACGCAGAAGGTTCTGGAAAGCTTTTCCAGTAAACTCCGTGCCATTATCAGACCTGAAACATTTCACATGTCCATGTGAAGCAATACCAGCCAGAAACTTCTCTGTAGCCAGAACAGCATCACTCTTGTTCTTTATGAAATACACAGAAACGGCACTAGAAAAGCCGGCAGCAAATGGGACGGCATGTCTGTGGCCATCTCTGGACTCATGCTGCAGTGGTCCAGCCAGGTCAGTGTGAACAAGTTCTAAAGGTTTTTAGCTTTCAAGTCAGGATCTCTTTTACTTGTTTGGTTAAATTTCCCCTCAGTGAACATGTCACAGGAAGGAGGTTTGGTCGTTGAACTCTTAATCTGCAACCTGCAACCTCTGAATGTCTGCGTATCAAAACTCCCTTTACATGGTCATCAGAAGTGTCATTGTTACAGTCTGATATGATATATTCCGTCACACTTTCATTCTCTGTCTTTTTAAGTGAAGTCAGTTCAGTGTAAAGACTGATGATACAAGGCTTTCCTTTCTTTTGATAACAGTCACTCAGGATCCGTAGCGCCATCATCAGCTGCATCGTGGATCACCAGCGGCGGGCTCCCATCATCCAGAACCTGGATCAGCTCCGGATATGCCTCCGCATTTTTAGCTCGTCATCAGTATCAGGTGGATTCAAAATAACGTCTGTTAATCCTTGTGACTGAAGGTGGCCCAGAAAAGTTGATGGTTTTTCTCGTCTCCATGAAATAGAAGCCGTGAGCAGCGGCTTGTATCAGCTGTTCGCCTGCTCATGGTGCCAACTTCCTCACTACAGTTGAAAACATTTTGGCAGTCTCAGGCTTTTTCTGGGCCCATCACCTGTTGGCAGGTTTGGTAATCTTGCAACAGCATTGCGTGTAACCTGGACTGCTGTGTCAAAAACGCCGCAATAATTTTCTCTGTGACCGATTCTCACCAACGAGTCCTTTTTCTTTCTGACTCCACTCTCAACCACAGATACAGCTGAGAGCGGTTGCCACATTTACCAAGACACACCCACATTGAAATCATCACACCTGGACGAAACAGACAGGGAATCACAGGAACTTGTTTCAAAATAAAGTACATAAAAGAAAAATATATAAAGAAAACCATAATTGGGATCACATTCTAAAACAGGTACCGACTGTTAGACTCACCTAAAAGCAGCGCATACATCACTGCATAGGCAGTAGGCTTTTTGGACATGCATCGTTTCATGAGAGCAGAGGAACACTAAATATGTCAACACACTGGATGCATCTTACAGAATCACATTAAACTGGAAGGCCTTCAAGGATCTGAGTTTACTAGCTACCAAAAAGACTATTGGGATTGAGATTTTTCTTTATCTCTGTAAACTTTGCTTCTTTTTCAGGTTTGCTTGCTCTTCTCAGACAGCTGAAAAGCATAAAGACTGTTCTGCATGTTTTGGCCATCACACAATAAAAGGTAGAGCTGTTCTGATCTTCTAATGATTTTTCTCTGAGGCATAGATAGAGGCATGGTGGAAAAAAACCACTGGATTTATGGAGCGAGTAAATGACGGGGCTTTGAACAAGCCTCCGAAGCAGAGAAATCTCCACGCTCTGAGCCCCAAATTCAAACGTAATGTCCCTCCATCCTTATCTCTGCTGCAGTCACGGCGGCCCACACATTCCCTGTTTCATCGGTTTGAGGTCACAGGTAAAAAGCAGATCTCTGGATCCTGAAGCAGCATTTTAGAGGCCAGAGAGGAAGGTTATTCTGTCGCTTTTTTTAATTGGAACACTTTCACAACAAATCTTCAGAATTCTTAACATTTCTGTCTTGAAAGTCTAAGACAATCTTCAAAGTGTTTAACAAAATGGGAGCAAAAAAACTCCTTTTTGACCAAACGAGCCTCTGTTCACTTGTAAAAAAGAATAGTCTGTCTATAAAAATGTTTTGTAACCGTAAAAAAAGAAGTTTCATTTCAATAGTTTGCCCGCTAAAATCCCTTGTTTGTTTGTGAAACGTCAACACATACAAAACCCAAGTTACAAGTACAATCCTTTTGCTTCTCAACAAATCAACCAATCAGCAGCCTGCTACTGTTGCTTCCTGATCAGATGCATGATATTCATGCCAGGAGAACAAAATTTCTTCTTATATCCTTCATGTGGCTGCGGACCGGTACCATGGGCCACTTGGTAGCAAGCAAAAGAAACCTGCAGGGAAGTGAGCGGAGGAAACAACTTAAATACAGAAGGGGAAAAGAACCGACAATAAGACACAGGTGAAACCCATCAGGGAGGAGCAGGAATCATCCCCGGGGAGGAAAACACCCAAGAGAAACCCAGGACAAAAGCAAACAAACACCCTGGCTCAAACCCGGCACATGACACCTTCAACTTCAAAGAAATAGAAAGCTGCTATTTACAGACAAAAAGTGGATTTATTGAGGCAGCGTTCCAAGCCGCTCTAGCTAACATGCAGCGACTGACTACAGAATGTTTCACATACGCTGAAAATAAAGTTGCAAACATGCTGGATTCATTATTATAGTTGGAAAAATTCCAGTTTTGATTTATTGTTCCAGCACTTTCAAAGTCGGACGCAGCTGATGCACCCGCTTGTTAGCATCCACTTTGACATTAAAGTGAAAGTCTTCGTCACAAGGTCTTCATTTAAACCAACGACAAACATTTTACAGTGAATGAAGATTCCATCAAAGTTGCTGGTTTGTGGAAACTTGTCAAAGGAATATTTAAGAACTTTCCTACAGCAACAGGCATCCGTTTAGAGATTTAAGCACAGAAAAAGGCTGCTGTTAGGTTGATTTGCTGAGAAGCAAAAGAATTGTACTTGTGAATGTGCCTACACACCAGCTGTGTTGACTTGCGTTTAAGCGCCACTTTCAATGAAAAGTCCATGCAAACGCGTGTAGACCAGAATTTCTCTACGTACAAACAAAGCACTGACCAATCAGAAACTCAGATTTGGTAGTGACGTGTTGGTAGCGTCCGCTTCGAAAAACAGAAGTACCAACCGACCCCACATGATCACAAAGGAGAAATGAATGGCCAGAATTATGACACGAGTATAGGAGCAGAGCTTGGAAAACAAATAGCCTAGAGCAAGATTTGCACTTCTGTGACTTTGCACACCAAGCCTGTGGTGGGCGAGCATTAGGGAAAAAAAATACATAAGAAGAAGAATCCACCTCCCTGCTGCTCCCTGCTTGACTGACGCTGGTCAGGTGTGAACACCACCGGCTGGATGTGCGTTTATGAAACAGTATATAATGTGTTCTTAAACGCACCACATACGGTCGGTGTGCCAGCACCTTGACTTCGGTTTCGTTACTGTGAATCAATGCGCGTGCTCATATGTACACTCTCCCTACCCCTCCGGATTCTCCCTATCCCTCCAAAACACCCTCCAACTGTTGAGGTGTTTGCAGTGATCTGAAATTGTTTTGTTTTAAGGATAGATCTCAGCGTTTGGAGGGCTAAATGAAGGAATAGGGAGAATCTGTAGGGGTAGGGGAAGACTTTGGATTCAGCCTAACTTATAGAAGCAGCAAAAAAATGCATTGCAAGTACAGATGTTACAAAAATTTGTTCTATAGGAAAAGACACAAGGACATCACGAGAATGCTTTCATATTTCTTTACTCACATCAAGCGTTTGTATCTAAGTGAAATTTTGGTTATTTCGTCCTAAATACTGAGTTATAAAGTAAAAAAAACAGCGCAGACTCCCTATGATCCAGACTTATGAGGTGTTTTGTGGGGTAGGAAAGCCCATCTCACTTCACAACTATAATCAGAGACACACGTGAGTTTCTTTTTTTGGAGCATTTCTACTAAAGTCTGCATCCACAGAGGCTTAGTGTTGTTTGGATGGTGATGATTTGAACTCTTTAATTACTGCTAGCAATAAACAGAAACTTCCACCAGAGAGCACAGAAACATGTGTTCATGTCTACAAAGCTGTTTCTGGTTTGTGAAAACCCATTACAAGTAAAACAACAGATGTTTGTTCATAGAATGGAATGGGAATGCTGTGAGCGACAGTTCATAGTGAACACTTATACAACACATAAGGTAGGGAAGCATTAAGACGCAGGCGTGTCATATGTATTTTTATTTTTTGATCCACTCAAATCCTGCGCAAGGGGCCAGATACTGCTGCCTGAGTGATAGTTGTGTGCTCCTTGCACGGTGCTTCTGTGCAGCATGACTGTCAGAAAAAAAGGCAATTAGATAATCAAAGTGCAGTTTGTGTGGACATCCTGCAGGCATTGTACAAAAGACTCAGAGTATGTTAGAAATAAGTTTCCTTTAAGTTT
>BSAI01000005.1:3030494-3081294 GCA_036245035.1 Adrianichthys oophorus
TGTACAAAAGACTCAGAGTATGTTAGAAATAAGTTTCCTTTAAGTTTCGATTCTGTTTGGAGCTGGACGCATGCTCAGTAAGGGAGTGATGACGTCATTGTGTTGCTGCACTGCTTTCTGTCTGTGTGCTTTGCTCCGTGCGTGTGAGGGTGTCGCTACACTGGAGAAAGGAGAAAGTTTATGCTGGTTGTTAAGTGTGCGTTGAAAAACCAAAAGCCACACACACACATGCACGCATAAACGCCCAGACGCAACCAAAGCTGTACAAGAGCAAGAAATGTAAGCTGAAGTGTGGATTATAGTTATTGCAGCCAACCTCCGGCCTCTGTCCCTTCTTTTCACCATTTCAACACCAACTAACTCGAGCAACCTCATCCAGGCCTTGAAGTAGTGCTCTGGCCGGCACTCCTGGGTTGAGTGTGGTGGCAACCCCGAAACAGCTTAGTAAAATCTAAATCTCACCTACAGGCATCCTACCTATATCATGTGCACATCTGACATACAGCGGGTTCCTAGTGGAGCATCATCAAGGTAGCTTTTTTTTTAAAGGATGGGGCAGCAGAAGATGGTGGGAGTCAGAAAAGGCCAGCCTACTGTTACCACACAGCTTTCTTAAAAAAAAAAAGGGGGGTTTCTGAAGAACAGCTGGTGGTGATAGAGAGGAGCTATAAATACAACGTAAAAGACTCCAGTGAGCTGTGGAGACAAACATTATCTGTTGGAGAAAAAAAAGGCCTGTAATTTTGGCGCTTGTTTCTCTTTATTTACACATTTCTCAAAGCATCTGACACGTGCAGCAACAACAGGAAGATGGTATTTTGTGATAATACCAGCACTTTTATTATGGTAAGGCTCAGCACATGCCTCAACTCTCAACAACCTGCCATCTCCTCAGGATAATATTGCTTACGTTGCTAACATCGATTTTATAAGACTGAATATTAATTATTAATTATCTAATTATTGCGCCTGAATAGAAAATCCCCTTCATTAAACAACACCTTGGATTTTTAAGCTCCACTTCATAATCACGTCTCTGGACGCCCATCCAAGACACTTGGCTAAAAACTGTTTCTACAATCTAGGATCCATCTCTAAACTGACATCCATTCTTCTTAAATCTGACCTGGAGTTGCTTTTATCTCCTCGTTTGCAATTCTTGTTTCCATCTTTCTTAACAACTCTGCTGTTGCCTATCTCCAGCTTGTCCAGAACACTGCAGCGAGGCTTTTAACAGGAACCAGTAGAAGGACACACGTCACACCAGTTTTATTCTCAATACAGTGGTTAAAATTTAGAATAGAAATATTTCTGATCTGTTGACTCCCTACATCTCCAATCGATCTCTATGGTCCTCGGAGCAAAACCTTGTTAAAGTCCAGACAACCAAATTTAAAACTTGTGGGTTCCTGTCTTTTCAAGCTGTAGCCCCTCGACTCTGGACCCTCCATGTAGCTGAATCTGTTGGTTATTTTAAAAAGCTTCTTAAGATGTTTTTATTCAGGTGGCTTTTAACAAACTATTGCTTCTTTTATTTATTTTATTATATTTCTTCTTCTGGCCATGCATCACCAGATGTCTTACTTTGACATGTTTCCATTTGGAAATGCTGCTCATTTCTTCTCTTTTATAATGCATTATTTTTGCATTCTATCTGTTTTTGTAGAGCTCCTCGAAAAAGAAAAAAACTTATCTTCAAACATCATCCGTGTCTTCCATGCATTGTAAATGAACTGCAGACAAAGCTTCATGTAGTGATCAACAACATTAGCTGCTAGCTCCTCCCACATGTGAACGAGGCGGCAAGCTTAGGCGACACATTTTTGGCCACGAGGCGAGGAGCGAATTTTAGGAGCGACAAGACACTTGCCACCACCAATGAGATGGGCGGGTGAAGGGGGCATGGATGAAGACCACAGCGGACTGAAGACCACAGGCTTGAGACGGGAGACCCGACCAAGTGGACCCTCATGGAACAAGGAAGACGCAGCCTGACAGAAAAAGGATTAATGACAGAGTCAATGTCAAAACGACCATCATAGCGAGGGGACACTTTGCAGGATTCAGTGAGCAATGTTAAGTCCTTAGTCAACAGCCAAATCTTCTGGCCTAGTGAATGAGCAGGGGCCGTGGATCGAAGCCTGTCGGCCGTTGTCTTAGTTCGGTGAGAAGCACGGAGGAGTGGCTGTTTGGTGGTGGACCAGATCCTACGACAGTGGCAGATATGGGCTGCCACTTACAGAATTGGCAAATCCAACTCCTCTGAAGGAAA
Organism: Adrianichthys oophorus; assembly: GCA_036245035.1. Lineage (NCBI taxonomy): Eukaryota > Metazoa > Chordata > Actinopteri > Beloniformes > Adrianichthyidae > Adrianichthys > Adrianichthys oophorus. Next base: position 3,032,767 of record BSAI01000005.1, read on the forward strand.
TAGAGGGGCCTGGTATCCCAGGGAAGCTTCAAATGGGGAATGGCCGGTGGCTGACGAAACCTGGGAATCATGTGAATATTCAACCCAGACGAGGAAATCAGACCAAGTGGTGGGATGCAGGGAACAGACACATTGATGGGCAGACTCAAAGTCTTGGTTAGTGCACAAGCTGGTTGTGGCACCTTAAGCCCGACAAAAACATTTCTAGACCTGGAAGACAAATTGTAGGACACAGTTAGAGACAATGTCTCTGACTGGAAGGCGAATGATTTGTGAGAGCGTCGGCTGTCTCAACAGCGGTGGGTGACTTTGACACGGTGACAAACTGAGCAGCTTTGGAGAATCTGTCCTTAAGAATGATAGTGTTTCCTTTTGAAGCAGGAAGACTGGTGATGAAATCCACAGCAATGTGGGACCATGGCTGGGATCATGGTTGGAGGAGGACAGCGGGTGCTTAATGTGTGGATTTATTAGTGGCACAACCTGTAGAGGCGGCAACAAATGTCCTGGTGACTTTGACGATGATAGGCCACCAAAAATGGTGTGAAACAGAGTGTGGCAGAATCCAGGGTGGCAAGAGAAACGAGAGGCATGGATCCAAACCAACAACCGCGACCAAACGAAGGATGGAACATATTGGAGGTTGGGCGGTCCACTGCCGGGGTTGGGATCGGTGGCCAGTGCATCTTAGAAGGCCACCTCAATCTCCCAAGTGAGGCTGGCAACCACACAGGAGGACGGTAGAATACAATTGGTGGAGAGGTCAGGGTCTTTAGGGGTGTGTAAACGGGAGAGACCATGTGGCTTAAGATTGTGTGACCCAAGGTGGAAGGAAACAATGAAGTTAAATTGACTGAAAAATAAGGCCCAACGAGCTTGACGCAGGTTCAGTCTTTTGGGAGAACACAAATAATCAAGGTTCTTGTGGTCAATCCAAACTAAGAGGGAATGTTCAGCACCCTCCAATCAGTAGCACCATTCTTCAAGGGCTAATTTGATGGCCAACAATTCCCAGTTTCCCATGTAATAGTTGCATTCTGGGGCTGAGAGCTTGTGCAAGAAGTAAGCACATGGGTGGAGTTTACCGTGATCTGTGTATTGAAAGAAGACTGCCCCCACCCCTGGTTCAAAGAAGCTGGACCCAAAGACATTCCATAAAAATCGGTAGGTATATTCATCAAATTGTGAACTGTTGATGCAGTAATGATAACTTTCACATTCAGATGAAGTCAAGGTGTGCCCCAGCGTTAAAATAAATGGAATCTACCCTTTGTTCTTTCATTCATGTTCTCTACACTTCCTCCCTCCCTTCTGTCTCATTGCCTCTGATCCCACTTCACCCTGTAAATCCACTTCAATTTGAATCAACTTTTTTGCCAGTCTAGGTATTGATTTTAATTTTTTAATATTAAAAAAATGTGATAATGTTAAAATGACCTCATATGTTGAAAATGCCAGTATTAAAGGACAATTCTTAATGAAGAAATACAGAACCTTTTAATGACTGAATGGTAAGACTGTAAGAATGGAAAGGAAAGGAGGAAGCAAGAGCAAATGTGAGGAAGGAAAAGATGAAAAGTGGGAAGGGGGAAGCAGTTTCCATAGCAACTTATGGATGTGTGAGTGTTGTATGAGGGAAGGGGGGGCAGTGATGGAGAGTCATGTCGTGGTTTAATTGCTGCTCTCCCGTCTAATCTCTTGTAGACCCAGAGAATCTTTAAAGGCTCCTCAGTTCACAAATAGAAGACTCTCCCATAAAGGCTGCTGACTGTTTTAAACTGCAGTCTGAAGCTGAACTTCAGCAAACAGCACAGATCCACAGAAGTGCATCATATTGTATCATCATTTACATGGAAGATTAGATGGGGTTTGAATCCAAATAGAATTTGTAAATGAAGTTCTGCTTAGGTTGTGTTTAGTTTTGTTGATTCTGTTTCAGTTCTTGCTCGTCCGTTTCTCGTGTTCACACTAGGTGTGAGTTTACAAGAATCACTGTTGTTTCTTGTGTTTCATTGTCCATAAAAGCACAGTGATGTAAATAAGTATGTTGTCAGGATACTGATCCTGCTCCTGCCATTCAATCCACCTCATGCCTTTCACCTGTGGAGCTGTCTTTATAATGTTCTGCTCACCTCCTCTCTGCCAGAACGTCAGTCATTAGTCAGCTCTACTGACTGGTCCACTCCAATTCAGTTTAGCCCAAACCTGCTCTCCCTTGCCACATTTTTCTTTCTCCGTAGTTTTTTGTCATATTTCAGTTTATTTATTAAACGGTTTACTTTTTAGCATCCATCCATTGTCTTTCCCTTATCCGGGACAGGGTTGCGGGGGCAGCAGTCTAAGCAAAGATGCCCAGACTTATGCCCAGAGTTAAAGACTTCATATGAGTAAATTATGTAAAAAATCATGCAAACTTGCAGAACTTTCAAAATAAAAGGGTGCTCAACTACTTTCTTGCCTCACTGTATGTTCTCCTTATACTGTTTGATTCTGTTTTTCATGGTTATTTAGTATTTTACCTTTTTTATTGTTTTATTCTTTAGATTTAGTTTATTTTTAGGAATATCAAGGATTCTATCCACCTTCCTCCTGCTTTTGTATCTACCATAAAAACACACCTTAATATACTTGAAAAAGCAAGAAACAAAATCAAACATAAAAAACAAGACAGATTTAATTAGTACTTTTCTCAGTTAAAAATCCACAAGAGAAACACGGTAATTCATGAGTTCAACCTGACTGCAGCAGAATGTTTCTCTGCATACTGCTGGATTTGGATGTTTTTAGTTGTAGGAAATAATAAAAAGAAGTATATGATATTTGAGTAAAACTAGAAAAAAAAAGAAACACTTTTTTTTGGAGGGGGCAGAAATTTCTATAATTCGAGATGCACATAAAAAGCGTGCACACGTGCAGTACAGTATATGGAGAACAACAAACGTTATCTCAGAAAGTTTAGCCACAGACCAAAGTCTGAGTTCAAAATAATGTACTTAATGCCATAGAAAAAAAATATGTTGAGTCCAAGTCACATCTGTCAAAGTGTTAGTTACATGGAACATAAAACTCAATAAAATAAAAGAAGTTAACAAAGCAAAACTGTTTTGAGAAAAATATATATCCCAAAGAGGCTATTAAAATCCTCGCCAATGAAAATGGTGTTTTTATCATGTTCTTGAAGCAGTGTTCTGATGATGGAGGACATCTATATAGAAATGAAGCTTAAAATTGCATTTCTGAGTATTTTTTGATTTGGACCACTGAATCAAAAGCTGATGCAAAAATGTTGCGTGAAAAAGATTGTATTTGTGGTGTTGAAAATATTAGGGGGAAGGCCACAAGCTTCCAGCTCCGCTCCATTCTCATGCATCTGCTTGTGGTCAGATACTGCAGATCCTTGTATGTTTGCTTTTCTCATCTGAGCAGACATCTGGCTCAAAACTTTACGGCAGGATAGCTCCAATATTAGAGTCAATGTTAGTTAGTAATGTTAGTAGTGGAGTAATGTTAGCTTGGGGGTGTGTGAGCCTGTAAGCTACCAGGAGACAGTGAAAATCAGGGGTCTCAAACTGCCGGCCCGCAAATTGCGGCCCCCATGATGATATTTTGCGGCCCGCGCCTTAATATGAAAGTTTAACGTTAGTGCGGCCCACCAGTTTTGTATGAATGGCCTTTTACTGCTTGTGTGCGGAGACCAATCAAGGTGTGATATATGGATGTTTGGGGGTGTGGGGTTGACTAGGCTTGAAGCAGGGAGACATTTAGGGCAGCTGCGTTGACTCGCATGCAAGCGGCCACTTTTAATGAAAAGTCAATGCAAACGCGCGTAGAGCAGAATTTCGGCTGTCTTCAGGTGTATGACTTTTAAAGTAGCCGCTTGCACGCGAGTCAACGCAGCCGGTGTGTAAGCACACACCCCTCCCTAAACCACATTAACGAGTTCCTTACTTTCCTTTTTAGAAAGCGTCAGCCCGTGCTGAACTTTATTTTCTTAACTGCACAGGCTGGGAGGAAAGGTGAAGGGTTACAGGGTACTGGTTACAATTAATACACCAAATACTTCCCAACTGTGTCTACAGCCCACCGCGCTCCCGCATGGGATGGGTCCACTGCAGAGAACAAATGCTGGTTAAAGTCCTGTTTATACTTCAAAGCGATCGGTTCAGTTCATACTAACATTGGCTGGTTTTGATTGCGACTGTCTGCGATAACCAAGATGAACTTCTGAGTGGTGTTTACACTTTTCAAGTGACGCGATCAATCCAGTGTTTATTTTTAACATGAAGGCCATCTTTCTCAGTCACTCGCTGAGAACGTGCAGGTACATGAAAGGCAGAGGAGGAAGTGATGTGTTCACTAAACAGAGGCAGGAAAAACAAAGACAACAAATAAAATAAAAATTAAAAAGGGGGTGATTTGCATTCTGGACTGCTGCAAGATATGAAATATTAAACATTTCGTTCCAGTACCTTTCTCTATTTTCTATCTAGTTGTCCGCTCTCTGTCTCTGTGTGGAGTTCAGTATTTCCAAACTTCTTCAGTAAGTTTTTATCATTTTCAGTGTTTTTTCTGGACAGTTTCCTCCCTAATCGCATACTTTAATCTCTGAAATAAATTCAAATTAAATGATGCGATTTTCCCCTGATTGCACTCCAGGTGTAAAATTCCAGTCGTGATGACGTCACCAGCAGGTGTCACATACTGCAGCGACTGAACCAGCACTTAAAATACGTGCCGGCAGTGCAGCAATGTGCATCTTGATGAAGATAAAATTAGATTTAAATTAGTTAAACTATGATATAGGATATATAGGAGTGAGTGACTGGTTACTTTAACTAACTTGTAACCAGGGTTAACATGTTTGAAAAGTAATAAGAAAGACAAAAAATATAAAAAACGGTTAAGGAATTTTGTTTCTCCCTCACTGATTTGGCAATTTAAAGAGAAAACTAAAAAAATCCACATTCAGCTCAGATTCTGAATTGGAGCACATGCTTGTGCCAAAAGCTCTTCTCCACCTTAACTTCTATAAGTCCAAGTACGGGTTCAGTTACTGACAGTCATCTTCAAGCCAAACTGAGGGTCTGAGCTGCTTCCTCCCTCAAATCAAAAGTGGCTCAGCTTTGGAGAGGAAGCTGTGCTAAGTGTCCAGCAGTAGGAGCAAGAGAAGCCATGCTCATGATGGAGGTTAAAGAACTGTGATATTTATTTTGTGTTTAACAGATGTAAAATGCAACAGTGTTAATTAAACCGTGTGAAGTTGTAAACTTATTTACACTAAAGTTTTTTTTCATCACGTTTTGTGTTCTGAAAATTAAAAAAAATTAGAGGGTTGGAATTTTTTAAATTTCTAGATCAAATTAGCATTGTCTCTGCAGAAACTAGTTTTGTTGTTGGCTAGAAATTACATCATCGTAACTAAAAGATAATTAAAAGATCACTGGGAAGACTTTAAAAGTAGATCTGAAGATGATCAGAGTGGGGCTTTAAGAATTCCAATTACTGGTCAAAGCCGCAGTTTAGAATGAAGAGAAATTCTTTATAAACTATCATTCTCAAACATGCAAACGTTTCCATCAGCAACATCAATTCCAACTGTAAATGACAAACTACCGCGACAGTGTGTGTGAGTAGCTAGATGTGGATACAGTCACACTGCAGTTTGTTGCAGCATGAACGCTGCTGGAAAAAAACCTCTTTTTTGGCAGAAGGGGTCACCCTAAAGGTGTGAGAAGTGGCAAATGTGGAGTAAATTTTACGGTGCTGCTGAGTCACACACAATTGCATGGACACGATCCAGAGAATCAAGTCTTTGAGGAAGAGAACAGAGAAATTCTGCTGGATTTTAAACATAAAGGCCAGGAATGAACACCAAGCAAGCCTCCACCTTCAAAACACAAAGTGTCAGTCCTGAAGTACCAAAAGTTGCAATTCTTGAAATGACCACTAGAGACTGAAGGGGAACAATTACATTCACCCCTCTGTTAAAAAGTCCAACTTTACACTCAAAATGAAGTCATCTACTTTCAAACTCTTAGACGTTGGATGTTCTTTAACTAAGCTCATATTTGTTCATAATTAGGTGTCTTTGTTTGGTCTTGTTTGGTTTTTGTTTTTTTAACAAAACATTTTTGACTGTCAGACCTTTGTGATGTCAAAGATGATCAGTTCAGATAAATCCTGCTAAAGCTTCAAAGGGAGCAAGGCTGTCACATGTGGAAGCTACATCCGGCGACAGAAGGCTGCTTGTCTTTGCCTTTACAGCAACCAACAAGTTTTGCTGCATGACAAAGTACAATAAATATTACCACACACCATGTTGTTAAAGTAGGTCGTGATATTGACTGTGTAAAAAATAAATCGCATCCACTGCAACTTAAACAAAAGACAGAAAAATTAGCTTCTAATGCTGAAAGAGTATTGAGTATGAGTATACTCTGAGCATTAGAAGGATGTAAACAAATAGAAAATAAGCTGTTTGATGATTTGGTGCTTCAAAGGAGCTGGAAAACATTTTTTATTGTCACCTCAAGATCACAACAGTCGATTTTTTTTTGTTTGTTTGTTTAGGAAAATTTCATCTAAAATGTTAAATTAAGAAGTTGACTTCTTGGCACAATAAAATAATGATGATTTGTTTAAAATAGAAACGCTCATTTTCTCATTTAGGGCTGCACGGTGACACAGAGGCTGTCACTCAAGACCCTGGTTTGTCTCCGGCTGGGACCTTTCTGTGTGGAGTTTGCGTGCTCTCCCTGTGCACATGTGGCTTTTCTCCAGGCACTCCGGCTTCCTCGCACAGTCCAAAAACATGTTTCATAGGCTGTTAAATGTTGGCTCTAGGACTCCAGTCACACATCCCAAACTGCCACGGCGCAGCGGCCTGAATGGAAGTTTCACAGTAACATTTGTAATCGGGCATGATTGGCATTTTGACTGCACGGTGGTCGCGGGGGTTTTAAGTAAAAGTCCACATTTTACGGCGACTGGACGATTTTCTTTTAAAAGTTGACATCAGTCAGTGGCCGCCTTGGCACATTTCGAGGTCACACGGTGGCAGTCCAGCGACAGGCGGAAATGACGCTATTATGAAATCGGGTGTCAGCTGGCTGGCAGAAGGGTGGTGCCAGCCAGCAAGTGCTGACAATGTGTAAATGTCAACAGAACTTAGTTATCTAAATTTAAGAGCCACCAGGAAGCCAGGGGAATATATTGTAAATCAGGGCCATCTGTACGCCTGACTGCCACCATCTACGTTCATGACCAAGCCCACAATTTTCTAAAAAAAATTGGGCAGCGGCATGAAACTGTGAAGATTCTGTTGATGCCTCTCCACCACACAATGGTAGTTGTATTTGTGATGTAGCCTAAATTTTTTCTAGGTGTCATATCAGTACAGTGGCGATCAAAAGTTTGGGCACACCAGGTTAAATGTTACATTATTGTGCTTAAAGAACTCACGTAAAGATTGACAAATCTTCTAAAGGCAGATCAGTTTACAGAGGAGATATTCTTTTAAAATTTAAAAAAAGAGGTTTTATTTCCATCATTCACCCATTCGAAATAACAGAAAACATAATAATGGCGTGTGCAAAAGTTTGAGCACCCTGCAGAGTTTGTACCTTGTACCGCCTTCTTGGCAAATATCACAGCTTGTAAACGCTTTTTGTAGCCAAGTGTCTCTCAATTCTTGTTTGAGGTTTCTTCATCCATTCTTCTTTCCAAAAGTTTTCCAATTCTTTGAGATTTCTGGGATGTCTATTACACACTGCTCTTTTCAGGTAAATGCTCCATAGATTTTCAATGATGTTGAGGTCAGGTAATTTGGAAGGTCACTGCAAAACCTTCAGTTTCTGCCTCTTAATGTAAGACAGTGTGGATTTGGAGGTGTGTTTAGGATCATTATCATTTGGAGAAGTCAGCCTCTCCAACTTTTTCACAGATGGCATCAAGTTAGTGTCCAAAATTTGCTGAAATTTGGTGGAATCCATTCTTCCTTCTACTGATGAAGTTTTCTGTGCCTCTGGCTGCAATACAAGCCCAAATCATGATTGATCCACCCCCATGCTTAACAGTTGGACAGAGGTTCTTTTCATTAAACTCTGTTCCCTTTCTTTTCCAAACGTTCCTTTGCTCATTGCAGCCAAAAAGTTCCATTTGAACCTGGTCGGTCCACAGAACTTGTTTCCAAAAATGCATCAGACTTGTTTCTCTGTTCATTTGTGAACTTCAAACGTTGAACTTTGTGGTGAGGACGTAGAAGAGGTTTTCTTCTGATGACTCTTCCATGAAGACCATATTTGTACAAGTATCTCTTGACAGTAGAACAGTGTAGCACAACTCCAGAGTCTGCAGGTCTTTCTGGAGGGATCCTGCAGTCAAACGTGGGTTTTGACTTGCTTTTCTCACAATCCTGTGAGCTGCTCTGTCTGAGATTTTTCTTGGTCTTTCAGATCTTGCTTTAACTTCCACTGTTCCTGTTGACTGTCATTTCTTAATGATATTCTGAACAGAGGATACTGGCATCTGAAAAGGCTTTACTATCTTCTTACAGCCTTCTCCTGCTTTGTGAGAATCAACTATTTTCAGTTTTATTGTTCTGGACAACTGCTTGAAGAACCCATGATGATGATTGTTGGGGCAAGGTCACATGACTGAGATTATTTCAAATCTTTGAGATTGAAATCACATGCTCTTTGCAAACCATGATTGAGAATAATCCATGACACTGTCAGGTCTCAGCTTTTCCAAAGGGGGCGGTGCATACTATGAATTCTGCAGGATGCCCAAAGTTTTGCACACTACATTATTTTGTTTCCTGTTATTTTGAAAGGGTAAATGATGGAAATAAAGCCTCTTTTTTGACATATTAAAAGAATGTCTGATCTGTAAACTGATGTTTTTTAGGAGATTTTTCGATCTTTCCTTAGGTTCTTTATGGACAATAATTTAACATTTTAACTAGGGTGCCCAAACTTTTAATCCCCACTGTATATATGTGGTCCTGCAACAGAATGGCAACTTGTTCAGGATTTACCTGGCCTCTCCCCATCAGTAGCTAGGATTGTCTCCAGCAACCACATAACCTCAAAACAGGTGACCAGCATACCCTCAGCACTGGCAACTCAAAACAGGTGAAATTAAACAACCCAAGATGAGGAAACCAAACAAAATAGGTGTTACAAATAAGCACAAAATAAATGTATATTTTAACTCAAAGCAATGTATTCATTTATGAATTAAACTGCAAATGTATTAAATATGTGGGAAAAAATATAAAATGTGTTGTGCAGAGGGGTTTCCACCATTTTGTTGTGGGTGTGGCAGGGTATGCTGCTATCACACTCCCCTCCCCTTCCACACTCTCGCTGGGAGTGCGAGAGAGGTAGTCGGCAGTTACGTTGTCCTTGCTCTGGATGTATTTGACACTATAGCAGAATGGCAGCATGGAAAGATACCGTCTTGTGATCCGCCCATAGGTGTCTTTCATCCTCTCCAACCAGGATAACGCTTTGTGGTCAGTCTCTAGGGTGAACTCTCTTCCCAAAGCCTTGTGTGGAGTTCCTACATTTTGTGGCTTCACAGCTGTGTGTTTAAATTTCTCTTGCCTTCGTTGACTACGTGGCTTGCGGGACTTTCCCGGGTTTGTCTCCAGCTCAGCGTCATAGAATGGCCAGGCACTAAGAAGTTGGGGATTGTTCCTCTTCAAGTCGAGCCTGTGCCTTTGTAACAGCAACAGTGCTGTTTCCTTTTGTGTCCAAAAAATCAAAAAGAACTAGAAGATTATGACCTAGGACCACTGGAAAAGGCAGATTATCAACAATGCCAACATTTAGCAAATATGTCTGGCCTGGGACTTCAACATAAAGTTCAGCAGTGGGGTACATTTTCCTATCCCCATGCACACAACAGATTGAGATGGTCTCACTGGTACAAATAATATTTGCTGGTATGTGCCGTCTCTGCACGAGAGTCTGTGTGCTGCCTGTGTCCACAAGAGCCTTATGACTTTTCCCATTAATCTTTACATTGATCAGTTTCATAGCTTCACCTTCCTGGGTTTCTGGTGGAAAACTATGGAATGGAACAAGGCACATTTGTGTGAGCTTCATTGGATGTTTTGGACATAATGGTTTGATGTGTCCTTCCTGTCCACACAAATAACACATTGGTGTTTTACTGGAAGGTTTTGCTGGTTTTGCTTGTTTCTCCTCCAAAGGAGTTCTACTCACACCTGGGGCAGACCTCTGGTGGTATTGGTGGTTTGTTGATCTCTGAGAGTCTTTAGAGGCCTGCCATGCAAGGTTGCTCCATGGAAGGCTTTTCTTTCTAGCAGCCATAAAAACCTCTGCCAGGGAGGCCACTTCAGCTGCCGATTTAGGCCAATGTTCTTTTATCCAAATCTGAAGCTCAGGTGACACCATTCTTAAATATTGTTCCATGATTAAGATTTCAGACATTTCTTTCATTGTTTTACCTTTAGGCTGAATCCACTTGTCATACAGCTCTTTTAGTCTGGCATACAGCTCATTGGGGGCCTCCTCAGGTCCAACTTCCAAGGACCGAAACCTTTGCCTGTAAGACTCAGGGTTGATATCATATTTGTGCAGAATGGCAGTCTTCACTTTGTCATAATCCTGTGAGTCATCAAAATCCATGCTAACATAAGCACTCCTAGCCTTACCAGTGAGCAGTGGAATAAGGTGGAAAACCCAATCAGATCTGGTCCATTTGCATGCTGTGGCAATTCTTTCAAAAGTGACAAGGAAATGTTCCACATCATCATTTTCTGTGAGTTTTTCCAACCTTGGTTGTTGAGAAAATTGAGGTTGACTAGGTGCTGGTGGTTCACATTCTGGAGCAGATGTTTGGTTGTGAAAGTTGATTGTCAAAGCTAGACACCTCTGAAGGATCAGGTGCTGACAATGTGAGTTCTGGAGGAGGAGAAGTGCGAGCCTGCACCTCCATCTGAAGAAGCTGAAACTAGTGCTGCAGAGCTTTGAAAAAAATGTTCTTGTTGTTTTGTTTCCTCCTGTAGTTGAAGATCTCTGGCCTCCTGCTTTCCCATGAAAGCCTAAAGAATATCAGTTAGGTTTTTCAATGTTGGCTCATGTCTTCACCCTCAGTACCTGGTGCAACCCCTGTAGCTCCAGCCTCAGGCTCCTCTTCCTGGTCTCCAAGTCCACTGTTAATGTTCTTGTTCTCTGTCCAAGGTCTCACAACTCTTCCTCCACGATGCATGGTGCAGTCCAAAAAAACAAAAAAAAAAAAACTGCAGATATTTAAAAAAGGGTTAAAAAAATTCTGTGTCCTCAATTACTGATCTCACTTCTGACACCACATGTGAGGGATCGAGCAGCCCAAAGAGGACAACAGAAGAGTTATCAAAAATGAAAATTTTAATTTTTCTCAAGAAAAATATTATTTACAAACTGGGCCCTTAAAAGAGATCAACAGAACAGAATTAACTGAGGCAATAAACTTAACTTTAACTTAACCAACTAAACAGACCAAATAACAGAAACAAACTGACCTAACCAAAGACACAACAGGGGAACATATATAGTGGGTGATCAGACCACTAGACAAACATGAGGGGCGGAACTAACAACATTTAACAGAGACTACAGACAAACTAAACACAAAACTTGGGGGTTTTTTTCCAGTGGAAAAGAACAAAACAGAAGTACAAAATTAGAACAATTAAATAGCAATTAACTGAAACAAAGCAAATCAACATTAAGAAAGTCCATGATTTCTCCCCTTGGAGGCTTTTGGAGATGGCGCCTGCCCAATTCCCTGGCTCAAGCATTTAAGAGCTGTGGTGGCGTCATGTCCCCCTTTGCCCAGGTCCCACAGCACAGCTCCAGGAGCAGAACCTCAACCACACCTGCAGCAACCAGCATACCCTCAGCACTGGAAACTCAAAACAGGTGAAATTAAATGGATGGATGGATTTTTCTCATTGATTTTATAGTTGTAACTGAATAATTATGTCAACATCTTCTTTCGTAGATTTGGAAAACCATGCCCACAAGTGTGATAAAGCCCCAAATTCTTAAAATTTCCAAATTAGGAGCACCAGATCAATCATTGCATTGGAGAAGATTGGTCCGCGTGCAGCGTCACCCATCCTGCTGGTGGGGTTCAGTTCATCAATGCGGAAGCGTGCAGGTGGAATGGCGCTGTGTGGGTGTTTGAAATAGTTTAAGGTGCACCACTTTTTTTGATAACATTTTTCTGAGTTTCTGTTCAAGCTGCAAACTGGTAGAGGAAACCTGTGATGCTGCACCCAGGTTATCTGTTTGATAGTTGCTGTTAGGCACGGTGGAATGAAATCACAATGACCTCTAGAGATGCTGTCCGATTTGCTCTGTCATTCCTGTCCAGGTCCGTCCTTCCTCTGTGCATCTGATGAGGTAATACAGAGGAGTAATAATAAAGTTCCATTTGGATTGGCTAAGAGGTTGATTCTAATGCTTTGTGTTTGCTTTTTCCTTTCATAATTTCATGGTTAAATATGAAACCGTTTGAAAGCTCAGCTAACTGACCAGAACAGAAGTAGTGGTGTTTATAATTCCTGACCTCTTTTCTGTCTCTCTCTCACTATTTGTGTACATATGCAGTGAGCATCTAACTACCTTTTCTGCACAACACTGAAAGCATGCATGAGTGTCAATTTAAATATATTTCCACCCTTCAGAGCAGGTGGAGAGGCAGCAGCCCAGGCAGATGGCTCAAGTTCAGCTAACACCAACAGCTTCCAAATCCAGGCTCTATTTACAGCCTTCCTCTTTTCCAAGCTTTCTGCAAATGTCTCGGAAATCTTCTCCATGGCTCAGTGGTCTCTGCCACTTTGAATCCTAAATTGTTTGTTTTTTAAGCTGCGTTACAAACCAATCTCACCAACAACTTTGTTTAAGTGTTTGAAAAGTGATACTTTTGCACCATTTCTCCTTCACTTCTTCCTCCCTTTCTAGCCACAAATCAAACTCTTTCTGACTTTAATCGATAATGCTTAATTAATATGATGCGATGTGCAGAGGAATATTTATGGTTATACTATCAATCAAGATGACATCTCCTTTAACCTTTCTTCATATTATTTTACACTCATTGTATTCCTAAATATCTGAAATAGGTTTACTACATCTGTGTTTTGTCATTTTTAGTGTATTATTCTATTATTTTTAATGCTTGACATAAAACGATAAATCGATCAAATCAAATGTGCTCGTTGGTTTGATGCTTTGGTCATGTTTTCGATCCAGTTTTGTTCTTTTTTAAATGTATTACGTTTCTTTTCAGTTCGTAGGCAATGTCTACAATACAGACACGGTCAGTTCATTGACTAAGTGCATCAGAGCGGACAACACACACACGTGATGCAGAAAAAACTGATCAACCATTATTCCAGTCCAAAGTTTGGAAACACTTTGAATTTACAAAGCCAAGTGACCATACAGAATATTCTGATGTTGAAAAACAACAGTGGGATGAACTTTATCAAACTAAAATGAGAATGGATTTCACATTCATTCTTGTTTACTAGTTTGTTTGTACACGTTTATTTTACATTTACCTGCTCTGTTCAGTACCAGGTATTTATCTCTGAGTCACACTGGTTGAAGTTTTGGCTAAAGTTGTCCTGGATCCATTTTAGCTCAGTGAATTGGATCGTCAACCACAAATTATGATGTGAATTGAATTGCTGTTGGAAAGAATCGTTGCACCTCTATTTCACACATATGTGCACATGTATGAATGTGTTATATCTTTTCTACTCTATGTTCACACTGTAACACAAACTGATGACAGCTGCACTTCCTGTCTTTGCACAGTCTTTTCAAAAAGTCTGAAGCTGAAAGAAAACTAATCAATGTAGACATTTGATTAAGATTCACTTCTGGCATTGTTCTTTTGAGAATCGTGTGTTTTTAACAATCAAACAAATAAGGATGACCTTATAAGCAACTCCATTGCTGTTTAGAGTTTCTCCCAGAATTCAAAGCACCAGATACATGACTTCCTACAGAGCGGGAGAGCACATGGAGGAAGAGGATCTTTGCTGGCTTCATCTTTTTTTTTTATCAGACTGGCAGGTTTGTTTGCATTGGAACAGATGAAAAGTCCCATTTTCAGAAAAATCACAAATTAGCATTAATTTGACTTGTAGAGGAAAAAAACACTTGAATCTGATGAACATTTCAATGCATTCTCCGTCAAAGAGAGTCAATTCATTTTCTAATTTGGTAATTAGGGAGTTGATTAATTACAGACCGTATAACAAAAGTTTTCCAATGAGATGTGTGGAAAAAACACACATTCTAACACATTGTCCTTTTGTGTAGTTCTTGTTAAGGTTTTTGCAAAGAAATGTTTTTGCATGTGGTGCTTGTTTCAATAAAGCTTATTTAAAGCTGCAACATGTGTGTTTTCTCAGTTTGGGTCATGGGATATTTCATTTATTCATTATGGATAGCAATATCTTTCAAAATAAATCATAAAAATGGTGCAAAAGTACCACTTTTCAAACGCTTAAACAAAGTTGTTGGTGTGTACAGGGTAACATGACCCTTTTTAAAGTGTTGATCATTTAAACTTTTTCCAATGATATAAAAATATACCAATCATGTTATTTTTTTGACATTTTCACATTAGTGTTATGAAACTACAACACTGTTAAAATTGAACTACAGTGAGTATTCCTCAAATCCTGTCATGGTGTCAAATGTTTAACACAGGCAGGTCCAAAGTCCGGCTGCTGCCCACATCCATATTTTCACCATCCTGCAGGTTCCTTTCATAAAATTAATAATATGCGACTCCCAGCACTTTCAAAAACTGCATGCACGATTTTCTTTTAATGTAGTTGGCCAAATTACGGTGCAGTAGCTCAGGGGTTGAGCAGGTTGGCCAATGATCGAAGGTTCACTGGTTTGATCCCTGCTCCCCCAAGTCAACTGTTGTTGTGTCCTTGGGCACGACACTTCACCCTCCCTGCCTCCAGTGTGGCTCCACTGGTGTGTGAATGCCCAAGAATGTCCCGGTGATGGTCAGAGGTACTGGCAGCCATGCCTCTGCCACAGGGCAGCTGTGGATCATCAGTAGCTTACCAAGTATGAACAAATAATGGACACACATTGTAAGCTTTGAGTGTCTGGAAAAGCGCAGAGGAATCCAATCCATCATTATTATTATTATTTATTGGAAACCCATGGCAACACAGTCATGTGATCCTTCTGTGATACTTTCCAACTCCTTTCTGAAATGTAAGCTGTAAATAAAGATGTAAAGTTGACGGTGAATGCCACTGTGGCTGTTTTTTCAAGGAGTTCAACATATGGAGGCACTACCAGATGAGACATGCTAACTATGACAAGCTAGCAGGGCAGGAACACTGCAAAAAAATGACCAATTGACAGTATTTTTGGCAAAGATGGATTTAGATGTATTTGTGTTCTTCGTGAAGACATGAACAGTATGTCATTGCAATAAAATGTTCATGAAACTGTTTGTGTGAAATGTTATTAGATTAGTTCAAAGAACGTCAGACCGGTTGGTCGGCCCGCTCACGTTTTCACTTCAGTAAATCTGGACCTCTATGACCTACACTGCCTTACACTGTGGCCAGTCTACACACTGATTTACCCCAGATTTCCACAGGTTCACCTGCAGTGCGTCTCCGTTGACACAAAAAAAGAGAACGATCATGTCTGCGTCTGAAGTCCATCCCTCCGCAACTCAACGCAAGCTTTACGCAGGAGTTCTATTTCCAGTCTGATGACGTGTCAATGTCGCGGTAAAAGCTGGAGAAATAGGAGACGGGTCTGGATTTCAAAATAAAAACTGTTACCTTCAAAATAGAACTTTCTAAAATTGTATCTTATATTTATGGGGGAGACACAACGAGGATGATGTACAATAACTGACGGTCATCAAGGGACATGCACCATAGACAGACTAGTGTAAATCTGCAGTAAGGCACACCTGTGCAATAATATTGCTGTCTAATAATCCTCTTGAGTGGCACACCTGTGAGGTGGGATGGATTATGTCAGCTAAGGAAACGTGCTCACTATCACAGATTTAGACAGGTTTGTGAACAATGATGGAGAGACGTGGTTATGGAGTGTTTGTAGAAGATGTTTCAGATGCTCATTTCATAGAAGATGGGATCAAAAACCAATGCGTTGTGTTATAAAGGGTTGAATTTACTTCCATAATAATTGAACTGACGCTGCTGATTTTGCTATGCAGAATCTAGATGATGACAAACAGCTTTGATAAAAGCCCAAAACGTTGAATACCATTTCTGCTTCTTTGCTGATTCAATAAAAACAAAATAATTAAAGCACCTTCAAACATTTTATACATCTCGGTGGGGATTTTGTTCCATTCCTCTTTGCAGGTTTTGTAGCTGACATTTCCCAATTAAATATTCTGTTCCTGTCAGAGATTTACAATGGGATTAGGATTTATAGATTAATTGAGCCCCCCACCCCTCTTCTCCAAAACATTGAATGTCTTTGTTCTTGAGCCACAATTTTGCCCTCTGGCCGTGTGTTTAGGGTTGTATGTCATGGTAGAATTGCTTCCTCAAGCTTTAACCTCTTCTTCTTTTAAAAAGAGCAGTTAAACAGCTTGATGGGCTGGAGAACAAATGATTTGTATTCATGAGTTTTCATTTCTGTTCTCATTCCCAGCACTACCCAGAGGTAGAAAGGGTTTCACAGACAACACAAATCAGGAGTCGAGTCATGTCAGGGGCATTACTCTAACTAAACAGCTTAAACGCATTAACCTTTTACAAAAATGGCAGCTAATTTATTAACACTGCTGTCATTAAGTCTCCCCATTGTAGCTTTAATAATGTAGAATGTATTTATTCTGCAGCACCAGTAACTAATTCACTTCAGGTTGACTTGAAATGATTTCATGTCGCTTAACTTTTGCTTGAAGCTCATTTATTGCAGCATCAAGTTTAAAGAGAAACCTTCTTTCTGACAACTTCACCAGTAATTTATCCCAACAAATATACATTAAATGGGGGCCAGTTCCATATAGAATGACATAGTAGTAGTAACGTTTTTGATGAAAACTCTGATGAAGATGGTATTTTAGTTGTTTTTAACATGCTGTTGAGGCTTTTTTCTGATGATGGAGGACATATATAAATTCATCTCTAAATTGCATTTCTGAGTATTTCTATATCCAAGTAGTAGCGAATCACGAGCAGACAAAATAATGCTGTTTTAAAAAACAACTTATTTGGGATACAGAATATGCTGGATGGGCCACAGGAATATAAAAGAATTGAAGATTAAAACTTCATTTGTGAGTATTTCTTTGTTCAAATTGTGATGGATCAGGAGCAGGTGAGAACCTGTGGTTTGAAAAAGCTCGGGTTTGTGACGCAGCAACTGAAATGGGCGGGCCGAAGTCTCCCTGCTCCATTCTGATGCATCCACTTGGAGACAATCTCTTTGTTTTCCTCGTCTGAGCTGGCATCTGGCTCAAACCGCACAGCTGGATAGCTCCAAAATTGCTCGCCATTGTAGTTACAGCAGTAATGTTGTGTTGAGCTCTCAGCATGGGGAAGGGGGGCAGGGTTGGTCCGCACCGACAGTCCCGCTCTCAACTCAGAGGTGAATTTCTGAACTACTGCCACTCTGCAGAAACTATGTCCTAGAAAACGACAGGTTTTGGATTTGTAGGAAAACAATGGTATAACCACTGGGAACGATTTGAAAATAGATCTAAAGATGATCAGAGTGGGGCTTAATGAAGACATGCAATAACACAGAGCCAACAATCAATTTTCTGGTTTTATAACTTGAACAAAAACAATCAACATAAGAAAGAGGAGTTGAACAGGACCAGGTGTTATCCATTTGGTACATGCTGTCTTTTTTGGGACCGGTACAAACCCAAATCGAACCAGCAGTGACAGACAAATCAATGACAATCTCTGAAAATCTGGTCTGATCTTTTCCATGCCTTATTACTATTCTGTGTGAGAACTTTGAAGAGATTTGAAAATCTTCCACTATCGTTCTTGAATGAATTCTCAAAGTTCTCATGGTTCTGTGTGGTGAGATCACACAAGAAGCCCCAGACTGAGGCAGACTGACAGTTACTTTGTGCTACTCTCATTTGGCAATAACCACAGCCAAGTGTTGCCACTTTCTTACCAAGCTGCTGGCCAAAAGTCTTGCAGCCCGTTTCAGCCTTGTGCAATTCTCGCTCTGACTGATTGATTGCATTTTCCTATACATTTTTTCCTCAATTTTCATGAAAATTTGATGATAAATTTAAAGATCCATAACTTCTGTGTCAGTAGATAAACATAAAAAATCAACAGAGCATTAAATTCATTTTAATGCTGGTGTCAAGTACTTGTTAGTTCAAACCAGTCAGCAGTAAAATCATTAAAGGGCCCATACCATGCTTTTCTTAAGCCTTCCAGAGTAAAATATATCCATAGATATATGATCATATATTACCTTTGGCACACAAGGGAGCATGAAACATGAGTTATTTTTGTAAACTTTGATTTTTTTCCTGGAAGTGACTGCCATTAATTGAACGGCGTGTATTTGATAACTGAGCGAGTGTATCTTACAAGTGAGTGAGCGTACCTCAAGACTGTGCCGTGCAGTCCTAACTGAGTGTGTGCAGAGCTTGATACCTGAATTTATTTCCTGCCATTTAAAAAAAAAACATTTTTTCCTTTCAAGTAGATGCTAAATTAAGGTAAGTTTGGAGCAGAAGGGGTTTGATGCATACTTGCATCAAGAGGCGTCACAAGTTAATTTTCCCATCAGTGTCTTTTCTACTCCAACCCTAGAAAAGATGGTGACTTTATATTGGGTTATTTATTGATGCAAGCAAAGAAAACAACAAACGTAAAAGCAAATATAGAATGAGGACCAGGTAAGTGCACCTGTCCCAATTATGAATAGGGCTTAGTTTGCTACTTTTATTCTATTCTTCTTTCTGATGGAAGACCCAGGAAGTCTAGCCTTCTGACACTTAAACCATCTAAACCCTGGTAGTTTGTTTTTTTACTTTAAGTTACCAGCAAGGATCTGAGATGTTATGAGACTTTAAGGGCTGAAATTGATCCTCACTGACTTGATGGTGGGGGCTCAAACTGAGGGGTACTGTAGAATCTCACCCTTCAGTACATCCCGTCAGGGGTCGCCACAGCGAATCAGCTTTCACTAATCTGCATATTTAAATTGCGAGAAAGTTTTATGCTGGATGCCCTTCCAGATGCAACCATGTACTTTAGCCTCTACACCATGACTTTTTAACTTTTGGAGAAAAAAATATTTCACCCACATTTTTGGGTAGCTTTGGGGTCCCTACTATGATATCAACCAGATATTGGTTTGTTGCTTCAAGGTAACACTGTGCAATGAGGGTAGTAAAACACCAGATAGTCATCAATTGTATTGTATTTGAATTTTACAATACAACAAAAATGAAGAAGAAGACAAACAGCAAAGATATTATGCAAACATTTTATGGAACCTTGGTTCTCCTGGCTGTGTGCTTCGGGTCATTGTCATGGAAGACCCAGCCAACACCCGTCTTCAATGCTCTAAACTGAGGGAAAAATCTCACAGTACACGGCCCCGGTCATCCTCTCCTTGATACAGTGCACTCATCCTGTCCCATGTGCAGAAAAACACCCCCATAGCATGATGCTACCACCCCCATGCTTCACAGTAGAGATGGTGTTCTTGGGATGGTACTCATCTTTCTTCTTCCTCCAAACACGGCGAGTGGAGTAAGGACCAAAAAGTTCTTTTTTCGTCTCACCTGACCACATGACTTTGACTCCTCTGGATCATCCAAATGGCAAACAGAAGACGGGCCTGGACATGTGCTGGTTTAAGCAGGGGAGCCTTTCAATAACCGTGACGTCTTAGTGCATTACCAACAGTAACCTTGGAAACAGTGGTCCCAGCTCATTTGGTGGTGAGATCCTGCATGGAGCCCCAGTCCGAGGGAGATTGACAGTCATGTATAGTTTCTTCCATTTTCTAATAATTGCTCCAACAGTGAATCTTTTCTCACCAAGCTGCTTGGCAATAACCCCGTAGCCCTTTCCAGCCTTATGGAGATCTTTAATTTTGTCTCCAGTGTCTTTGGACAGCTCTTTGGTCTTGGCCATGTTAGTAGTTGGAGTCTTGCTGACTGTACGGGGTGGACAGGTGTCTTTATGCAGCTAACGGTCTCAAACAGGTGCTTCTAAGTTAGGATAATAAGTGGAGTGGAGGTGGACAATTTAAAGGTGGACTAACAGGTCTTTGAGGGTCAGAGTTCTACCTGATATACAGGTGGTCACATAGGTATTTGTAACAATTGCAAACAAATACTTTTAAAAAAATCATGCAATGTAAACTCCTGATTTTTTTTATTATGTCTCTCATAGTGGACATGCAGCTAAGATGAGAATTTCGGAACCCTCCTTGATTTCTAAGTGGGAGAACTTGCAAAATGACAGGGTGTTGAAATACTTATTTGCCTCACTGTGTGTGTACAAGTGATTGTGTGACCCTTTGGTAGACTGGCGACCTGTCCAGGGTGTACAACAGTAGCTCAGACAGGCTCCAGCAACCCTTTGATCCAGCAGGTTAAGAAAATGGATGGATGGCATTTCAGTCCAAGTAAAGTTGAACAAATAATCTTCATCAAAAACATTTCTTTAAAGCACCAAACTGCTCCCAAAAAGTCACTGATGCTAGCATGTAGTACATAAGCATTTCCACATAAATCCTATGATATTTAAATCTAAAAGAATAAAAGAGTGCAAACACATGAGACATTCCAGTTTTTTAGTTCAGCATTTTGAAAACATCTTCTAGCCACTAGATGTCGCTGTTACGTGTTCCAAACACTCCACAAGATCTAATTTTTTAATGGAACAATGGCTCCAAATGACTGATCTTCCAATCGTTATATTTTTGCCATCACTGTCATTCCCAACCTTGAAGGTTAATCCAGGAGAGGTAACCCAGATATGTGAACAAAGTTCAGTAAAACCGATAATAGTTCAAAGACAGAAATCAACAGAGGCAATAAAACATCTCAGTTTGAAAGTGAACCACAAGTTCCAACAACGTGGTTGTGATGCAGCGTAGTGCAGAGGATGCAGCTCAGAACAGGTTAGGGTAACTAGGCAGATGATGAGAAGAGGGAGTGTTGTAGAGACCTGACTGGCAGCAGCTGCTGAAGGTGTGGCATGATGCAAAATACCAAAGCAATGAAAATCTTGCGTATCTCGCTCCGGGCTTTTTCTTTCACAGATCTATTGTGATATATGAAAGACTTGGTGTCACAGAATTATAAACGGTGTTTTATGAATCCTTCATACCCGTGAAATTTTCTTTCCCACACTCACAGTGCATGCGCAGATTGATATTATGTCATAATTTTCCGTTTTGGCCAACATCCAATAAATGTGTGCTACCTTTTTTTGTCACGTCTTATTGTTCTCTGTAACCTTGTTTTGTAGTTTTCACAGTGTTTCATTGCAAAGAAGAAAATGAAAGGCACCTGTACTCGAGAAACCATGTGCAGCTTTGTCATTAAGGAGCCACACTCAATGCGACTAATGCAATGCTACACTTGTCAACTTAACTCTGGACTTTTAGGCTAGCTCACTACTTAACTTCTGGGACTCGAAGTTGATATCATACCGCACCATAACTCTGCGACAGATGCATGTCTACAATGCCTCTGTCCAGTGGTGAACATTTCAAAATCCGCAAGTCTTTCAAACTGAACATTGTGAGCATGGCATGGTAAATTAATCTATGCTGGAACTGAACTGTTCAGCCAGGTAGTTCCAGAGATGAAGGGTAGACACTGACCAGGTGCAGACCCTCTGGATTCTTTCTTTTTTATTTTCCACACTGATGCCACTTCTCCATACAGCTCATTAATGACACATTTCTTTCTCACGACAACATACTACAAATTCATTCTAATCTGTGAAACTGTGCTAACCTACAAAAGACCAAAAGAGCTTAAGGTGTTGAACATTTCACTTGTTTTGAACTGAATTCATCCTTCGGGTGCTCAGTGCACTAAACACAGCAGTGAGTGCTGTTTAACTCTTTCTAAAATGTCCATGATTCACACTGGAGCAGGATGTTGGCTGACTGAAGGCTGTGACAATATAACTGCTGGTCTTTCTCACTGCAGGCATCTTCTCAGGATGTCATGAGCTCTATCAGTGGCTTGAGTTTGTGTAAAAGTCGGCAAAGATGAAAGAAATATGAAACAGCAGGGTTCAGCTCTTTATACAAAAAGTTTGAGCCTCATAATTTATCAGAAGTCTTTTGTTTCCTCTATCTTTGTGGGGTTTGGATATAAAATCAGCTTTTCAAAATGTCAGCACACCATTTGCCATTCACATCACTCCTTTCCTCCACCCTCTCTGATTAATGGTGTGCAGACAGAAAAGTTGAAGCAGTCAGCTTGACAGATGACTTTCCTGTTTTTGCTACTTGAACACACATTCAGAAGGGAAGAGACAAGCACACATCTTAGCTTTTATTTAGTGCTTCAACAACCACACTGATCATCTATTCCAGGGCTGGCCAATTGTGGTCCTCAAGAGCCACAGTCCTGCCTGGTTTCCAGCTCTTCTTGACCATCTTTGTGCTGATTGGCTGGCTGAACTGATTCCACATCCTGATTGACTGAACACACTTGGTTTAGGTAGTCGGCATCAAGCAGTCCAGGGAGAGGGGTTGATGCTCTTGAGGGCCAGGGTTGGCCAGCCCTGATCTATTCTGTGGAAGTGGCCCATGTTCAGAGGAATGATATCCCCTTTATGCTTGGCCCAGGTTGTACACAAGGCCAACTGAGGAGCACCGGGCTCTTTCTTCCGACGAGATCGCAAGCAAAAACACTCGTTCTTCAAGTGCCCATACCGGTGGCAATAATTACAAACCTATCTCGACGACCCGTGGTGGGTGACCTTTCCAAGAACACACAAACTGGACCTGGATCAGCTCTGACAACCGAAAAGTGGGTCAAGTGGTAATCATCAGCAAGAGCAGCAGCCTCATCAATTGACGTAACTCCACGATCACCAACATAAGTGGAAACGCATAGGAACAGAAGCCTTGAATTGTTCCAAAAGCATCAGTCAATAAAATCCTCAGCGACGCCGTCCAAATCATTAAAGATGCACACAAAAACCTTGACCACCACAATCCACGCCAAAAAGAGGCAGGCGTGTCCCGCTAACTGCCTAACCCCCAGCTGGCTAACTCACTCAGTCTTCGGGAGGCGTAGCGGTGGGTGTTTACACACTGAAACACCAACAGCGAGGAAGAGAGACCAGACAGGCAGGCCAGTTCCTCAAAACCGCGGATGTGCTCCCAAGCCACAAAGAGTGAAGAATTTAAGGGGGCCTAAATACATTCCGTACTCACTGTGTTAACCCTCATATGGGTGCATGTGACTAATGATTAAACTCAATGGTTGTTGCAAACTTTAATTACTTAAGAAGATATTGCAGCAAAATATTGATGCTTTACGTCAGAGGTGTCAAAATCCAGGTTTTCTAGATTTCTTTCCTCATCTACTGGATCTGGAACAGGTGAGTTTAGCCAATAAGGACCTTCAATGGGACGTTGGTTGGAAAAAATCTAGGACACCAGCCCACGAGGCTTGGAGTTTGATACCCCCGGTATACATCTTTGTTCACTTGAATTTCTGTCATTAATCAAAAACATTAGATAGTAAAACATTTTAAATCAAAGATTTCAATAATATACACAACTTCACATGGCCAAAATGTAAATTAAAATCACTGAGAACAAAGTTTGCCCTTGTCGTACAAAACCCTTGTGACTTTTACATTTCAAAACAGGTTTCAGCAATTATTTTATTTGTTTCATTTGGTTAAAAACTCACCAAGATGTGGTTAATTCTTTTTTTCAAATTAAAAAGATAAAGGACAGTCATTTCAGACCAATGAGGGAAACAGCATGACAGTGCATTGGGTTCCTGCTCTGGATGCATAAGACTTTTTTACAGATTCACATTTTAAAAAGCCCTGGTTGGTGCATCTGTCTTTTGAAGGGTTTCAAAAAAGACCGTAAACATCACAGCAGCTCTGCCAGTCCAGCTAAGACTGGATGGATGTGTTTTTAGAGATAAGACTTTCTCTGATGTCCTGATTTTGCTCAGCCCTAAGCCAAACATGCCCCCTGCTCACTCATACTTACTCACACAACCTCAAATCATCAGTGAGGATTCTCATTTTGGGGCTTACTAAAGGGTTTTGTGCCACATTAGCACTAAAGTATATTCTTACAACAAAAAAAGAAAAAAAACTGTTGAGACCATAATCTCATTATCGTGTCTTTAAGAAAATAATGTCAGAATTGACCAGGCTTTAATAGGCCAATCATCTGGCAGTCAACAACCTGTCAGGACCCATACAATATGGTTGTCCATTATGAGTTTTGTTTGTATTTTATAACGCAGGAGGATCATTATTGAACACAGCTGAGACATGTTTGCTGAAGTAAAAAACAGAGACAGGGTGCCAATAGATGTGCTGCTTTGGTGTAAATGGTTATGGATGAATTACCTCACTTTTTCAGTTGCTTCATGGGATGTTTCGACTTTAGAGGATTACCTTCATGTGGTGCTAAGTGCTTTTGGCTCAGATCTCCCAAAATGTTTTCCTTTGCTTGGAAATGCTCTCAAACTGTTTTTGGTTTTTTTTGCAGTTTCAATGACACAGAAAACCCAAACTTGATGAAATCTTTTAGTACATTCTCTTTCCATCTGATGTGTTTTACAAATGATCTTCCCCTAACAAGTAAGACATTTGCCCACGTCTTTTCTTAATCGTATCTTTTCAACCCTTTGAATAGTGGGAAAATTGCGTAGAAAATACGAAACAAGCGAAGCAGACTTTTGCATCAAGCTTGTGTGTGATCGGTTATGATTGGACATGGAAAAAAATGGGGGCAGTCTGTTAAATAAAGCTTGGTTAACTGACCCCGTGGTAAACCCTGAACTCAGGGTTAATCAAACCAAAACCTGCTTACTCTGAGTATGTCTGATAAGGGTTAGCTTAATCAGCCTCCCAGTAGCCTCCAGTTAATTCGTGCACACGCCGAATACATTAAAACCCTTTCAATGGACCATGAAATTCACGAGTAACAATGGAAAACAAGCCACAGTGAATCATCCACCTCCATATATATCTAACTGTGCAACACCTGCCGTACTGAAGTGTTGTTTGTGATTGGCATATTTGATTTGGCTTTGTCTTTCCGTTGAATGTGCGTCCTGCCACATCTTTAGAGTGGAACCTAAAAGGATCAAATGGTGTCTCCTTGTTGCTGCATTTAGACTTCCTTGTGGCTGGCAACATTGCTCTTTAAACACTTGATGTGTTTTTGGAGGCAACAATTTATACAACACTGAAATGGTTTATTAAAGCTGATAGTTTTGCATTTTTCCATTTTGTTATCTGATATGAGATCAAAAATCTAAGAGATCCTGGAATCATGAACTGATCCTCTTTTCTCAGAGATGAACCCAAATCGTTTTGCCACAATGATTTAAATGTTGATGTTTGTAATTAATATTTGTTAGCCTGTTAGTTTACTGTTTCACATTTCTAATTAACTTAAGACCAATCAGACAAACTTCTCCTGTTATTTCATGATTCTCAAGTCCATTGTTTCTTGTTGGCAGATCTGTGGAGCGTCTGTTGCTCCTTTACAGCTACTGAGTTCCAGAATTTGAGTCATAACTCCCTTCATGGGATCAAAGTGTGATTCAAAGGAAATTATTTACAGGTTAACCCAGCCAAAGCTGACAAAACACATCTTTGTTGCCAACAGTGCTATGGCAGGGATTAGGCAGCGCTCAGATGGCTTGAGCCTTTTTTTTAACGCCAACATTCATCAAACTTTGGAGTATTTAAAGATCTGGCCTCAGCTTTTAACAGCTGATGAACATCGCTAAACCTTAGAGTGATGGTGTCCAGAGATAGACTAAGGATGGGTTTGTTTGTTTTTTTGCCATATTGTGCTAATGGACTTTTGGAACAGCATGCTCAAAAGTCTGGATCAGAAGTTGGCTCATCTGCAGATTTCACAAAACTCCTGTTGATTCAATTAACTGTAAGATGAGCTTTAAAAATAGGTCCTGACCAAATCCTTTGTCTGGATTTTCTTCAACCATAAGACCTCCTCTTGCAGGCTGGGGTTAAAAGATAGAATTCTGCTGATGATTCTTTTGGACTCATTTCAGGACCCGAGCAGACAGGTTTTTTTAGGAAGGCAAGCCTTGCTTAGTTTCTCAGTAAGAAGTAGCTTCTTAAGATGTGTTAACCACATAGTATGTTTAAGACATTTTTGATTCTATATACCCTTTAGCTTAACATGAAAGGATGTAATCACTGGTTGATTATTCACATTGACTTTTTATGAAGGTATTTGATCGTCATCGTCATGTAAACTATTTTTTTGGCTACTGTTTCAGAGAAATGTTAAATAACACAACATGGAGGAAATAGATATTTGATCCTTTGCTGATTTTTTAGGTTTGCCCACTTAAAAAGAAACTGAGTGTGTCATCCTACTGGTAGGTTTTTTTGTGAGAAATAGAAAATCAAAAAGAAAATCAAGTAATCCACTTTAATGATTTTTTTAAATTTGCATTTCATTGAGGGAAATAAGTATTTGAACCCTCTTGCATGAAAAACTTAGTGCTTTGGCAAAGCCTTATTATTAAGCACAGAGGTTTCTTGTAATCGATGAGCAGGTTTCTACACATATCAGAAGGAATTCTGGTACACTCTTTTTAAATTCTAAATTATTCTGATTTGGTGACTCACTTCTTATAGGATTGAGGTCGAGAGACTAGCTGGATCACTCCATGACCTTGAGATGCTTCTTCAGCCATTCTTTGGTTGCCTTGGCTGTATGTTTTGGGTCATGATCCTGTTGGAACACCAATCCACCACCTATTTTAAACCTCCTGATGGAGGGAAGGAGGTTCTCACTCAGGATTGGACAGCACGTGGCTCCTCCCATCCACACAGTGAAGTAGCCCTATGCAGAAAAACACCCCCAAAGCATAATGCTTCCACCTCCATGCTTGACAGTGGGGATGGTGTTCTTGGGGTCATAGACAGCATTTCTCTTCCTCCAATCACGGCGAGTTGAGTTGATGCCAAAGAGCTCCATGTTGGTCTGATCTGACCACAGCACCTTCTTCAATCACTCTCTGAATCATGAAGATGTTCATTGGTAAACTTCAAACTGCACACGTGCAGAAGGGGGACTTGGTGAGATATTACACCACTGCGGTGTAAAGTATTTCCAGTGTTGTTTTTTTGGTGACTGTGGTTCTAGCTGCTTTGAGCTCATCCACTAACTCCTGCTGTGTTGGTTTGTTGTTGTTAGATGTATGCAGATTTTCTTTTGCATAAACAAATTTATAAATAGTATGAAAACATCTTAAATGTAATGAAATGCACTAATACATTAAAATACTTTTTTTCAACAAAAGTCGTTAAAACGAAATGCATTGTGGTCTATGTTCGGTTTTTTTTTCTTTCACACAGACTTCTGAAAAAACACACTATATAGAAAATATGCGGTGAGTAATTAAGGAATGCAGACGCAAAGACTTTTTGACTTTTTTTTTTTGTTATTTACACTTTGTTATTTATGCACCTATTTTATATTCTATACACGTTATTTACACCATTTACACTTTTACACGGATGTCGACCCGGCACTGCTGGTTGTAAAAACATCTCAATGGGTGGTTGGCGGTTCGCTGCTTGGGTCCTTGAATCATTTCCATTCATCGCTTCTTTCCTGTTCATTGATAACCTCCCTGAGAAACTGCAGATTTACGGAAACTTTTCCAGGCTCCTTCCTCCGCCATATTGGCTCAAAGTCCACAAGCCTGAATAACGAACGGCGAGCGCAGAAAAGCGCCAAAATGGAGAATCTGGGAGTAGTTTCATAACTCAGGAGTGGGAGGAGCCTGTTTTTCTGGAAGCTCCCTGCCGCCGCGAGCCGGGAGATCTCTCACGGGCGACGGTGGGAGGAACAGGAGAGAAACTCCGGGCTGCCGAGCCTACCGGGGGAGAAAAGGCAGCTACGGGCGCGCGAGGCTGGAGTCCGGCCCGTCACGCGCACAGGAGGAGCGAGCGCGCGACTCTGATGACAATCACCCGCGGGATGCGATCACTGTGACCCACCTGGACCAATGTAACCGGAGTCTGATGAACAACACCGCCCACTGGGTCCGTGGGGGCATTCCTTCCGGTGCGACTGCAGCCGCGAGACAACCCGCGCGCGCGGTGGACTACTTCTCGTTGTGTGCCGGTTCTCTCGCGCCGTGTGTTTCAGCGCGTAACCAGGACCCGGAGAAGCTTCGGGAAAGGCGGGACCGAGCCGGTGGGCTCTCGTGCTGGATCAGTGAGGACTCCGTTCTGCCGCCCACCACCCCGCGACAGAAGCGGCGTCGCTCCCGCTCTCGGTGTGCTCGGTGAGGGGGCGGATGGGTCGGGGGGTCGACGGAGGAGGCAGCCGCTAAGCAGGAGAGACCGTCGCTCCGCAGCTCCCCCCCGCGCCTCACCGCAGCTGTCGGCGCAGAGCTGACGCTCCTGGCCTTCCTCTCAGGAACATAATCCGGTTTGGGACGCACGCTTCAGGGGGAGAGCTGTTCTCCCCTGCCGGACCGGGACTATGGCGGACGACGACGTTCTCTTTGAAGATGTGTACGAGCTGTGCGAGGTCATCGGCAAGTAAGTGTTCCTCCGCGGCTCGGGTTCCTCCGCCGTGAGTCACCTGGGCTTCTAATGAGCTTCTCCTGATGGGTTGTCACGCGGGTGCGCGCACTGCATGGTGGGTTTTGTGCGGAACACAGAGAGGGTGACGTGATCCTTGCGCCTTGAATTTATTTGCTGTCATTCAATCTGAAAGTGCCACTCTCAGCCAGGGGCAGTTGTTGCAGGGATGAAAGGGCAGGAAGCTCCGTGAGTCACACACATCTGCTGTAATCCAGGCCTCCTGGATCTGCTCCCATGGTGTCCGTTTTCACACTGAAGCCTCCAAAAGGTGGATCAAGTTCCAGTCCATCATTCTACTTTGTCTGACTCACATGTTCAACAAGACGCCTGCAGATTATTCCCTCAGATTGAGTATTACTTCTGCTCTCACCTTTCATTTCTAATCATGTTTTAGCCATCTGTGCTGCCACAAATCCTGGTGTATGGCTGACTTTTATCCTGTAATTAAAATCCAAACGAGGAGGCGTGCAGAGGAAAAGCCAAGCTGAAGCTAACACTTCACTGGATCTGCAAACACAAGCTCCACCTGCAACCAAGTTCTGGCTGTCACTCAGCCTGAGCAAGCTGACTGGTTAGGGGACTTGTCTGTGATGTCACAGAGATGGTTGATGCTGACACTGTGATCAGACCTGCGTGTTTAGGCAAGCCTGAAAATGGTTTGTGCTTTTTTTTTTCTTCTTCTTTTTTTTAAATCTCATGCAGTCACAAGCAATTTCAGCCGGTCTCACTCAAAGGTTTCCAAGCGTGCGAGCCAAAAGAGAGGAAAAGCCCTGCCAGTTCTGCTGAATGCATAATGTAGAAACTTCTAATGGCCATTTAAAAAAAGCCTTCTTCAATCAAAGATCCAGAGGACCACTTTAAATTTAAATGATTTGAGTCAGCGGCGCCAAAGCGGTTGGACTTCCCTGAATCCCAGCCTCACTCATGTTCTTCAGCAGATTGCCTGTGATTTAATGTGCAGAGGGCGAGAGCAGCCTTTTCATCAGCCGACCCGCTGTTCGCTGTGTGAAAAGCTGCCGCAGCCACGGCTCCTTTTCAAGACTCTTATGAAGCTCCAGTTGTGGCGTGTGATCCAGAAACGGACCGGATTGAGCAGAATCAAACCCGGCCTCACTTCAAGAGCCCGGGACGCTGCATGTGGTGTCCGAGTGCATGTTCTGGGCTGGATGCAAGACTAAATATAGGTCAAATGGAATTGTGCTGGTGCGGCTTTGTATGTTTCCTCGAGGCTGTGCAAAGTGGACTTGTAGTGTAGGCGGTGTGTGTTGTTAAATACACTTGTTCATCTGTGCTGGTATTTAGAAAGTCGGTAGTGAAAACCTCAGTGGGGTTGCCTAAGTTTTAGCACAACAGAATGAAGAGATGCGACAGATGGGAGGATTCAAAGAAAGACACTGAGACGGCGAGGGGGTAAACCCGGGATGGAAAAAAAGCCGTTTCTCTGGAGATGAGAAGAGAGGAGAGCAGGAGGAGTGAGGGGCTCGTAGAAGGAAGCAGTCCATTAGTTTGACTCAGACATTAAGCGACATGCTGTGCCTTCAGGTCATGGACTTTTCTAGTTCATCCTCAGAAGAGTGTGTTCCTGAGCTTTTCTCCACTAGAAGAGACGGAGCGGAATTCTGCAGAAAGACACAAACTACAAGCTTTGGTTTTTTAAAATTATTTTTGCAGCTCTAAACCCAAACATGCCATAGATGCCAGCCTACTTCTCTTCGGTTCCTATACATCTATGAATAGCTAGTTTTTGAAATAATTGCTGTTAGCAGAACACAAAACCGTTCCCTGTGGTCATTTAACCATAAATGTGTCATTTTCTAGTACGTCGTTTTTCCAGAGTGATAGGAGTTCTCTTCTGAATTGTCGGCGCGGGGCAACCCCGACCAACGTCCCATCACCCATAACTGAGAGCTGTCTGTTTACATACACACTCTGCTGCTAGCCTACAGCCCCTCACACACCCCAACCTAACGTTATCGGTGCAACGAAAAATGGCGAGCAATTTTGGAGCAATCCAGTCGTACAGTTTTGAGCCAGATTCCCAGCTCAGACGAGGAAAACAATCTGGTCAGCTTAACGTGGATCTTCGTGAAAAGCACAGATGAGTTCCTATCACCTTGCCAAATACTTTATGATCTCTGCAGTCCTGAACGATTGGCTGTATTTTGGGTTTATCAAGGAATTAAGTCTCTTCCTTTCATTTCAACAGTACTGATCTGCTTCACTCTGTCTGGAATGAATTGCCTTTCATTTACATAGCTGATGGCCTTAGAGAAACACTCAGGTGCATATTAAGGCTAAATTCAACATCAGCCCAGGCAGCTGTAGGTTTGTGTGGGTCTCCTGTCCTGCAGCTGTGATGTTTCATGTGTTCCATTCCTAAAGTTGACCAGTTGTGAAGGCTGAGGCTTGGCCCCATGTCCCTGTGGAAGGAGCTGACACACCCCACACAATGTACCGGGACCGTCAGGCCTCAAGTTCGGTTTCACTCCTGCCTTTTTCAGCTTTTCTTCTGAATTCCCAAAGAGAAAGGTGCGAGTTAAATAGCTTTTGCATTTGAACAGAATAATTCAGGCATGATTTCTTTAATTAACTGTGTGAATACTGACCTAGATCAGCGCGGGTTCCTTTTGCTCTGCAGCCAAGCCTCATAGAGCTACCTCCAGGGCCTGGTTTGTTAGCAGCAGCTGTTTTTTTTCGGACTAAAGTTGGCCATTACCAGTAGCATTGTGTATTGATGAATTAACCAGAGCTGCTTTGATAATAACCCACTCGTCCAGCTGATCTGAGGTCAGAGAGTCGGTAAGCTGCATGAGCACTGATAATCACATTTATAAAGGCATTCTGTCCACTTCTAACAGCTGTTTTCAATGAGAGTAATAAAGGCAGCTTGGGTCTGCTCCAGTCTAGTCTGTTTTCTTAACAGCTGGGCTGTTTTACAGGTTAAAGGCAGTTTTATGTTCTTTTATTACCGTGAAGTACAGATGTTTACTCTGAATCAAGTGGGTCACTGCTTTATAAGGTATTTAAAATCAAGGATTTTTGAACAACATAGAGATGCTGAAAAGCTTGCAAGCATAAGCCCTGACCACTATAATGCCTTTTTTAGGTTTAACCTTAAATAAACAGAAGTTTTCAATGTTTTTCAGGTTCTGGGACAAATCACATGTATTAACTGGACTGATGATCTCTGACATGATGATCTTTGTGATGTCCCTCTCTGTCATTCGGGAAATGAACGATTGGACAGGCTGTGGTGAAGTGAGGGTTTTGTTGGGTCCACTCCATAAACATTCCCTCCATCTTCTGAATCCCTTTTGGGGTCATGGGCTTGCTGGAGCCAACCCAGCTGCTGCTGGGCGAAGGCGGGGTACACCCTGGACAGGTTGCTAGTCTGTCACAGTGCTACACATTCACACATATATTCACATTCACACTTAAGGACAATTTAGAATCATCAATTAACCGATGAAACGTGTTTGGGCTGTTGGATGGAAGCTGGAGTGCACAAAACATGCACAAAGAGAACTGCAAACTCCACACAGAAAGAACCCAGCCTGCTCGCTGTGAGACCTAACCACTACACCACCTCGCAGCCCATACTCCATAAACATATTTCAAAAATAACCACCCTGAAAATGATTTTATCCTCAGGCCATAAACCGAGTGTGGAGCTGACTGCTAAACAAAGCAACAAGCATCAGAAAAGTTTGAGCTGTGGGCAGATTTGTTGTGTAAAGTTGGACTTGATACATGGTAGAAAGGGGTGCAACGATTAACTTTAATGATTCAATTCACATCATAATTTGTGGTTGCTGATACAAATCATAGTCGATATTTGTCCATTTTGAACATTCCGGTTGGATTCCATTTACTGACCTAAAATCAGTCCAGGACATATTTATGCAAAACTAGTGTGACTCAGAGATAAATACCTGGTACTGAACAGTGCAGATGAAGTTTTCCAGATTCCTTGTTTTTCCTACTAGATAATCAAGTGTAAAATAAATATGTACAAACAAACAAGAATTCAAGGCAGTAAAATACCTAAATTAAACCTACCGTACTTCAATCCAAATGGCATTTTTTCTAATGACGATATAATCGACGTATTTAATTTTGAATAAAAAAAAATAGTGGGATTTGATTAAGAACTTTCCTCAGACAGATCCATCTGGTAGGAATTTAAACGGATTAATCAATTAAGTTGACTGATCCATACACCCCTAATGGTAGATGATGGCTGTTTCTCCATTCTGCCCCCAGTGTTCATTTGAGGAACTGCAACATTTGGCACATCTGCTTTCTTTCAAACTCAGGAATAGAATCTGGGAATTTGATTTTGACGTGAATCACAATTCGTGTCCAAGTGTGTCACAGAAAAGGGTCTGAAAACTTAGGACCATGTGATATTTCAGTTTTTCTTTTTTTAAAAATCTGCAAAAATATCAACAATCCTGTGTTTTTTTGTCAGTATGGGTTCTGTGTGTACATTCATGAGGAAATAAATGATTTTAAATTATTTTAGCAAATGGCTGCAATATAACAAAGAGTGAAACATTTAAGGGGGTCTGAATACTTTGTGTACCCACTGTATATTGTTTTTTTGACATGATTTAAAAAGGGTCTCTAGAAAAAGATTTCTTAAATTTAGAGACTAAAGTGCTTTTCAAACACCCTCTTTAAAAAATATGCTTTTAAAGAAAATGTGTTTACCAGCTTGCAGAGCCTTTAGGTTAAACAGGAATACAATACTTAAAGGCTGGTTTCTGCATGCAATAAAACACAATGATACTTGTCCAGTAAAATGTTTATCTTCTGTCTCATGATAGTGGTGGAGAGGGTTCCCCAAAAGATTGAAGCACTACTTATTGGAAAAGAACACAGAACACTTTTGTGAAATATCTTTAAGTTTGAGAAACTAAGAATCATTTTCATTAATCTCAACTAAACATTGATGCTAGCTAATTTAAATTCAGATGCAGGTGTTTTTTTTTTATTGCATTTGCTATCAAATATTGCAGAAAACCCCCCAAAACACAGCACTTGCACCTTGAACTGATTAAAAAATGGATGTTCAGACAGAGGCTTTTTGTTTTATGTCAGTTGTTTTAAGTTGATGGATGCCTCTGTCATTTTTTTTTACTTTTATTTTGCTTTGCTGCTTTCTGTGCAGATCATAGGGTTTTGTAAGGCTTTTGGGAGATTTTGCGTTTTCAAAACTGTATAACGACAGAAAATAACGTATTGCATTCTTTATAAATAGATACAACCGTAGGTCTTTCAAAAGCAAATCTATACCTAAATACTGATCGCCTGGAAGCCTTTTATTAGATGAATGAATGAACTTCTTTTTGACAGGAGTTTGGAGCACAGTTCCAAGAGTCCTGGCTGCTGCAACACTCCAGAAATGATGGGTAAAGCAGAGGGTGCTTGGAAAGGATTTTCAGCAGAAAACTGAATGTATTTAGTCGGCCCTGACCCTTTCTGTAGGAAAGAGAAAAGTCGATGTGCTCGTACTTTTGATTTTAGGCAGGAACACGGATGTTTTTGTTTCATATTTAGCAATATTTTTTGGTAAAATGGGCGTAAATTTTTTGGCATCTGCATGTGTTGTTTTTTTTTTTTTTATTTTCCAAGCCTTTAGAATTGGGGGGCGCGTGTATTGGGGTGTTTGTAACACACATAAATGTCTTAAAAAGTTCCATGACTTTTCCAATCAACTATTCTTTTCGGGTAGTTGTGGTCCCAAAGAGCATAAACCACCCATTTGGGAATTTAGATGAAACATCTGGCAAAAGACATGAACGTGTAATGGGAAAAGACCAACAATGCACGGTGTCATGAAACATACAAAGCACACTTAAAAACAGATTCCTCTACTGTTGGAAGGCTTGTTTATTACTTCATTCAAGCAATCAATGGTGTGAACAGCAGAACTAAGTACGAGTCGTGCCAAAGAAAAGAATTCTCTGCCAAAAGCAAACGGCTTCTTTTGTCACTGAGTCTTGTTTGAATTGGAGAATTAGAGGTTAAAGAAATATGTTTTATTGACAGTTTAACAATTAATCAATTTAACAACCAGGTGTCAACAACCACTAGTATCCGAATATCAAAAGTCTGATACCAGTGGCAGAATGTCATCTGATATCTTTGTTTATTGAGATTGCCTTTGACGATAAGCCTGGTTTTTCTAGTGAGGGCCCATACCATTATACTGCCTTTACTAAAGTATGTTAAGCCATCATAGCAGCAATCAGAATAATGCTCTCAGTGTTTTCTCCACACTTTGATCCAAAAGCAGTTGTCAGAATCTGGACTTTTCACTGAGCATAGCAATCCTAGTATCCAGGCTCCATTGTTGCTGACACTAGAGCAGACACGGCTGACGATGAAGGAAAGGCATGGCAGACATCCTTGTGGCTTTATGAGGCTGGATGTTGGCTGATTCAGACAGTTTGGGCAGAAAGTGGTCGTCTA
The DNA here is from genome assembly GCA_036245035.1 of Adrianichthys oophorus. Taxonomy (NCBI): domain Eukaryota; kingdom Metazoa; phylum Chordata; class Actinopteri; order Beloniformes; family Adrianichthyidae; genus Adrianichthys; species Adrianichthys oophorus. Next base: position 3,068,114 of record BSAI01000005.1, read on the forward strand.
TTTTGTCCTGCAAACCCTGACTTCAAATTTGAAGCAGCCATGCTACGGTACCTGAGTACCAAGGTGAGGAAGGTTTTTACAGCCTGTCTGTTATATGGAACTTGGTCTTCAGTTCGGGTACGCTACAAGTACTCACTCACAGCGGATTTTCTTATCCTCAGCGTGAAATCGCGCCATTGCAAGATTTCAGAAAGTGTCACTCATATTCTGCAATTTCTCATTTGGAAATAAATGAAGTAGATTCAGACAAATAAAGATCATGGTTTTTAACCGAGATATCCCAACCCTTTTCACTTTGATTTCATTATTATGCATGTCATGAAGGTTTGAAGGTTTGTCTGATAAACTGTTGAGTTAGTCCTATCTGTAAACAGTGTTACCTCTTTTGCCACAGGGGTTACGTTCTAAAACATAACCTGCAATATGTGAATTCACAAAGAAGGTTTACATATGTGTAAGGCTGTAAAACTCCTCACTACGCACTTCGTTTTCACACTTTTCTCTCTTGTTTAAACTCTCAAAGTTCAAACCTTCAAAGAAAAATAAGTCCAGAATTAAAGAATGAACACAAAGATCTGATTGTGATCCAAGATTTATGTACATTTGGCAAGATAACGTAAACTGTACAGGAGACACGATACAAAGGAGATCGATAACAGTCTGCAGCCAATCAGGACACAGAACACAAAGAGCTAAAAAAAAAAAGTCAAAAAACCTTGTAAAGTGGCACCGACAAAAAGTAAAGTGGTAAAATAAAAACTGTAAAGCGCTTTGGGCCTTCAAGGAAGGTAGAAAAGCGCTATACAAGTATACGCCATTTACCATCTTATCATTTAGACCAGAATTGTCAGGAGATGAGCTGAAAGACCACAGCGACTGCAGGCAGCAAAGGAACTTTGCTTGTATCCTCCTGAAGAACTCATAAGTGAATTCTTAGGCACAGAACTCAAACTAAATTGTCAGCTAATCTCTTGTAAAGCAGCAAGGAGACTGAAATGTGTCTTCACTCATTTATGAAGTTCAGTACAGTCTGTTCAAATAGCCAGCTCTTCAAGCCTCTCGACTAAATGCTTTTTGTCTTCCTTAGGAATGATGCAGATTAGACCTTCTTGCGTAAAATGAAAGGAGGTGCCACAGGTGCCGGCAGAAAAACAGCATGTACCTACTGGATATAAACTAGAACCACCAGAGGCACGAGCGGATAAACGATGAACATGATCCGTGTTGGGGGTTGATTGTTTTTCTTTCAGAAGCACAGCATTACCTGACTGTCACATGAAGGAAAGCTGTGAGAGCCTGATGAGGACCCTCCATGTTGGGCCAGCTGTCCTTTTCCCCGTCCCCGCCCCGAGCTGGAAGCAGCTCCACGTTGAAGAGCACCGAAGCATGGCTGACCGTGCACACACCAACTGGCACACGGCTAATGCACCAGCTGCGTGCGCTGTGTGTGAGCACACGTGTTGTCTGAGTCAGAGCCGGGTACTGCGGTCACAGTAGGTTTTCTGTTGGCTAACAAAGAGCCAGCACCTTTGTTTCTGCATTATTGATGAATTCTTTACTGTGTGTCTCCAACAGAGATGACATGTGATACCGCAAGAATTGGTTCATTGGAGAGTTAATTAAAGATTCCCTCCAATGAAAATTGTGTTTCTGGTCTTTTTAACATGTTCTTGTGGAATTTTTGTCACGGTGGAGGACATATTTCAAAGGAAATTGGGCTCAAAATTGCATTTCTGAGTGTTTCTTTATTCAAATTGTGAACCAGGGGCAGAAAAAGAAATGCTGTTTAAAAAAGAGCTTATTTGTGACAAAGAAAACACGCTGGGCGGGCCACAAGCTTTGCCCCCCGCAGTCAGATATTACTCTAGATTCTTGTTTCACCTGTAATGTTAGGTTGGGGGTGTGAGGGGCTGTAAGCTAGTGGGAGAGCTTGTAAAGCTCTCAGCAATGAGGAGAGCAAAGTTGAACAACTCAGAGGTGAATTTTAATGAACTATTACTGCTCTGCAGAAACTATGCCCTAGAAAACACCTGTTTTTTGTTTTGTGGCTAAAATGGCATTAAAAGACCAGTGGGGGCGCTTTTACGATAGATGCTGTTTTTGTTTAACATCCTCCCATATCATTTTTTTCTATGATTTCTTAGAAGCAACAAATGATTTCTTTTCTTTCTTTTTCTCTTTTGTTTTTCTCTTCTGTCCTGCTTTCGCCAAGTTCTGTATTTTTGTTTTTTTCACTCTAGACCATTTTCCACGGTACATGCCGAAGCACACAGTCACCTGGGTTACAGCTGCACGCTCACGCCTGGAAAAATATCACAGTCATGTAACACCGGGAACACATTTCCTTCTCAAGCTTTGGAAGTTTTTGTCTCAAGTTAACTATTCCAAAAACACTCAAATTCTGAAATGACTATTCTCTAAAGCTTATGTGTTTACAGATGTTAAGAGACTCTGTAAGAAGTCACCGTGTGCAGGGATTCTGATATTTTGGATCGAGTTTTATTGAGCTTTTTCACTGGAGACACTGTTTTTGAAAGATTGATTTATTTAATGCTGTGATTCTGGCAGCTTTATGCGTTTCTACTGCCTGACTAATGCATTCAAAACAGTTTTTTTTAGTTAACCGCTATATAACGAGGCAGTCCAATTAACTTCAGATTTATTTAACAATTAAAATCAAGGCATGATGGCTCTCACATTCAGCCTTGCAATTAAAAAGATGCACTGGCTCAATGACAGGAAGATCATCTTCATGGTGCCTCCTCAGCTCCTGGACGGAGTTTCTGAGGATTCGTAAATTCAGCCAACTGTTTGATTCTGTTTTTTTTTATTGGATTTAAGACCATAAATCACATAATCTACAAACAAACATCAACTGTGTGCTCAAGACAAAGTATTATTTTTAAAACCAAAAGGAAGAGAGCTTTGAAGCACATTGCTTTCTCCTCTCATGGGAATGTGTGTGTACGATGTGGAAATGGGCAAGATTAAGTGAAAGGGAGAGTTTTATGGAGTCTAACTTTGGGTCCACCCACTCAACAGTCAGAAAAATGTATTGATTGGCTGTTGGACAAACGTCAAACTTGAGTTAACCCAAACGTTGTAGTCTGTGGCTTTGTTGGACATTTTATCTCTGTAGTGCTGTCAAGATATGGCTTTAAACATACTTAAACAACTGTTTTTAAACAAAAACATTATCAATAAGGATGTCCTGATCAGGGCTGCACGGTGGAGCAGTGGTTAGCGCTCCTGCCTCACAGCAAGAAGGTTCCCGGTTCAAGTCCTGGCTGGGGGACCTTTCTGTGTGGAGTTTGCATGTTCTCCCCGTGCATGCGTGGGTTTTCTCCGGGTACTCCGGCTTCCTCCCACCGTCCAAAAACATGCTTCACAGGTTAATTGGTTACTCTAAATTGTGCATGGGTGTGAATGTGAGTGTGTATGGATGTGTGATTGTGGCCTCTGCGACAGACTGGCGACCAGTCCAGGGGTGTACCCTGCCTTCGCCCATGAGTAGCCGGGTTAGGCTCCGGCAACCCCGTGACCCCGAAAGGGATAAAGTGTATTGGAAAATTAATGAATGAATGAATGATGTCCTGATCAGATTTGATTTTGAGGATCTGCCAATATGTCCCGATCTGATCCAATGTTATTAGTGAAAGTTCTATGCTAATACTTATGAAGTTATTAGTTCTCCTGCCTCACAGTGTGAATGTCCTGGTTTTGTTTGGCTTTTGTATTTCTGTGTGGAGTTTGCATGCTCCCCTCATGCATGTCTGGGTTTACTATTGGCGCTTCAGCTGAATTGTCCCAAGGTGTGAACGTAAGTGTGCATTTGTCTCTGTGTGGTCCTGCGATCAACTGTCCTACAACAGTGCAGGCTCCATCATCCCCGTGACCCCATGACAGGATTAGGCTGGTGTAAAAAATGGGTTGATGGATGGATGGATGGATGGAAAAGTGAAGTGTTTTGGATGCTTTGTAATGCAACTATTGGGACTTCATTATCGTCTCAGTGATGGTTATATATCCAAAATATCCAGATCGCTATTTATTACCAATCATCGATTTGATGGCAATAAAATGTTTTGCGGTGTTTAATCCAGACGTGGCGTCCAAAAACAGGAAAAGGAAAAGCAGATCCAAACCGAAGGGTAAAAATAATGAGGTGGAAAGCTTCTTTTTTGAAATATCATTGATTTGAAAGGGTCTTAATGGACTGCTGGCACATTGAGCCGGGCAATTGTGGTTGTGCTGACATATTGTCAGACAGATGGTGACACATGCTCTGTGTCCCAGCAGCACTGTAGGTCCAACTGGAGGCTTAGTGATGGATGGGTGTCTGTGGGGATCACAGTCAGTACAGCTCTGGGCTGTTTTTCTTTTCACTTTTGGCAAAGTCATGACTAGTTAATTTTTTTGAACTGCATTTCTTTTCTCACTAATGATTAACAAAAGGGGGACTTAGCGCATTAACCAAAGTACATCTGGCTCTTCTGGCATGAATTCCTCCATGGGAAGAATCCATAACGTCATGTTTTGGAAGCAAACAAAAAAATTAGCAAATTTGTTACCAGGCATACATGTTTTTTTTTCTTATCCATTTGTCTGTCGCACACACGTCATCCTCAGTGTTGTTCGTGTGTTAATTTGACTACTGACGGCCGTGGTGCAGTGGTAGAGCAGTTAACACCTGATGGAAAGATTGCAGGTTCGGTTTCGACCTTGCCCATCCTTGGGCAAGACACTGAACAGCACATTGCTCCTGGTAGTGACAGTTTGGTACCAGTGTTGGTACCAGCGGCTGCCATCAGTGTGTGTTTGTAGGGGTTAAAGGGGATTGTGACTGTAAAACTTTGGGTCTTCGAGGAAGCTAGTAAATACGCCTTTTACCTTTTACTATTTCAAGCTTAGTTTAGTTCAGTTTCAATCAAATGTTTGTGTTTTGAAAAGTCCATGTGCGTAATTTCTTTACTGATAGACGCAAACGCCATCATTCAATCGGTGATCTCCTGAAGTACCTACCCTTTCCGGTTTGCTTTTGGTTTTCCTTTTCCCAAATGTCATTTTGTTCTCTGACTTTTTTTTTTAAAAGTTTCCTTGTGATCTTTTAAATGTTTCATTTCATTCTATTTCTTTTGTTTGTTTTGGTTTCTGGGATTTGGTTTTGATTTCTAAAATGTAATTTTATTTTGAAATATTAGTTTTCCTTTTTAAATTGTGGTTGTGATTTTTGAAATGTTTAATTTAATTTTCTTTTCTGAAAAGTTTTTGGTTTATTTATTTCTGGTTTCTGAAGTTTTATTTTGATTTCTAAAATGTAATTTTGTTTTTTCTATGATTTGTTTTGTTTTTCTAATTGTCGTTATATTTCAATTGTTTTGTGTCAAGTGATTTGTGAATGTGATTTGCACTTCAGGGCCACCGTAGTTTTTAGCCAAAATGAAAAAAATACCAACCCTGTGTTGTTTTCTCTGACATTGTTTCTGGAGAGCAGGAGTAAAAGGTAAGTGGCGTTTACTTCTATAGCGCTTTTCTACCGTCCTCGAAGGCCCAAAGCATTTTACAGTCTCAGTCCCATTCACACACTGATGGCGGGTCCACTGCCGAACACTGGCGCCAACCTTCCACCAGAGGCAACGTGGGGTTCAGTGCTTTGCCGAAGGACACTTCGACACATGGGCGGGCAAGACGAGAATTGAACCTGCAATCTTCCAGTGAGAGGTCGACCGCTCTACTGCTGCACCAAGGCCGCCCTCTGCAGTAGTTCATTAGAAATTCTCATCTGAGTAGTGGGCAGGACACTTGATGAAGAGAAACTCCGCCCCGTTGCTGAGAGCTTGGAGCGGGGAGCTTGAGACCCGCCCAGCATGTTTTCTACATCACACATCATTTCTTTTTCAAACGGCTTTTTTCATCTGCTCCTGATTCACAACAATTTGAATGTAGAAATAGTCAAAAATGCAGTTTTATTTTCTTTATATATGTCCCGCATCATTAGAAACATGCCACTAGAACACGTGAAAAACACCAAAAACATGTTTTTCATTGGAGCAGGTCCTCAAAGTTCAGCTGAAGGGATTTTGCTTCAGCTGCCTGTCGACCAGCCTAATATTAATGCATCCTTCGCCAGAGCTGTTGATTTCTTTATTTAATGTTTGGAGGAATTTTAAATGAAGCATATGTAGATGCAGTGTCTCTATAAAACATCCAGCGATCCCCGACTTGAGCAGTGAATCTTCCTGCTCTGTCAGGGTCTGACATTTTGATGGCCAACAGCAGAGGCTTGTGGAGCAGCAGAGACATCCGACTGCATGTTGAAACGTGGATCAAAAGTTCCTTCAGAGCCCAAGCCTGTCAGATGTCTGAATGCGGCTAACTGTTCACACCACAGGCCGGGTGACATTTCTAAGTAGTGAACAGACAACCGCACAGACACTCACACTGTGGGCCGCTGAATCTTTTATGTCCTCCCACGGCTGACCCTGGTCAGAATCACAGCTTCTGTTTGTTCCTTTTGTTCGGCCTCTCAGCAACTCACAAAACTCTGTCATTACTCACCTTGACTGCGTAAAGCATCTAGAAAAGACCTTCAGGTTATATAAAAACAGAATTCAGAAGAGCTGCATCTTTTGGGCTGTCTGCACTGTGAGGGTGAAGAACATACAGCAACCACAGCCGTTTGCTCAGATGAGTGTGCAGTCCTCAAGAGCAGCTCATCTGCTGGAATCTTCATGTGCTTACACAGCAGATAGTCTGATGATGTGCTGGAGTGGGGTACTGACTGTATTGACACACGGACCCTTGCAAACATTTGCCCTCCTCTCTTCCTACAAGCTGTTTGCTCAAGAGAGAATGAGTGGAGATGAGGCTATTCTGAAAGGCATTGTTTAAAGGGGGAGTAAAGATGGAGAATGGGAGGAAAGTCACCGTGCTCGCTCACCTGTCAGTTAAGGAAAACAGTAAAACGCAGAACAAAAAGAAAATGCACCTGCAGATGGCTGAGCCGTGGTCTTCATCTCTGCAGTTTTACCGGAAAGACCCTTTCAGATGTTTCAGCCCTGCTGTCCGTGCCTCCATGGTGATTCAGGAACCACGATGATCCTCAGCTGGAAAACATGAGGCCTCGTTTCAGTCAACAGCTGTGCTGTCCCCTCAGCGAGCGGCTCATAAAGTCTAAGGCAATTTTAGTCCAATCCAATTGTCCAATTAATCCCATTGTCTCAAAGTCTACAAATCAAAAACCTTTTTTTCTCCAAAACGAACATAACTAAAAAAGAAAGGAATACAGTGGTCTCTCGGGAGTTTGCGGTTCACTTTTTGCAGTCTCGCTGAGTTTTTTCAGTCCAGTTTTCTATGCTTTTTTCTGGCATCTTGATTAGTTGCACAGCGGTCCCTCTTGATATCAAAATGAACTTTTTTCAGTCTTCTTGTTTCGCTGATTTTTTCCAGTGCAATTTTACATAGTTTTCCTTTTTTGTTGTTTTCTGCATTCTAATTGGCTGTAGACCTTGTCAATCAACCTCCTCTGTCCTGCGTAAGAATGCGTTCAGATTGCCAGCTTCACTTATTCTTTATCTTTGTTTTCCTTCTATAAAACTGGACTTTTTTTTCCTATGAAGGTTTAAAATTTGAGTTCAAACAGGAGAGAAAAATGTGAAAATCTTCATGTCTGTTTGAGAAAAGTCAAAAAAGTGTGTAATGAGGAGTTTACAGCCTTAAAACATTTGTAATAATACTTTGTGGATTTCACCTATCGTGAGTTATTGTTAGAGTGCAACCCTCGTAATAAAGGAGGGACCACTCTACATGAAATTATTGAGCAAACAAAGTAGAAAACAGTGCGATTGAAATGACCATTTTTTTGTGTAATTTTAAAAACGTGTTGAAATAGTTGCTCCAGCATATTTCTACATTTCAATTAAATTCAGGCAAACTAAAAAGTTTCTATAAAAGATGCATTCAAACAACAATACCTCTAAGAATACTGATCGATAGAAAGGCAGCCAAAACATCTACTGACCAACAACGAACCAAGATGTAGTGAAAAGAAGATTTCATCTCCATTTGTTTATAACTCAATGCTCTTATGTGAATTAGAATATTGACATAGTTAGTGTGATCCATCAGAACCACATGTTGTTGTTATCACCTTGTCATTGGAGGGTACTGCTAACTTACCACAATGATAACTTACCAGACAAATGCAGGTATTTTATACACCAGTGACATAAGATGTCATGAAATGTGTGAAACTTGAAAAACTACATTTTTTGAGGAAATCGACAGATGTACTAAAGTGGTTGAAGGTGTAATTGCTGTTCTCACAGATGAGTGACACGTGGAGAGCTTCAGCTTTGAGTTTGTTGATTCTCTATCAGTGTGGCAAATGTGCTTAGACTAATAATGACTAGTTTCTACAGATTAGTCAAAGATCTTAGGGGTTAATGATGGATGCTGATGTTTGCTGAGGAAGTAGAATGTCAATGCATTTGTGTAGAGATGTGTTTTCATCTGGTCAGAGGAGCATGCACCAACTCAATCATCTGCTTCTTTAGCAGCCCTGGGTTTTCCTGTGCAAAAGCACCAAACTTTCCAGTCCACTGACATGCAAGCCCCATGCTATAACCCACATGGCCTTTCGTTCATCTTTTAGCCTTTTTCTGCCATGTCTAAGTGTGTGTTTGCTGAAGTACTGGGGAGAGAGAAACATGCATTATCTGTGTTGTTGGACAGTGCTCACACATAATGAGCCAGCACTGGTAATTAAACGTAAAGACTATTCAGTTTAACTCATATTTCTTCACGCGTCTGTTGATGCCCCAGGCCTGAATTTTGTGGCCCGCACATTAGTGAGGACGCTAACCTTCGCAGTTCAGTGCAATTATTCAAATTAAAAGATCGTTTAGGACAAGATCCACGCGTCTGCACATTTGTACCCTGCCTGGCGGGGTGCACGGGTTTTTCTCCTGCAACATAATGAGAAATTTAGCGTGTTTATCCAATGGTGGGAGAACACTTCTGAACTTCTGTCTGTTCTGTCACAGTAAACCAAGTTCTAGTCCTCACTAGGTCTTAAAGGGAAATACAACCCCAGATCAAAAACAACAACTGACATGTTACGTCACAGGTTGGGCTACATCCTTTTCCAGTTGGCCTGACTGATTCATTAAAAACATTCAAAGAGCCACACATCATACAGCTGAATGGAAAGCTGCACCACGACCAACTACAGAGTTGGACAGCTGTTAAGAATGATTATTCTGGATGGGTGGGATGGCAAAAACAAACATTGTTTACACTACAGAAAAATACACCAGTCGTGGTTTTAAAAAGCTGTTCTCAAGGTTTGTTGGTTACATTACATCAATTATTTAAAATGAGACCACGTCTGAAGAAGGAAACGTGGTGATTGAGGGTTTTTAATCCTGCACAGCCATGAGTCAATCTCCTCCAATCTCATCATTGTGCCAGCAGCACATCTGCAATAACTCCAAGGGAAAATAAACAGAGATGTTGCAATGAAGCAAAGTCTGAACCGTTTCAAGGGTTTTATGCTTTAGTGGTTCTTGAGAGAGCCTAAACAAATTCCTGTGAACCTGAATAAAATGCAACAGAGCCATAATAGAGAGGAAAGTGTCCCTCCTTTTTTACACAATGAGTGAATGGGAACAAGATGGAGAAAGTTACGTTAGCCTATAGTAGGGGGAAAAACCTACTTCAATGAAAATTGTCTTTTTAACATGTTTTTATGGCATTTTTCTCATGATGGAAGAAATGCATAAAGAAAACTATGATCAAAACTTCAAATCGTTGTGAATCAGGAGCAGACCAAAAAAAAGCCATTTGAAAAAACTTGCAGTTGTCATGCACAAACTCCAGTCGGCGGGCCACAAGCTCCCTGCTTCGCTCCATTCTGATGCATCCTCTTGCAGGAAAATAGATCCAGGTACGTCTTCGTTTCCTGAGCTGGCATTTGGCTCAACACTGCACGGCTGGATGGCCCCGATATTGCTGGCCATTTTTGTTGCACCGCTAATGTTAACTTTGTGGTCGTGATAGGCTGTAAGCCAATGGGTGAGAGCGTAAACAAAGGGCCGATATAAGTGGAGGTCAACGGTCCTGCCCGCAACTCGGAGGCAAATTTCTGATGAACTGCTGCTCTGCAGAAACAATGTCCTAGAAAATGATGGTTTCTATATTTAGTCTAAAAACAGCAGAATCGTAAATAAAAAACCACTGAGAACGCTTTGAAAATAGATCAAAAGGGGATTGGAGTCGTGTCATAAAGTAACCAACACTTTAACAAATTTGCAATTGTATATTTTTTATTTTAACAGTGAATTAATTGTTTGTTTGTTTGTTTTTTACTTATGATTCATTAAAATACTAGATTTATTTAGATTTTTTTGTGACTATATTGATTGAATTTCTCTGTGTTTCAATCCCTTGTGATTAAAGCATTGTTTATTTGAGCTTCCACAGTAAACTACTGGCAACAAAAGTAACTCAGCAGAAAAGAGGTTTGTGGAAATGATGAAGCCAGTGATGTGCATAGACGTGTTATGTGAGCTGCAGTGGGATTGAAAGTGATGATTATAATGGCATGGAGATCTTAACATGATGTAACTGTGACATTATGCAGTCTGAGCCCTTACATTACCCTGTTGTTTCCAGGTTTGACTTGTCTGTCAGCGTTTTGTTTCAGGGGTTCAGTCTGACTTCCATCAGCAGTCTTTCTTCATTGTAGAGCAACAGCCCAAACTTTATTTTTAAAAAAACATGAACGTTTACAATAAAAATCAATGTTTCCATTGTTAGTGTCTGTGGTTAAAGCATTGAAGCCACTTTAACAGTTAAGAAGAACATTTGTGTTTCTGTTTTTGTGTAGTCATGTGTGTCTTTAGTCTGGGTCACTCCATTTATGCAAAGCAAATCTGATCCTATACTATGTAACAGCATGCATGTGTGTGTGTTTGTGTCAGACCTGTGTGGGACTCCTTGGTGTGTATGTGGGCTAATCTTAGCTTTAGTTGCGGATTAAGAGACATTTAAGAGACCTAAGCACATGACTGCTGCTGCTGGACAGAGCTGTGGAGCAAAACACACTGTTTTTGAGCTTCAACTCATTGTAGAAAATATTCCTGAAACATCACCTGTGTTGATGAGGCTAAAAAGTTCCCCTTCCAAAAATGTTTAAGTTTGGATTGTTTGGCTAAAAACAGGCATCGCTGTTTGTCTTCATGTAATTAAACTGACATTTATAGCACATCCATGATGACTGACTAAAATACTCCTAAATCTGTTTAGACGAGTCACTGTCAGAAAACTGCTGCGAAGAAAAGCAAAAATATTTGTAATTAAGATGACATTAACATTTAACATTGTGAAAGCTCTGTTTGTCACACTATCAGGGAGAAACCTTGGCTTGTTTTGGTTTGGAGTGTTGTCTAGCAGTGATTTTTCCCTAAATGCCTTCCCTACTGTCATTATGCTGTTTTATGAAAACATCAGAGCACTTACTGTGCCTTCCTGCTGCCATGCAGCACCATCATGACTTATGATATATGAGGAAAAAGAGGAATTACAGCTTTGATTGGAGGCATCTACGGTGAGCTTCAAGCAGACGTCTGAGCTTGCTGTGAAAATGAGAAACAAAGGAACCCACAATTATTCATTTCCAAAGCACATGGGAAGAGAAAAAACAGTGCTGACATTTAGGTGAAAGAAAGAGGGGACAAGACAGATGGCCGCTTCACTCCCACTGCCCGTAAGTGGAGTTTTACAAGTTTTTTGGAATGCAGGACGGGTGGTTTGAGGTGGGATGAGTGACCATGAAACTGACGAGGTGCGATGCCAGAGAGATGACGTCATGTCAAAATTCTGAAAACAGGACGGGGGTTCGAACGTCTGAAACTGTCAAACACATAGATCAAGCAAACCAAATAAAAGGCCCAATTTACCAAAGATAGGAGGATTTTTTGGCTGAAGCCATAACAAATCTAGATTTGGGTCAAACAAGAGACTAAAGGAAAAAAGGCAGCTTTCATGAATCCTTCTTTTTCGTTCTTCAACGAAATATTGTACAGGAGCGGCTGGATGGCTAAGTTGGCTGTGTGTGGGACTGGTGCGCAGGAAACCTGGGTTAGCTTCTCGTGGCGCGCAATGACCTTAATCCTGTGTGGGTCTTTAGGCAAGACACTTCACGCAGCTGCCTAAGCTATGTAGCCACAAGGGGACCAAAGTCTGGGTCTCTCTGCCAGTCCCCAGACCAGATAAAAGACAGGGTTGTGTTAGGAAGGGCAGCCGGCGTAAAAAAACACATTCGCTGTGGAGACCCCTGATGAGATGTGCCGAAAGGTAAACAACAATGAAACATGGACAAAACACAGACAAAAACAAAGATCTTTAAATAAAGAAGTTTTATTTGGCCCAACAAAAAGTACGTGGATCTGAATTAAACTTAACCAAATGTAACTAAGAGAATCAGACTGACTGCAGCAAAACTGACCCACAAACAGGAAACATTAGGGGGATTTTATACTGGCTGATCAGACCAATGACACAAAGGGGAGGGAGCTACAAATACAAACCCTTCATAACATAAATATTAACTAAAGAAGTCAATTACTAGTCATTTCAAAATTTAACAAACAAAACTAAAGTTATACTTCAAAACAAGTTTAACATATTTCAACAAAAGAAACAATAATTCAACTAAAGAATAAACTTTTGTTTTAATTCAACCAAAGAATAAACTTTTGTTTCCCCCCCATCATCTCCAAATGGGAGTGTCAAGGAAGAATTCCAGTTTCTCCCTCGGCCACATCATCAGGCCACAGAGAGGACTGAAAAGAATAGAATTACTCAAAAAATCAGAACAAAATCACAATTAAATGTGTGCACAAATCATGAAGTTAATTATGTTATGTAATGCGTAAAGTAAAATACATTTGTACACAAATATAAATGAAATATTCTGCAACAAATCTGAACTCAACTTAAATGTGGGGCAGTGGGATCTGCCCTCACAAACCTGATTAATTAAAGTAGTGTTTACAACATTTTCCTTTTCTTGATTTTGGCAATTATTTGACATTTACAATTTCCCATACGGTTCAGCTTTAATGTGCCACATACATGGAGCTAGCAGCTAATGTTTGTAGCCTGATTGCTACATGGAG
>BSAI01000005.1:3089162-3144676 GCA_036245035.1 Adrianichthys oophorus
CCGGTCCCGGATAAGCGGAAGAAAATGGATGGATGGATGGATGGACTAGCGCTTGTCCGCCACCTACTGTCAGAAGAGAGCGCGAAATGTCAAAGCAGTGCAAATCTGGTGAAACTTGCTCCAGGATATTTCTTCTACAGCTCTATTCCAAATTATATGAAAAACCTTGTATCATATAATTCTGGCTGGGAACAATTTGCAATTGTTAATTTCTCCTTCATAATTGATTTTTCACTTATCATTGGAAGTGGTCGCTTGAATGCTTGTCGCCGAGGGCGGTGTGAACGTAGCTTCACATTTGTATGCCGCAAGTAGGAAATATGAGTACTCGCTGTGCAAAAAGAGTTACTGTTGTGGTTAGAGACTGGTTAGAGAGCAGCACTCTGTCTGAAAACAAGCTCAGAATCTGTCCCTGTTTCAGTTGTCTCCCCCATCAGATGAGTTGATGTAAGCTGGGAGGTAAAGGGATGAGATGCCTTCACTTTTGGTGAATCTTGTTTCAAAATGGGCTTTTCTTACACCTAAAAATCACAATACCCTCACCTAACATACTGACTCTACCTTGCTCTTTGAAACCCTCTGTGTTCTGAAATTCTAAGGCACTGAAATAATGTTCTGCAGGTTCTGGAAAAAACACAATTTTGTTGACAAAACTTCATGTTTACACTCTTACTTCTCATTGATGTGTATTAACAAGGATGCCACGATTCTTGGTTTAAAACCGAACCATTGAGCCAAATGGTGGGGAAAATGAACTGTTGCAGTACTGTTTCGTGTATTTGGATATTCTTACAATAGGTTACAATTATATTTACAAAACCGTGCCCCAAAGATGGAGGTTTGAACCGAATCGTGGGGAAAGTGAACCGCTGAACCCCTAGTATTCACAGCAGTCGAGAAGGTTCATCCACTCCGTTATTGCAAAAGGAGAGAATATAAAAGAGGATGAACTAAGATTGACAGCAGTGGATTTTTTTTTTTCTAGTTTAAAAGCAGCTTTATCAAAAGCTCTAGTGCAGTTCAGGACGGTAACATGCTGAAAAATAAGATGTTTCCCGCTCATCAGTTCATAAATGACATTTGTGTTTATCACTTGTTTGGAATGTGTTTTCTTTGGTTTAGACAAAAAAAATCCTATGTTTATCCTCACTGGTCTACAGTTAATGCAGCTGATGCTGCAGCACTTCAGCGTAGCACAGCAGCTTCTAAGTAAATGAATAGGACTTGAAAACGGTCTTAATGAAATTGTGGTGCTGGCAGAGGAGTGAGAGCTGAAGGAAATCAAGAGGCAGAAGCAGTCTCCTGCAATACAGGTGTTTGATTTTCACTTGGAAATAATCTTCCGAGAAAAAACGTTTGTTTTTATGTTTTCCATAATCTGCGCCCATCATTTGGTCTGCTCGTCTCGTTCTCTTTATATAGCTTGTAAAATTTTCACATTGTTTGGCCGTGGGTGAGATAAAGGCCGAACCCGAATTCTCACCCTTACGGCTACGGCTTATCCCTACCCCTCCAATTGTAGGGGCATTTACAGGAGTAGCAGCATCCGTAATCCGTAGCGGCAGAGGGTTCTGGATCCCTCCACCACGAGGGTGTTTTGCGTCGCACTATGCCGTGGAGGAGAAACGCATTTCTGCACGTGGGTGTGCTCTGAAGCACATATGTTTACGTGTAAATGTAAGTAAGGAGTTGTTGTTTTAGCATGACTTTTTAAAGTTATGAAACCGATTGGTTCGCTCTTACGTAGCTGACCGGCAAAAATTGATGACGTCATCGAGTGGTAGAGACGTCTGAATTCGAAGACACTGTTTTTCCATAACTCTCCGTTTGGAGGGCTAAATGTAGGGGTAGGGAGAATCCATAGGGGTAGGGTAAGAAATCGGATTCGGCCTCATACTCAGAGGCGACTTGTGCGATAAAAAAAAAAAAAATGCAACAACCACTAAAGGGGTCTGTAGGTGTGTGTGTTAATGTTAGCTGGTGACAGCAATGCAGAAGCGCCGTTCAGTCTTACATCAGGATCAGCACAGTTGTTCAAAATCAACACGGAGAAAATTCAACATATTTAGTGTTTTGAAGTGACGTAAAGCGTTTAATTGACTTGTTAGCATGAAGCTGAATATGGTCAGGGTAGTGAAGCGTGTATATTCAGTCTGTTATGATTTGCTTATCAAGATGAAACATCCTTTTTTCTTCCTGTATTTTGTTAAATGCATTTCCGCCAAAAGAGCGACTTATCCTCCAGTGCAGTGTGAGTTATATAAATGGTAAATGGCGTATACTTATACAGCGCTTTTCTACCTTCATTGAAGGCTTTGGGCCTTCAATGGCCTTCAAAGGCCCAAAACCACCAGAAGCATTGTGGGGTTCTGCATCTCTCCCAAGGACATTTCGACACATGGGCGGGCAAGGCGGGAACTGAACCTGCAGTCTTCCGATCAGAGGTCAACTGTTCTACTTCTGCGCCACGGTAGCCTGTAAGAAAAAAAATAGAGACACATTTTGAAACATCAAATTTGAACCCCTGAGTACCCAGATCCATTTTTCCTAAAAAACTAAATTAAGTGGAATAAACCACAAACCAAATGGAGCACAGAATACATTTCTAATGTATCATTGATGTCGCCGTACATTTTTATGGCTTAATATGGACTTACCTGGTAAAAACAAAACAATAAAAAACCATGTCTTGTTCTAAATTGATGAGCAGACTTTTTTCCTCTTGGATCTTCTGCTAGAGTACGTCATACTAATTTACTTTAAATAAAAGAGGTCATCTTGTTCGGGGCTCCAGGCTAACTTTTTGCATTGGTTGCAGTCTCACACCTGTCTTTGTTCTTAGGTGCACCAGAGCAAAGGTTGGGTTCAGCCACCTTTTCAAATGGATTGCTTTTAACAGCACAGTTTTACAGTTCTTCAATTGCTATCCGTTTGCTGCTGCTGTAAGGGAGAGGGGACACTCAGGCTGTGCAGTTATGCCTCATGAAATGGGTTTTATAGATACATTGAGCTTTTTTCCATGTTTTAACTCCAAATATATTTGAACTGGCCACAAATAGACTATGTTCAGCCAATGTCTTCAATAAACACACTGCTTTATATTATTATGGACTTCAGTGTATCTGAAAAGGGGATTAACGGTGAAGGAGCTGTTGTGGAGATACGGGGATTATAGCACCGTAATGATTCCTTATTGTTTACCAAATAAACAAAAGTTCAGTTTTGGTTTAATCATCATCCTTACAATGGTTCTTCTTTTATCTATAAAGTTAG
The DNA here is from genome assembly GCA_036245035.1 of Adrianichthys oophorus. Taxonomy (NCBI): domain Eukaryota; kingdom Metazoa; phylum Chordata; class Actinopteri; order Beloniformes; family Adrianichthyidae; genus Adrianichthys; species Adrianichthys oophorus. The sequence continues at coordinate 3,092,436 of BSAI01000005.1, forward strand.
AATCTTTTTCTGTCTTCTTCCCTCGTTGTCTGCTCTGCATTTCACATTAAGACAAACAATTATGAATTATTTAATGACAAATACAGCATTGAAAAGATTTTCCAAGTCCCTCAAGCTGCATTCTCTGCCGCATCATTCCCTTCTCTTTGTAATAACATTCCCTTTATGTGTTGTCAAAAACACTAATGTCAGCAAATGTAATATTACTGTGTTATGTACTGTAGTTAGAAGTTGCCTGTCTTTCTCACATGAACACCGTTTATGTTTTTGTGAAAAAACTAAAGAATATTCCTTTGTGGGATTTGTCGCTCCATTTAGTAATGCACAAATGAAGCAACCACATTTCCATGATAAAAACCTCATTTTCTTTACAATGATATGATTGAACAACTGTGTTCTTGAACCGGCATGCTTTCTCTGTAGTGTGTGCAGTACCACTGACAGCCTCTTGGGGTTCGATGTTCCGTGAATGTTTGGAATCGTGCTATGACCATGAATTCTGCTGGACAATCTGCATCTTTTAACAGTCGTTCTAAAAAAGTTGGATTGTGAGTGTGGAGGTGCTGCTGGCTACCTCTCCTGCCTCTGAGCGTAGCATTTGCAAATGAGCAGACACATTACAGGAATATCTGGACTTAGACCAATCAGAGGTGAGCTCGCGCCTTTCCCCACCTCAGATTGGTTTAGCCAATAATTTGGGCTTTGAGAAATTAGGTGAAGCGTGCCACCAAATTGGTGGAACTCTATAACCCTGCCTCCACCATGTATAACAGCTGTGAAAAGTGACATAAATTAAACACTAGTATGTTAGTAAAATGTAGGTTTTTGCGTGCCTCATGTCACTGTGTGTGCTGTAGATTGTGAGTAGCACTAATGCTAATTGTGTGGTGTGTTTTCATTTTCACAATTTCCAATCTCAGCCTGAGAGATGGAGGAAATTGACTTTTTAAATGGTGTCTTAACCGTCACATTGTCATCAAGAGCAGTAAATAAGTTTTCTCTATGTTTCTGTTTTCATGGTCTCGTTCATTGTAGAATCTGAATGAGTAATAACCCTCTACAGTTAGCAGCACATCTAGTTCCCTCTGTTTTGATTTGTTTCTTAACTTCTTCCTCATTAGCTCTAAACAACACAGCTCTGTCTTTTGTTCGTAATCTGTCCCACGCTTAGAACTCACAAGAAAACAACAGAAACAGTCAGAGAGGTCTCCTTATCTGTTTCAGCTCCACCTTTCCTAAGCTGGATCTCATTTTTGAATTTGGGCAAACCGAGTCACAGAGCTAAAACACTAGAGCCCTCTGGGTCATCACTTCACAGGTTTTGGGGAACAGAGGCACCAAACAAAACTCTTGTAGAGCAAGTTAAACATTTATTTTTGTCGTTTTTTGACAGAATGTTGCCAGTTTGCCAAACCCTGCCTCTTGTGGTGGGTGTAGAAACGGATGAGCTCGACACTGCTGGAAACCCTTTGAAAAGCGTGTTAAAGAACGATCCACAAAGGCAGCAAAAGGAAAAAGACTTTGGTGACATTCTAAATGGAATGGTGCCGCGTTGATGAACGTGATTTAGTCTGGTCCTTGTTACGGTTCATTTGGACTTCATTCAACAAGCCTCTAAACAGGCTTAAACATTGAAGTGATCTTTTTATATCTGAAGCATGGCCTCTCGTTTCAGATGCATTTATCTGTGGGAGCCCAGCGGCCTGCTGTGGCTGCCTCTGCACGAACACCACAAAGAAAATCCTGCACTTTGATTAGCTTTCCGGTGAGGAGACTTAAGAGAAAGCTGTCAACCGCGCTGCAGCTCGGTGTGACTCTGTGCGTGTACATGTGTGAACAGCCAGTGAACCTCGCAGGTGTTCGCATGTCCACGCTCCTGCCTAATCCTCACGGGAGCGTTAATAAAGTCGGCAGCTCTGCCGCCTTATGTAACAACCTTTGCCTGAGAGGGAAGAGCTGAATAGAGACTGCTGGATGCAGCATTGATGATGAAACAGAGATGGTTCCATCAGGTTCCACTTGACCTGCTCCACTCCACTCTGCCTTTTGTGGGACAGTAGAGCGCCTCGCTGGTTATGGAGAAATGTCAGATGTTTAACTCCCCATGCTGAAGCGGTTAGCTGCTCATTACATGTACAGACCTGGCAATAATCAGAAGAAAAATATATGAAATGATTGTAAAACATGCTGCAGGTGTTTTCCAATCATCACGAGATGTTCTTCTTCTCCAGCTTCTGGCTTCCTTGTTCACGTCTCTGTCATATGCAGTAGTTTGTGTTGGGAGGATATCGGCCTCTAACTTTTCTAATAGCTTTATCTTACATTTAAATATTATTGTCTTGATCAAAATGAGTTCAACAGTTCATAAAACCAAGTGGTTTTGGTAATAAATTCTGAAATTAAATTGAGTTTCACTGTGTGAGTTTGGCTCTAAAGCTGCCTCAGGCTGAGAACCGTGGTGATCACTTCAGACTGGCTCAGATTTACTCAAAAGATTGTACTCAATTAAAAATGAAATGTTTTGCTTAAAGTAAAGGCTTGCATGTTTGAAGATGGAATGGATTAGCTGAAAAGGTCACAATACAGATGTGAGTGTTGTTTCCAGAGCGTCAAATGAATTCACTGACAGGAATGAGAAGTATCTGCACATGCAGACTCCAGCGCTAAATAAACCTGACGTCATCACTTTCCTAGACTGTCATCCTGCAAACTGGAGATGTCGAATTGTCTTTCAGGGTAAAAAATGACAAATATTTTTTGGCTGCAAAAAGAAAGTGTAATGCAACTGTAGTGCATTAATGTAAAAGATACAGTTTAGCAAATTCTGAACATATTTGAATTAAAAACCTAACCTGACGCTAGAAAAGGGTTAATAAAACCAGTGCTTTACTTCTCTTCCTTGCTATTTGTATTCATCTCTGGCAACATTTAGATTTTTAATAGTAAGCTGAGCTTTTTCAACTGCCTGAAACCTTTTCCGGGTTTGCAGATAACCTAGAATTCAAGTGGACCGGTAATGGTGGATGCATGTCAAGATGTCAAGAAATCCTGGTAGTGCTGACGTTCTGCAGGAAGGGGCTCCTGCTCTCACTACAGATCACAGTGTCATCTGCAAACATCACGGTCCACTGAGATTCCTGTCTAACCTCATCTGTCCGTCACCACAGCAAACAAGAAGGAGCTCAGAGCTGATCCCACCTTCACCTCTGTCACACCAACAGCTCTCCTCACCACTGTCTCCCAGCTCTCATCCATATCCTGAACACCTCCAACCTTCTCCTCTGCCACAACAGACTTCCTCATGCAAACCACAGCTCTTCTCTCTGGATCTCGTCACATCATTTCTTTAGATAAAAAAAACAAAAAAAACAATGCAGCTCCTGATCTTCTCTGGTCTTGGATTAGGTGTTTATATTTATTTGTATGGTCATAATGCATTTCATTTAAAGCACCTTTCAGGTCACTCACAGTCATTGAAGATAAAAGAAGACCAAACAATAAAAGCCAGTATACACAACGTATCGCAAAACACAACAAAAGTCAATAAACAATTCTGAAATTGAGAAGCCCGGTGTTTAGAATTTTGATTTAAAGAGCGGGTTAGAATCAGTGATCCTGATTTCTGGTTAACAAGCTGTTGTCAGTTACCCAATGTGACTATAAAAGCTGTTTTAATTGTCAAGTGTAAGTGCTTACCTCTAAATCTCTGAGCTTCAGATCAATCTTAGCTTCTTGTAGCTTTGTTCGTTCATCAGTTGAAAGCCCAGCTTGTCCCATCATGAGTCTTCTTCCTCCGCCAGCAAAGATCAACAACGGCTTTGTTCAATTCAAGGAACCAAAAGCGGTGACATTTAAAATAAAATTAAAAAAAAAAAACACCACAGATGCTGTTGGTGGGTTCTCAGTCTGGGTTGAAATGTGTTTGGAGAACTCAAGTCCTCAAAGAAAAGGCAGCGACTGTCATTACTTCTGTACCTTGATACCTGCTCTGCTTTAACTGACTCAATGCAGTTTTGTCTCCATTTTTATGAAGGGGGTAGTATGGAATAAAAAGCACAATAAAAAGAATAAAAAAATCACTGAAAGATTATTTAAAACATTTCTACCACTCCAATGTGATCAATAGACGGACAGCTTTTGTAGAGGAGCAGTAGTAAGTAGGGCACCTTCTTTGTTTAACATACCTGGTTGTAAACGCTGCATGTTTGCAGTGGAAAGTACCTTCTGACTGAACAAGAATGATAAAACACAGTCACTCCCATACACGCCCTGATATACAGTCATATAGAGACTTTAACCATCAATTAGAAAAAAGATTTGTTATGTATTGGAAAATAAAAAAAAGACATTTTCTTTTTTATTTTAAATTTTTAATCCCACAAAAATTCATTGTTGGCAGGCAACAGTCCTGCAGCAGAACATAGAACATTCTGTTTGTACTCTACAGAACCAAAAGAAAACCCTTAGAAATGTCTCCTGCTGCTAACCATGCTTATTTTAAACTCATTTAGACATTTAACATTAAACATTTAGTTTTAACACTTAAATTTTGCATTTTCTCTATCGTATTGTAGAAAGCTGATCTATTTCAAACCGAAGGAGAGAAATCAGAACTCTGATGTTGAGTTGCCGTAAGATGAAAACAGTTTATTGAAGTCTAGAAACTCTTGATATTTGATTCCAACATTTCGATTCAAGTCTTGTGTAGAACTTTTGATATGATGCGCTGTCATCTTTCAATACCAGTATAAAACATAATCTGAGTCCAGCTAAACGGGCTGTTTGTGGGTGAAAAAAAAACGAGAGGACATGACTCCAGACATCAACGTCCAGAACCAGAAGTCCAAAACCGGAAGTCCCACCATATGGCTCGAAAAACACTTTGCGTTATCTGGTGACCTTAACAGTTACGGTGTTACAGTTATAATGCCTTTATTTATGTCTCAGGGACGGTTCATGTTAAAAGCTCGCCCAGCGGCTATCTGTCAGCTGTTCTCCCCGGACAGATGTTAACATTGTTTATCAAAAAGTACAGTTAAAATAGCAAGAACATTGGCAGTGAACACATACAACACGCCAGGGTGAAGTAGGTGTAGTACTTTTGGGTCAAGTAGCAGTACAGGTGCATGTGACAAAGGATGCATTTGTCTTCATGGATCCCTGTGCTGTAATAACTCAGGTCTTTGTTCCTTTTGAGCACTCTGCAGTTTGCACACTGGAAGGCTAATAATTTGGAGAACATTAAAGCAGTTTTGCGAAACGCCACGTGGTGCACGAGTGACCTCTGACTGACGTGCACGTCTGCCGCAGTGGAGCTGTGTGAGTTTTACCATCGATTCCTGTGGTTGTTAGGGTTGCGACATTTACAGAATGAGACATGAGGAGATTGATGGATTGTGAAGTGGCAAAGGGGTGTAGCCAGTAAATCACCTTTTACTACAGCAACACACACGCAGCTGCATGCAATACCAGGCAGCCCATCTTTTTGATGTAGCAGTAAATCCTCTCTGCTTCCCCTGACGTGGAATTCAGCGAATCTCTGTCGTGATTTTCCCTCCGTATGGCGGCACCCCGTACCTGTGGGGTCAGCGGTCGTGCAGGGAGCATCAGGCATCACCGCTGCGGTGAGCTTGCAACAGTCTTTTCCATTCTTCAAAAAAAACATGCTAGAGTCTGAGCTAATGTATACACAAAGATCCACTGACAATGAGACTTTTATAGTTGTCTCTGATGCATATTTTAAAGAAAAACTATTTTTGAGATTTATTTACATTTGTCCTTCAAAATCTGTCACGAACATGCATTCACGTTAAACGTTTGATAGATTAAGAGGATGCAGGTTGATGCTGTGTTGTAGGTGGTTATTATGGTGGCTATTGTGAGATCTCAGAAGTCAGTCAAAAAAAACGATGCAGTTGGATTGCAAAGGCTGCGCTTAAACTGCACAGACATGCGCATGGATCGCTTTAAGAGACTTTTAATGTTAAAGAAAATGGCAGCTGTTAGGAAGGAAAAGAGGATTTGTTCAATCTACTGTCATACAGTGGGACTTTGACTCAAGCTGAACTTTAAGTTTAAATTCACACTAGAATGTTTGATCAGCTCAAAGTTCTTTGGAGCTCTTATAAATCTACAGAAGCTCAAATCACAAAAAGCATATAACTACGTTTTGTGTTTTATTTAATAAAAAAAGCATCATAAAAAGGAAAAAGTAATAAACAAGTCGCACTAAAGTACTTTTGGGAGAAATGTATTTACCAAAATAAGGGGGAAAAAAAGGACATTTTATCCTGAAAGGCGAATCATAATAACAGAAAGGAGAACAATAATACATGCACGATTCATTACTGTAACACACTGATGCTCATTTAGCTTCATAAAACCCAACTATTCAGATCACTTCAAATCACTAAATCCATTGAACTCAAACTCGAAGCCCAGTGACTGAGCGGCTCTTCTTCTGTGTTGCTGTCAGTAGCAAATACTGACACACACACCTACAGTGCCCTCCAGTGGTTGCTGTTGGGAAAATCCTGAATAATGAGCCTATTTTTCATTTTTCAAAATCACAGATAATTTGCACCTGAGTATAAGTCACACCCAAACTATGGAAAAACCCACAACTTACACTCCAAATAAAAATACACTCATAGTTTTTCTTTTCTCTTTTCTTTCTCTCTTGTGTAAACATCTGCATCAGTGACTGTTTTCAGTCAAGTGGAAACCTCTAGGAGGCAAAAGTTGTTTAAAGGTTTGAACTTTTTAATTTATTTTTATGTTGATGACGAAAACATTGACTTTAATCAACTCGTTTCTTTCTCCTTTCATCAGTTTTTTAGCAATGGCTTGCTGCTGATCTCTTGTATTTTCGTGAATTATCCTTCAGTGGGAGGCTGGTGAGTAACGGCTGCAGGTTTTCTGTGCTGACTCCAATGCACACATAGGACGCTGCAGTCAGAGGGACATACTCAGTGATTAAATAACTTCTTGTAGAAACAATGCCTCATTAAGTTAATAAGTTCAGGTAAAAATCATTTGAAAAGGGTATTTATTGATCGAAGACACAGTCGGTATTTTTCTCTGGAAGGCCAGTCTGTTTATCTTGGTCTTCCTCATCTCTCCCTCTTCCTGGGATTGAAGTGGGAGAGGCTGCAGAGCAGAGATGACGGTCGCGCTGAATGGCTGCAGCTGTGTGCAGCTGAGGCTCATTCAAAGGCAGAATGCCTCCTTCTAGTGCAGCTGAGTTCTTGTGGGGAGCTGGTTCCGCTACTTAAAGTCATCTGCTTTTTAAAACCACTCTTCCACCCTCACAAGTTATGCTCTCCTTTTGTCTGCAGAACTTCTCTCCTCTGATAGAAGTCTGACGCTGCATCAAACCCTGGACGCCTGGATACCTTTTTTTCCCCAGCCAGATGTGGATTTTTCAAAGGGTTTGCAAAAACCATCTAGATTTGCTTGAGTGGAAAGATGTTTTGGGGTATAAGTTTTTCAAAATACACCCTCTCAATGTGAGGAGCTTCCTTCTTCACAGGAATTTTTGCGCTCTTACTGCCTGTTTTCCTGGTTAGCACTTGTTACCCAGTTCACCGAAAAGACTGCAGATCTGCAAGTTTTTTTATGATCTATTTCAAGCAATCAAAGCAAGAATAATTGCATGAAGAATACAGTCAACGGAGGTTTACATCCATTAAAACACATCAAACACAGGATAACTGGGTATCAAACGTTAGATTGCTTGAAAGGGAGCGGGAGGAAGCGAACTTAGATAATTCCACCGTGGCTCGACCGTACAGCTACGGAATCTTGACTTAAAACAAGAGTTTGGGCCTATCTTACATTTTGAAACCAAAAGCAGTGGCTTCTACAATTGTTTTATGGGTTTACAAGGACACACAAATGTACATGATTCAAAATGCTGTGATGTATTGAAGAACTGTGTAGAGTTTAGGCCAAAACCAAACCGACCACTGAGCTCCGCAGAGAAGGCGGCGTGTTCTTTCTCGCCCTCCACCAATGATAATCAGTGTTATTTTCATCATCTTCTTCAGAGGGGTGTTCTGTTTGAGCAGGATTTCTCTTGCTTTTCCAGGCTCTGACTGAGTGACCACCTGATGAAGGTGGATCTGACCCGATGTCCTCAGAGTTAAAGCCGGGACATTTGGCTTCTTTGAGGTGGATGTGGGGCAGACTGCTCAGAGTGCTGACTTCCTGAAATTGAGAGATTTATGATTGCACAGTGCAGAGGCAGGCTATTAATAATATTCTTGACAGCAAACAGTGAGGTGCAGAATTTGGTGTCACTGGTTTGACAATTTGCTTTGACAAAGAGGCGGCATTTTAACCCGAATAACACATTGAAGGAAGATTGAAGTTGTCTGGAATCTGAGTGCCCCCCCCTCATTGTGCTTCAGCTAAATTTGCCCTCATAAGTAAAAATAAGCATCTATCAGATGGAGGAACGGAGACATCTGTGACTGTTTCTGACTTTTGAACTGGAGCTGTGTGTGTGTGTGTGTGTGTGTGTCATGATGGTTAAGATGTGTGAATGCTAACACCCTATGGAGAGAGTACCACAAAGGTGGCGTCCTCTCATAAGCTTCCTGGTGTTACATCCATCAAAGACCATGATGATCCTGTGGGAAATCCAGCTTGTTGGCTGTCAAGTGTAACTAAAATTTTACGTTTTTCGGCTTTTTACTGTTTGTGTGCGCAGCGTTGAAAGTGGGCATTTGGCCGGGACTCTCGTTGTGGCGTTAAGCAGCTTCAGCATGATTGCCATCTGTTCACCAATCTGTGTTTGTGCACAAAGACTCACACTTGAGCAGCACTGCTGGTGTGGGGGCTTGACCCTGACACGGCGCCTCCGTCAGCTGCACACACGCCGGCTGAGGTTGGGCCGGCTGCTGCTTCCTCTGAGACGTGTATTCACAGGTGTGTGTCTGTGTGCACAGTTGGGAGGCTGCGTTGAACCCACTAGCACTCCATTCGCATCTGAAAAGACGAGGAAATGCTCAAACACGCTGTGAGGTTAGAAATATCCCCTTTGAATTGAATATCTTAAAACGGGAAAGTGTGAAATCTGTGGAACATTAGTCACTTCTTGTAGATTGATGACAGATTTCAAAATAAAAGGGTGAAAGATCAGAAGATGAATTGAACCAGTGTGACAACCTTTTTTGTGGCTGTTTTTTAAGCTTTAAATTCTGCACTTCAAAGTCGTCGTCTTCCTTTTTTCCATTTGAGAGCAAAAAGCTCCACTCACTTTCTCTGATTAAACCATTTTATGCCAGATCAGAATTGACAAAGCAAACACTCAGCTCTGTCAAAAAGGCAAGCAGCTGGGCATCGAGAAACAGGAATATTTACTGAATCTGGAATGTAATAAGCTCATGTTTTAAGGACTTGAACACAAACCTTATTGGTATCAACCTGATTTCTGTCGCAATTATGAGTTGGTGTCATGTGCTTTCAGGCCCTTGACTGTATGTGAGAACTGGACTGGGTGACCCTTTCCTGTATGTTCCCAACAGGAAGGCCCCAAGAAGCTAAAATCCCATAGACTTCTATAGAGAAATAAACAGCCATTCCTCAGTCATTCTATTGGTCAGAATTAACGTCAAACAAAAACTTGCTCTGATACTTTTTTTGAACATCTTCTTGATAATCCACATTTTTTGGCATATTTCTGGAGAGCAAGATGACCTCCACATTAATTGTTCGAAACATTTAATTGACAAACATTGTGTAGCTAATGATGGAAAACTTCACCAGGCCGTGTATTCTATTAACAGCAGATTGGTAATAAATGTGCAAAGTGATGCAATGAAATACAAAAACATTTTTAAAATCCTTTTCTTAATTTGCTAATGAGCCTTTCAGTTGGCTTATACTAAGTCTGGTGTATTGTAAAACAACTCCAACTCTTACCATCATCAACAGATGCAATCAAACTACCAATACCAACACTTAGCTCAGACCCATCCAGTGGAGAAATGATCATTCATTACCTTACAAAGGAAAAGGAAAAGCATCTGCACATCTGAACATACACAAATTCATTGTCATTGATAATCATTTGTTGACTGTGTGGATTTCTGACCTTTTTCCTCCACAGCACTCTGCTAACGGGCCCTCTGGTCTTTGTGTCCCACAGGGGTCCCTTCAGCGTGGTGAGAAGATGCATCAACAGAGAGACGGGTCAGCAGTTTGCTGTCAAGATTGTGGATGTTGCCCAGTTCACATCCAGCCCTGGGCTCAGCACAGAAGGTAAAAGATTATCAACTCAATTCTAACTTAGGCCTTATTTACATCCACCTGTGGGGGGGGGGTTGACCCGTATGGGTGCTGCAGAGTTTTGGGTTGTCTGGCCCCGTGGAGGGCTGCAAAAAGGAACGGCTGCATCTTGAAGGGTGTGTCTCGCAGTACCCCTGGAGGATCTTGTGGCCACCTTAAGAGAAGACATAAAAATGTAGTAAATGTATCGAGAAGTGTTGGTAAGAATGATGGAAGTTACAGGCACTTGTGACAAACAGATGATGCTATCGTACAGTGTCCTAATGCCACACACTGGCCCCTTACTGACCGCGCGCATACGCTGCACGCACATGGTGTGCAGGTCATATGTAAGTGCCCATCCTGTAGGATTGTCTAATGTCCTCATTTCTGACAGTCCAAGCAGCGCACACTTATCATATGAGCATCTCTAACTATAGCTGCCTGAGTTCAGGGGGTAGAAAAAGATGACACGTTCATAAATTACGTCTGGTCTCACCTACTTCACCCTTACTAACTGTTTCATGTTGTTTATGTCTACGCTGTGCATGAACATCTTCACGGATTCACGGAACAGTCTTTTGATATTTTTTGTGTGGGCCACCCATGTACAAGTTTGCCCATTTTTCGCTCACAAGCAGCCCATTATCCACCCGTAAAGTCAGCTTTGGCAAAGGCATTAAGTGTCGTTTGCGTGATTCATGGTTGTGTGAACTAGTGATACAAAAAGTTGCAGTTTCTCCCTATATTTAGTTTCATCTTTTTTGTTGTTGTTATTGTTGGTTCGAACGTGCCGACCCACTTTGTCTGAGTGGGTGGATCATCTGGAAGTTTGTCTCTTGGGGCCTGGACCTCTGATGTTCCCCTGTAACAGTCAAAGGATTGACTCCAGCATCTTCACAGTAACAACCCAGGAAACAGAATCCTGAACCCTCTGTGGTTTCTTTTTATCATGGGAGTCATACTTATTTTCAATTTCCATTCTTCCCCCGAGGGATTCACAGTCTAAAGGGATGCCAGCTTTAATCCACTTGAACATATTTTTCAGTGAGCTCTGATAGAAACAGAAGGAGGACTTGTAAAAAGTAGATTTGTGGATCGTTACTATGTTGGCAATTCAATTCATGAATCACGATCAATGATTCACAGATCAAATCGCAATTATTACTATTTATTATATTTGAACTTTTTTGTCTTTTTACTGAATGTATTAAAATTAAAATAATATTTATTCAAACACCATCATTTATATCTTTATATAGAGCATGATATTAGCATCAGCAAAGCATAAACCGATAAAAACACCAAGATTTAGAAAGAAAGAAATGGTATTTCACTTTAAACAATGTTGCATTAAAAAAAATTCTGTCAGCTTCCTGGTTAACTGCAGCAGTAAACAGAACACACATCTCTGCTGCTTTGCATCATTTTACAACATGGAAATGGAACTGGAAACGTTCTACACAGTTTTTAAACTTTTTCTTTTTCTTTTAACTTGTCTATTCCCAGCAGCTGAGCAAACAGATTCGAGCTGAGAGCCTCGTGTGTTAGACAGATTTTACTGTTACAATCGGGGGTTATAAATCATCGGACACACAAGGTGTATATTTGTATAAACTCCTTTTGTAATTTAAGGTAAACTTTATTTATATTGATTATGTTTGTATCCTTTTTTTGTTGGACCAGACGGAAAACAGGAAGGATAAAGTAGAGAGAGGGAATCGGGGGCCACAAAAGACAGGGGAAAAGGGTGGGTTACAGACGTTGGAGGATGATTACAAGGGAGGGGGGGTAGAATCATAAAACAGGCAACAAGATGCTGGAAGTTTGTAATCATTACAATCAGGTATAAATGTTTGTCTAAGATGGGCGGGGCCTGTTCACACTCTCATGTTACAAACATACCTGCTGGCTCCAAGAGTCTTCACATACAAACTTGGTAACTTGGTAATTAAAACAGAAATTTTAATTATTGGTCCTGAAGCAAAGCGAGAGAAACAGTTTTTGAAGATAAAAGAACTTTCATTCGATTATTCAGAAACAGTAAGAAACATTAGCGTTATTTTTTACTCTAAGCTAACTTTCATCCCACGTATTAAACATGTGGTTAAAACGGGTTTTTATCATCTTAGCAACTTGGCTAGAGTCCACCCGCTACTCTCTCTCGCTAATATGGAGATGCTGATTTTTTTAGGCTCAAAGGTGAGTTACTTTAATGAACATTTTTCTAAAAGCTAAGAGAACAACATCAGTCTTGTGATTATGAAAATTCCAGAAAAAGAGAAGAGTGAAGGCATGTCAATTCAAACTCAACATCAGGCTTGCTGTGCTTGTTCTTTAGTCTTTGCATTCTGGTTCCCACAGACACTCTACCTGCCGCATCGCACAAACAAACACAAACACACTACTGCATGCCAGAGTTTGTTAAAAAGCACACACAAAGCAGCCGTAATAATGATCAAACTGCAGAGTGACACTATAGAGACTGACGGTGTGGCACAATATTGTCGTTTTGATTTATTCACATTTTGTTTTTCTTTATGGCTCACACCCCAAGCCAAAACCTGAACTGCTGGTTTCAGACAGATGATCTATCACTTTCATTTAAAAAAAACAAACAAAAAAAACAATTCTTAAACCGTTGGTCTTGTTTTTCTAACTTAAATCACTTTTTTCTGGCTTTTGTTTCAGTCTGTTGCAGTTTAGTTTGATAAATACCCCCCCCAAATAAAGCTTGCAATCCTGTGGTTGAAATAGATGGTGGAGTCTGTTTGCTCCATGATCTGAAAATCTCAAAATATGCAATAAAAATCTTTCCTGCTAGCCTGTTGAGACCGACCACTCCACCGTAGTCTCTCGGTTTCTAAGTTTTCCCTTGTGGTATCACTCCAAAAAAGTTCTAAGCATAAAACTTCCTGAAAATCTGCTGTTTATGCATTTAAATGTATGCAGCAGGTCCAGCACCCAGCAGACTCATTAGTGCCCAGTCACATCCCTCCTCTGAGACGCCCATCAAACGCTACTCTCCACGCTTGACGCCTGCCAGCCGCTCTGGCCGTTGATTTTCTTTTACTCTCCCCTGTTTGGGCGCCCACAGAAACCGGTTTACGTTTCACATGAGTGGACGGCTGTAGCACACGCAGACACACAAAACCCGCAGCTGTATGCACCCACCCACAGCTCAGATCACAGGAAGTGGGTCAAATGGTTCATGTCTTGGCGGTGGGTTGGGCAGCCCACATGCTCACACCAGCTGATGTCTCTTCATCCTGTGCGGAGGTCTGTGTGATGAAAAGCAAGTTGGAGAATGGGCAGCATTCATCACGTGCCATCTTCCTCTCTTCTGCCTACTAATTCCTGCAATCCCCCTCTTTTCATGTCTTTCCTCTCATTCCGTGATGCCTTTTGTGTCTCCTCTTACCACATTTTTTTTTCATTTGGTGCATCTTTCCTGTTTCTGTTGGAGACTTGTCTTCAAGTCTGATCTTGAACAGAAGACAAGCTTCCACAGCTGCCACCGCACTCCTCACCAGAGCCGTGGAGGCTGATCTCCTCCGATGAGGCTCTGCTGCAGACTCCCTGCAGGAGCAAAAGCAGAGATCACATCTGCTTTCAATCTCCTCTCTGCTGTTGTTTTTGTTTCCTTTTTTATTTCCTATCAGCACTTCCTTTCTTGATGACTCTTTTATTTGCACCCATTTTTCTTCCTAACTGATCCACAAAAACGCCTCATTCCAAACGGTTCGGTGCTTCAGTGGTAAATTGAGCTTACGCAAGCTCACACACAGGCTCCCCAGTGGGGGGCCGGAGCCTCATCACTGGCAGGAAAACGGTGAAGGCTACATTTAGTCACTTTAGTTGCTGCCTTAGGCCTCAGTCACAACTGCCCTTACAGGTAGAAACGTGGTTTCTGCAGGAGAAAAAGGAGCAGCAAATCTGTACAGGGGAACACAGGTGGCCCACAGGAAATATCACAGTCGTAGATCGCTTGATGAGCAGTAGAGAGAAAACTCTGCAGGTGACAGGTCGTAGCGAACGCTTAAACAATATTCAAGGTCAATTAAGGGTTTTTCTTTTTTTTTTGAAATGTCCCCAAACCATGCGCACTGCACAAGGAACCTGTTAGTGCTGACTGTTAGAAATGTGAAAATGTGACAATCAGAGTGTAATCTGGACGTCCTATGGGCACTTACGTATCACCCATACACTCCATGGGTGAAGTATTTGTGTCAGTAAGGAGCCAGTGCAGACACCATACTAATGACTACAGTGTAGCATAAGCACATCGTACAACAGCATCACCCGAACGTCATAGGTGCGTGTTACTTCCATTAGTCTTACAAATACTTCACAATACACTTACCACATACATGACAAATGTACGTTCCACTTTAATGACGTCTTGTGGTGGCTGCATGAGCCTTAACAGAACTGAAGACACTCCTGCGCTCTCCTGAAGATGCAGCCTCTCCTCTCTACACCCCTACACAGCCCCGGTCTATGGCATCACATCTCTGCCATTAATTGAAGGGCGCGTATTTGATAACTGAGTGAGCGTATCTTACAACTGCACTGCGCAGTCCTAACTGAGCGCGGGCAGAGCTCTCACTGCGCGCGCACAGTTAGGGCGAAAAAAAAAAAACCGAGCGCGTGTGGTGGGAGCTCTGCGCGCCCACTCAGTTAAGACTGCGCGCCCTTCAATTAATGGCAGAGATGTGACGCCATACCGGACAACCCAAATCCCCCCAGCACTCGTACAGGTCAACCCATGTACAGGGGCATGTGACTAAAGCTTTACATGGCCTCTTTTTTTTTTTTTTAATTGGGGACATCACAAAAACTATCTGTTAGATCCCCATTTAGACTATCCGAGTCCGGTGGAAAAGAAGGTGGCATTGACTTCAGTATTTCTGCTTGTGTTTTTACACCCCCTGACTGAACCTCAGTTTATTGATGGTTATTCACTGCCACTAATTTGCTGTTTTTGTCACCATAAAGACTTTGAGATAATAGAATCAACATTTTGACCACATTTAAGTGGAATGAAGCTCAGACCAACCGAGCAACCATTCCAGCTCATGCAGGTTGCACGTGAGCGCTTTGTTCTGGTCTTGGTACAAGGCTTAATCGTTCTGCTAATAACTGGCCAGCGGTTTGCCATGTCTTCAATAAGTGGTAATCATCATCATCCCTCACGTGTATCCACAAGGATTAATGCTTAATACTAAATAACATACCTATGTAGCGCTTCTCTACCTTCTTTATGGTCCAAAGGGCCTCACACCCACAGTCGTTTACACCTGCAGTCCGTCATACAGCAATGGTGCTGCCATGTAAGGTGCCAACCAGGCTACCAGGAGCAATGTAGAATCCAACGTCTTGCACAAAGACACTTCAAAACATGAGGAGACAAAGTGGGAACTTCCCATACATGTCCTACAGAACTCCAACGTTCTTCTCTCCCACTTCAGACTTCCTTACACAAACATCTGCTCTCCATCTTTCTTGTCACAGACCTAATCTAGATCTACAAAGACACAGTGCAGCACCTTCTGACCTGCTCTGTTCTTCTCCAGAAACATTCTCAAAGTTTCTTGCATTTGTCAATTTTCAGCTAATTTGATCTTTAGATTGAATTTAAATGTAATTACACTATTGGTTATGCCTGGTCATACAGAAAGCCTGAGGCACCACTTAGACCAGTTTGTCTCCATCTATCACACCGTGCTTTTCTAAATCTGTCACCTCAGTCATCTGCTACTACAAGAAGAAGCCTTTGCACTTCGTAACGTCTGCTCACTTTCCGAGATCTTGCTCCATAGGCCAGTCAGAAACTTGGCAGCCATTTCTAAACACTCCTTAACACTCACAGTGCCTCCAACACACCTCCACAGATATCTTGTAAGGACCAAATGCTTTTAACTCTTTATGTTCGCTCTTCGTTTTTCCTACACTGCAGTTTATTCTTGTCTTTAAGTTGCTTTTGTATTCTGTTGTCAACTCTTCTGCTACATAATTTGTGTCTCCCAGATGATCTAGTAGTCACACAATCACATGAATAGCAATGAAAGAGGTTTTCATAAGACTGTTTCAAGTGGTCCAGTGGTACTACTTTAACATGTTGCTTTTCTTTTGTCATTTTTATCTTAGCATGAATTGCACTGACTAGTCTAAGTCACAAACTAAGCACCTCAGGACACTTCAATGCCTACAAGGTACCATTGTTTTCCCACCTCTAGCAGCATTTACATCTTGATAAAACCAACCGATGCCATTTACACGCTCTCTGAGGATCGACTGACTGCTGGCACCAAGGCTTGCTGTGGCTCACGAGACTCTAACTTCAGCTTAAGGCATGATTAAATGTCACAACGAGAAAATAATTTCTTCTAATTCATTGGAAGTTGGAGCTGTACATGGGTGTGACTGTGGGCCACACTCTCATATGTTTACAGAAACATCTGCTGAGCTTTTCATTTTGTTCGTTGGTGTCCTGGTCCATTTATCAGATAGAGCAGTTGTAGCCTCAAATATATTGCAGTGTGGATGTGACGTATTGAAGTTCCATAAACTGCATATTGAGTTTGCACAGTACTTCCGTCCGACTGTTTCAGTTAGTGGCAGCTAATTTAGTTAAGTGCAGTTGACAATGCATTTTGAGTGGACTGATTGAGATACTGTTAATCTCAATTGGTTATGAGCAAAGTGGAGCTGGGGGCAGCCTGAATAAGCTCTCAGAGCAGCTGCCAAGCTTGGATGAACAGATCAAAGGGTGAAGAGACCTTTGTGGAAGGATGACAGCCGGTTATGTGAGAGAAATGTTCATACTGAGACGTTTCCTCTCCATTTGTCAGTCAATGCCGAGACGTGGATTAGCAGAAGCAAGCTGTGACCTTTCAGCTGAAAGGGTCATTTTCAGTCTATCTAAAAAACTCAGGCTCTGCTACAGTGATTCTAGAAAGCGGCCTAATAAAAAAGACTGAAGACCCTAACCATCACACTAACGGGGACTTTCTTTATACAGAATTAAAATTCAAAGACTTTGATGTGGTTAAAGTAGCAGCTACAGTAGTTGCTTCTCCTCTAGGAAAAGGTTTCACAAGGTTTTGCTGTATAATTGCCTACTCATTGCACACCGTTCCCTCATCAGACCACATTTAACCCTTGTGTGGTGTTCGTATTTTTGCTGTATGTAATATATATGTGTAGGGTGGGTGTACAGTATGCGGTCAATGAAAATGTGTTTTGATTTATGTTCTTCACAGAAAATGAGCCAAAGCTAATGAATTTCAGTTGTAAAAAAAATTAATTGTTTCATTTTTCTACGGATAAAAAAACTGAAAACGGGTCCCACAGACCCGAACACCATACAAGGGTTAAACCCAAAGTACGCTATGTTTGGTTGCTGTGATTGTTCTCGTTCTGTTCTTCAGTGTTGAACGCTTGGTCAGCATGCTGAAGTGTGACTCCTGGACTGGACAAAACACAACAAGCCATTGTGAAGTGAACTGTATGACAATAATGTGCATTTAATAGAGACCTGTGATATAGCAATCCTATATATTATCAAATCATTGACTATGCAATATTTTGAGTTGTGGAGAAAAAAAAAGTTAAGACATGACATAAAGAATCTTTCTGGTCTGGAGCTGAAGTTGAGCACATGCTTTACTAAAAACATTGCAAATGCAAATGTTTATTCAGGAGGTGGGAGAACGAAGCACCTGTGGCTCACATGTAGGGCCGGGCGATAAAACGATAGCTATCGATATTACGATAGTACTGTTTCTCGATAGTAAAATTAGCCTATCACAATAGACTTTTATTTTGAAGGGTCAGAAATTAACACTCACTAGTTACGAGCATTTTCTTCTCTTTGGCTAGTAAAAGTTAGAGGGCTTGTCACCACATGGAGAGTAAATATTTGTGTAAACTTATTCATGTTTATTAACTCCTCTTTTGGTTAATTTCTTTTGTCCTCATTTTCTCCACAGTCTGATTGTGACTTCAACAAAACACATGGACACAACACGCCACCATCGCAGTCACTTCACCTGTGCAGTGTTTAGTTTGGCTGATGAAACAGCGGAACATGTGGCGATTTATCACAGGATCCAGTCAGAACCGGAGGATAAAGTTGCTTCACTTAAAGCAGCAACAGACAGATGAATAAAATGTGTTGATTTGGATACAGAGCTGTTGTTAGACACTGATGCTATGATGCTAGCTTGTTAGCCGCTAATCCTATGGTGCTAACTAGCTGTTCTGTGGGTCCTGTGTGATCACGGAACGGTTTAAAGTCAGACAGTATTTTCACAGACCGGCCTTTAAGACGCAGCGGAAAAATACAACAAGATCAATACATAGAAGATTCATAAAAACTGTATTTTGTGTTTTAGCAGCGTCTGTGTAGCATAACAGAGTCTGTGTTACACTAAAAACTGTAACCTGTCAGATGTTGTGCTCAATCCTCCCACCTCCTCAAAGCTGCAGCTTTAAATGTCAATAATGATATATAATGACAAAAAACCCAAAACATGATACTGTTTTCGGGCGATTTTTGTTCTGATTTAATATAAAATGTGATCACCTGTAAGCAGAATTAAGAAATCTCTAAATCTGTCTTTGTTTTCTCAGCATGTTTGAATTTGAGTTTACAGTTAGATGACAATAAAGACTGAAATAAATGATAATTCTTCAGTAAAAACAACAAAGTTCAGACCTTTACTGCAGCAACAGTCTAAACTACAGGAAGAAATTCAGAGAATTTGCTTTTAGCTCCTAGCTTATTCACAGGATGTTGATAAAAATGTCCATTTTATGTTTGTTTAGTAAAACATGAAAACATTAGAATTTATATGAAGAATGAATGCTTTGTTTTAAAATAGAACTGATCAAGTAGGTTAGTGTTTTATCAATGTTCTCTTTTGAAACTTGAAAGCTTTGCTTTAATTTTCAGTTTTATTTGTAATATTTATGCTTTTTTTAGTTTTCTGGGGGGAAAAAACTGTTGCATTCCTTTCATTTTATATGCACGAAATGCAAAAACCTGCATCTTTGCAAAAGTTTGGATTTTGCCAGAATTGCTTCCCAACACCTACAGCTCCTCCCTATTACTCCAGTTGTAGGGGCATTTGGAGCTTCAGTGGTGTCCAAATCTGTTTTTTTTGTAAGGGGGAGCCATAACTGTATCCCTCTGCCGGTAGGGTGATCTGTGTCGCGCTTGTGACACGGAGGAGAAACGCATTTCTTCATGTGGGTGAGCTCTGAACCCCATAAGTTTGTATTCAAATGTAAGTAATGACTTTTTGATTTAGTATTTGATTTATGTTGAATTTTGTTTAAAGTTATAAAACTGATGTTATGTATTTTCTGAATGCTGGCAGCTGTGCACTAACATTGATGACTGGTGAATATTGATGATGTCATCGAGGGTTAGTAACGTCCGGATTTGGAGACACAGTTTTTCCAACTCTCGCCGCTTGGAGGGCTAAATGTAGGGACAGGGAGAAGCTGTAGGGGAGGAATTTGGATTCGGCCATCATTTGTTTTCGTGGGACACGCTGTCGAGGCAGACTCTAAGTTGACACCATGAAATGGGTGGCACCAACAAGGAGCGAAAGGCAGTGCCTCAGAGACAAAGGTGTCTTACTTCAGGATATGACAAGATCTCACAAAAATAACTCATTTTATTTTGAAAAAATGTTCTTTACTGTATCAGAGGTAATACATTATTATATGGACATACTTATGCTGAAAGGCTTAAGAAATCAGGATTTAGGCCCTTTAAAATATTGTGAGTACCATTTGGCAGAAAAGTACTATACAAGTGACAACCATGTATCATTTTTATCAACTGTAATGCGGTGGCAGCTGATAGGAGCAAACACTATTTTCTACTCTACTGGCATAACTGAGCTGGGGCCTGAATTGTAAAGGAATATTTTGAGTACACGGTGGATTTTTGGTTTCAAAAGCAAATGTTAACGTTGATCTCAAAAGCTGTTCATTGTGGCTGAAGTCTGGGCTCAATGCTGCTCTATCTGGTTGTTGTGGACCATAGAATCCAGGTGTGTCTTTGTGCTCTGAAGCACAGTCCTCCTGTCCAAGGGCTTTCCCGGGGTTACACAAAGTTGTTCCAAGAGTGTTCACAACAAACAGGAGGTGAGAAACGACATCATCGCCTGATGAACTGGGGTTATTGCCACTTTAGAAGGAAAAATCAGCATGGCTGCCTCTACAGAAGCTCTTGTTGTGCTGGTCTCGTCTAAACTGAGAGAGCATCATCCTGAAGAATGCGTGTCTTTGGATTTTCTGTGCTTTTCTCCGCTTCATCTGTTGCTTGGTAATGCCCTTAATGACAAGCTAGCATGAAGACTTTAACCACAAATAGTTGTGTAACTTTCAGCAAACAGATGTTGTGTTTACCTTCATGTCTGGAGGGTCAGAATTCTGCAGGAATGGAATCAGCAGAAAGTCGGTGAATGATCTGCACCACAACCCCTCACAGTCCTTGATGCTGTACTGTGACTTTATGAGGTCTGCTTTAGGGGTTTGTTCCATGTACATCCAGTTTCCAAAGATGTCACTTACAGCTGATGGTGGGATTTCAAAGAGGATCAAAAATCTTAAGATAATCCATTAAAAAGAAATTACAGTCTATGTGACATTTGTTTGGGTCACACATCTGATAGACCTTTACCACTTTGTCATGATTCCTGCCTCTTCAGTTTCACCTTGTGCGCTGATTTGTTGCTACTCTTTGCATGTCACTTACATTATCTAGTCCTTATGATTCTCCTTCTCGACTTTGATTCATCCTCATCTTCACAGAGACTCTTTCTATCAAGCAGACAAGGGTTTTTTCCTGTTTGGAGGGTCCAGGTGAGCTTTCACACCTGCCTAACAAAATAAAGTATCCAAGGAAACGAACCCTGAAGCAAGTCAAACACGCCATTACATATTGCACTCAGTTTTTGCTTCCTCTGCTCTTTTCACAAAAGTTGGGATCATAAACATGTGATCATCTCTTACAGCACTCATTAAGTTCTGCAGGACTAAATCGAAGCTTTTAGTCCGATCAGTCCGTTAAATTATGCATCTCAACAAAGTTCATTAAGAGATAATTGGGTGGGACGAGATAACGTTTGAAGCTGTCCACCCATGGGTCCACCCACCTGCCAATCAAAGTTACCACGCCCTTAAAATGTGCAAATCTGGGCTTTGCTTCTTTCTGCAACCTGCCTCCTCTGGTGTTTGCAGGAACTGCAACATTTTGCATTTTCTGGTGTACAGTACAGAAGGTGGGGGGGTTGGGATAATATTTTGATAAGTAAAAAAGATGAAACAAAGTTTTAAAATGGCTAAAATGAGCATCATTTGTAAATATTTTTGTAAATATACATTTGCCTGAGTTTCAGAAAAGAAAACTCAGTTTAAGTTGGGGGATTATTGAAGTGTCCTTGAGTCTGAAGTAATGTTGGGCTCGCCATCAAAACAGCCTTTATGCAAATTGTATTTTTTATTTTTCCTTCAAAGAAATAACAATGTAAAAGTTAAGTTACATTTATTTGTGTAGCACACACAGAGTTACAAAAAATGCTTTACAAACCAAAAAAGTAGATTTTAAAAGGTACAGTCTTGCAAAATTGTAATTTTCCAAGTCATTCCAAACTTAGAAACTTAGTCAAATCAAAACATTTATTATATGAAGAAGTATAAGCCTACTGTGATGGCAGAGGTAAAGATTTAGTTCTGCATGAATAGTATGAAGGAATGTAAAGGCTTTTTGTTGAATTAGTGACTCAGTTTTAGATACAGGAGAAGGAATTATATGATGTTTTGTTCTCTGCAGTTGGAGAAGCATTGTTGCTTACAGAAAGAGCAAAGACTCATCTAAGAACTCAGAAACTGGCTTCATTTCAAATGTTACAAAAACAACAGCCTTCAAAAGTTGTGTTCTTTTGTTTCAGGGAAAATGCTGAGCAGCTGTTATGTTCTGTTGTAGAAGTTTTCACAATTACTGTATTTTCTGGACTATAAGTCACTTAGAGTATAAGTTACAGCCTCCAAAAAAAAGCAAAATAATAAAGAAGAAATAAATAATATAGATAATGTCACACTGGAGTATAAGTTACATTTTTGGGAGAAATTTATATGACAAGACTGAACATTTCATTTTTAAGAAGCAGTCATAATGACAGAATAGATAACAGAATATGTGCACACTTCACTACTGTAACACATAGATGTTTTTTTAGCTTCATGAAACATAGGGAGAATCTACCATAGTAGCTCTACAAATTAACATTTTATTCAGATAACCATAGCATAAAGACCATGTTAACACATCAACTAAACTATATCATTCAACTCTCTAAATCCAGTAAATTCTTCATCATCTGTCACTTTAGAACAGTTGCACCAAGCCCGGCGTAAGACTGAGCGGCGCTTTATCTTCTGTGTTGCTGTCAGAAGCAAATACTGATCCAAACACCTACTATTATACAGCTATTTATTTATTTATTTTAAAGGGGCCATACTATGAAAAAGCAACTTTTTGAGCTTTTAAGTGTATTATACCGTTCATTTGTCACTATAAATAACCTCAAAGTGGTATTCTGATCCGTTTACGCATTTCTAAGTAATCCTCTAAAAACATGTGCTCTCTGCAGCAGCCCCTCCCCTACCCACGAAAACAAGCGGGTTCTCACGAGCTGACATCATAGATTGAGGACAGCCCCTTGTCGTGTGCCGTAACCCTAACCCTAACAAGGCACAGAAAACCATGCAAGAAGCAATTTCAGCAATGTAAGTAAGGAGTTGGACCCTTTTATCCTGTTTGATAACACGACAACTGTTGCTTTACATTTGTCCGAATCTCATCGGTTGCTTCATTCCTACTTTATTTACATCCGTATTGACCAGCTACGGTGGCCATTGTGTTCCAGTTATTCCACTCCGAGCACAGAGCCTGTTCAGATTCAGGAAACTCGAAGCAAACCAGAGTTCAGTCTGACTGGAAACGAACCAAGACCACCTTGAAAGATGGGTCAGGGAGCGGTTCCGGATTATCAGAGGAAACTAAATCTCATTCACTTCAAGCAAACCAAACGTGTCCAGCCTGAAAACACCCTTAGTCACACCTGACTATTAGTTGCACTCCTGGCCAAAATATGCAAAACACTGCGACTTGTACCCTGAACAATTTGGTATACAAAAGCTAAAACAGTAGCAAAGTCCCCTCAGGTGGAGGTGAGTGGTTATTGGATGGGTTGGGTTTAAGTGCTCAATAATCCTCTGATGTGCAGGAGTTTTATAGATTCCAGGATTCATCTCTCATCAGCCTTCCATTCATCATGTTTGACATGACAGAGCAATTTTCAGTTTGCCTCAGAGAGACATTGACAGAATATTGAATGGTCTGAGCTGCTTCTCCTTGTCTCTGTGCACAACCGCGTTGTCACAAATCTGCCTCCATCATCAAATGATCTCTATCTTCTCAGATGCTTTTGTGCCTGTGAATATAACAAAAATGTCTTCCTTCTATCTCCTGAGGAGAACAGCTTTATGCTTTATATGCTAAGCTTTTCCCACCTCTTTTTTCTGTGTGTCTATCATTTCTCCCAAGTGAGTGCTCTAAACAAGCAGCCCACATTGTTGCTTTCAGCTTCAATAACTCCCTTCTTTAAACCCCTCCCATTAGGAGCCAATTAAAGTGGTACACTCTCATCGTCAGGCTGCAGTAAAAAGGCTCTAAAATAACAGTTTAGCTACAAACAAACTGCACTTAAATAAAAGGAAAGCATAAACTTCAGGCGAGTTTACATATGAGACATGTCTGCAGATGAGTCATCACAGCAGCTTTTCAGGAATGTACACCTCACGCTGTGCTTTACATTTCCATTTAAATCTGTTATGCTTGAAGGAAGGTGGAATTGACTGAAATAGCATAAAATAACAGCCGTAAAGCTGAGACAGCTCCAGCCTCACAGGTATGAGTTAAAACACTTGACACTTCTGTGTGAAGATACGATGATGGAGAATGAAAGGAACGTGAGAACGTTTGCTGCAACATTCCAGTAAGGTTTTATCAAGAGGCTCATTTCTTCTTGAAAGTCCATGTGAAAGCAGCTCCTGGTAAAATATGTCTTGTTGAGTTTTCTTTCTTGATTTATCAGCTGGTCTTGCACAGTTGATCTGCACAGAGATGATTTGGAAACAGGCATCTGATCCTTTTCAGAAAGCTTGGAGTACAAGAAGCACTTTGACACAATCAAACATCTTCTGATAAACAAACCATGTCTGTCTTTTTCTTTATTTTCCATCACAACTAAGTAAGACAGCTTCAGGTTTAGAATGTGTAAAATGAGTAATAGTCCATGCAAGCCTAACAAAAAGCCTTTCAAGGAAAATTTGAGATAGTTAAAGAAACCAATCTGAACAATGTTGGAATTCAAGAGCTAAATGTTAAATGAGCTGAAGAAAGGGTAAGCTCTTTGAAAAAAAAAAGGCTAGTTTGGTTGCGTGGGCTTCTTGAAAAGCAAATCCAAAAAAAGATCAGTCATTTATTAGACACAGAACCATCCCCCCATCCATCCATCTATCCATCCAACTTTCCGTTTTCAAAACCTGCTGAATTCAGGGTCACTGGGTTGCTGGAGCTAACCCAGCTGCTGTGGGTAAAGGTGGGGTACACCTTTTGACAGTATACAGAGATTGATGAAGCACCTGTGACGTCGCCCGTAGAAAATGCCTTATCTTCAATTCTAATAAGCTAAAGTAAAGAAAAAAACCTAAGTCAATTGCCATTTTCTCGCAATACGGACGGCGCCATGTTGGAAACAGACAACGTTAGGAAGCATTGATTGGCCTGTGTAACTCTGAGTCATCTGATTGGAGAAAAGATGTTTTCTCTTGATACTTGAAACTAGTGGAAGCTGAAAAAGGAAGAATGTTGTGTGGTTGAAGGGCGTGTTAACCAATCAGGGACTCAGCTCTGGGCACATGACATTTTAGTGACTAGATCAAAGAGTAGAAAAATTCAATTCAATATGGCCGCGCAATTCAAGGATTTTCGTCCTTAACTTCCATCCATTGTCTTACTTCGCTGGGGCCGCGGAGTTGCTGGAGACTGTCCGGTTACTGTTGCGAGATGGCAGGATACACTCTGGACAGGTCGCCAGCCCGCCACAGAGCCCATGGAGCTGAAGTGAAAGAGCCCGCTATGCTAGCCAGCCGCCCGGTGGACGGCATAGCAAGGTCCGGCTAGCAAGCGATCGCCTACGTCGCACGGGGCAGCAGAGCCACCGAGACACTCTACTGCATGGCTCCATCAGCAGAACTCTGCTAACTGCAGCTCCACTGCAACTTATACTCTGAAAAATAGGGTAGAAATGTATTCATTGATGTCCAAATGAAAGGTGCTGTGAAGAAGGAAAAGTTCATGTCCTGCTTTTCTTCTTGTACTTGCAGATCTGAAGAGGGAGGCCAGCATCTGTCACATGCTGAAGCACTCTCACATCGTTGAGCTACTGGAGACCTACAGCTCAGATGGGATGCTCTACATGGTGTTTGAATTGTAAGTCATGCAGGTGGAAAGGCTCAAAGGAAAAGACGAAACTACTTCTAAGGACTGGTTTATACTCCTTTGACAGAGATCAAAGAAAAATGACAGAAATGTTCTCCTGCGGTCTAAAGTTTGGAGTCTTTTTCCACTTTTTCCTAGTTAAACCTTTTTCCTTTCAGCTGTGCATCATCTACTGTGTGATTGGTCAAACATTTCAGGTGAGTTCATGCAGCTATGAAAACCATGGGGATGTGCAGTGAATCATACTGAACGCAATACAAGTTCTGCAGCCTTTTGAGAACTTCACTTTTTCAAGTGTGAAGCAGATATCCAGGCAGGGAAGATCTGTGCTCTTTGTGCAAAAACGAATGTCTTGGAGTGTTGAGGCTGACTCAGAGTCTGCAAGTCTGCCATTAAGACGACAGTGGAATGATCAAAAAGACTGGGCTAATATTTAGAACAACAGCTGGCTGAGGCGTTGACAGACTGTTAATACCTTTAGATATTCAAATGTCTCGACTTGATGTGAAAAATCTACTTTCTTGGGAAAACAAAATCTGAACTGCACAAGCATACAAAGAAGAGCAGCAGCCCTGGCAGACCAATGAGGAGCAAGCTTTTAGGAAGTCCTATAGTTATAGATGCATTTCCACGGATACAAGAAGAAGAGTCTAAAACACAAACAATGGTCAGGAATAAGAAAGTACAGAAATAAACTGCAGGGTAAAAAGGAAGCAAGGCCTGCAGCGATTTTATGTAATCAGAAGATATGAGAAGGCTGAGGATTAGGAGAGGCGGTGGGGGTGGAGGGTAGCATATATATAAAGGGGGAAAAGATGAGATTAAGATTTCACACTTGATGCCACCTCAAGCTCTTCCAAATAGAGTTACTGTTAGCAAAGCTCCCACCAGCCCGCTTTATATCTTCATCACTTCCTTCCTCTTCTTCCAGAACGAATTTCTTTATCATGTAATTCTGTTACGACTAAGCAAGCAAATGCTTGGGCTACACATACAGATCACTGCAATGACTGAAGACTCAAGCTAATACTGCAGGAGTCCATTTGAGGAGACTTTAAAGTCCCACTCCGATCGTCTTTTGATCTATTGTAAAACCGTTCCCAGTGGTCTTTTGATTATGATGGTGCCGTTTTTAGCCGAAACCAAAAAACCTGAGTCGCTTTCTAAAACATAGTTTCTCCAGAGAGGCAGGAATTCATTCAATGAACTTCTGAAGTCCTGCAGAAACTATGTCCTTCTTCCTCTTTTGAATGCATTTCTTCTGCACATCTGCAAGTCCTGCTTCTGTCTTTTTATTGGTGGCTGGTAAACAAATGAAAGAAGAGTGCATATCTGCATCTAGCTGGTGTTAAAATGGTTGCATCTATGGTCATCTCTGAATGGGCTGTCCGGTGCAGGCCAGGGGGGAGTGGAACTAATGGAGAATAGGGTGGCCGTGGTGCAGAGGTAGAACGGTATGCTGTACCTCTGATCAACAGATTGCAGGTTCCATTCCCACTTTGCCCATCCATGTGTTGAAGTGTCCTTGGGAAAGACACTGAGCACCACATTGCTCCTGGTGGTTGTAGGCTGGCGCCAGGCTTATGCAGCCCGGCTCTGAACAAAAAACAAAAAACACATTCACACACTGATGTGAATGTGTTTTTTCATGGCTGAATGGGACTGTGACTGTAAAGCACTTTGGGCCTTAAAGGAAGGTAGAAAAGCGTGATATGAGTACATACCATTTATGTTCTTTAAAAACGCGATGATTCCTGAAAGGGTTAACCTTAAATATTTGACCACTTTGACCCTCAACTTACCAGCAAGGAATTGGAAAGACATTTCAGATATAATGTTTCTTTATGTTGAGATTGATTTTCTATACATCAAAACGTATACGCTTTCTTTAGAACAGTGTTTTTTAACCTGTGTGCCACAGAACACTAATCTGCCATGAACATTTTCCAGGTGTGTCGTAGAAAATTATTCAATTTCACCTAACTGGTGTAAAAACTTTGACTGTTGCCAGAATATCAGCTCTGTGTTCATCCCAACAAGCCCAGGTTCCACACTGAGAAGGAAGAAATGTGAAACAACATAAAATGGCATTTTCTTGGTTCTCTGAAAGGGAATTTGGAGAAAAAATATGCTACAACTCCCCACATCGTAGACATTTGTTGAACATGTCTTACTTGAGCTTAGCATTTATGAGGTGCTCCTTTCAAATTTCACTTAAAGCAGAAATTGTCTTATAAAATACTAGAGAAGAGAAATGTGACATCCTGGTTCCATATCTTCTTCTAAAAGAAGGATGAAGTTAGTCATCAACAGAAATGATGGAAGAGTGAGACTTCAGGGTTCATTCAGTTTATTTTTGTGATTAAACAGTGGAGAAGTTTGTCTGTGTTCCTCATATCTGCTGAACAGCTCCCCTAAAAGCCTGAAAACAACAGCAGCCTAACAGAGGAAGGGCTGATTACATAGATGCACGTAGACATCTATCTCGGAAATGTTTTCATGGGATTTTTATTTCCACATAAAAAGCAATAATGGTGGAGTGACAGAAACCCATCTGAGTTTATTTACATGGGGACAACCCAATAGAATTTTACAGAAAAAAGAATAGAAAATTAAAGTTGAAACTAAACGAAAAAGATCTAAAACTCAAAAGTCAATAATCTAATCATCAAGATCACATAACTATTAACAGTGGCTTAATAAACAATTATTTTCTACTAATTTTTTTAATGAAAATGTATACTGTACATCCATATATATATATATATATAAAATCTACACAGTTTTTGCTGTTTTTCAAGTTTGTGTCTCTTTGCTTTTGAATTTCTAAGCATCCCGTGAGAGAAGAAGCTGCAGCTGCACCTCCGAGTTCATATTATACCAGAGAAGTCAGCACTTTTCCTGGCCGTTTGTCTGGAGATGTTTAAAAAAAAAAAAAAAGCGTTCAGGCTCTGTACCTTTTATAGGAGCTAAAACCCCAGAGGAGGAACGTTGGCACAGTGCTGGTATTCATTTAGTGTCAGGATCTGTCAGATTTCACAGATAAAGAATACTTCCAAGGTTGTGTTACAGCGAAGCTCCAGAGTAGCCAGAGATAAAATCATTCCCATTCTGTTCACCTCCAGGAAAACAATGCGGTGAATTCAAAGAGAGCTTCTCTTTCCCCCTCATTATGCATTTATGCTGCACAGGTCCGGTCTGCTGGATGGAAGCTGTCAGTCTGTCAGCACTCAGTCTTTCTGCTCCCCAGCCGGCCGTCAGTCCGCCTTGCTTCATTTCCGCAGCATGTTTCAGAAATTGAACACGACTCTTTCCACCCTTTTATTGACAACTCCTGTTGGTAAATACCTGCAGATCTCCCACATTTAAACCTAAAAACTTAAGGTTTGCTGTTGTTTTCTGAAATACGCACAACAATAACAAGTCCAGGTGCTGCTTGAACTGTGGGGATCCTATTATCCTCTGACCTTCACTTCCAGAAGTGTTCAGAACCCTGACCTTTGCTGTGTACTGCAGTTACAACCATGGCCTTTTCATCAGACTGGCCCTGTCTCACCGTGTGCTTGTCTGTTTTGTTTGTCAGCATGGATGGAGCCGACCTGTGCTTTGAAATCGTGAAGAGGGCAGATGCTGGCTTTGTCTACAGTGAAGCAGTGGCCAGGTTAGGTGTCTTTGAATTTCCTCAGTGAGGAGCTGTCTGAACGTTCGGAGCAGAAAGATGTGCTGAAAACTGTCATTCATTTTTTCAGTCATTACATGAGACAGATCCTGGAGGCGCTGCGCTACTGCCACGACAACAACATCATCCACCGAGATGTCAAGGTATCTCTGACTTCGTTTATTTCCACGCCTCGCTGCTTTTTTATTTCATGGAGAGGCCATTTGAGAGCTGCTGCAAGACATTTGTATGCAGTACTGCTGTTTGAAACTGCGGCAGAATGATGATGTGCTTCATCTACGAGGAAGAGTTGACATGTGTGCAAGTGCAACTGACCTGACCTGTGTGTCCCTTCAAAATAAGGCAAATTAGTCTGTGAGCTCATGCATGTTATAGAAAAACAAAAGCAGTAACAATGGGGCAGTTTAACCATCTTTGAAAATAAGACGTTCATCTTCAGTCCACATAGCTCAATTTAAAGCCTTAGTCACATCCACTCAAGCGGAGGTTGAACCGTACAGGTCACAGAAGAAGCTGTCGCATATTAAAAGGAGCACGTGTGAGGTTTGTACTTCAATCTCAAGGGGTGTCATGAAAATGGAGCGTACTATTGTCGTTCAATGGTAAGTGTATCATAAGGTTTTGTAAAAAGAATGGAAGTTGCATGCTCTTCTGATGTACGGGCTATGTTGTTGTACGCCACTCTCTAGTCGTTAGTCAGGTGTGCATACTGGCTCTTTACTGATCGTATGCATGTGATATGTAAGCGCCCCAGGATGCCCACACAAACTACTCTCTAACTAAAATTAATCTCTGAATTGTGGGCGGGGCTTTTGGCATGGAGTAAGCCTGCCCCTACTTCCCGTCATCCATCTGTTTACATTATCTCCTGCTAGCTTACAGCCCCTCACGACCACAAACTAAGATCTATTTTCCTAATTTCTAACAGTCAGGCTGCACGCAAAGAGCGCACTGCTAATCACTTGAATAGCGCTTGGTGGAGGGGTGTCTACATGACACCTGCTTCTCACCTACGTCTATGGGGTAAGGAAACTGTCAAAAAGAAACGTATTCATAAAGGAAATTTATATTTTGTGCACAACTTTGCAGAAAAAATATGAATACAACCTTTAGTTTTACGTTTCACATGTCTTGTCTTGAATATTAATTTCTCCTGTTAAATTACTGTCAAAAATATGTCACAGGGTCACATCGATTCAATTGAATGAGCATGATAGAATTAAACTTTATAGAATGATATTGATCCCGACAGGAAAATGATCTTGATACCGTTGCTGCGCTGGAAAAAAAGAAATAAACAGCCAAAAGTCCTGCCACTTTTTAAAAAAATATTTTTGCCGGGCGACATCAGTGGAGCGTAAAAACAATAAAACGGACCCGGAAGTGGTGGCCATAAAAGAGACGTTAATAAGAGAATGATTAAAGAAAGTAAAACAGCCGGGCAGGCGGCAGAGGGATCCATGTCTCTCTGCTGCTGCCGTTGTTGTGCATAGATACGTTTCTCCTGCCAGAATTTGTTTCCCCGGTCTCAGACATGGTTCTGGCAGAGGGAACGTGCCTTGGCACAACGGCGGTATATTAGCGTGGGGGATCCCCGCTTAGCCGGGCAGCATCCCGGGACAGGAGGGGCAGGCACACCCGCCACAGGCTCTGGCAGCACCGTGGATATAGCCAGCGGGCTAAGAAAATGGATGAAACTAACAAAGACAGCTAAGCTAACTTAGAGCTAAACTAGGCTAACTGGCAGCCGACCGTAACAATAGTTAAAAAAATTAGAAACAAAAAGACAGTTGGGTATTCTGATCCTACTGACTTTTTAAATTTTCTTTTTTTGTTTGATTTTACTGCCGCAACAGTCGGCTGCCCGTTAGCATACTTTAGCTTCCAGTTAGCTTAGCCGTTTTGGTTTCTTTATCCTCTGATTATCAACTAATTTCAGCAGACATGTTTTTATTTTACACTGAATGAGTGCAGTGGTACGTCTGCTACGTCTTTCTAGGCTTTTTTCCACTTCTGGTTCTAAAACGAGCCTCTGCTGCATTGGTTACACCATCGCCGGTTGTAGCCTGAAAACAAGAAAATGCTGCTGGAGATCGCTGTTTTTGATCTATTTTATCTACTTTTCTACAGAGCTATGGCTATCAAGATAATTTTCTCATTATGGGATCAATAAAATTCCTAAAAGTTCTATTTATTTTATTTTGATAAATACTTTAACACACATGCGCAGTTGAAGAATCGATGCTTCGGGACTCGATGTTTATGCCTGTGACCCGTGATGTATTTTTGACAGCGATTTAAGGAGAAATTCGTATTCATTAATCATATTCAAAACAGACATGTGAAACCTAAAACCAAAGGTTGTATTCATAATTTTTCTGCAAAGTTGTGCACAGCATATAAATTTGTGCTCAACTTTTTCTTTATGAATTCCTTTCTTTTTGACAGCTGTCTTACCTCATATCCGTCCCTCTTGCTTGCCCTTGCACGTTGTATAAGTGTTCGCTTTGATCTGTTGCCCGCAGCAAGCTCGAAGAAAAACAAGATTAACCAACATTTTCGCTCCATGGACTCAAAGAGTGGTCTAAGACCACCTGCATGCCCAATACAGGTTGGTCTGTTTTTCACCTGTAGACAGTCCGTATCCACCTGTAAGGGCAGTTGTGACGAAGGGCTGTTTGTTCAACTTATATAACAGCCATTTTTTTCCAAAAATGAAATCAAGTTTATATGTACATAAACAAAATGTAATAGAAACTGTGTGATATCTGTCAATATGTACAAATACAAATTTGAATTGTGTGGAGTTTTTACACATTACAAATGTGTGTCTGATGTTTCCATGAGTATATTTATCGACATTTATTGTTGTATTTTATCTATGTGTGTAAATGTGTATCTGAAACAGACTTTTTCTCTTTTGAGAGGGACCAGGAGGATAGTACATAGTGGATGCACTGCGAGAACTCAAAAGGCTTTTACTTCTTCTCACTTCCTTTTCCGATTAGTCTTGCATTTCTTGTCCTAGCTTTCCCTTTACCATATACTGAATGTTCTAAATAAAGTATCATCAAGTTTGCCAATGAAGAAAGCTTGTTGAAGGAAAATCAGCGCAAAGGCAGCAAATGAATAAAAGTAGAAATGAAGTGCAAATGTGTGACTGGTGAAGTGAGAATGGTACTTCAGGATTTATATTTAGAGGTCTCTGAATTCTTAATGTGTGAATGTTATAACTCCAGGAATGCTGTAATTTCTCTGTTTTGGGGGTCAAAATACTGACCCTTATGAATCTGTTTCTTTGGTTCCAGTTATTTATCAATTTGGTGTAAATACCTTTTAGTTTTGCCTGCAGTGTTTTGACATTCTTGGTGATAGGAGACAGTCAAATTTTCTTCACAATAGAACTTGATTAGTCTTGAATGAGCCCTGCAACAGGCTGGTGACCTGTCCAGGGTGACCCCGCCTTCGCCCAACAGTAGCCATGTTAAACTCTGGCAGCCCATGACCTCAAAAGGAAAACAGCGGCTTACGAAAATGGATAGATGGATGGCGAGTCTTGAATGCGACGCAGGTATAGTTGAAAGGTGTATCAGCTTCCAGGGCAAATAACATTTTGATGTTGTTTGTTTGTGAGGATTATTTTAGCAGATTACATGAACAGCTTTTTGATGAAACAAGACTGAAACGAATCGTTTCTAACTTCCTGCTGCATACTTTACAGCCCAGCAATTTTGAGGCTGTTGTTTTCTAGGACATAGTTTTTGCAGAGCGACAGTAGTTCATTAGAAATTCACCTCTGACTGTTGGCACCATTGACATCGAGTAAGCCCGCCCCAACTTCCCATCTTCCATCTGTTGAAGCGCTCTCCTGCTAGCCTACACCTCCAACCTAACTCTACCAGAACAACAAAAATGAGGAGCATTATTGGAGCTATCCGGTCATTTAGTTTTGAGCCAGATGCCAGCTGGGACGAGGAAAACAAAGACATTTCTGGATCTATTTGTCAGCAATGGATGCATCAGAATACAGCAGAGCAGGGAGCTTATGGCCTGCAGGTTGCAGCTTCTGCATCAAAGCTACAACCTTTTTCAACCTGCATGTTTTTCATCAAGAAATATTCAGAAATCTAATTTTACGATTAATGTTTTGTATATATGTCCTCTATTGTTAGAAAAAAGCTACAAGAACACGTTAAAAACATCAAAGGCACCATTTTTATTCGAGTAGGTCGCCACCGCCCCGAGCCTCTGCCTGGCACAGGAACTTGGTTTGTGCTGCGGAGTTGTGAAGAACAGCGATGTGTCGTCAACGAATGACCTGCCGTGTTCTGGATTTGTGCAGCATCAGCTGTGATGAGGCGATGATCCTTGTTACGGTGGCGGGGGGGTGCTTTGTGTTTGGTGAAGTTCAAATACAGCTTTGACATTGGCCCGTTTTATCACCGACAATGACGCGCTCCAACTTATTAGATGCACAACCAGAGATGTGTGTGTGTTTGTCAGGAAACAGCAGACATACACCTGCAGCTCTCACACAGACGTCTCTAATGAATATGGATTCGCATCCCTGCATGCCAGTCACTGAAATCAGTTAAATCCTCTCGCTCATGAATCACTTCAGCTCTTTGCTGTTTATCTTTCAACCAACTCCACCGCAGACCTCCCCAGGTGACGGTAACCCGTTTGCTCCTATGGATCTGTGCGTTCTGCACGCATGCACGCCAAACAGATACGCTTTGTTATTGTGCCTGCATGGAATGAAGGTGAACTTTCTTTTCTCTTACACATCTCCAACCCTTCCAAACTTTTGGAGGGTATAAACACTGCAGAGGGTTTGATGGGAACGTAAACGGTGTCAGAGCAGGCCTACACCTCTCTCATGAAAGATGGGCTTTTCACTCTCCAGGAATGCTCAGGTGAGGTACAAAAAAACATCAAACAGCAATAACAGTTCATAGATTTTACCAGTCTCAGAGAGAAAACTCTCTTTTTAAAATCATCCCACAGAATCAAAACAAGTTGTGTGAAATCGAACTGAAACTGAACATGAATGTTTGCTCACTCTTGGCCTTTTCATTTTGTCATGCCAGTGAGAAGCCACAACTGACATCCACTCCTGTGGATATCAGTGTGCCACAGCGTCACAGTGAAATGAACCTTACATGACTGAATTTCACAACGACATTTAACTGTCTTAAACACACCAGCAGGATGGTGGTCGTGGTTTATGAGGAAAAAGGATGAAGGACAGGAAAGCTAGGCTATTTTATTAGTTATCAATCATTTAGTCATAGGAGGAAAATTCAATGTTTTGTCAGTAACAGTTCTTTGAATGTTGTCCAAAACAGTCCTCAAATTGTTTTCACGTTTAGTAAAATAAGGAAAATAAAGTAATAATTCACACTTTTCATGAGCAAAGACAAAGGGAGGTCATTGTGTCGTGCATTACGAGTAGCAAGAAAGAAAACTGAACACTGTATTAATCTGAAATAGTGTGAATAAAAAAATGTTTGAAAACATCTTGTAGGTAAAGAGGAGCTCATAGATACCCGATAATGAGCAGCAGTTGATACTGCAGGGTTCTTTCAGGTGGTTTGTTCTGTCTTTTGGTTTGCTCCAGTGCAGTGTGTGAGAGAGAGAGCAAAGCAAACCCAAAGAAGCATTCCTTGTCTGTTTGAACCATTGACTGTATTAAAGAACTGGAGTGAGTGATCCCTCCCCCTGGCATTCTAAACAACAAGTACCTGCTGGTTCCAAAGCCAAAATTCCATAGACTTCCATATAGAAAAAACTGTTATTTCTCAGTCAATATATTTGTCAGAATAACCATTCTAGTTCTGCTTCCTTTTTTAACATGTTCTTGCTAAACCTATTTTTTTTCATCACATTTATTCTCTAGTGCAACTTATTGGCGTTATAAAGTGACCAATCATGTGCCTCAGTAAAAGTTTGTGGTTCCTTCTGGTCCCCAAAAGTAACGTTCGAAATGTTTGACAAATTTTGTGAAGCTCACTTTCAAGTGGCAGGGCTCTGGACTTCTAACAAGCTCACTCCTGATTGGTGAGAGTGGTTGCCGTAGAAACGATGACTCGGACAAATAACTGCTTACTGACGATTTCTGGCTCTAACATGGCAACGTCTGTATTGGAAAAAAAGGCAACTGAACTGTCTTCATTTTGTTGGAGTCAGGAGCAAGTCATTTTCTATGTGTGATGTCACACTCACTCTGTCCAGTTTTCATATGCAGTCAAGGATTTAAACCAAATCCACTGAAATATTTTAGTGTGAAAGCAGCTGTATTTGTCGGGACTGGTGATCCACTGCAGGCGGCAGCTACTTTTCCTGTGAAACTGAACTTTAAACTAAAGTCAAAGATCAGATTCATCTCATAAAGGGCTAAACATGTGACTGGTGGGAAAAGCACTCACTTCTCTATCGAATAACTGAACGTCTGCTCTGTGACCCATACAAATGGCCCGAGTCCAGTTGGACCTCAGTGACGTATGCAGCGTTGTCTGTGCTGCCTGTTTCATGGTGGGGGGCCTGTATGCTAACGACTCCAATAACAGCATCCAGTCAGGCTAGATGTGCTGAACCTGCATGTTTACTGTGGTGTTGTTCACACATATAAAGGTGCAGTGACTTGTTACTTTCTGAATATCATGAATTTATGCTGCTTGGTTGTTTTTTTTTTTTGCTCCTTTTAACTGTCCTCTCTGTGTACACGAAGAAAGACACCATCAAACGTGGTCATATCTCGTTTTTGCATGTGCAATAATATGGGCTTCTAACAAAGCAGATTTATTTTCTTGATGCTACAGTTTCAGGTGTACTGTTTGTTGTTATTGTAGTTAGCTGCTGTGTGGTACAGTCGGGGTTGAGGCAATTATCTGATCAGATCAGATCATTGTGGCTATAATTGAGCCTTCAGCTCATGTAAATGTGGGATAATGGTTACATTTATGATACTTAGCGAGTAAATAAATCCTCCAGAAACATGCTGTCTCAGAAGGTTTGACAGTTTTCTGAAGGAATGAAACTTAAAGAGACAAACTCACTGTCAGATCAGCTGTGTTTGCCTACTGTTGGAAAAAGGTAGAAGGAACCACTCTGTTCAAATGTTTGATCAATCGGTCAGGCAACTATATACAAATACAAAGTTTAAAGACCCACTCCAATTAAAGAGATGTTTTTGGTGTTTTTAACATGTTCCTGTTGCATGCTGAGAGACATAGTCCTTCCTGCTTCTCTCAGTGTGAAGGAGGGCTCCGAGCTCCCCCTGGGTTTTATTACCACACAATTTTATTTATCAAAATGCCTTTTAAATATTTTTGGAATTCTAATTTGCGTCAAGCATGACGACTGTTGTTTACCTGTTCAGTGGGAAAATAAATGTCTTTGAGATGATCACATTGGATCATTCTGTCCCCACAAGATTTTTCTTCGATAAATCATAAAATGACTTTGTTTAATTATAAAATAAAAATTAAACAAGATGTAGATGGAATTACATTAACATGTTAATATTTGAATGGGCCTTGAATCACTTTGTACTGGGAAAATTGGGCCCCAGTATCAAAAAGGTTAAGAACCTCTGTTCTAGATCTACCAGCATGCCTATTCTACAGCTCTTTTTTAAAGCTCTACTTTCTACGGATGAGATGACTCAGGTGTCTCCTCATTCTAATGGACTGAATACCCCAACTAAGGCAATCAGCAGCAAGAACTGCAAGGAGAGCTGGAAAACAGACCGATTTTCACCAGTCCACTAACCACATGTAGATTGGAGGGCCAAGCTCCCAAGCACTCTATGTTTGGTGTATAGTTGATCCGTACCTTGGAGTAGACTTTCCCATCCGAGGCAGAGAAGTGTGTTTTCTCCATGGTTGGAGCACAGCATGCAGTACCCTCCTTCAAAAGAGGGACCACCACCTCATCTGAGAACTGCTTCCCGCTTTTGAGGCGTTGAATGATTTGTCAGAATTTCTTTGAGGCATGACGCTGATCCTTCTTCCTGGCTCCCTTAAACTCCTCTGAGACCCTAGTTGTTGAATCTGCATCTACCCACGCTGCATCCTGCTTGAATTGCTGATGCCTTTCAGCTGTTTTCGGAGTTGCAAAAGCCACCCAGGCCCAGTGGGACTCCTTACTACTTTCACAAAAATTATTTGTTGTCTGTAATTCATTGCAAATGATCATCTGTCAATAACTGCTGTTTACAAACATCTAGATGTGTCAAGTGATTAAACTAGCTGTGGTGAAATCTTCTATTAATTACAGTTTCCATGTAGTTTGTAGTTTACTGATGCTTCATCTCACCCGCCTGTTTGTGTGTCTCTGCTGAACACTTCTGTTAGTGTCAGGGTGGCTTTACAGCTTTTGCTCTGGAGTGACTTAGAGCAGGAAGTCTAATGAATTTTTCATGTTGAATGTCTTGGTCCTGACTTCATCATCATAGCGTTTAAAGATGCACAACAATGATGTGAACCAACTAAACACTTCAAGGGTGTGATTCTTTCAGCTTCCTGCTTTCGTTAAAAAATGCAGCTCTGCGATAAATAGGCTGGTGGCTTTGAGACTCAACAGGAAGTGCTGCATTTGTATATCTTATACAGTTAATAACTGTTAATAACTTCCGGCTTACTTCATGCTGCGTTTTAAAGGTTTACATTCTGTGTGCATCAAGATGCAGAGATACATCATTACAAGTCATTTAAGTAAGAAAGCAAACAGGCCATCAAAATAAGTTGTAATTCATTGCACTTACAAAATAAATACTATAAACAAAGTAAACATTTGAAATCAATAACATCTGTTGATTTAAGTAGTTATTTTGTTGTGTAACTTCTCCAAAAATAAGACATAAACATAACAAACATTCATAATAATTTTAAGTCTTGTAAAATCAACAATCTTTACAAGTACACTAACAAACTAAATCTGTTTAGCTTTTAAATGTTTATTTTAACAAATTCAAAAGTAGTAATGTTAAATTTCATCAAGATTTTTGTTTAATTCTCTTTACTTTTAATCTCTTCGTGGCTGTTTTGTACAGTGACCCATCAACAAGTCACTCAACGCAAAAATACATTAGCTTAATTAAATTAACTAAATACATTAGCATGTTGCTAAAATGCTATCTTAACTTTAAAATAGTTTAAAAATTCTCAGACGTCAAATTAGCCAAAAAAGCTATCATGTTGCTAAAATATTAGCTTCAGTCAGAATTAATCCCCAAAAAACATCAGTAGATACCAAATTGGTGAAAAAAAGCTAACACATTGCTAAATTACTAGCTTAACTCAGAATTAGCCAAAAAACATCTAAGTAGATGCTAAATTAGCCAGAAAAGCTAACACATTCCTAAAATACAAGCTTAACTCCAAATGAACCTAAAAAATTTGTTAGATGCCAAACTAGCAGAAAAAAGCTAGCACGTTGCTAAAATATTTGCTCAACTTAAAGTTATTACTACGAGCATGAATGTTCTGAATGTTCCCTTAATTAATCTCACAATGACAAATTAAAAAGCAAAGCAAATCATAAAAAAACAACATTACATTTTAGAAATCAAAACAAAATTTCAGAAACTTTTTTTTTTTCCTTTTTTTGCGTTTTGGAAACCAAAAGTAATTTCCAGAATTCAAACTGAAACATTGTTAAAAGATTCATTCATCCAGGTGGGGTTGTCTTGAATTTGAGTATTGAGTTTTTTATGTTCTGTTTCTTGTTGATTAATTTTTTGTTTTTGCTGTTTGTCAATGTGATCTTTAATACGTTTTTGTGTTGAGTGATTTGTTCATGGAATTTGCACTTCAGGGCCACCGTAGTTCTGCTTTAATTCTTTCCCAATCTAATTGGTCCATAGAGGGCGCTGTTGTTTTAGGTGTAAAACAGAAGAGATGGGCATATGCTCAAAAAGTTACAACTTTAAGGCTTTGTTCTCATGAAAAGCCTATAAATCCTATGATGAAGGCTTTTTCTGGTCGGGATGTTTGTTGAGTCTTCCCTCGTTGTTTTTCTTAGTGGTCCTGTTACTGTCAACAGTCAACATTTCTTCATGAGGAGTCGCAGCTATTTCAGAACAGCTTCAAAGCTCACTGAAGTCCCAAAGGGGGAAAATGGCAGGTTTTCTCTTTTTTAAATGACAGTTGTATTTTTGCTTCTTTAGGTCAGATTTAATGGAGTTTACTCAATACTGAGGCTTTATCCTCATTATGTTGTTTAGATGCTGCATTGTTTCCATTGACAGTTCTATCCTCACACGCACACAGGCTAAATCAGGAGCCAGAAATGGTTTCTCCTGAAAACCAGACAATTAACCTGACTTAATTTATCCACATTTGTTAGCATTTTTAAAAAATGGAAATGTAAAAAGAAAAAAAAATCTCTCTGTATAATTTAAATTAATATGAAAAATAGTCATTACAATGACAATTTTCAAAATCCAACCCAATTACAACCGGGTGAAAGGTACAAAAGATGGAAACCTGGAAGATAAAGTGAAGCCTTTTCAAATGAATACTTTTAAACATGACCTTAAAGCAGTGGAGATCTTGTTCAGACAAACAGAACTTTAAAATGAACAGCTCCACCACCAGCTTACTTCTGGTGTTTCTCTGAACAACAACCATGATGTCAACATGAGATTAAAGCAAGTGATTCTTCAAAATAGGACTCTGTAGAGAATAACTGGAAACTTCACAAGAAAATAAATGAATTGTCTTTGTATTATAGAAAAGATGTCTTCCCTAAGATTTAAGTATCCTGCCTGTGGTAAACTTTGAAAAGAAACGCTGGTTGAAGTTTTGGCTAAAACTGTTTTGTGATCCATTTTAGGTCAGTGAATCATATCATTCAAAATGAACCAACATCGACTATGAATTGTATCGTCAACCACAAGTTGAAGCAAAAACCTCAAACAGCATCATGATCTCTTTTAGACCATCACCACCATCATGACAAAGTATCACTTGTCTGTTTTTAAAGGCAAAATGTCATAGAAATGCACTTGTGAACAATCATGTGGGTTTTAAACTATTATTAAAACTCAAACTGTGTAACAACATAAGTCCATTAGAGAACTCAAATCGCTTCAATAAATCTAAATCTTGTAGGCAGTTCCTTTTTATCTTTGTTGGGTAGAACACTTGAAGAGTGACAAAAATTTCATGAAACAAAAGTTCTTCTGAAAAGACGAGTTAAAACAAGATCTGTGTTTTTCTGTCTTCATAAGTTGGTATTGAGAATAAAGTGTTGAAAATGTAGTTTTCAGATCCTGCTTCAACAGTAGGGTTTGTTCTACCTCAGTAATGAGAAAGGTCACTTTGGTGTGGAATTGTTTTGACTTCATTGACTTTCTCCTGAGTTCACGAGCACAATTGTTTGTGCTTAAAAGTTGTAACTAAACAGACACACTTGGAAAGTAAAAACTGATTCACTTAGGTCAGAGAAGGCTCTGTTAAATGTTCTAAACTGTTAGAAGTTTAGAACATCAGGATTGTTAGCGCAGTCTTTGAATGTTGTCTCTGCTTAAAGACCCACTCTGGCAGAAATCCTGTTTTGGTGGTTTTAACAGGTTCTTGTGGCATTTTTCTGATGATGCAGGACATATTTAAAGAAAATTCAGCTCAAAATTGCATCTCTGAGTATTTCTTTATTCAAATGGTTGTGAATCAGGAGCAGATGGAAAAATATTTGAAAAAGATGGTATTTGTTTTGCAGATATGCTGAGCGAGTCACAAGCTTCCCGCTCTGCTCCATTCCAATGCATCCACTTGTTAACAAATAGATCCATGTACGTCTTTGTTTTCCTCATCTGAACTGGAATCTGGCTCTAAACTGTATTGCTGCATGGCTACAATATTGCTCGCCATTTTCTTTTGCACCGATAATGTCAGTTTGGAGGAGCTGTAAGTTAGTGGGAAAGTGTGGAATCAGAGAGCTCTCAGCAACAAGGAGGGAAAGAGGGGTGAGGGTGTTCCACGCCAACAGTCCCACCCACAACTCAAAGGGGATTTTCTGATCAACTCCTACCGCTCTGCAGAAACTATGTCCTATTAAGAGACACAGGTTTTTTCATCTTTGCTAAAAACAGCATCATCATAATTAAAAGACCACTTGAAATACTTTTACAACAGATAAAGACATGAATACATGAACAAAAACAGCTGACGGTAAAACGCAGGCGTTCAATAAGTGCTTTACCATCACTTAGCCACAGTCTTCTTTCTGATCTGCATGCCATCTGCAGTTATCTTTACTTTCAGAAATAGAGAGCCTTTCATTGTCTCCAAAGACATCCTCAGTTGCTGTTGGCGTTTGATTTGGGTTATCTGCGGTCTTCCTGCCATCCGTATCAGTTCTGTAGCTGGTTGCACAGACTTCAGAAACATGCGTCAGACAAAAAACTCTGCTCACCAAATCCAACACCTCCTTCCTCACTGAGGAGGACAGCAGGTAGTACATGATGGGGTCCAGGCAGCTGTTCAGGGCACAAAGGACCAAAGTCAACTCGTTGGTTTTGTTAGCTATGTCCCTCCAAAAAGGGGAGGTTGGTTGGATCTGGGTTGCTATGTAGAAAGGCCTGACTATGTGATAGGGCAAGAAACAGATGGTGAAGACGAAGAGGATGAAGAAGGACTTCCTGGCATTCTGGAAAAAACTTGGTGAATTGGGGAGGTCTGGATTCTCTTGTGATCTTCTTAGAAGTTTCAGGGCAATCTTTACGTAAGACACCAGTAGAGAAATAAATACAAACCAGAAGGTGAGCAGCCCGCAAGTGTTAATGTAGGCCTTCCACTTTTCGTTCCTCAGGTCTTTATAGTGGAAACATCTGTAAACACCAAACATTTTTACACATTTTTAGACTTTGACCCAAGTAGAAAGACTTCACTTAAAAAAAGGACCAACCTGCCTGACTTTGTATAACTCTTGAAGATCAGGTATGGCAAAAAACTCATGAAAGCCACAGTCCAGACAACAGCACAGAGGAAGAAGCTCCACTTTGCAGACAGCAGCCTGCGCCTCCCAGCCCTGCTGTGCATCTTCAAGTAGCGATCCACGCTGATCAGCCCCAGGAGGATGATGCTGATGTACATGTTCATGTAGAACAGGTTGCCCACTAAACTGCACAAGACTGGACCCAGTGTCCAGGTGTTAGCCTGGTTGTGATAGAGGATCCTGAACGGCAGGCAAAAGATCAGCAACAGATCTGCACAGGCGACATTTAAAAGTAACACGTGCACAGAGTTTTTCTTGGAGTTAACACAAAAGAAAACCCAGAGAGCCAAAATATTCCCAACAAGGCCCACGACAAAGATTAAAGAGTAGAACACCGCCAGTGGGATCTGCATGGCTTCTTCATCCACACAGTCCTCCGCCAGAGACGCGAGTCTGCCCACGTCTGCTGTGGTGCAGCTGTTTTGTTCCATGTTTGTTTAATTCCGGTCCTGCCAAGAGAAGAAAACCGCATGTGAAATATTTGTTTTGCCATGTCACTTCAGTGTGGAATCATAAAACAAACCATTATTATCCTAAACTTTCGGTTCCTAATAACCATCCCAGAAGAAGGAAACTGTAGACGGTAACTTTTGCTCTAAAATACTTTCTCATTTAGTTTTATTCTATTTTTGCTCTGGCATTTGTTAAAAAGAAACAAAAAAAGGAAGGTTTGTCTTTCATTTTAGCGCAGGAAATCCACCAAGTTAAAGCCATCAATAACACTGTCAGATAATTGATGGAGTTCACAATAAGAATTTTTAACAATTTTATTTATTTATTTATTTTTAGATCTGGTGCTCAACAAATCAGAAAATGGGTTCAAACTACTCACCCACAACATATGATGCAGGATAACAACCAACTTGTTGTCTTTGCAGTCCTTTACAGTTCCCCTCCACGAAGGTCCGTTTGAGTTACAGGAAATGTTCCAAACCTCACTGCTGAGGGAAGACTTGTAACAGACTTTCAACTCTCTGCATCTGGTTGTTAGTCAATGATCGAAGGCAGATGGAGCAGAGCTAGAAGCTTCTATCTGCCCTATTCTTTTTGTCAAATACATCTGCAACTCTGAAAAGCAGCTCTTCTCAGCGGATGTCCACTTCGCTGTAATGCTGTGCAGAGATAACACCCTCTCTCCCTTCCCCGTGTTGAAGCACAGAAAGACCAGAAGCTCCTCCTGAATGTACGCAAGGGCATGCACAGCACTCATCTCTTTGTAGACTATGCTGGTGATTATGATGAGGAGAGCCATCAGTGAAAAGAAAAGCTTTCCAAATTACTACATGATGTCTTCTCACTAATTACAGCAGGAGAGGTTTAGACCGCAATCAAAACTTAGCTCAAATGTGAGAACAGCAGTCTAACCCATCTCAGTAAACCCATCAACAGCATATCAAGCTCAAATAATAAAAAATGAGCGTGATGCAGCAGAAATCTTGCTGTGGTTTTGTGTCAAAACCAAAGCAAACAAATGCTGGCTGGTGTCTGCAGCCAAACATAAACTGTACATCTTGAGCAAAAATATTCAGTTCATCAAACACGTTACACCATTGTGCTTGTCATGACTAAAGACTTGAAAACGTCTCCAAAAACAGATCTAAAAGCCAGAAACTCACATGCTACATCACTGTATTCCAGTTTTCATAAAACCTTTTTTTGTTGTTTATTCTTTTGCAACTTTTCTGTGTTAAGTCTGAGATTTGTAATACCCATGATCAGAACGACCTTATAGAATCAGACTTCAGCTCAGTTATCAGTGATCCTGCTGCCATGTGCTTGGTTGTGTGTGGGTGATGAGCTGCATGTGTGTCATACATTTAATTTTGAACTTTTATAGCTGGATGTCCCTCTCTAATTATCATCAAGAGACCTTAAAATCATGCTGTACTCTTTCCTCTCTTTCTCAGCCCCACTGTGTGCTACTGGCATCCAAGGAGAACTCTGCCCCCGTCAAGCTGGGGGGGTTTGGAGTGGCGATCCAGCTCGGAGAATCCGGATTAGTGGCAGGAGGTATGAAACTATGGAGGTCCAGAAGAGAC
Organism: Adrianichthys oophorus; assembly: GCA_036245035.1. Lineage (NCBI taxonomy): Eukaryota > Metazoa > Chordata > Actinopteri > Beloniformes > Adrianichthyidae > Adrianichthys > Adrianichthys oophorus. The sequence goes on from BSAI01000005.1 coordinate 3,137,017, forward strand.
AATATGAAAGAAATTTTATAAGCCATTAAATCTTTAAATAAAAGTGTCATTAATTATTTAAAATTGGCATTACATAAATAAAATTGGAAATCAATCAATAAATGTTTAAATGTATGTAGCATTGAAATATTAAAATTTCGATTAAAAAGCACATTTAAATATTTAATGACATATTAAATAATTTAATGGACCTAGTGTGGGCTGGAAGCAAATAAATATATTTTATTTGAAATGAATAAATAAATGTGTCATTAATTATTTAAAATTGACATTAAATAGTTAAAATGGAAATCAAAAAATGCATGTTTAAATTTATGTGGAACTAAAATAGCCATTAAAAAGCACATTTATTGACATATTTTATCATCGTTTTATGGTCCTAGTGTGGGCTGGAAGAGACAAATTGAAATAAATATTTTTAATATTAAATTATTAACAAATGTGTCATAAATTATTTAAAATTGGCATTAATAATTGAAAATGTGTCAGTATTTCATTAAAATTCTATTTTAAATTATTCAATAATCAGTTATTTTTTTCATGATTTATTGAATAATTTCGTGGTCCAGTTTGCAGCATTTTATAACATTCTCTGTCAAACTGTCCCATCAAACTTTTGATCTCAAAATAAATTGAAAATCTTTTTTTTTGAAGGTGCAGAAAGAGTTGCTGTTCACTCATTGTAACACTTCAACAGCAGTTTTCTTGCTCTTATTTTGTTTGCACATTACTTATGTGATCCATTCGTGGCTTAAATAACATTATGGTTTTGCTGGAGCAGTTGTCTGTGGCTCTACATGTAGAGAGTTTGGATTTGTTAAGCTGTATTTAACAAATACTGAGCAGCTGTTTCAGACATAAAGCACATTTCATGGCTGGGGTTTGTTTCTGCCGCAGTATGTGTTCATCTGTTTGTTTAACACACCTATAAGTGGTGCTTATCTATTTCTGTGAAAGGGGAAAACCTGTTCTTCAGATAGGTGGGTGGTAACATCAGTGCTTTATTTCGTTTAGTTATGACTCTCCCAGGATGTTCATTTGTCCGCAAACATCCTGCTTTGCTTCTGACAAGGACTCACCGCTAAATGTTAAACCAGCTTGTTTGTTTGGAATGATTTTTGTGCCGCTATATTGCGAGGAAAATTCACAATTTTGAGATCAAAATTTTCTAAAGTGCAAACAAAAAGTAAAGTTGTAAGAATAAAAATGTTTATTTTGCAAATAGACATATTTCATATTTGCTCTCAAAAACTTTTTTTTGCTTGTAAAAACTATTTGTGCGTTTGCAACAGAAATGTTTTCAGATGCGTTGTCGCTCATCTCGCTTTCGTCCTATCTTTTGCTCATAAGTTTCGTTTCAGCCCGCTGATTGGTCTAGATTCTATCAAATCAAATTGCTGTATTTATCTAAGATGGTGTCTGCTAATGCGGCTGAAATGCCAAACAGGTCTCAAACATTTGTGTCTATTTTGTATTTTTTTTTATATTGTAATTTTTGTACTTATGTACAAAATGTATTTTATGAGTTACAAATCAAGAGTTACGCATGCACAAATCCAAAGTTACACACAAATCAAGAATTATGCACACACAAACTAAAGTTACGCACAAATCCAAAGTTATGCACACACCAATACAAAGTTACCCACAAATCAAGAATGACGCACACATAAATCGGAGTGAAACTTATTCTTTCCATACATGACCCCATATGTGGCTGCATAGAGTGGATTGCACTCTACCATATAATCTCTCTGATCATAAAGTCGCTTCAGAGAAGATGCGGTGCATGTAACTCTTTTGTCTTAAATTTAAGGGGTTTGATGCTCTGACTGCTTATTTATGAACTAAGGTGTTCTTGGGCAAGGCATTTTAAAGGACTCATCCTGCCCACTTGTCTAAATTAAAATATTTGATTGTTCGTTATGTGTTCTTCGTTTAATCGTTTAATAAACTGTCAGTAAGCACTTTGAGCATAATCATTTAGTGTTATGCTGTGAATCACACTTGAGGCATTGTAAGACCTCTGTCTTCTTTTGACCCTGTATAGCACATACAGCTAATTTGGCGTCTACTAAGGATTTCTCTTGGGATTTTGCTCATACTTTAGCAATATGCTAGCTGTTCTAGCTAAATTGGCATCTACCAAGGTTTTTCATGCTCATTTGGCTTTTAGCTAACATTTTAGCAATATGCTAGCTGTTTTAGCTAATTTGGCATCCACCATGGTCGTTCAAGCTAATTTGGCTTTGACTTCTGCAAACTTGATGCAATAAGCTTCAGCAAATGATTCAGCCTTTTCTATTCAGTAAACTTCTGCTTCATCTGCCAAAAATTATGCAATTAAGCAATGAAAAGCAACCACCTTCTGCAATTGCGCAATGAAACGTATTTCCACTGGAAATGCAAATTTTCTAGTTTTCTTTAAGATCTGTTTGTTATTTTAAAAAAATGAACCACATAAAATCTACTGCTGCACAACCAACAGTGCTTTAGATTAGAATAACAGCAGTAATCAGTTAGGAAAAGAACGGATCACCAAAGTAGACTTCCTGTACAAGCAGAAGAAATGGCATTTTTAACTTTGATGTTCATTTTCACAGTGTCTTGAAAAAAACAAAAAACACGTTTCCTTTTGTCCAAAGTACTAAAACAAAATGGTAATGTAATATTTCAACATTTTATTCATGAAAAACTATATTTCATTTATACAGATCATAATCATAACATAATATAACAAGGCGGAGCCGAGACTGTTTTTCTGCTGCGGACATCTTAAACACACTGGTTTGTTTAAAGCAAAAAAAAAATTTGCAAATGCAAAAATTGTTTTTGAAAGCAAATATTAAATATTTTAATTTGCAAATTATGAAGTTTTATTCTTAAACTTTTACCTGTTGTTTGCAATTTAGAAAATTTTGATTTCTAAAAACGACATTGAGCCTTCTAATCTGGAGTGCCTTACATATGGTTTCATTCTGTTGTACTTACTGATTTTGAAGGGATTTTGAGAGGTGTTATTGTAAATACGCTACAGTGTAGCTGTGTCGAACTGTTTTTTACTGTGTTACTAACAAGGGTGGGAGTTAGCATGTCACGTCTGTTTTAGCTGTATCAGTCTGTTTTTTATGTATTGTTTGGGAGTTACTGGTATTGTGAAGACGGGAACACTTCCATTGTGACCAGCATGTAACTTGTTACAAAAAGTTTACTGTGAATGCAGTTGATTAAGTCTGACTGACTGGCGAACTTATCGCTGGATAGCTCCAGAGCTATCTCGCCTAATGCCCCTTATAGTTTGGTGCACCTTGTATGTGACAAAAATAGACCAGTCATTGATGATTATGATCTGATGCGCCCTACAGTACGACAAAAATTGTGTTTTGAAAAATTAGGCTTAAGGTCATGATTAAGAATGAAAGTGAGGAGCATTTTTAGTAAAAATGTATAAATCAAATGACTGCTTTTGAGCTTGGTGTTGTGGTTCTTAGCCAAATTATTTCTAAAAAACACTTTCTGATGAACGCCTAAAAAGGAGAAGAAAGGTTTTACACACTTACTACTTCCCTCCTCTGCCATGAAAACAGAAATAAAGGCGTAAAACCCCCAGCTGTAAATGTTGTGCTGTTTGCCCCTGCAGGTCGTGTGGGAACTCCTCACTTTATGGCTCCTGAGGTGGTGAAGAGAGAGCCGTATGGTAAACCCGTGGACGTGTGGGGCTGTGGAGTCATCCTCTTCATCCTCCTGTCGGGGTGTCTGCCTTTTTACGGCACCAAAGAGAGACTGTTCGACGCCATCTGCAAAGGCAAATACAAGGTGTTGACAGAACCACTGCTGTTACTTTATTTGTTTTGGGGGTATTCATACACCCTTCTTCAATGGTACCAACACTCCAAGCCTAGAGCCATTTTACAGTGGGTCAAAAAAGTATTTGTCTGATTCTGCAAGTTGTTTCACTTAAGAAGCTGTGTTTGGTCTGCAATGTTCATCATGGATACACTATACAAGTCACACTTTGATCATCTTTTGATCTACTGTAAAAGTGTTCCCAGTGGTCTTTTAATTATGATTATGAGCGGCAGGAGTTCATTAAAAATTCAGCTCTAAGTTGTGGGCTGAACATTTGGGGTGGAGCAACCCTGCCCCCTTTCCCATTGCCAAGAGCTAATACCAGGTAGCTTGAGGCCTACTCAAGAGTATTTTCTGTCACAAATAAGCTCTTTTTCAAGCTGCATTTTTTCGTCTGCTCCCGATTCACAACGATTTTAATAAAGAACTACTCAAAAATTCAATTTTAAGCTTAATTTTTTTCTACATGTCCTCTATCATCAGAAAAATGACACAAGAACATGTAAAAAACACAATTTTCATCGGACTGGGTCTTTCAGTAATTTACTGCTTTGCTTTATTGTTTTCCAGATAATCATTTACCTAAAATAAGTGGACATTAGCTTGAGAAAGCAATTAAAAGAGTACATCGAGTCGAAAGGGTTGTTGTTAAAAATGTGTTAATGATGTTCCTTTCTGAGAACATAACTGGGTGGGTGGGTAGAGTAGACTTAGTAGAGACTAAAGTCTGAATCCTGTGTTTGCTTTCTGACATGTCTGTAAGCAGATGAATCCCCAACAGTGGAACCAGATCTCAGAGAGCGCCAAAGACCTGGTGAGACGCATGCTGATGCTGGACCCAGCTGAGAGGATCACAGTTTACGAGGCGCTGAACCACCCCTGGCTGAAGGTAGCATGGCATCACACTGCAATAATCCATGCATCGTCTCAGTTCACTCTACTGAAGAAAATCCTAGTTTAGTTTCTAACATGACTGGAGTCTAAGATGTATTTCTATTTTTGAAAAAGTTGTGAAAATGTTGACTTCGTAGCAAACTTTTTTGCTTGGATATTAAAGTTGTGCCGACAGGAAGTGAGGGGAAATGGCCATCATGTTTGTCATGTGTTTTTAATCATTGTCTTCTTCTGTGGAATTTCTTGACGCTTTTATCTCTTGGACTTCATGTTCTTCCAGGAGCTGTCAGACAAATCAGTCGATCAAATTTAAAAGACAACTTTTCAGAAAAACAGGCTGGAAGCTGCTGCTGTACCTAATTTCAGAGAAATCCAACTCTTTTTTTTCACTATGTGCATAATTATTCAGCAAGTGAATATTTTGACATTATAATAATTTTATCCATAACTGCCAGCACAAAACCGTGCAAACCCAAAAGCATAACGGTTTATACACTCAGTTAAATATAGGATAGACTTTGTTGCATGCGCAAAGTTGGACGCCATATTGGAATGGTATAGATGCCGGTTCAATACTTCAGCATTCAAAACCCTATTGAGAACTTTTGGGCCTTTCTTAAGCAGGACATTTACAGTGAAGGTAAACCGTGCACCTCTCTGAACGGTGTTTGGTGGGCTGTGGTTGCAGCAAGAGTTGACTAGGACCAGATCAAGAAACTGACTCCATGAATGGACGGCTTGTGACTCTTCTTGAAGAGACGCGTGGTTGAATTGGTCACTGAGGTTGTTTTTATTTCAGAAATGATTATTTGTACATTTTAAGTTTGTTTGAAGGTTCTCATTCATCCAGGTGGCATTGTCCTGCCGTTGAGTCATAGCAACCGGACATTTTGTCATTCATGAGCCATTTGGATGAGCGGGAAAACGTATCGGGGGAGAACATTTTTGTTTGTTGCTCCCCCTTTAGCAGGTGAAAATAATGACAGGAGATGGTGAAATCTTTGTTTTTTTAATTAAGTTGCATAATAATTATGCACATTAATAGTTGCGTAATCATGTACATGTAGATATTCCTTTTAGGAATTCCAGAACTTCCCTTTCACTACTTAAATGTTAAAGCTTTAAGGTTTGTTAACATTTTGGATGGCTCAAAAGCACTTTAGTTGTACCAAAATGAAATGAATCGTCAACAATCCAGTTTGCCTAATAACTGTGCACACAGTGTGCTCCTGTCCCTCCGATTAGTCTGTTTTGCAGTATTCATCCAATTGTGCTAGACACGAGTCTTTATTCCTCTTTGCTTCCTAAAGGAAGATTTGACGGGGTCATCATTTATCTGTTTGCAGGTTCTATTCCTGTCCTAAAGGCTGTGCGTGCTTGTCACGCTCTGGTGCAATGCTTTCATCAGTCAGGGATGAATCGTGAAGCCTTGAGTCAATCCTCTCGGTTAGTAAATTGGGCAAAACTCTCAAGCAGATTTTCTGAAGGCCTTTGAAAGTCTGACTGGTTTTATGTTTCCAAGCTTAACTTGAACCGTTTTGTTCCTCGTCGTGTGCTAGAACTATCAGAGACGATGAATTCACAGCAGGGTTTGGAGAGCACAGTCCCTCAGAGGGCTGTTGAGGTTTTAATGATTTAATTGTTTTGGTTTGCTTTCCGTCTTTTCCATTGTACAACTGTCTCAACTTTTCCCGAATCTGGGCTTCGCTGTGCCCTGTGGCGAGTTTTAATGAAGCAGCTGAGTCTGTTTTCCTCCAGAATGTGTCTTCCCTCTTTCCCGTCTCAGTCAGTCAGTCATTTTGGCCTCCTCTCAGTCTCAGGGCATTGTTTGTCCACTATTCCATTTTTCCTCTCTACATAAACAGTGAAATGACCTCTAAGCCTGTTGGTTGTTTGTTTTCTGAAGGAGAGGGACCGCTACGCCTACAAAATCCACCTGCCGGAGACTGTGGAGCAGCTGAGGAAGTTCAACGCCAGGCGGAAGCTCAAGGTCAGTCAGCTTGACGCGGCTTTGAGCCGCTTGTTCAGGTGTGATGAACTGACGCCCACTGATGTTGATGACCTTCCAGGGGGCGGTGCTGGCCGCAGTGTCCAGCCACAAGTTTAACTCGTTCTATGGCGATCCCCCAGAGGAGCTCCACGACTTCTCGGATGACCCCTCCTCTTCAGGTGCCACGCCCTGATTCACACCTTTTCTCGAATATTTGTCCTGTATGAGGGAATGGACCGCTCCTGTCTATTCCTCTGTGTGGGTTAATCGATGTTTTTGTGTGTCGTTTGGCAAACAGTGACATCTCCTATAAATATCATCAACTTTGACTCATTGACTGTTTTTATTGTCTCTGTTAATGCTTCCCGCCTGCTAGGACTGCTAGCAGCAGAACGTAGGTATCTGATTGTTCTTCCTGTGTCGTTACCTCCAAAGTCTGGTTTTTGTCATTGGAAGAAAGTTGTTTAAAAATCTCTCAAAAACCCAATCCTGTCATTTACTCCCTGGGCTCTTTGACAGCTTGTGATTTACTGAGGCGTCACTTCCTTCATTTGCACATTAGATTTCTGGTCAGATGGCTCCGGCTCAACGTCAGATTCTTGTTTAGAAAACGCCCCTTTGGCAAAAAGGTTTTAGGTCCTGCTTTTAGAGGAGACTTGTCTTCGCTTTTCAACGGAAACTGCTTCTATCAGACAGATGATCACTGACAGACTGAAACAAACCATCTGCTTATTGGAGTCTTTATAAAGCAGGAACCGTTCTTTGGTTTTTCAGCTCTGAAATGAGAAAAACATCCCACATTTTTTTGCAGGACAGGACCGTCACACCTTCCAGCCCTTTGGTTGTGTAGGAAGCGTTGGTGTTCCACCCCTAAGCTTCTGCTTCTATAAAACCTAAAGACCCACTCCAATGAAAACCATGTTTTTA
>BSAI01000005.1:3145076-3174994 GCA_036245035.1 Adrianichthys oophorus
AGGTGCCATAAGCTAGCGGGAAAGAGTGTAAATGAAGGGCTGGTGGGAAATGAACAGAGGTAACTTCCATGCTAACGGTCTCGCCTACATCTAAGGGGCAAATTTCTAATGAGCTCCTGCTGCTCTGCAGAAAATATGTCCCAAAAGAGGAACACAGTTTTGTTTTGCTAAAGCAGCATAATCACGATTAAAAAATCACTGGGAACAATTTTACAATAGATGAAAAATATATTTGGAGTGGGACTTTAAATGTTTTGTTTCGTTTTCACATTGACATTACTGAGCAACCCTTTTGCTTTATAGAAAGAAAAGGAACACATTTAGATGTTTGAGTTCGACTTTTCCTCAAAAAATTGTCCCTGTTTTTGCATTTGTGTTTAGTTCACATGTTTCTGTATTTCCGACTGAGGACGCTGGGTTTGACTCGAGGCGTGCCCGTGCATGCGCATGTGTCTTGCAGGCGCCGTGTCTCAGGTGTTGGACAGTTTGGAGGAGATCCACGCGCTGACTGACTGCAGCGAGAAGGATCTGGACTTTCTGCACAGCGTTTTCCAGGACCAGCATCTGCACACTCTGCTGGACGTAAGTGTCTCACACCGACAACAAACAGCAGCAGCAGGATGGAGGAGGCTTTGCTCTGTGGTGATACTGTAGTCTTCATGTCGTGGGACATCCCCTCCAAGAACCCACTCAATTCATTTGCTATGTCTTTATGAGTCCAAACAGATCCACCTTTTTGCAAGGATTTGGTAGATTTTCTTTTTCTAAACTTTTGCCGTACTATACATAGAATAGATCAATAGATGATCAGAGTGGGACTTTAAGGCTGGGTTCTCTTGCTTTCCTTTGCTGGAAGTCTTGACCTGACACCAGTCTGTTCAGAGACTGTCTGATTAGGATTGTATAATGACATGAATGTTGTCTCAGATGAAACACGACTTTTTACAAGTGTGTGAGTCCGACTGACCCTTTGATGCTCTGAGGGAGGGTCCTTCCACGTAACATCTCTGGCAGTTTAAGCAGGAAGATGTATTTCATCCTAATTGGAGAACTCTTGAGTTGCTGGCTGAGTGGTAGAAGTTTGGATGTGCTGAAGCGTCTGTAACAGGATGAGGACCGCAGTGTGAGTTCTGTTGAAGGTTCACTGGATTGCTGCCGGCTGAGTACGTTGATGTACCGCATGTGTGTGCAGCGGTGTCACCAGCAGCCTGCGGCTGCAAATGTCTCCATCTCAGCCTCACTTTCACCTCCCCTGCTGAAGTCTGAGAGGAGGAGCGGAGCTGAGCCTCACAGGAAACAATGGTGTCTGTTGTTGTGCGTCTGTGCCACTCGCAGACCGCAGCCTCCAACGAGCTCAGAGGTGTTTACTAGAGCTGATGGAGCAGTGGTTAGCGCACGGTTGATGTTCATGTGACAAATGCTTGCTGTCTGTGCGGTGAGTGAGTCTTTTTCCTGTGCTTTCTCCTGATGTTTGCATTTGAGGACAGGCAGCGTGCATGTTTAGGCTGTTTATGAGGCAGTTAGACCAAAAACCACCGGGGAAAGAGGCAGAAGAAAACGAGTTTCTCTTAGGAAAACGTGAACGTTCACTTGTTGCTGATTAGAAATCAAAATATCTGTTTGCTGTTTCAAAAGAAGAGCACGTTTTATTATTTGTGCAAGAGTTGCAAACAACAAACTGAAAGAATGTGCACAGACTTTCAAGAATGTGATGTTCATCACAATTATTTAGAAATGAAGTGAGTTCACATCTACAATCCCAAACAAAAAGAGGGGATGTTGGACAAAACTCCTCTTCAGGGTTTGTAGTTCCAATCCCTCATTCGTTCTGTTTTAGAGTCTGTGCGCGTCAGTAGATGCTGATGCAAACGCTGGCTCCACTTTTTGCTTTTTTGTTTGTTTTCATAGACACCCGAAGCTGACAACACTGCTGTTCTTCACTTGATGTTGCTCTCCACTGCGACACAGAGGCCCTCCTCAATGCAGATGCTCGCTGTGTGTGTTGGGCTCTGTTACACGTGCGGGCTGTGCTTCTGTAGCTGACTTGTTGCAGTGGAGGGTTTGAAGATGTTTTCCCCACAGCTGTATTGTAAATCAGGGAGTCTCAACCTAAAGCACAGCAGCATTATACAAATAAAACACTGCAAAAAAAACAAACAAAAACAAAAAAAGCAAAAGAAAGTTTTGCTAAGAAAAAAAAAGCAGAACATGATGTCGTCCATTTTTTTTCAATGACATTTGTTGTGTTTTTATGATGAAAGATTCTGGGTCTTGCGTTTTAGCATGTTCTTGATTGTCTTCATTTTTCCACAGTATTTTTTTTCTTTATTGCAAGTTATTCAAGTTATAAACTGACAAATCAGATGCCTCAATAAAATTTTATTTGTCTCACATCTCACATTCGAAACGGTTGATTGACAGATTCTCCCCGGCCCGCTTTCAGTGGACGTGGCTTTCCAACAAGCTCACTTCTGTTTAGTTGAGATCGGTTGCCATAGAAACTTTGACTCAAACCAATTTCTGCTCACTGACAATTTCTAGTTCCAACATGGTGGCATCCCTAGCTTGAAAAAATGGCGACTGAGTTGACTTCATTTTGTTGGAGCCGGAAATGTAATTTTCTGTGGGTGACGTCACACTCACTCGGTCCAGTTCTCATTTACAATTTGCACAAAAATTGTTCTGTGCATCTGGATAAAAATTCACATCCAAGACAACATTATTGGATGATTTATGAATTTATCCATTTAGCTTCATATTGGAGATCTAATTTGCTCTAAAGGATATATTTGTCAATAACAGATGGTTGTCAGATTGTCAGCTCTTTCCGGATGTGTTTTAATAACTCACATGCATGTTGTTCCTGCCATTTGTCCAATTTTGGAGACTAAAGAGTTTCATGTCATAATGTTATCAATACTGAAAAACAGGCTTTTGGTTGAGGCCACAAAACACCAACAAGTCATGTGACCACAGGGTTTGTCCTGTGGAGCATCACATGTTTAACAGAGTGGCTGCTGTCAGAGCGAGGACAGAGGAGAGCGCGCTCTCATTGAACCGCCAGACACAAGCCTCTGCTTGTCTGTCTGTTGAGCGTGCACGTGCATGTGTGCACATTACCCCGTTCTCTCAGCGCTGAACATAAGGTTAAATTAAGGTGGAATGCTTACAGAAGCTCCAGAGTGCAGCAGTTGTCTGCAGTGTTGTTTGAAAGAAACTTGAATTAGATCTGCAGCTTCTGCTTTTGTTTGAGCTTTCCACTCAAAAACCGGGTCTGGCATGTCACGCCTGGAACCAGGCCTGATGCGCTGAAGGGTCTGCTTTAGGAAACTGTTCCAGCACCTGGAGGGAAATGAAGCACAGATCAAAACTTTCAAACAACATTTTGTTTAACCATGTTTTAAATGAATTTTTTGCCCTTAAGCTAAAACCTTGGTTGTTTCCTAGGACATAGTTTCTGCAGACAAACAGAATGTAGTTTATTAGTAATTTGGTCTTGAGTTGTGGGCGAGACTGTTGGTGCGGAGCAACCCCGCCCCCCTTTCCCCTCTCCATTGTTGGGATCTTTCTGTTTCCCTGGAACAGAGATCTCATGCCCCGTGTATTTCTACCTCCCAAATATGAGCTTTTTTACATATTTTTATCCGCTCCTGAGTCACAACGATTTAAATAAAGAAATACTCAGAAAAGCAATTTTAAACGTAACTGTCTTTATATATGTCCTCCATTATCAGAAAAATGCATCAAGGACGTGTTATAAACACCAAAATTACCATTTTCATCAGAGTGGGTCTTAAAATGACATTAATTAAGCTAAAAAAAAGTCAGCCATTGTTTATGTTGTTAAAGTCATCAAAACAGGAACTTGTTCTGCTCCAGGAAAAAGTCTGCTCCTTTCAATACGAACGTTTTCATTGTTTTTAGAGATCAGCTTCTTGTGTCTAAAAGCTCAATAGAGTTAATTAACATGATGCCATCTTTATTAGATATGAAACAGAGGAAGTAAAAATACAAAATCTAAAAGGATTTCTGTGAAACATAGTAACACCGACCGCACTGCTGTTTAAAGGGCCTGTACCATGCAAAATCAACTTTTTTGTACTAATGTACAATTAATCGAAGAAAAAAAAAAGAATCAGAATGTTTTACAAGTTAAATTTTATACGATAATGTGAAGCTTTTAACAAAAACAGGCCAGAGAGAACATGTTTCCTTCATTTCTATTGTCTGAAATGTTTAGATTTAAGAAGTGTTAGCTCAGACGTTTAATTAGTGTGCACAAAACACATCAATAGTAAGATGAGCAGAACTCTAAAGACTTTAATGTCTGCAGTAATACTCCAAGAAAACAAAGATGCTGATATACAGCCATAAGAAACAAACATTGTTTTTTTGCACTTTAAATGGTCCTGGTGAATGCTCAAATCTGATTGGCTGCTGGGTGTTCTGGAAGAAGTTCCAGTCACAATGTTCTATATGTGCAGACTTCTTCAAAACGCTCAAAAAAACGTTTTCTTCTTGATGTGGACAAAAACAAGCAGGAAGAGGTGATCTTTCTCTCTGATCTGATGCTCTATTGAGCCTATCGTGACGATCAGCACATCTATCGCTTTCCTTTGCCGCTGCAATTCAAGGTCGCTGCCGGCTCAGCGACGCATTGACTTGTTACCGTTACAACAGACCACATAATGTATCAAATAGTCCGCTTGTTGTGCATAAGTGATCTAAACCTAAAAAATAACAAGAATAAAGTACTAAAAATTGATTAAGTTTTATTTCTTTTGTAAGTGACCATGGTGTAAGTGGGATTGTGCCAGACAAAGTGTGCGTATTCAGATAGTGATGCACGCCGCGGACGCCTGAACAGGCGGAAGGCAGTTGCTTCGTGGAGTGTAATAATTAGCGTTTATATATTTTAATGCGTTGATTTTTTTTTTATTAATTGCTTGCGTTAACGTTGACAGCCCTAATTATAATGTTAATTCTTCTCAGCAAACAACCCCAAATCGGTATTTTGATCCATTCATGCATCTCTGAGCATTCTTCTCCAACCCTGAACACCAGCCCCACCCAATCCCCAAGAATGACTGGGTCCCCACATTCCTATGCATGAAAGTGAGGAGCAGCCCTTTCCAGGAAGTCTGCCCTCTTAACCCCGCCCCTGGCTAACACACACCCGCTTTCTCCACAGAGCTGGTGGTGATCAGCAAAACGCTTTCATTTTAGCTTCAGTTTAGGTTCATTTTCATTTTTTCTTGGGTGAAACGCAGACGCGCTGCTGAGGCTGGCTCTACGATGACATCATGTCATTGGCGGCACCCACAAGGAGCAAAAGGTGGTGCTATAGAGATCGAAAAAACCTCATATTTCATAAAAAATGCAGTCTTCAGTGTGGTCATATATTAATATATAGTTTACTCTGAAAAGCTTAGAATAGCATGATACAGGCCCTTTAAGGTGGACTGAAGCGCAGCCATCAGCAGCTTGGTGTCACTGGGCGGCTGCAGCGAAAGGCTGGTCGTGGAAATTCAGATTATTGACTCCTTTCTTTCCTCTATTCTCTCATTTCAGCTCTACGATAAGATCAACACCAAGTCCTCCCCGCAGATCCGAACCCCGCCGAGTGATGCAGTACAACGAGCCAAAGAGGTGAGTGAACAGACGCTGTGCATCCAGCCACAATGAGGAGGAGTGTGGCGAGCTGACTGCTTCCTGAAGCGCTGTTTCCTCACTTTTCCAGCTGCATTAACCCCTCTGCCCTCTTGGGGGCTCAAGACACAACCAGAGTTTTTAAAATTCAGACCAAATTTTCAGTAAACTTTTGTCACTTTTGGCACAATGATAAAAAATTCACCATGGAAAGCAGTGTGTTGAGGGGAATCTTGCTTCACAGAGGGGGGACTGCTCAGTTGAAGGTGCTGTCCTTCAGGATCACACCTTTTCATGAAGATCTGTGTGTGTGTCTGCTGGGTGTAACAACCCGCAGATCTGTGGGCCGTTAAAGCTGCTCTCGATTTCTTCCACGAAGCTGCATGATGGTCTGCTGCTGGCCATCATTGACTCCTCTCAAACACTGCTGTGGCACAGTGCAACGGCTGCCAGACAGTTAGGATCGCCGGCGTGCAGCGCGAGCGGATGTGTTTGTGCACTTGTGCGTGCAGACGACTACAGAGCGGACTGTTCTGTTTGCGCTGCCTCTTTTGTTTAGGGAGCAATTAAAACGTGTGAATGGCGAAGGAGGGGGGCGATGTAAATCCCAGAGCAGTGGAGGCAGTGGAAAACATTTAAACTCCGTTTTTACAAAGCTCTGCGTCATGTCAAAGAGAAGCTCGCTAATTAACACAGATCTTTATAGAAAACATGCAAACCTCCCACTTAAATCAGCCGAGGGGGATGAAGTGCAGATGCAGGCAGTTAGAGGCAGGCACATCGTGCTTGTTGAGGAAGACTAACCGCTCTAATAACCAAAGCAGAGTTTTATTGCATGTGCATCTCAGGTGAATCATCAAAAGTATGAAATATGTCATTTTTCAAGCATCCTGATGCAGTAAAAGTGAGCTATCATTTTTAAAGTTAAAGACCTTTGCGCTCTTCTGTGCTTATACTCTTTAAATCAGATTTAATATATTTTTAGCTTCAAGAAAAAACAACACAACAAAAACAACACAACACAACAACTGAATTTTCTTTTGATTGTTTTTATCTTTTTAGTTTATTTAGTGCCCGTTCACATTGGAGGTTTTTTCAAAGCACAAAAAGTAAGAAACATGAAATGAAGCAATCCAGACCATTTCAAAAAGGTCGGCGTCTTTCAATTTTTAAAGCCTTAGCGGGATTCCCCCCAATAATCTGGAACACATTTTAAGTCTAAAAACAACCAAGTGGATCCTGGTCTGGGACCAGGAACCGCTCTCTGACCCATCTTCTGAGGTGATCTCACTTCGCTTCCAATAAGACTGAGCTCCGGTTCACAGTGGCAGTTTTTGAAATGGGTGACATAGGCGGTGGCCTAGGGCGGTATTTTCCAGGGGGCGGCACAGACGAGGGAAAAAAAATCATTCAATATTTAATTTCTTTTCTGGCGCATCATCTGTTCTCGTTATCTGAAGGTGAATTCAAATGTCAAACAGCGCCCTCTGCTGCGCGACACTCAAACTGACACCCTCACCTCATTGTGGTACACTGTGGAATATAACAAGTCAAAAAAATGCGAGAGTGGGGGCACAATTTACTGGCACAATTTCTCAGACAAGCTCAAACTACTATCAAAATGAACCACTTTCAAATTACAGATTACATTTACCATGAATGTAATTTTAAAACTCAATTCCAATCTCTCAAATAACTGTGCTAGGTATTGGTTTAATCCGAGGCTGAGCTGACGCGATGCTAAGCGGTATTTACTCGCAATTAAAAAAAAGGACAAAACTATCCGGCGCCCGGTTTAGAAAAAAGAGGAAAGCATACCAAGAGAAATGTGAAAAGTACAAAGGTATGATACTGAACAATGTTAATGTCATTATTTAAGCCTAAGACAACTTTATTAAACATGCACAATCATCTTACAAGAGTTAGGCTATTGTTAACTTATACTTTTAACGTTTAGTTAATCCAAACTCAATTTGTGCATTAAATGCAGCAAATTAAATACAATTTTATATTCGCTCATATCCAACCAATGTTAATGAACTCCTTCACTCATGCAGAGAATAAAAATGTGCATGAACATTTTGAACGTCTATGATCTTGATGTTTCCTGTGGGCCACGTCCCCGTACAGGTTTGCCCATTTTTCAGCTGCAGACAGCCCATTTCCACCCCTAAGGTCAGTTGAGGCTAATGCAATAATTAGCTCTACTAATTTAAGTGACTAAAAGGGTTTTCACATTCATTGCAGGGGTTTAATGTCATATCTTCAAAGATAAAAGACATTGGTTTTGCTTTAGTCCATTAAAAAATGCAACAAGTTATGTGACCACAGGGTCCATTAAATTGGCTGTCTCACAGCTGTGATGCTAAAATGCATAATGTTTTCAAGCCACAAGAGAAAAAAGATTTAGCTTGACAGGTCAACCAACAGTCAACAGTTTGCTCCACAGCTTTGGTGTGAGATTCTAATGAAAGTGTTTGCATGTAAAACCCTTTATCTGGCTGTGCTTTTTGTCTTCAAACTGTTGATGTCATTTTAACAATATTCTGTCCATCTCCCTTTAGTGATGGGACAAAAGCGGGCGCTCTATGTTTGTATTTTTCACTTGAGTGTTGATGCGTTCACATAACCTCCAAACAGCAGCTGGTGGTTCGTACATTCTATTATAAGAGTGTATTTGGCTTTTTCACAGTCAGCTTTTACATTCACCCTCAGCAGCAGCTACTTATTAACTGAATTGAATCCTTCATAAAAACAAGAAAATTACTGTTATTTGTGTATAAGCGTAAATACAAAAGATGGTGTTTTTGTACGTGCATAAATCCAAATAAACACACATGTATTTCACACTTTCTTTGATGTGTTTCTGGCCGTTCAGTTGCCAGTGAACCTCAAAAACGTTCCGTGACTCTCAAGACACGCCCACCTTACTGTCACATGGAAATGCAGCTTCAGTTTGCTGTGTTTGAGAAGCACCAGCCTCCAAATGCTGCTGTGCACTTCATTCATGGCTATACTTCCAAAGGAAACCTCCTCCTCCTCTGCTCATGCTCTCCGGCTGTGTCCGGCTCCTGCTCTGTCTTAAGGAAGTGCTCCATCTTCAACGCTTTTTCTGGCTTCATTAAAAGGCTTTTCCCACATTTTAAAGAAGAACTTTCTCAGCTTTTCTTTCACTCACATTTGTCTGTGGAAGGACGCCATTGCTTCGGCTGAAGGAAATAACCGGACCCTTTGGCTGTGTCGCTGAGTCAGGGCTGAGGTTGACCTCTGTCCCCTGTTATGACATTTAAAGTCAGATACCTCCTGTAATCCTTTTTTGTGTCTTCTTCTGCTTAAGAATCCCTTCCAAGATGGATCAAGTGACGCTTTGAAGCATCTGGAATGTGTAAGAGCTGCTCACACTGCTGCTATGTTCACAATCCCAGCTGAGCAGAGCATCAGAAGGCCGGACAGACGTGGCTTAGAGCATGTGAGGAGGGTGGAGGTTCCGTCACCCTCTCTGGTCTGTGTTCTTTTGCATTGGTGAACCAGATTTCCTCCTGCAATCAGAATCCGCACCATAACAGCTGTGGCCACCAGAGAGATTGTTGAAACAATAACTGTTATTTAAGATTGGGGTCTGCCAGGAAGCCCCCACTATCCAAAAAGTGACAATTTAGGTTTACAAAAAAGAAACCACAACTTGGGTTTATCTAAACTCCTAGCTTGCCGAGTTTTCTGAAGTTCCGGCCTGAAATACAGAGTCAGGAACTGTGCAGGAGCCCGGCTGCACACCTCAGTTGGATTTTATCAAGCTGCTTATTGCTTAAGGAAGACAGTCTGTGTTCCGGCTGTTAAAATGAATCGATACACCCCTACAAATACTCTTCATGCTTGGAAGGCATCAAAATTTGCCACTAAATCCAGAAAAACATTTTTTACCAGACGGACGTAGCTCATAAACTCAGCTAGTCCCACGTGGATGATGATGGCCTGTTCTGCATGCAGTCTCTGTGATATTGAAGGGTACAAAGGTGTGAGCGGGCTTTAGACATCAGCATTCAAACCAAACTTCTCCCTTTTATGTCATCAGGTGCTGGAAGAGATCTCCTGCTACCCAGAGAACCACGAAGCTAAGGAGCTCAGGCGGATATTGACCCAGCCGCACTTCATGGTTAGTCAGAAGGCCTCCTCACTGCCGATGCAGTTGGACCTCACTGTCAGACGGCGGCCTTTTGAACTTCTGCTCCTGAAACCTTGCTGCCTCATTCCACATTAACCTCCCCTCCCCTTCCTCAGCTTCAGTTCAGGAGCTAAAAAGGGAAACGTTATTTTCTGCATAACTAACAGTCGCTCTGGGCGTGTTTGCAGCTTCCCTGTACTAACCCGATCATTTTAATACGTCCAGCTTTCCCTTCTGATCAGTGACCTGCTCACTCTCAGGAGGACATGCCCATGAAGGGGAGGAAAAAGTGTGAGGTAAAGGAGAGGCGTCCTCACTCCTTCACACATCTATGATAGCAAGCAAAGCACGGAAAGATTCTGGATTCACGTTGAGATCCAGGGCTGTTAAAGGGAAGAACACGCCTTCTAAGTGTGCTCTCTTAGTTGTGACCACACTGAATGTTTATGCGTCCACTTCCGTCTGACCAGAACCACAGAGACGACATGTTTTAGAGCAACCCAAACCTTTCATTGTGAAGCTACGTCACACTGGGCCTAACTCTGTGAGAACGCAAACGTTTTGAATCCCTAAATGTGCCTTTACATTTGGGAGGCATCTTGTAGCATTTTACTGATGATAGAGGACATACTGTATATTAAGAAAATTCAAACTTCATTTCTGAGAAAGCTGAAGCAAGCTGAGAGTTGAAGGTGGATTTCAGGTCTAATCAGTTTATTGAGTAATTATTTAACAAGTAACAGTGAGATAATACAAAGAAAAGCAAAGGTTTCCTTTGGAAATCCTTCAAAATAAAACTCAGATAGGAAAGCTGTTATTAGCAGGTCGTATTCATAACAACCTGGGACATCCAAAGCTCAGGTCAGAGCAGATTTACCTGATCTACGTTACATCTGTCTATCTACTTAAGCTTAGCCCCATTGACACCTATTGATGCAAATATGCATCAAACCACTTTAGCTCCAAAATGACTTCATTCATGACCTTCATCTGCATCTACTCACAGGCAAACACATACATTTTTTTTATCTAGATGGAAATAAACTCAGGCATCGAGGGGTCAAAGCCAATCTTTCTTTGTGGCTTCTGGATCTTTTGTGTCCTTGCTTTGGACAGGTTTCCTCCATCTGCCTTGTTTTCGTGTTATCACAGGCCTTGCTGCAAGCCCATGACGTGGTCGCACACGAGGTTTACAGTGATGAAGCGCTACGAGTGACCCCCCCGCCCACCTCGCCCTACCTAAACGGAGACTCTCCCGAGAGCGCCAATGGAGACCTGGACCTGGAGAACGTCACCAGAGTCCGTCTGGTCCAGTTCCAGAAAAACACAGATGAGCCCATGGTACAGCGTGGATCTGTTTCTGCTTCAGCTCACACCGCGGGTCTGCACCACTCACTCCCAATGTGCTTTGCTTCTTTTAGGGAATCACTCTGAAGTTAAACGAACTGAATCACTGCATCGTGGCGAGGATCATGTACGGTGGAATGATACACAGGCAAGGTAAAGGTTCTCCAAAGTGGTGAAGCTGATTATCTTTGGATAAGGAGTATAAGTATAAGAAGCAGCTAATTCAACCTCTGGATGAGTCAATAAAACGGCTTCAGTTTCTAATGTTTAACAATATAAAACATTTGAGAAATCAAAGCTGCATTTTAAAAGGAGCATTGTCATGGTTTGTGTAATCACTTAGCAGTTATGCTGACAGATTTCATGTGGAGTTTTGCATGAATTGAATAAAAAATCTTGATCCAACAATTGAAAACCACTGTCTACGTAAACTACAATCCAAGTATGTCCAGAAGTTTCAGAAACTTTGAATATAAGTAAGCTGATTCTGGTGCAGGAAAAAGCTGCTTTTCTTCTGAATATACCTGCTTAATGTATTGCTCTTCCTAAACGCAGATCATACAGAGATTGTGGTTTTTGGACCACTAGAGGGAGCATAGTACAGCAGAGGGACCGGTAGAATCCAGTCTCAGAATGACAGAGAAATGAGTTCATGCATCTTTGGCTTCAAGATTAGACTGCTGGGAAGCTTTACCATCAGGCTGTTCTTAAACCTTCATCTGGTCCAAACGCTAAATTCACACTGATAGATCAGAATTTCCTAAATCGGAATGGGGTCCGAGCCCTCAGGTATTCGGCCCCTCTTTGTGGATCCAAGTCTCTGTTTAAGTTAGAAGTCTAGACATGGGTGGAATTCTGTAAGTGACATGATTTTAGTTCTGCTACTACAAGCCTGAACTGCTGAAGGTTGTTTTAGGACATTGACAGAGCTGAAGTTCCTCCCACCACAATCACATTTGGGGACAGGAGGAGAAGGTGTAGGGAACGGTCTTGGCAAACTCGGGATAGCTGTGCTTGAATTCCTTTCACTTCTTTTTCATGCTATCCACCCGTCGCTTCTTAAAGTAACAGAAATATCTTCATTCCACATTCATGTCTATAAATGCTATGATGCACTGAGCCTTTTCCCACACCTTTACTGTACCCCTTTTCTGTGTCTCTGATGACTTTTGCTTCGTAGCGCATTGAGAAAATCTCTGTATTAAACTGGTCCTTTATTATGAAATGGAATTATATTCAATATTCATCTTTAACAGGCAGATATTCTTAGGGTTTCTATATGAAAAATCTGTCAGATAAACAAACTAAACCTTATTTCCCTCTTTGGTGTTAAATCACAGCGGCTGCTTCTTTTTTTCGGATTCTTTGTTGTAGCATCATCCTGTTAATTAGCCCTGATTTCATTTATCCAGCAGTAATTAAAAAGCCACTTCAGATACAGACTGTTGTTTTCTCTGCTGTGGTGGGAAAAAGAGGAACAAAGGCCGATGAAACACACACATGATAAGGAGGTTTCACCGCCGTCCCCGTCCTCCCTTCCTCTTCTCCCCGTTTTTCAGGGACGCTGCACGTCGGAGATGAGATCAGGGAAATCAACGGCATCAGCGTGGTCAACCAGACTGTGGAGCAGCTGCAGAAGATGTTGGTGAGTCCCCCTGCCGCCCTACAGATGATCATCAGTTTTTCATCTCAGTGAAACTATCCTGGGTAGATAAAGGCCAAGAATAATCATTATTTTTATGGTCCAAATGCTTTTGACCAGACCAAACTGTTTCTGTTAATTCCAATGGTCTGCATTAAAGACCAACAGAGTAAACATGTTCAGTGGAGCTGATCGTTCTGAACTCTGAGATGAGGAACCGCTCTCAGCATCAAGAAACCTCTGGTAGAATCAGACTCAGTAAGAACAACCTGGTTAGGTCTGACAGGACAGGAAATAGATTTTAAAAAACCACTGAACGCAAATGGAGAAAGACTAAACTGCAGGTTGATCACCACATCTATAAAGAGAATTTTCACTTTTAGGATTTACAACAGGGCAATGCAAGGAAGTCCTATTTCTCTGACATCATTACCAAAAACACTCATAATTCTCTGGCCTTATTCACTGCAGTCAACAGGCTAACACCCCCACCCCCCACCCCCCCTGTGTCAGTGGCATAGAAGCTCAGCTTCTATGCTCCACAGATCTGGAACAGACTTCCAGAAAGCCTTAGATCAGCTGAAAGTTAAATCCAGGTTAAAGACCCACCTGTTCTCAGCTGCATTTGATTCATTTGTTTTCAAAAGTTTACATCCACACTGTTTATCTATGCTGGTTTTAAATTCACTTCTTTTTACCTTTCTTTAAATCTTATTTTAATGATCACACCGTTGATATTTCTTTTGATTGTTTTCTTTCATTTAGGTTTTATTTAAAGCACTTTGAATTGTCTTTGTACATGGAATGTGCTATCCAAATAAACTTGCCTTGCCACTGACTGTATCTGAGAACTGGACTGTGTAAGTATGACATCATCCATGGAAAATAGTTTCCTTTCAGCTCCAACCAAATTAAGTCGCCTCCATGTTGGAGCCAGGAATTGTCAAGTAAGCAGTGATTGGTCTGAGTCAGTTTGAGTCACCATTTCTATGGCAACCATTCTGGCCAACCAGAAGTGAGCTTGTTGGAAGTCCACACCCCTACCACCAGAATCTGTCAATCAACTGTTTTGAACGTTTAATAAATAGCTGTTTAGATTTCTCAATAGAAGTCTGTGGGATTTTGGCTTCTTGGAGCCAGCAGGTGGCCTACTTCAAGGGGAGAGGGAGTTCTCAGTCCAGTTCTCATATAAGGTCAAAGGTCTGAAGGCCCTGACACCAGACTGTAGAGTTTTGAGCAGGTGTTTGGTTGTGATTTGTCCTGCTGTGACCTGTGACACACAGAGGGCCTCACTGCAATATCAAGCTTCAAAAACTTCCTTTCAAGTGTCATTGGTTTAGTCTTTCTAAACGTAGTCTGCTGGTGTCAGTGAGGCTCACTGATGGTCTGCCAGTGTGTGTGTGTGTGTCCTTTTTGTTCCTGCACTGTGTGTTTATGAGTTACTAATGATCACAAACTGTGTGTGTTTATCCACAGAGGGAGATGCGAGGCAGCATCACGTTTAAGATAGTACCAAGTTACCAAATGCACGGCTCTTCATGTGAGGTAACACCCCCACCCTTACTGCTCGTCTTCCTCATTTTTGCTGAAGATGATCTTCTGGTCTGGGTACTAACTGCTGGCCTTTTAACTGAGCGGGTGTGTGTGTAACTGTTGTTGTGTTCATGGTGTGTGTTTGGGTTTTGCTGTGGCTGGGTGTCATATCCAGCACACCAATTTCACAACAAGGATACCAGAACTTTGCTCATCCCCAGTCTCCTCCTCCCTTGGTAGGCCACGCCTCTTTGTGTGATCCTGCCCTGCTGTTGTCTGCAGACCACCTGCACACACACACACACACACACAGAGACAGAGATGGATAGCAGGATAACAGTCTGTCACATCAACAGGGCTAAGCACTGACACGGGTGACCTTTGACCCAGCATTTATAATCTGGGCCAGAAGAGTGCTGATTGGACAGCTGTTGGCACTTTTCCCTAAAAATGAGCAATACATACATTATTGTTAAATGAATGAACTAGTATAAAGGTAACCCAAACATATATCACTCTCATGCAAGTGGTATTGTGGAGAAACAGCTTCACAATGACAGAGCTGCCCCCCCGACCCGCTGTGTAATCCTGAAGGATCTTCTTCATTAGGACGGGTTTAAAAGTACAGTTTTAAAAATGACCTTTTCATGTGTTCCAAAGCCAGAGCACATTTGAAAGAACCTGGAAGCTTCTGCTTTCCTTTCAAACAACAAAAACAATCACACAAATGAGGTTTGTCCTAAAAACAAGCTTTATTGTACCAGGCTTTGATACTGGCTAAAGCCTGAAACGTTTTGGAATGTATAATAAAACTGATACCAAGAATACCAACACTGCCTTCACTTTGGATTAAGATGTTTTTCATGCCCTCCGCCATCTCTGTCATCAGTCAGTTGAATGGCAGCATGACAGCCCAGCTGTTTTCTGTCACATAAAGGGTTTCAGCTGCTGCACGTCGTCATGGTAATGAGTGAAGGTTAACTCAGTAGGCTGTTTGAGTTATCATCTTCTCTAATCCTGACATTCATGAATCTGACAGCGTTGTGTTTTTTTTTCTTCTTCTGTAACTGATGGGGGGGGGTAACAGACAGGAACCCCCGTGTGCTTCCGGAGCGATTCCTGACAGCATACAGACCCTTCCCAAAAAAATTACACCACCATGGAAAACCGGATTCATTTCCAGAATTCCATCAAAAAAACAAACTTTCATATAATATAGATCCATTGTTTTATTGATTTCAAGTATTTACTTATTTTTGGTTCCAGCTCAGAAAGCCCACAAAAACAGGATTTCAAAAAGTCTGGAGAAATCTGCCCCAAATTGAAACTGAGTTTCACAAAATAATCATCTACTGAGCTCAAAGCACAGGTTCCCCACATGTCATTCAACTGTCTCAGTTTAGTTCAATATGAGGAAGACTTCAGACTTTATAACGAGCTAAAAGTCCATCATTGATCCCCTCCATAGTCTGGGTAAGACACTAAAGTTCATAGATAAGGAGGCTGACTGTTAGGTGCTGTGTCCAATCAGATCAACAGAAAGTCAAATGGAAGGACAGAGTGTGTCAGGAGAAGATCTTCCAGCAAAAGAGACGACCGTGGGATTCAGCCGATTATCAAAAGATTCAAGAACCTGCAGACACCCAGAAAGAGTGGAATGAGGAGGAGGAACAACTTCAAAAACCTCCACATTCAGACACATTCAGGAGATGGACTACAACTGTCGGGTTCCTCGGGTCAAAGGCTCCTTGAGCCTGGACCAACAGAGGAAACGTCTCAACTGGACCAAGGAAAAGAAGGACTGGACTGTTGGCCAGTGGTCCAAGATCCTGTTTTCTGATGAAAGGAAAGTGTGTCTTTTATTTGGGAATCAAGGTCCAAAGATTTGGAGGAAGACTGTGAGGAGCACAACCCAAGCTGCTGGATGTCCAGAGTGAAATCTCTACAGTCAGTCATGATTTGGGTTGCAATGTCCAGCAGTGGTGTTGGTAAACTCTGTTTTCTTCAGTCTAATGTCACTGCAAGTCTAGCAGAATGTTCTAGAGGACTTTATGATTGATATACAGATTTAATCTTCCAGCAGGACCTGGCCCCTGTCCATACTATTGAAGGATTGAAGATGGACACATGAACATACTTTATTTTTATTGATTAGATGTGATCATGACCTCTGTCTTAATCTTTTGTAAAAACTGAAAAGTGCAATGTATGCAAAAGTATTCACCCCCACCCCAGGGTCAATACTTTGTGGAACCCCTTTTTGCTGCAATTCCAGCTGCAAGTCTTTTGGGGTTTGTCTCTACCACCTTTGAACATCTACAGACTGAAATCTTTGTCCATTCTTCCTTACAAAACAAGTCAAGCTGAGTCAGATTAGATGGAGAGCATTTGTGAACCGCAGTTTTCAGATCTCTCTACAGATTCTGGATTGGATTTAGGTCTGGACTTTGACTGGACCATTCCAACACATGAATCCGTTTCATTTTTACCATTCCATTGTAGCTTTGTCTTTATGTTTAGGCTGGTTGTCCTGTTGGAAGGTGAATCTCCACTTCAGTCTCAAGTGTTGTTCAGACGTCAACAGGTTTTCCTCCAATATTGCTCTGGATTTGGCTCCATCCATCTTCCCATCAACTCTAACCAGATTCCCTGTCCCTGCTGAAGAGAAGCAGCCCCAGAGCATGATGCTGCCACCACCATGTTTGACAGTGGGTATGGCGTGTTCAGAGTGATGTTAAATTTCCTCCACACACAGCGCTTTGCATTTAGACCAAAAAGTTCCATTTTGGTCTCATCTGACCAGATCACCTTCTTCCACATGTTTGCTGGTCACTCACATGGCTTATGGAAAACTGCAAACAGGACTTCTTGTGGTTTTCTTTCTTCTTGCCACTCTTCCATAAAGTCCAGATGTGTTCAGTGCACGACTGATGGTTGTCTTATGGACAGATTCCCTACCTGAGCTGTAGATCTCTGCAGTTCATCCAGAGTCACCATGGGCCTCCTGGCTGCATCTCTGATCAGTGCTCTCCTTGTTCAGTCTGTTAGTTTAGGTGAATGGCCATGTCTAGGTAGGTTTGCAGTTGTGTCATACTCTTTCCATTTGTGGATGATGGACTGAACAGTGGTTCGTGGGATGTTCAAAGTTTGGTAAATCTTTTTCTAGCCTAACTCTGCTTTAAATTTCTCTGAATCTTTCTCCCGGACCTGTCTGGTGTGTTCCTTACACTTCATGATGCTGTTTTCTCCCCAATATTCTCTTGACAAACCACAGAGACTGTCACAAAACAGCTGGATTAGGATACTGAGATTAAATGACACAAAAGTGGACTCTATTAAGGCGACATGTGATCAGTCACCAATCATCAAGCAGCTTCCTCATCAAGGCAAAGGGTTTTACTCTGAGAAAAGAGGGCTGAGTACTTTTGCGAGCCACTGTAAATGGTGATTTCTTCACAGTATTCTAATGTTCTGAAATCTTGGGGTTTTTTTGTGGGTTTTATGAGCTGGAACCAAATTTATGTAAAAATAAACAAATACTTCACATCAATGAAACAGTGGGCCCTGAATCTACCTTCTATGAAAGTTCAAATTTTAAAAGGAATTATGGAAATGAATACACTTTTCCATGATATTCTCATTTTCTGAAAAGGGTCTGACGGTAACGGCTTCTACCAGATACATTTACAAATCAGGATCGATCTGGATTCATGCATTTGGTTTGGTTTCTGCTGTAAGTAGAGACTCACGGGACGTGCTTTACGCTTCCAGACATCCAGCAGAGCTGCCTTTCCACTGCATTCTATTCAAAGGAAAAACAGGATGTTTACCACTCAGCTGTGTAAACACAAACAACACTGTCTAGATCTTAAAATGAATGAAGTCTCAGTGCGTTTTCTGTCTCATCAGGAAAGACAGTTTTGGTCTTAAGTTGTCCTCATAACTTGTCCGCTCGCTGAATCTGTTTTCAGTCAAGTGTCGGCTCTCATTAAAGTGGAAGTGGATGCTGGATTGCTTTTTGATCTTCAAACGTTTTTTTTTTTAATCAGTAATTTCCTCTTGATCGCGTTAGCAGACGTCTTCCATGTTTGAATCTTAAAAGCTGTCCAGTCATCGCCCTCTCCTGTTGATGTGGGAGGGGTCAAAGGGGTCAAAGGATAAAAATACAAAAACTAAGGAGCTTTTGAGACAAGAGAGTTTGGATGACTATGAAGGAAGCTAAAAACGCTAAAGTAGGTTTGGAGAGTTTGGTTTTTCAGCAGCATTGACCTTTAGTTCATTCTTCCTGCTCCTGGTCATTGCTGCCGTGTCTGTAAACTCCTCCGCTTCCACCGTCATGGCCTCTGGTCTGTGCTGCTCAGATGAAAGTTTCACATCTGTCTGTCGCCTCCTTGTGGTAACAAGAGGTCTTGCAAGTCTGAGGCCGCTGGTGTTGAAGCACTGCATTACGCTGTGGCGCCTCTCTAAAAAAACTCACTTGCTGCCATATGTGTATGTGTGTGCGTTGCTGACTTGTGTGTCTTATTTCAGAAAGAGTCCCCCACCACATCCAAGCAGTCCCCTGCCAATGGCCATTCCAGCATTAACAGTTCTATCTTGGTAAGGACCCCCATCTTTAGAGCCCCCTGCCACACAAACTCTGAAACCCGCACCCCCTCCGCTGCGTGCCATCTGTCCAGCTGGCGCCTTGTGGCGCTCCCGTGCGCCCCCCACATACATCTGTAAGCGTCCTCAGGAGGCTCTCAGGAGGAGAAGCTGCAGCCGGGTCCCGGCGTTGGTTCCAAGTCCTGACCTCGAGTCGTTGTCCCGGTTCATCTATTTGAGACAGAGCCCCCCCTTCCTTGAGTTCTATATCTAAGTTAACAAATTGGTGTGCTACAGAGAGCCTGCTGCATGCTGCGTCTCGCTGCTGGCTGTCTGGCTCCGGGTTTCACCTCCCCGGCTCTGCAGACCTGCTGTTGCCTCAGATAGGTTCCCTGCAGGCGCTGCGGTCTGAGCCTTTGCAGCTGCTTGGCCTGCTCTCTGCCTGCTTGATTGCTTCTCACTCATCTTTAGGAAGAGCTGGATTGTTTCTCCTCTCCTCCGTCTCCTCTATCTCAGACCGCTGAGCCCACATTCCCTCTGCGTTCATGTTTTAATGTTTGTGTCTCACTGATTCTGTCTTTCTGCAATGACTGGTTCACTCCCCAGGACCTGCCCTCCACCATCCAGCCCCATGGTCGACAGGTAATCATCGCCTTCACTGACTCACGTCCACTCATTCTGTCCAGACACATTCCCTCCCTTCACGCTGCCTTCCTCCATGCATAAGCTCAACACTAGCATGCAGAAAAGGCTTGTTTTTGAGCAGTCAATCCACTAATAGCATGCATCAATGAACCGATTTCTACTTCATCGTTTGTCACCTTCTCAAGTTGAGTTTAGACTACTAAAATAAACGTTTTTCAGCAAAACTGGCAGGTGGCCACACGTGGGATTTGCAATCGGGAGGCGGCAGTCGCATGTTTACACGCCGCACACCGGCCCCGGAGGTTTTAAGAAAAAGTTTACATTTTACAGTGGCCGGACAATTTTTTTGACATTGGTCAGTGGCCACCTAAGGTCACGCCGTGGTAGTTCAGTGGGTAGGACGGCAGCAGCACAATCACTGACCAATAGGAGGGTCTCCAAGGTCCCCAAAATCATCTGATGGTCGGCCAGACGTCTGGTCATCCCAGCCACAAATGGGGAGATGGGGTTGAAGCTGCACAAATCATCATGGCGTTGATGGCCACTCCGAGACCTGCGTATTGCGGTTGATGCTGTGAAGAATACAAAGACAGAACAGTTCTTCCTCCTCTAAGGTTGTGTCTGAATTTTCTCACTACTCATTTCTTCAGTTAAAGGGGATTTGTCATTTTATGGAGAGTCCAAGTCTGCTTTTACAAAACCCAGAGCCCTGGAAATTTCCCAGAAGTCACTGCAAAATACCATTGTGCTTTACTAGTCACTAGATTGGCGTGGCAAATATAGTCCACAATGCATTGTGTTTGAACAATTTCTCATTAGTTTTTTTAAAAACCATCCATCATCAGAACACACTGGATTCATAAGCTGTCTTTTGAACATTTTCATTTGTTCGGGTTTTACTGTAGTGAACGGGTGACGTCTGTGTCTGAAATGCTTTTCAAATCCAGGGCGCTGGATAGTCCTCCACTTTAAAGTCTTTTAGTGATTAGAGAGTAGTGAGGGAGTTCAGTCATAGCCTCAGACATGTATGCAGCAGCCAAACATCCACAGAACCATCAAGACATCCATTGATCATCAGCAAAAATGCAGTCCTAATGCTGGATTCCTGTTGGCTCTTTTAGATCACATAATAAAAGCTTAATTTTAAAGTTAGCATTTGATCCACCTACCTTTATATTTCAGACAAATCAGACTTCATCCCCTGATCTTCCTTCCTTTGTTTAACTAACACATTAACAGATCTCATGTAATGAACCTGCACTTCATCCAATTTCCTTTCATCCCATGTCGGGTAATAACAGCACAGGCATTGATAACCCGCTAACAGCTGATCTAAAGCTGATATTTACAGTCTAGTTTCAGTAAAGCTTCTGATCTGCATGTCAGGAAAAAACTACACACATTTCAATGTGATGCATTCCTTTGAAACTCTCATCTACGGTGGCCCTGAAGTGCAAATCACATCAACAAATCACTCGACACAGAAACATTTTAAAGATCACAATGGAACTCAAAACAGCAGAACAAATAATAGACAAACAGCATTACATTCTAGAAAACAAAAGTAACTTCCAGAAAATGAAATGTTAAAACACCAACACAACTGGACACGCCTGAAGCAGGTATCAGTCGTGAGGAAGGCTTGCTGTTGTCCCTGACCTACACTGTCCAGTTTCCATTAAAAGAAAAAACATTTCAGAAAGCAAAAGTAATAATTAAAAATCAAAATGAAATGTTCGAAAACCAAACACGAGAAGAAATCGAAATGATGAATTCTGGACATTTGTTTTCCAAAATATTTGTTTTCTTTTTTAGTTGTCGTTGTGATCTTCAGAATGTCTCTGCATCAAGTGTTGTGATTTGCACTTAAGGGCCACCGTACTCATGCCACCTCTCCCTCCCAGCATCCCAGCATTCTCTTCTTCTTAATTGCATCTCATTCGATTCTAAATCAGGACCTATAGACATGGCCAGCAGGGGGCAACAGACTAAACGCCTCCACGCCACTAAAATTCCTTCAAAATCACCCCCACACGCCACACTGCTGTTCAGACATTACACCATCGTTCTGCTGCATGATGTGTGTGATGCTTTCACATCCTAGATTGTATCCAGAACTCCAATCAAGGACAAAATATCAGTTAAGGTAAGAGAGCCCCCCTCCCCCACAGAGAAAAGGGACTTTCCTCCAGACCTACACAACAGTACCTGTGCTGTCATTAACCTGCTGTTACTACGGAAGCCTGTACTCTGTCAGTGTTTGAGTGGATCTCCCTGCAGATCAGTAAACCAGGAACATGACCCCGCCCCCAATAAAGCAGCACATCATCCAGACACTCTCCGCTGACGTCTTAGCGCCGGCCTTCTTTGTCCCCACAGATCTACGTGCGAGCCCAGTTCGAGTATGACCCCTCCAAGGATGAACTCATCCCCTGCAAGGAGGCGGGCGTTCGTTTTCGCGTGGGCGACATCATCCAGATCATCTCCAAGGACGACCACAACTGGTGGCAGGGCAAGCTGGAGAACACCAAGAACGGCACGGCGGGCCTCATCCCGTCACCGGAGCTGCAGGAGTGGTGGGTGGTGGAGAGAAAAAACAAACACGTGAAAACATCCGTGTGGCCGCGATGACTCCTAGAGCTTCTTAAACTGCGCTTACACCAAACAGCATTCACGCATCAGGGGCGTCCACTTAAGTCAATGTATAGACGTGATCAGAGGTCAGGCGCAGCGCTCTGGCAATTGCCCACTTTGGCGGTGGCAGCACTTCTCTGGTGTCCAGAGTTCCAGTATCTGAACTACGACAAAAAGGACACGTCGCGTCAGCCAATCAGAAACTCGGTTTTGGCCTGTGACGCGTTGATGATGTGAACAGCGGTGGAGTCATTCTCCTGAACTTTATGATTATGATGCATCATGTCTGTAATTCATTCATCTAATGAATCAAACCCAATCGCTGCTGTGAAAAGCCTCATTTTGAGGCATTTTCTTTTAAATTGGTGATATTGTGGCAGTAAAAGATCAAAATACAACTGAAAACAGTGGCTTCATGAAGTTTTCCTTTTAAAATGGGATTCTGACCTTTACTTTACATTCTCAATTTTAAAAAAACAAGAACGAAAACATCAGGTCCAGAGTGCTGTAACTTAACAAGGAAGGAACACTCATCTGAGACATTATAGAGCTATTGACCAGAAACTTCTTATGGTATGACCATATTTATTTACCGCTCCTGCAGTAGATGGTGAAGCTCACCATACTGGGAGAAACTCTGAATGATGTCATGAACCCAGACGTGATTACTGAAGCTGATTTACAGTCAATGCTTCCATGTTGAGATGATGCTTTAAACTTTGAACAGTAGCTCCTCCCACACAAAACACGTGTCAGGTTCATGAACACATTGTACTGCAGATAATCTTATTTTCAGAACAGAACATGTTTGACATTAGCGTTGAGTGTGAACTCAGGAACAGCCGACCATGTCTGTTGTGTGTGTCTGACAGGCGGGTGGCCTGCATGGCCATGGAGAAGACCAAGCAGGAGCAGCAGGCCAGCTGCACCTGGTTTGGCAAGAAGAAGAAGCAGTACAAGGACAAGTATTTGGCAAAGCACAACGCAGGTACGCGCTTCACATGCGGGTTCAAAGACCACGCCGCCCTGGCTGCTGGCCACGGCCTCGCATGTTCAAGCATGTGTGTGTTTGTCAGTCATGAGTATGGTCACTGCAGTGCCTGAGTGACCGGAACAGAAACCAGAGCAGAGAGCTCTCATAACGTCCGTGACCTTGAGATGCTTCTTCAGCCATTCTTTGGTTGCCTTGGCTGTATGTTTTGGGTCATTATCCTGTTGGAACACCAAGCCACCACCTATTTTAAACCTCCTGATGGAGGGAAGGAGGTTCTCACTCAGGATTGGACAGCACATGGCTCCTCCCATCCACACAGTGAAGTAGCCCTGTGCAGAAAAACACCCCCAAAGCATAATGCTTCCACCTCCATGCTTGACAGTGGGGATGGTGTTCTTGGGGTCATAGACACCATTTCTCTTCCTCCAATCACGGCGAGTTGAGTTAATGCCAAAGAGCTCCATGTTGGTCTGATCTGACCACAGCACCTTCTCTAATCACTCTCTGAAGGACTGGAGAAGGGACTGCACACGAAAAGTCTTTATCTTCTGAAGCTGAAGTCCTCCCATCTACAAACTGCAGTTGCAGAAGGTTGGAGATGTCCAAACGTGTGGAGCATCCACTGCTTGGTGCTGCTGCTGCACAGAAACCAACCTAAACAAATATTTTGGCCATGAAGGAGGATTGTTGCAGCATCCCACAGCCAGATGTCATCTAACAGTGAATCTGTTACTGTTTGCATGCAAAGTTTTTCTGTCTGCATCAGATGAAGACTCATTCATTGGTTCAATCATTTATGTGACAAACATTTTTATCCCAATGAAAGTCTGTAAGTTTTTCCAGTATTTCCTGGGAGTTTTCTATTAAATTCTCTAATTGCTTTGATTTTTGTGCTCAAATCCAGTAAATCTGTCCTCAGGATGAGCTGAACGGGTCAGCTGCCAGCAGGTGGCGCTCACCCACAACACATCAGCGTTGCTATAGCTGTCTTTGAGTCAGGAGTGTCAAAATCCCAGGAAATACATGTCTGTGTGTGGCGGACTGTCCTGAATTTTGCCTGATAAGTGGTGTTGGTGACACCCGTTACCCCACACACACACATACACATGCGCACACACACACACCACCACAGCAGCATCATGCAGTCTACCTCCAAAGCCACCGCTGTGCTCCACCACACAGCTGCTGTTTGTTGTTGTCTCGGATTTTGTGCTTTTGTAACCAAACAATGTTATTGCCCCCCCATCTCTCTTGCTCCCCCCGCTGAACGGCGTCTGTGCATGTAAGTAACAGCCAGTGACTGTGTGTGTGGATGAGACCTGCAGTTTCACGCTGTTTCCTGTTCCTGTGCAACAACAGGAAGTTGGAACAGTGAAACCTCATGGATTAGTCTGAGTGTCTGAAACACTGTTGCGATCTGAACTGATTCCACGTCAAACCGGTTTGAGATCGTTCAGTCTTCTCCTTTGTGAGCTTTGGATCATTTTGTTGTGTTTGTCGTACATTTAGCCGACAGAAAGTTAGAGACACACATCATGGGGGCGGAACAGTTTTCCCCTTCTGCGCCCCCATGATGCTTCACTGCAGCCAGTCATGTTAGTCAGTCTGGTCCATTGACTGTATATGAGAATGGTAGTGAGTGAGTGTGACGTCACCCATAGAAAATGACTTACTTATGGTTCCACCATATGGAGCCAGTCGACAGTGATTGGTCCAAGATGGTCTGAGTCAACGTTTCTATGGCAACCACTCTTTCCAATCTGGAGTGAGCATTGACTGTATATAGAGAACTGGTCAAAGTGACCCCTGCCCCTGGGACTACCTGTTTGGAACAGGAGAAGGAAGGGGGTCACTTAGTGCAGTTCTTTTTTACAGTCAATGTTCTGGTCAGTGTAAAGCAATAGAAACCACAGACAGGCTTTGGTGTTGTATTTTCCTGTCTGCTCAGAAGCTCCTCTTTCATAGATCTTCTGCAGTGAGTACCGCAGGCTGACCACCGCTGACCTCTCAGTCTGAGTTCATGTTCAGACTATAAGAACTAACAAACTCTGAATAATCAGCAGAGAAGAAAAGCAGCTGCAAATGCTGCTAGGGAGCAAACTTTATCAGCTTTTGGAATTTTTATTCCTTATAACTAATGTATCTTCATAAATAAACATTTATATTTATGTTATTAATAAACAAACCCAAAAGAAGATTCATTTTAAACAACGGTAGTAGAGCGTTTCCTTGTTTATTGTGGGAGTGGCGTTCTAAAAAGAACTGGCGATAGGTGAAATCTGGGAAGATGGACTACAAATGTGTTAAGACTTTCTACGCTTTTCTCAGGCAGACATGAACATTTACTCTTTTCTTTAAACCCTCAAAGTTCCAACCTTCATAGAAAAATAAGTCTCGGATTATAGAATGAGAAAGATCTGCTCGGGATCAAAGATTGATGTCAATCTGACAGGCTGAGTGTCTTCTGTGCAGGAGCCACAGCTCTGAGGAGATTGATTGACAAGGCTAACAGCCAATCAGGATGCAGAAGCCTGTAACAAAAACATGCTAAATTGCACTGAAAATAATCTGTAAAACAGCAAGACTGCAGTGTCAGAAGTGATTGCTGTAACTGAAACGAGTTCTAGAAACATCTTTGTTCACGTCTGACCCCGGACCTCTCTCCTGTCTCTGCATACTTCTAGATGTGCCAACGTTCTCCTAAGCTCTGT
This sequence comes from Adrianichthys oophorus, assembly GCA_036245035.1. NCBI lineage: Eukaryota > Metazoa > Chordata > Actinopteri > Beloniformes > Adrianichthyidae > Adrianichthys > Adrianichthys oophorus. Next base: position 3,170,978 of record BSAI01000005.1, read on the forward strand.
CTTTTCTTTCCCTCTGATGCCGGTTTGCCTTGTTTTCCCTGCAGTTTTCGATCAATTAGATCTGGTCACGTACGAGGAGGTGGTCAAGCTTCCCGCCTTCAAGAGGAAAACCCTGGTTCTGTTAGGTGAGTGCTGCCGAGCGAGACGCACAGGAACCCCGAGGGGTTTCTGGGACTGGAACCTGTGTGTCTGTGTGCAGGCGCTCATGGAGTGGGCAGAAGACACATTAAGAACACTCTCATCACCAAACACCCCGACAGATTTGCCTACCCCATTCCACGTAAGCATTGCGTCCGAGCGTGCTCACGCCGCCTCTCGGCGCAGGCGTAAACTCTCCTTCCTCTGCTCTCAGACACCACCAGGCTTCCAAAGAAGGACGAGGAAAACGGGAAGAACTACTACTTTGTTTCCCACGACCAGATGATGCTGGACATCAGCAACAACGAGTACCTGGAGTACGGCAGCCATGAGGACGCCATGTACGGGACGCGGCTGGAGACCATCCGGAAGATTAACCAGCAGGGGCTGGTTGCCATCCTAGATGTGGAGCCTCAGGTCTGTGGGAAGCAGAGGGGGGTTCACTGGGAGGATGCCGATATTGATCCTGACCGTACTTTCCCATCAGGCCCTGAAGGTCCTGCGGACAGCAGAATTTGCCCCGTACGTGGTTTTTATTGCAGCCCCCACCATCACACCAGGCATCAGTGAGGTAAGAACACAGTCAGGTCACATGTTCAGCATCCTCTTTTGGTCTCTGGTGTTTTGCTGTTTGTCACGTCTTCTTCTGGCATTTGTCTCACGATGGAGGACAGATATGAAGAAAATTCCTATTAAAATGGCATTTCTGAGTGTTTTTTGTTCAAGTCATTGTAAATCAGGAGCAGAAAAAAGATCCCGTTTGTTATGTAGAAAGCCCACAGTGTGGGTCACAAGCGCCCGGCGCCGCTCCATTCTGGTGCATCCCCTTGCAGACCAGAACATCCAATTATACTCGTCAGTTTTGCCGCACCAGTTATGTTAGCTTGTGGGTGTGAGGGGCTGTAAGCTAGTGCCAGAGAGTGTAAACAAAGCACTCTCAGTTGTGGGTGATGAGAACGGGGCGAGGCTACTTTGTGCCGACGGCCCGCCCACAACTCAGAGAATCTAATCAACTGCAGCCGCTCTGCAGAAACTACGTCCTAGAAAACGACGTTTAAAACAGTGTTTTAAAGCGAGGCGGAGCAGAGCTCTGACAGAATGACGGTTTTATTCTCACAACTTCTGGTTTCTTTTTGGTTCCTTGTTTGCGTTTCTGAAACTGTTGTCTAGATTTTTGTCCAGGATCGCGTCTTAGTGCTCCTCCATGACGTTACATGCATGTTGTCAGTCTGTCATTGATGCATGCTGCATGTGTTTGTTTCTGTGGCTCTCCCCTCAGACGCCCAGGTGGTGTCGAACGCTGCCTGTAAGTAAAACACAGCTACGCTCCTTCACTGGTGCTGTTTTAGCAGTTAGTGCGTCCTCTGGTTCCCCCTCAGCCTCGTCCTCCTCTGTGTAAAAGCCCCCTCATGTTGATCAAACCTCTCCCTGAACCCTCAAAGGGAATTCACCGCATTCTGAATTGTACAGGTGCCTCTCTTTTTAAAAAATCTGCTTGTTCAGTGGAGGTGGAGGTTCTCATCTGAAGGTGAGCCTGCATTCCTAGCCCCGCCCCTTCCTCTTAGTCCCTGAAACAGAGGAACCGGAAGCTCTTCTAGGTTCCTTAATCTACAGATTACTGTTAACATCGCTGGGATGCATAGTGTTCATAAAAATGAAAATTGGAACTAAGAAAAGAAGAAGGGATGGTTTTAAAGTCATCTCTGTGATCTTGTGAGGCTGGAATGAGCTCCTCACTCTCAATATTCCAAAGAAAGACTGACCAAATGTGCCATTGTTCATGCATTTAAAAAAAAGTTGTTGTTTCCCACAACACCTGGATTGAAATGTTTTTTTTTTTTTGCGTAAGCCATTCATAAAGAACTTTTCCTGAAAACCGTGGTTCAGTGTGAACGCATAGAGATAGAATTCAATGAGATTTCAATGGAATTAAATACAAAGATGGTTCAAACAGGAAGTTCACACACTTCTGTTCAGCCTGCAAACGTGTGCACACCCATGATGAATGACATGAACAAAAGCAGCAAAGAAACCCGTTTAAATCATCTTACCCTCGTGTGGACCAGATCCCAAACAAACTCTTCAGTTTAGTGTTTTTTACTGCATCACACATGTTGTCCGCTGTGATGGAACTTGTTTATAGTAAATAAACCGACCATGTCTCAATCCAAACTGTATTTTCCAATATTGATTATACTCGTTTTTCTTCATTTTCAAATTATTTTTTTAACGGAACAGGTCCATTAACAGCTCGTCTCAGACAGATCCATCTGGTTGAATCGTAGGAACAGAAATCAGATCTTGTCCATTCTCTGCTGTTCAGATCATTCTCTTGTTGGATTTGAAAGCCGTCTGCTCGGTGTTGAGGTGTCCGGTTTGTTGTCTCTCTCAACTCGTCTTTGGCTCCTCCTTCTCCTCAGGACGAGTCCCTGCAGCGACTGCAGAAGGAGTCTGACATCCTGCAGAAAACCTACGCTCACTGCTTCGACATGACCATCATCAACAACGAGATCGACGAGACCATCAGACACCTGGAGGAGGCCATGGACACGGTGAGCACCACCAGCCAGTGGGTCCCCGTGTCCTGGGTCTACTGACCTCCTCCGCCAGGTCTCTGCGCCTCCATTTCTCCTCCTGCAGCAGCACTGAGACTAAACTCCCAGCAACAACAAAAAACAGAATCATGAGAGAAGACAGACAAAGCAAAACAGATGGAGGATCCTCCAGAACTCCCAGCACACGACCCGCTCAGACCCAGCTCAGAGCCGGCCTGACCCGGTTGATATCTTGTAAAAAACAAAGAAAAAAACTGAGAAATCAAACCGTGATTTTTGTCCTGTCTGTTCTAGCTAGGAGGCGACATGTTTCATCTGTTTGTTTAAAGAGACAGCACCCGCCCCATCCCTGTCATTGCTGTAGCTAACCAAGGAAAAGGCACACACAAGCACCGAGGTGGTCGGCTCCTCACCGCTCCTCCGTTTGTTCTGTGCGGAGCCGCTTCCCCTCCATCGCTCGCTGTTTGTCTCCTCCCACGAACTGTTGCTCCTAAACGAAGCCCTCCCTCCGTGTTTTAGACGTTTGAATGAGGTTGTCATGCATGTGGAGTCGGTGTTCCCCGTGTCCCTCTGTGACCTGGCAGAAAGAAAAGAAGAAGGAAAGCAAACATTCCTGCTGTTTGGAAGACACAAACTAACAGTGACGGATCTGGACCCTGACTCAACGCCTATGCACATCCCTCCAGTTTGAGTGACGTTTCTAAACCAGATTTATAGGAACAACAGGAAGGTGTGTGTCAGATGTGTTTGTAAGGAAACATTCTAATAAAGTCTTGATTTTTTTTCTTCTGTTGATTCATTTAAGGAAAGAAAATTCATCTGATTAAGGCATTTAGAAGTGTTCAGAAGTGTTTCAGAAGCAAATGTTTCGGAAGTGTTTCAGAAACGTTTCAGAAGCGTTTCAGAAGCAAATGTTTCAGAAGTGTTTCAGAAACGTTTCAGAAGCGTTTCAGAAGTGTTTCAGAAACGTTTCAGAAGTGTTTTAGCAACATTTCAGAAGTGTTTTAGAAACATTTCAGAAGTGTTTTAGCAACATTTCAGAATTGTTTCAGAAGTGTTTTAGTTACATTTTAGAAGTGTTTTAGCAACATTTCAGAATTGTTTCAGAAGTGTTTTAGCAACATTTCAGAAGTGTTTTAGCAACATTTCAGAAGTGTTTTAGAAACATTTCAGAAGTGTTTTAGAAACATTTCAGAAGTGTTTCAGAAACATTTCAGAAGTGTTTTAGAAACATTTCAGAAGTGTTTTAGAAGTGTTTTAGAAACATTTCAGAAGTGTTTTAGAAGTGTTTTAGAAACATTTCAGAAGTGTTTTAGAAGTGTTT